>CM069163.1:24145369-24790369 GCA_035221665.1 Okamejei kenojei
AAACAATTTTAAAAGCACATAAAAGGGATAAGATTAGAAGGTTAAGATTACCTGCATGTTGGGTTATGGAAAAGCTACAGTAAACAACAGTGTTTTAAGGCCTGATTTAAATGAGCTTACAGTCTGTACACACCTCAGGTGTTCAGGGAGCTTGTTCCACAGGTGTGGAGCATAAAAACTGAATGCTGCTTCAGCCTTTTTAGTTCTGACCCTGGGAAACCTGAGTAAACCTGTCCCTGAGGAGTCTAGGTGCCTCATATACAACAAGAAGGTCAGAGATGTATTTTGGACCCAGACTATTCAGTGCCTTGTAGGCCAGTAACAGAATTTTAAAATCTATCCTTTTACACACAGGGAGCCAGGGCAAAGATTTAAGTACAGGTGTAATGTGGTGCATTTTCTTGGTGTTGGTCAAAACTCTAGATAAGCTGCAGTTGTTTAATTGATTTTTTTACTGAGATCTGTAAAGATAACACACACACACACACACACACACACACACACACACACACACACACACACACACACACACACACACACACACACACACACACACACACACACACACACACACACCCACACACACCCCACACCCACACACACACACACACCCACACCCACTTACACCCACACACGCACACTTACACCCACACACGCACACTCACACTCACACACCCACTCACACACACACACCCACTTTTGTGAGCTAAATGTAACTCTCTCTTGAAAACATCCAGTGAATTGGCCTGCACTGCCTCCTGTAGCAGAGAATTCCACAGATTCACAACTCTCTGTGTGAAGAAAGTTTGTCCTCATCTCAGTCCTAACTGCCCCCCCCCCCCCTTATTTCTTAAACTGTGACCCCTGGTTCTGAACTCCCCCAACACCGGGACCATTTTTCCTGCAGTTACAGTAAGTGAAAATCCAGCAGGCAGGCGGGATGCTTTCTCCAACCACCCCCATTTGAAGTCCACTATCTTCCACCGTTTCTACCCAGTGCCTGGTACCTACTTCCAGCAGCCACTGGTTGTCCTCCAGGATGCACCGAGCCGCAGCCTGATCCATGCCGGTCACCCGGGCGAATTTGGCGCAGAGACTCTCACGGCAGCGGCGCAACGCTTCCGACGCCTCCGACCGGCCCGGGACTCTTGCACTGCTCCATGGCCGGAGCTGCAGCGAGCGACTCGCCAGCCCCGGCAAACACTCGCCAGCCCCGGCTTTCCGTCCGCATCTGTTCCCGCCGCCACATCTGCTTCCATCCCTCCCTCAGCCCTGGCTCTCCAACACCCGCGGACCATGCAGTTTATCTGAGTTTTGAAATTTCCGTTGATCACAGAATTTCTCACCGCAGAGCGTGAGAAATTTCTGATCAGCGTGAGGGCGTGAGAGTTTCTTCAAATGCGTGAGTCTCACGCTCAAAGCGTGAGTGTTGGCAGCCCTGTGTGAACACACACCCGCTCTCTGCAGGCAAACCTGGAGATACGGGCGCTGCCTGGGAAACATTGGAGCGAAGCACAGTGCTGGAGCAACTACAGGGCCAGGCAGCATCTGTGTGGGAGGTCCTGTAAACATTGGAGATGGACTTTCACCAGAAGCACCCGGTCGCTGCAGATTGATATCAATGATACAATTTATTTGTTGTCATTTGAACCTCATTGAAGTTCTGCAGTCACACACACAAGAAAAAGAACCAAGACACAACACAGTTTACACAAACATCCATCACAGCGAATCTCCTCCTCACTGTGATGGCAGGCAAAGTCTTATATCTAGGAATGTTCTACTTAAGTAAAGGCAGATAGGTAGTCTGACAAGATAGAGAAGGTGAGGGGACAGTGATGAGGTAAAGGGGGGGGGGGGGGTTGGGGATGGAGGGGGATGGAAGAGATCAGTGTTCGTGCTAAAACAGATGCAGTGAAACTTCCAAAGGGCCACTTCCTCGGCAGACCAGAGGAACAGCGTGGGCATGGGAGAAGCAATGTCAGGTGATTCTCTGGCCCTGACTGGGTGTTTGGGAATGAGACCGGGGTTGAAGGTACCAGCCCGCTGAATGAGGGCACAGAAATGTCCGGGGAACGATGGTCTGGTCAACCACGGCAAAGGTGGGTTAAGGAGGAGTAGAGAACCTTCCTCACAATCACGTGGACACGGGTGAACTGATTGTATCTATGCTTGGCATATCTGATCGGCACGGGTAGCATGCAAAACAAAGCTTGTCACTGTACACCAGTAAATAATAAAGCTAAACCAGCTTGAGGGATAAGCTGCTGCCAGTAGTTGAAGAAGGTGCCAGCACCGTAGAGCTGCTGGCTCACAGCGCCAGAGACCCAGCTTCAATCCTGACTCCTGCAGCTGTCAGTGCAGAGTTTTCACGTTCTCCTTGTGACCGCGTGGGTTTTCTCCGGGTGCTCCGGTTTCCTCCCACACTCCAAAGACATGCAGGTTTGTAGGTTAATTGGTCTCTGCAACGTGCCCCTCACGTGTCGGGAGTGGATACGAACGTGAGCTAACACAGAACTAGTGTGTGTCGGCGTGAGGGGCTGAAGGGCCTGTTCCCATCGCGTATCTTCCGATCGATCGGTCAGTGTGGCTCAGCACCGGTTTCTGACGGTGAAGAGGACTGGAATTTGCAGTAAGGGTTGTCCTGCACATCATGAGGAACGAGACAGATTATTGCTTCACAGACCTCGTTGCTTCTCAGGATATTGTCATTATAATTCAGTTATTAGCCAAGTATGTAAAAACATACAAAGAATTTGATTTGCCATACAGTTATACCAAGAAAGCAACAAGTCACACAACTACATAAAAAATAACATAAACACTGTGATGGAAGGCAATACCGTATTACCTTCTTCCCTCCTTTCCTTTTCTCCCGTGGTCGGGGCAGTTGAACCATCGCAGTCGGGGCGATCGAAGATCCCGCAGCCGGCGATCGATATCCGAGTCCTCTCCCTGAGATCTTCCGGAGAAGTGTGATTTTGGGGGTAGAGTCATATGTACAAACTGCAATGATCTGATCTGGTATTTTGTTGGTTCACACGCTTGATCAATGGTGTTTTATCATTCATGTTTTATTATTATTAATGTTTAGTGTTTTCTGAGTCATTCGTAACTGTCACTGTATGTCACGTTGTTACTTGTGGGCAGAGCACCAAGGCAAATTCCTTGTATGTGAATACTTGGCCAATACTTACTTATTTACTTAAAGGCAGATCACAACCCCCTGTGCTTCGTGATCAGAGGGAGCTGTTGGTTCAGCTCACCAGAGAGGTTCCCCTTTGCTCTGCTGTCAATACCGGACGGGGTATATCCCTCTGAACAGCCCATGGTCCCTCTGGTAACATTGCCCTGCAGCAGTGGCCACCATCAACCTATGACTTCCAGAGCGAGGGGTCATGATGTGAACAACTGGGCCAAGACTGGCGTTAATGTTTTTTTTTAAAATGGAAGTAAAAAAAAACAGTTGGCCTGTTTTTGTTGGGTTGTAATTTTGTTTGTTTATGATGTGCTTAAGGTGAAATGTTCCCTGACTGGGCACGAGTTGCCGTGCCGACTGGCTGATTTACAGGCCTACACAAACGGCAAGAAGTACCAGCGCCTGATGATGAAGGAGCCATTTAACTACAGTCAGTTTGAACCACACGTTGTGCCCAGCACAAAAAATCCGTAAGTTCAAGACTCTTGAGTTGCAGCCGATTGCAAGTTCCGGGCAATTAAACATCTTGCAGAACCAAATGTTCCCAAAACAGACACAGTGTGGGTGAGATATAAAACAAATCTCCTGCTGCATTGACTCTGTGAACCAACAAACACTCAATATTTAAGTCCCACTAATCCAGACTTTCAATGCTAGTGCATTGCTGTGTCAGAGATGATATCTTTCCAACGCTGAGTGTTTGGCACCCAAAATCAAATCTAAATTGATTCATCTGCCGGGGTGGTGGTGGAGACAGGATAGTGGCATTTAAGAGCCTTGTGTAAAGGCACATGGCTATGCAGGGAATGGAGGGATATGGAACGTGTGCAGGCAGATGAGAGTTAAGGGCCTGTCCCACTTGGCCGTCATTTGCACATAATTTACACGGCTTTTACGCATCGTAACACGCAGTGATGCGCGCACGGTGGCATTACGCGCATGGTGCGTGATGACATGGTGCAGTGACGCGCGGCCGTCTGCGATGTACAAAATCTTTGCGCGCCATCTGCGTGACCCCCAAGTGGGACAGGCCCTTTAGTCTTGGCTCCAGTGCTGTCCTGTTTGAGGTACTAATTGATCTTTATCCTTTTATTCTCTACACTGTAAATGACTCAATTGTAATTATGTAAAGTCTTTTCTTTGACTGGACGGAACTAAACTAAAAATAAATTGCTATTGTGAAATCTTGTTGGCTAAAATTGCCCGCCACTTTAATGGTGTCTAGACTTTAAAATAATAATTAATAACCCATTATCTGTTATTTGCACTTTATCCGTTTATTTATTCATGTGTGTATATATTTATATAATGGTATATGGACACACTGATCTGTTTTGTAGTCAATGCCTACTATGTTCTGTGTGCTGAAGCAGAGCAAGAATGTCATTGTCCTATCAGGGACACACGACAATAAACTCACTTGAACTTGAAATATTTAATTGGCAGTTAAGCGTTTGGGGTGTATGGATTATGAATGAAATGGCACAAATGTCCTTTAACTTTTCCTGTGTTTTTTTATATAGACATCAGCTGTTCTGTAAGCTAACAATCCGTCATATTAACAAGGTTCCACAACACGTACTCCGGCACGTAAACGGGAAACGGTATCAGCGGGCGCTGAGCAAATGTGAGTCTGCCACACGATACTCAGATCGCGGGTCACTGATCCGCTCTGTCCGCCACAACCTACCCGATCTCTCGGTTGCTCAACACTTTAACCCCCCCCTCCCATTCCCACACTGCCCCGGGCCTCCTCCATTGTCAGAGTGAGGCCCAGCGCAAATTGGAGGAACAGCACATCATATTTCGCTTGGGCAGCTTACACCCCAGTGATATGAACATTGCTTTCTCTAACTTCAAGTAACCCTCGCCTTACCTCCCTCTCCACCCCTCACCCTTCCCAGTTCTCCGACCAGTTTGACTGTCCTTGTTTGCATTGTTGTTACCTTCTCCTCACTATCAATGATCCATTCTACATTATCGTTGATCTCTATCCCCTTTGTCTCATTTTCACACCTTACATTTCCTTATCTCTGTATCTCCCTCTCCCCTGATTTCATCTAAAGAAGGTTCTCGACTCGAAACATCACCCATTTCTTCTCTCGAGAGATGCTGCCAGTTCCGCTGAGTTACTCCATCATTTTGTGTCTATCTTCGGTTTAAACCAGCATCTTCAGTTCCTTCCTACAAAACTCAGATTGGGGGGGGGGGGGGAGTTCAAAAGGGGGAGGGAAGCGGAAGGTGAATAATTTTATGTCTTCGATAATTGGTTCTAAACAGCTCCTGGCTTTGTCAGATGCATTACAAAGTCCACAGTTAAGCTCTCCTTCAATTCACTCCTAACTGTTGCCTGTTTGTAAATCCCTGCCACCTCAATTACGATCCACTTCGGAACGTATTTCATCTCCCCCCCCCCCCACCCGTTCCCCCCCCCCCCCCCTAAATCTTAGGTTGGATTCCAGTGTGTGACTGTCGCTCAGGTAAGTATTTTAGTTGTTTCAGCTTCACCAAGGTTTGGTGAATCTCGATGCCCAGTTTGTGATATTCACTTTACTTAATGCTCCACTGTCAGCCTTGGTGGTTTTTACAGCACGCTCTAGTAACTGCTTTGATCGATAAGCATGCTACAGCAGCGCAGCTGGTAGAGCTGCTGCCACGCAGCGCCAGAGACCTGGGTTCCATTGCAGACTGCGTGCTGTTTGCGCCTTCTCCCTGCGACCATGTGGGTTTTCTCCGGGTGCCCTGGTTTCCTCCCCCCCGTCTCAAAGACTTGCGAGTTTGGAGGTTAGCAGGCCCTCTAAACTGCCGCCAATGTGTGAGGGTGGCATTAAATTAATGTGAATGAGTGATTTGTGGTCAGCATGAACCCGATGGGCCGAAGGGCCTGTTTCCATGCTGTATCTCTAACACTAAAGCCAATAACACTTCCCTTCAATAACTTGAATCCCTGAATGCAGACACTAGGAATTGCAGATGTTGAAATCTTCAATAAAACACAGGTGCTGGAGGAACTCTAAAGAAGGGTCTCGGCCCAAAACTTGTCTGTCCGTTCCCTCCACAGATGCTGCCTGAGTTCCTCCAGCACTTTGTGTTTTGTGCTTTAATACAATGACTGGATCCCAGCCAGTAACTTGTTGCTGGTGGGGCACCTTCTGTGAAGGTCCCTTTGCCTTTGGGGCCTGTCTTCATCTGGTGCTGTGTCCCTCTACCTCTATCCAGATCAGGAGTGCGTGGCTCTTGGGATCCCCTTCGTCCCAGCGTGTCTGTCCCAAAAGCAAAAACGGAATCGCGACTCTGATGGGAAACCTCGTCACAAATCCAAGTTCTGGGAGCCGGATGAGAGTGGGAGTGAGAGTGCCGGCTCGGAGGATAGTTTGAGTGACCTGTACCCAGGTGAGTATGTGCCCAGCCCCTGACTGCTTGGCGGCTGCAACCTGTATCCTGAACCCACTGGCGATCAAGCCCAGAGCCACAAGGAGGCTCTTTGCTCCATTATCACTTTGCTGGCCTTTCCTAAAGATAACTAAGAAGGTTTTTGGCCCGAAACGTTGCCCATTTCCTTCGCTCCATAGATGCTGCTGCACCCACTGTGTTTCTCCAGCACTTTTGTCTGCCCCCGTACCCTGATTGTTCTCCCAATGACTTGCAAATTTCTCTTTTCAATTAGTGAGCCGTCCTGACCTATCATCTATTTCATTAGCAAGCCTCGGGCAATCTTTAATCAGACTATCTTGCACTGAATGAGATTCTCTTAATCCCGTATCTGTACTCTGAACAGCTTGATTGTAATCATGTATCGTCTTCCTGCTTACAGCACGCACGTAACTAAAGGGTTTTGAACTGTACCTAGGTACATGTGACAATAAACTAAACTAAACCCATCTAATTAATACTACGATCTCTTCCCACTGACCTTTCAGGCAGTCAATTCCAGATCATATTGGGTCACTAATAAAAAATTCTCACCGTAAAGAGAACACTTGTTTTCGTAAAGTCTTTATAAAACGTAACGATAGTTAGTTCAACTGGTAAAGTTATGCAGTCGATGATAATTTAACAGGTAGGGTGATAGAGTCAAACAGCACAGAAACAGGCCCTTCAGCCCGACTTGCCCATGCTGACCAAGAAGCCCATCTACACTGGTCCCACTTGTCTGTGTTTGGCCCATATTTCTCTGGCCCTCTCCACATGTTCCAGCATGGTACTGTTATCTCCTGTTAATCGTTAGCCTCACACTGTTCCTCCATAACCATTGCCCCAGCTTTCTGTCTCGGACAAAGTAACCCCTCCCAGTTGCCCCATTTCCTTTGCCAGTCATCAATTCCAGCTCCTTCCTCAGCGCCCTGAGTTTTTAAGTGTCTCTCCACTAATATTAGTCCAGCTCCCTCCTGCTCGAGACAGGAGGAAGTGCAGGTGCTGGTTTACAGGAAAAATGCAATGTGTTGGAGTAACCCAGCGGGTCAGGCAGCATCTCTGGAGAACATGGACAGGCAACGTTTCCAATCAGACCCGTCTTCAGATAGATGAAGGGTCCCGACCGGAAACATCATCTGTCCGTTCCCTCCACAGATCTCACCGGCTGAGTTACATCAGCGCTTTTATTTTCCTTTCTTGGTGAGCCCTTTTCACTGTAACAGTTGACGTTTGCCTTTCAGAGAAGGTGTTCAGCAGACAAGAAGCACCTGGGGAAGAGGCTGAAATGAATGAACTCCCAAACGAGCACAATGACGATGATAGGATGGACGTTGTGACACGGGTGCCAAGGAAACGGAAACACGTAAGCATCGCTTCCCTGCTGGCCAGGAGTTAGATAGTAGCAGGACTGTTTAATTTCTTGCGTTTGTGCTACAGTTAGAGACTACTCAACCCCTTTAGCCCATTGTAGACCCCTTAGTATGTTGTTCAATCATGGTTAGAGCCCATAAGTTATAGGATCAGAATTAGGTCATTCGGCCCATCAAGTCCACTCTGCCACTCAATCATGGCTGAGCTATCTTTCCCTCTCAATCCCATTCTCCCCATAACCCCTGACACCCGTACTAATCAAGAACCTATATCGATCTCTGCCTTAAGTCGTGGAGTCGTACAGCGCAGGAACAGGCCCTTTGGCACAACTTCTCCATGCATACCAAGATGCCCCATCTAAGCAAGTCCCTTGTGCCTGCATTTGGCCCATATCCCTTTCTCTATGCCTTTCCTATCCTTGTACCTGCTCAAGTGTTCTTCAAATATTGTTATGCCCGGACACTAGTTCTGTTATCCCACTTTCCCATCCTACGTATTCTAGGGAAAATTTCCAGCAGCCAATTAGAGTACCAAGCTGCACATCTTTGGAATGTAGGAGGAAACCGGAGCACCCGGTAAAAAAACCCATAGGGAGAACGTATTAATTCTGCACAGCACTGTGGTCAGGATCGAACCTGGGTCATTGGCGCTGTGAGACAGCACCTCTACCATTGCGCCACACACTCTTAATCAGTCTAATTAGGGTTTTGCTTTTCCTGTTTCGTATTCTTCCATTCACATCTTTTATTCTTAAACCAACTAGAACAGTACTGGACAAGAACAGGAGTTGGAGCTTAGAAGTACAGAAGAGCATTTATTGCAATTTGGTTGTGAGAAGGGTGTATCGCCGCTGTTGTTCTTGCTTTCTATTCAATGTGCTGGTGAGAAGCGGTGCTTTCAGGGTGCAGGCGAGAAGTGTAGTTCATTTCTAACGTGTGTGTGAAGGAAGCCTTCTAGCCATGGGCAAAACTAAGTGAAGCAGGTGGGAAGAGTGTAGATGGGGCATCTTAGACAAGTTAGGCCGGAGGGCTCGTTTCCGTGCTGTATGAGTCTATTGATGACCAAGAACCAAGAGTACAAAGACCTAGTTCATTCTGAGAAAATCCGGAAGATCCAAAATGAACACTTGGAAAGAAAATAAGGACACGGGTTGGCATGCAAAATTGCAGTGACATTTTGAACAGCTACCAACAATAATGGCATTTGAGCAATCTAAATTTCAAGAGCAAGTTGACTTTTTAAATGGGAGCTGGGTGGAGATAAATCAAGATCGGCTTGGCAAAGCCGGCTGAGGAGCTGGTTTGCCTCCCGTGACTTTTTGTTTTGCAGTGAAGAATCGGAGTAACAATTAGCACTTAGTTATTGGGTGGCATAATTGTCAGAGCTGCTGCCTCACCGCGCCGGAGACCCAAATTCAAGTGCTACCTGTGTGGTGTTTGCACGTTTTCACTGACTGCATGGGATTCCTCTAAGTGCTCTGATTTCTTTCCACACCCCAAAGAGGTTTGGTAGGGTGGCAAGAGTGGGATAAAATATAACTGGTGTGACTGTGAGTGTTATGGCCAGCAGGGGCTTAATGTGGATTATGGGCAGATAGATCGGAAATGGTCCTGGCTTCATGTTTGGCACATACATTGGGGGCCGAAGGACATGTTCCTAGTCGGGCAATCTTATGATAGCCACTCTTTCTCACCTACCCTCTCCCTTTTTTTGCAGACACAACAAAATCCTTATAGTAAAAAGAAATTGAAGAAACAACATACTGGAAAATCTAACAATGGCATTAAGTTTTAGAACAAAGCTGGAGAATGGAACTCTACATTGTCTACACGTCTGCTGCCTGCCACAGAGAATTCATGCTTGATTGTACAATTTTTGTATAGAAAGTAAAATTGATCTGGTAACTGCAACAAGCTGAGTGTTTTATTAAAATATGGTCTTTGAGCAGCTGTGAAAAAATGCTATATAGGTCCTGACCAGAAATATCGCCCATCCATGTCCTCCAGAGATGCTGCATGACCAAATGAATCACTCCAGCACTTTTGTTTTATAAGCCAGCATATGCAGTTTCTTGTCTTCGCATAATTCCACCTGTTTTAAAAGTGTCCAAACTCACTTGGACCTTGACACAGGTCACTATGTTATTGGGCTACTCGTCTAGAAGTCTGAACACTGAGCCAGAGCTTTGGTTCAAATTAAAATATAGAAGTTGAGGAATTTAAGTTTAGCCAATAAAGGAAAGAATTTGGTATAAATGACAATGAAAGTCACAGGTTCACATAATTAAACTTAAATATTCTGAAATAAGTGAATCTGTTGACTTTGTCTCCTTGTAAAGGCAGCGAGCTGCAACTTGGAGGCATAAAATAAGGATGGACAATGCCATTCTGTGTATGAGGACAGTAACAAATTCAGGAACAGCCAGTTTGGGAAAATGAGAGGAAAACTCATCTGATTACTGCTCTTGTTCTGCTGGTTGGGAATGGGAAGTGCTATCGAATAATGTTTATGAATGAAAGAAAGACACAAAATGCTGTGACCTGAACCGAAACGCCACTCTCCATGTTCTCCAGGAATGCTGCCCGACCTGCTGAGTTACTCCAGCATTTTGTGTCTTTCCTTGGAAAACCAGCAGTCACTAAATATTTATGAATGATTGAATTCCCCCTATTAATTCCGCACATTCGGTTCTGTAGAACCTGCTAAACTGAAATAAAGAATTGCACACGTCAACAATGTGGAAGGGTGGGGAAGGGAATCAAAGCTTTTATTTCAACAACTAAAACTCATCAACACAATTTCTGAAGGTAACAAAGGTTCCTGACCTGCACCTCTCATTGCCCTTGGGGCAGGAGCAGTGGGTTAAGGCAGGAGAGCTCAGTTAGCTCTTCCAGGAACTCATACTTGATGCGTGTCAAAAAAAAACAATAAACACAG
Organism: Okamejei kenojei; assembly: GCA_035221665.1. NCBI lineage: Eukaryota > Metazoa > Chordata > Chondrichthyes > Rajiformes > Rajidae > Okamejei > Okamejei kenojei. Next base: position 24,156,291 of record CM069163.1, read on the forward strand.
ACCTGCGTGAAGTTTTCCAGCTGAATGCAGTTTCTCCTCTTCCCCCACCCAGTCAGGCACATTGACTAATACTGACAGGTTACTCCACAGCGTTTTCAGAGCATAAGTCCATCTTTATTGCTGTATTATATAAATAACCTCTCTCCCAGTGCCTTGAAATTTGTCAAGGATTTCCAACCCCAAAGCTGCTGGCTAACAACTTGTCAGGTGCGAGTGTGAACAATGTGTGCCAGGTGGCTAGTTGAATGCAGAAGGCATTGTATCCAAGCCTATCCCTGATCCCACTCCCAGACTATGTTCCATAAACACCTTCCTGCAGGAGTTACAGTGACCAGCAACTTGGGGCAACTGCACAAGGATATTTTGTTGTATTTAAAAAATGGAAACCAACTTTTTACCAGCACCACTTGGCAAATGGACTCTCTAACTGGTTTGCTGTGGACCACAAATAACAGAACTCAGGGCAGCTGTGGGAGGTGGCAAAATTAGTTAAACAGTAGCATCTTGGAGAGCAAGACCAAGATTTACACTTTGGAATTCAGTGTGTGCGCCCACATGTTCATCTGAGACACACACACAGTTGATTGACACTAGGGGCAGTGAAGGTAAAATATCATTAACATGATCAGTCTTCATTTAGAAATTCAGGATCCCAGTCACTGTCATGTTTCCTCACGCAAATCCAAACACTTATATATGATGGCGGCCTGAGTAATTTGGCTTCATCCTTTGCAAGGGAGTACGCTATCGTTAGAACGTAGGTTTGTGGGCACAGGGCTTCAAACAAGGGAGCCATTTTCCATGGAGAGTGACAGCAGGATTTCCAGCAAAGGTGGATGGACTGGAATATCACAATCGTGTCCAATCCAGTGCATGTGTAGACACAAGTGCAACACTCGCACGTAAGCATTTTCCCAGATGGCGGCATGAATCCTGCTTTATATTTCTCCTTCGCAGCCCCCTGGCTCTGGGGCCCTCTAACTCTCCTCAGCTCCAATTATTTTTCTTGACCCAAGCCAGATAACTGTTAACCTTCACAAAATGCCTGGCCTCCTCTACATGCTAATCATCGGGCAGCCGAGCATTGCTCACTTTCAATCCTTTTGCAAGATGTTGGGCTGGATTAGGTAACCCACATTTTGTAAAAAGCTTGACTCGTAAACCACCTACCTCTGCTCTGGGGAATGAGAGGATGGGGAGGGGAAATGAAAAGCATTGGTTGGCATTATCAGAGTAACAGGTAGGTAAAAATCTCAAAGCATGCGGATGCATCAACTTCCAACCAGATCTCCCCATCCTAAACTATTACCGTGTGTACAAAAGTTGCTGGGGAGGGAGGCAAGAGTTGATGCAACCTATAGTGTTCTTCTAGATTCAGAGCTGTTGTTGCCACCGTTTTAGAGAATTTGACCATTATACTGAAACGTAATTTGCAGCAATGAAATGACTTGTCAGCCCGACAGCCACAGTTTGCAACCCAAGAGGAAACGATTCCAATGCCTCTCTTAGTTCCTCTCAAGACATGAATATATAAAGGGAGCTCAACCTCATAGCAAACTTGTAGCTTTACTTGAATTGTTTTTAATAAAAAAGGGCCTCACACGTTTTTACAGCCACACAATGTGTGAACTAAATATTTTTTGTGAGATTTCAATTTATATTTGACAGGTGAAATTAAAAATTAAGGCCCAATTCTGTGATGTTACCAAAACAAGAAGGTGGAGCATATATATGTGTGTGTGTGTGTGTGTGTGTGTGTGTGTGTGTGTGTGTGTGTGTGTGTGTGTGTGTGTGTGTGTGTGTGTGTGTGTAAATACCCCAAATATACAAATGCACTGAAATCTGGGCAAAAATCACACAAACAGTACAAAATGGCATTCACTGAGGAAATTGGGGGAGAGGAGAGAAGGATGGGTGAAGGAGGAGAGAGCAGGGGGAAGAAGAGGGGAAAGGACTGCGGCTTTGGAGGCCTGACACCAATCACCACTCTTTCTTCTTCTCATCCATAGAGACACCACCGGGGCCCAAGGCCACCACGAGGAGCAGCCCCCCGATCACAGACATGCTCTGGAAGAAGTCATACTTGAGGAAGTCGTGCATGGGCTTGTAAGTGGGGACAGTCCAGAACGCATTGAAGTAGAGGTTGAGGCTAAAGAGCCAGATGACCAGGGTCAGAGCCGCCAGTTTGGTCTTGAAGCCAATCGCCACCAGGACAATCAATCCTGTTCCCACCACATTCTGGACGATCTGCGTGGAAAGAAACAAAGTCAAACATATTGCAAGACTGAATGGAATGATCATTTTTAATGTGGATTATAACTCCTTTTGAGCCCTGTTACGCAGATTCTGACTACAATTGTTCAGTTAGTACCACTCTTTTAGTCTTTCAAGCTAGTAGCATGGGCCAGCAGGCTATTCAGCCACAAGGGGACGATATCATAGAACTGTGGCTCTATTAGTTGCTCCAGAGGCACAGCTCATAGAACTAGATGCTGTTTGTGTGGAGTTTGCACGTTCTCCCTGCGATCGCATGGGCTTCCTCCAACTATTCCAATTTCCTCCAACATCCTAAAGACATGCGAGTCGGTTGGTTAAATGGCCACTGTAAATTGTGTGTAGTCCGTAGATAGAAGTTGGGACAATAACGAGAATAGGATCAATGCACGATTAGTGCAAATGGATGTTTGATGGTCTGGGAAACCTAGAAGCTGTAGGGTCTTTCAGCAGGCATCTCTCTATAATTATATTTGCAGAATTGTATGTATAAATACAGGACAAGTATATTTAAGGTCATTGGCAAAATAACGAGAAGTTACAGGAGGGAATTTACAGATTTGTGTTGCTTGAAGGGATGGTAAACCAGATTCAAGAACTTAAAGGGGTATTAAGTCATTAAAAAATTGCAGAACCACAGAACTGATGGGAAGTGCAGTTGATTGAATGGGCACCATGGGCCAAATACTGCACAATTCCCTGACATCATGGCTTGGCATTGTCCATTTTTCCTTTTTTACAACAAAGAACTTTATTTATAGTCTCTGCCACATAACCATTTATTTGCAAAGGCAGGAGAATGGGTTTGAGAGGGAATGATGGATCAGCCAGTTGCAGAGTAGACTTGATAGGCTGAATGGCCTTATTCTGCTCCTAGAACGTATAAACACAATCCCTCTTTTGTATCGAGCTCAACAAAGAAATCCGCCCACTGTTGCCAGCCCTATCTGTGCGTTATCACATAGGGAAGAACACTGGAAGAGGTATACCGTCCGTCAGGTCTGTGTTGAGAAAATAACTATTTAGATTAAGTCAAATTCCTGGCTCTCCACCTGCAGCTCTGTAGTTATAGCACTAGATGTTCACATGGGCTTAATTTGGGCTAGCTAATCTGTGAAGGTTTCTGTCTCCACCACCCTTTCAGACAGGTTCTAGACTCCCACCACTCTTGCGGATTCTCCCTCTAAAATCTTCCCCAATCATTCGACCAATTACCTTATATCTAACCAAATCGCTCATGACTCCAACCTCTTGTTCTCTCCCTTTAATGGATGCAAGCTAACTCTGATCTACCAGGATCTTAACTTCCTCGCAAAATGCTTCAACTCAAGGATGGGCTTCCGAATACATGATCTCACGGTTTGGATTTTTTTTTCCCACAGGAAATCATAAACAACTGTTCAAAATAAATACCTCATCACAGATCCAACAATTAAACCAAGGAGGTTCAATGCCCCCAGGAATGAACGAACATTGCTCATTGAATCAGAACAACACAAGTGGACAAGTGAAGAATCTCAAATATAAACAGAAAATGCTGGAAAACACAGCATATCAGGTAGTATCTGTGGAGAGAGAAACAGAGTTACAGAGATTCTTCACTTGAGAGAAACAGAGTTAACCTTTCAGGTCAAAGACTCCTTGTCAGAATTGTGAGAGAATGCATCAGTTGGAAGTGGGAGGGGAATGGATTATCTGATCGATGAGGCCAGCGTTGCCATGGGGGTAAGCCGTAGATGTCACCTGGTCATGGAGTAGAGGGAATTAGAAAGAAAACAAAAAAGCTATAAAATTAGAGTTAAACAGAGGAATGTAAATGTTTGCCAGGCTGTACGACTTGAAGAACCTTCACTGAGTACTGGGCAAAATTCACCGCTTCACACCCAACTATTTTAAAGCAACTACTCGAAATATATTAAATTGCTGAAAGAGTCATTTGCACACATGATTTAGGACTTGCATCTTGCCGCACGCAATACACTATAAATCTTTCGACAAAAATTAAATGAACTCTCTGCTAAAGAAAATAATGAAATAAGTCCTTCTTTGTTCACCTTGTGTAGTTTCCTCATGATTGTGTGATCTGATGCCAAATGTTGTCATTATACCCCGGGATATTTTGCAACTTTAAAGGCATTATATAAATTCAAGATGTTGTTGAGACGGATGCCAGATCTTATAATCTTCTACAACAGTCCTTTTGAAAATAATAAAATATCAAAATATGACAGCTTGGACAGTGCACGTTCCAAATATGGAGAGAAAAGGGAGAGAATCCCAGAAGGAAAATTGTTTTTGATGTACAGGTCACTTTGTTACTATGGTGCTGCTGGTAGAGCTGCTGCCTCAATGCCAAAGACCCAGGTTTGATCCTGACCTCGGGTGCTTGGTGGAGTTTGCTCATTCTCCGTGTCGGCATGGATTTCCTCCCGCATAGGGGTTTGTCGGTTAACCAGCCTCCGTAAAATTGTCCCTAGTGTGTGGGGAGCTGATGTGCAAATGGAATAACATAGAACTAGTGTGAATGGGTGATCGATGGTCGGAGTGGACTTGCACGTTTCTATTACTGTATCTCTAAACTGACCGGCTCTGCAACTCCAAGACTTTGCTTTATTTCCAAATTGATTTTAAGTTGTGAGTTTTTGTTATTAATATATTCACTACACACAGTGTCCTAGTCTCCAGACTTACCGAGAAGAAGCTTGAATTGAAATGCAGCAAGGTCATGAACATCAGGATGAGCAACACCCGGCCCCCGAGCTGCATGTACTGCTTGGGGGAACTCTCCTTGATTGTTGGAACACCAGCGAACATGCTTTTACCTTCTGACCGGGACTCAGCAAGCAAGAGGAGCAAGCCACCCCCCAGTGCAAGGTTCCTGTGCAGAGTACAGAGAGGATCAGGTAATTAATACACATTCAAACATACGAGTATTAACATTTCAAAGATATGAATGTGCACGTACATCGCTGATAGCAACAAGGTGCTTATTCCAAGGGTTTATACACTCTCGGGATGTCAGCGTTTACAGTCCATCCTTAGATTTAGGCTCATTATTATCACCTGTACGGAGTGAGGTGCAGTGAAAAGGTTTGTTTCGAATGCTATCCCTTCAAATCAGTTAATATTATACATTAGTACAATTAAGCTAACTAAAGTACAATAGAGTGGAGAAAGATACACAGAATATAGTTCTCAGCAATGTAGCACAATAATTCCTGAGGCAAAGTCCAATATTGCCATTAGCAGGTTGCAGTATTACAGGAATACAGACAGACCAGATGGTGCAGGGTATGGGATGAGCAATCTAGCATTAGCAAGAGACTTACCTCATCAGGAACTTCAGATCCCATAAAATGCTGTAGGCGATTGTCTGGAATCAAAGAAACAGAGCAGTTAGTGTCCACCAACCTGAGCTCACATCTTGTTCCCACAAAGGACAGCCAGTGAAAAGAGCTTTGCCTCACTGGGAGACAGGGGGTGAGAATGGTCATGAGCATTGTGAAGATTCTAAAGACTCTCCTCTCCTCCCAATAAATAAAACTGCAATTTTTTGTTGTTGTAGCGGGGACTCTCCTGAAGCAAGAATGGGTAAACACTGTAGAAACAAGGAACTACAGATGGTGGTTTACAAAAAGGGACAACGTGCTGGAGTAACCCAGCGAGTCAAATGGCATCTCTGGAGAACATGGATGAATCAGTCCAAAGTAAGGTCCCAACCTGAAACGTCACCTGTCTATGTTCTTCAGAGATGCTGCCAGAGTCGCTGAGATATTACAGTAGTGTGTCCTGTTGTAAACCAGGTCTGCAGTCTCCAGTTTCCCTTATGGGTAAATATTGGGCAGGACAACGAGACACAACGTAAAACAGCTGCCTCACATCTCCAGCAACCCAACTTTAATCATCACCTCCCACAGGGTGTTTGCAGTCTCAGGGACCACATTCTGCCCTTGGATGCTTCAAATCTGCTCCGACATTTTAAAGTCAGGTAGTTCGGCAGGTTAATGGACTATTATAAATTACTTTGAGCGAAGGTGGCTGGTAGTGGAAACAGCAGGCAGTTCAAGGGGACCTGAGATAGAATAAGTTATAGGATAGTAAGTGGGGAAATGTGATTGTTCCAGGAGTTGGCATAAATATTGGGCCAGATGACCACTTATTTTTTATTTGGGGGGGGGGATAGGAAAAGCAGTTGAGTTTGTGTAGCCACAAACAAATTGAATGGAAGATCTGGCTTAAGAGACTCTAGTCCTCCTCCGAAGTGTATCCAATCTCTATGCCTTAGAGTTGTGCAGGACAGTCCTTCAGCCCTGCACAGCCATGCCAACTGCTGCACCCACCTATTCTGATGTGATTTACCTGCATTAGGTCTATAGCCTTCGGTACCATGCCTATCAAAGTAGTCTGGATGCTGAGATGTTGTGAAATGTCCTTCCCATCACCTTCCTCATGCAGCATGAGTCAGGTTCCAACCGAGGGGGGAGAAAAATCCTCTCCCACCCCCGATCCTCCCACATTGCACCTCGAATGTCACCTTGAGATACCCCACCTGGGAAAAATGTTTTTTTTACGATTTACATATTATAATCTCCACGTGGGCAGGAGGGGGGGGGGAGGGAGGGTTGCGGGTTGGAGAGTGCTGGTGACATTTAGCACAAATTGTGGCTCCATTAATTAGAAAGATTCTTCCCTATCCCATTCCCTGCTCCCGTCCGCTACAACAAACGCACATACATCACTCCCTCACAACAGAGTTCACAGTGGCTTTAACAACAATTATTCAAGCGTGGCATTGCAATGCAAAAGCCAAATTGTGCCTTTCAGTTGAGAGAAGGGTCTTGTAAATATAAATAAAACACGAGGAATGAAGTCGAATTATGTATAGTATGGAGCAAACATCAAAATACGAGACTTATTTCCAGTAAGAAAAATTCTATTATTTAGGACACATCAGTCTATTGTGAGGACAGCAGGACAAAGTCCGATCCTGCCTCACAAGCACTAACCAGCACCAAGGTGAAATAGAGGAAGATGCCAAACTGATATTTCCACAGTTCTGCAGTATAATGTGGATAAATGTGAGGTTACCACTTTGTTTTTTTTTTGTTAAATATTTTTATTGTAGAAACATATTGATGAAAAATACATTATTTTACATTAATGAAAATACATTATTAGATAGTTTCATAATATTATTAATATTAATATTAAGATTTAAGACTATGCTTCTATACACTTTTTTAATTTTTTTATAAAGTAAGAAAAGATAGAGAAAAATAATATAGAAAATATGAAAGCGAATGGAGTATTAATCATTAATCCGTCATTGGAGATATAAGCATGATTTATTATGTATACTTCTTACATAGAAACATAGAAATTAGGTGCAGGAGTAGGCCATTCAGCCCTTCGAGCCTGCACCGCCATTCAATATGATCATGGCTGATCATCCAACTCAGTATCCCGTACCTGCCTTCTCTCCATACCTTCTGATCCCCTTAGCCACAAGGGCCACATCCAACTCACTCTTAAATATAGCCAATGAACTGGCCTCAACTACCCTCAGTGGCAGAGAGTTCCAGAGACTCACCACTCTCTGTGTGAAAAAAGTCTTTCTCATCTCGGTCTTAAAGGATTTCCCCCTTATCCTTAAGCTGTGACCCCTTGTCCTGGACTTCCCCAACATCGGGAACAATCTTCCTGCATCTAGCCTGTCCAACCCCTTAAGAATTTTGTAAGTTTCTATAAGATCCCCTCTCAATCTCCTAAATTCCAGAGAGTATAAACCGAGTCTATCCAGTCTTTCTTCATAAGACAGTCCTGACATACCAGGAATCAGTCTGGTGAACCTTCTCTGCACTCCCTCTATGGCAATAATGTCCTTCCTCAGATTTGGAGACCAAAACTGTACGCAATACTCCAGGTGTGGCCTCACCAAGACCCTGTACAACTGAAATTCTTTAAGACCGAGATGAGGAAGACTTTTTTCACACAGAGAGTGGTGAGTCTCTGGAACTCTGCCACAGAGGGTAGTTGAGGCCAGTTCAATGGCTATATTTAAGAGGGAGTTAGATGTAGCCCTTGTGGCTAAGGGTATCAGAGGGTATGGAGAGAAGGCAGGTACGGGATACTGAGTTGGACGATCAGCCAAGATCATATTGAATGGCGGTGCAGGCTCGAAGGGCCGAATGGCCTACTCCTGCACCTAATTTCTATGTTTTTATGTTTCTCTGAGGTCAGTCCCAATGATACAGAGTAACGGGGATTTATAGTTCCTCATCGCGCCATCATTGATTGATTGACAGAAAGATACAGCATGGAACAATCCCTTAAGCCACCGAGACCACGTCGACCAACGGTCACCCATTCACATTAGTCGTGTGTTATCCCACTTTCCCATCCGCGAGGGCCAATTTACAGCGGTCGCTCGTGTTTGCGATGTGGGAGGAAACAAAAACACCAGGAGGAAACCCATGTGGTCACAGGGAGAACGTATTAAATCCACTCAGACAGCATCCAATGTCTCTGTACAGCGAGGCAGCAGCTCCACCATCTGTGTCACTGCTGTATTATGATGGCCGTGTGGTGGTGGAGAATACCAAAACATCAAAATACACTTTATTCCTGGAAAACTGGAGATTATAATAATAAGGGGGTCACGGAATCACACGTTCACTACAAGTCTCTGATGCAAACCAACTATAACAACTATTGGCAAAGCATTCACCACTTCAATTGCTTACCTGTAATGCTATAATCCCAAACAGTCCAAAGCAGGCGTATTGTACAAAATTTCTACTTAATATCAGGATGCATCCTCCTGGGGAATGGAAAACAAAGAAATAAATAATCAACATTTAAATTAGTGCATTAATGATCTCTAGGGAAGTTGGTTACCACTCACCTAATTGCCCGAATAGATTAATCAGCACAAAACAAGTTGCCAGGAGGTAGCCACAACTCCAGGTCACCTCGATGTAATCGCGCTGGTCGTTCCATTGAAACCACATGCGGATGCCATCCTCCAGAAAAGTACTTATTAGACACAATCGGGCAAGATGCGGCAAGTACTGTTTGGTCACCCGCAGGAACTGGAACAAACAGGAATTTGATCAGGTTTAATTAAACTTACAATTCAAATGCAACAGCATCAGTGCCCTGCAAGACAATACCCCAGTGCTATAATCTGACAGACTTGTGAACATTTTTACAAAGCTCAATGTAATCATACCTCAAGTGCTATACAGGACAGACCTATGTGTCGACTCTCTCAACAGCAAACTGTGATTCCCATCAGTGATTTCAATTCAAACTAACTTCAGGAACGTACTCCCCAAACACCATCAGCGCTACAGGGGTATTAATATTTTTGACTATTGCTACACCAGTAAGAATGCCCACCCCTCCACCCCTCACACTCTATTGTGGCCACTTTGACCATCTGTCAGAGTCGGAGACAAACTCGAAACGCCACCAAAAAGAAAAATACCACAGTGGTCTGTGGAGGGGAATGGTCTACTTCAGGACTGTCCTGAGTCAGTGGACTGGAACATGTTTAAGACCACTTCATCCACTTGAAAGAGTACACCTCAGTCATCACTGGTTTCATCAAGAAACTCATTGGCAAAGACAATTAGGGTCTATCCTAACCAGAATGGACAGGGAGATTCAGTCTCTGCCAAAATCCAGATGCCAGGCTTTCAAGATGGATGATCCCACACGCTCCAAGTAGGGTCTCTGCAAGATCATTAGGGATGGCAAGAAATTTCCCAAACAAGCCAGATGCCAGGTAACTGTGGCAGGGCTAGAATAGTATTACACATTAAACAATTCAGGGACGATCTTTGGCATTGACGCGTCTCTACAAGATGAGCGTTATACCTTTTACAACTTATTTGAACCAATAAACAAAGATCGACTGAGGTGCATTCCCCACTGGCTCTGTCCCATTCGTCTTGGTGTTAGAGGGTAAACTTTGAAAGCAACCCGCCCGGATGGAGTCCTTGGACGGGGTCAGAAATCTGAGCCAATAATCTGCCTACAGTATTTAACATCTTCAACCTATCACTTCGAACAGTCTACTGTCCCCATCTGCTTCACGGAAATCTCTATCATTCCAGCCCCCGGGAAAATGAAGGCTGGATGACTGCTGCCAAGCCCAGTCACTCTTACACGGATCAGAATTAAGTGCTTTGAAGATGGGTGATAGCCCTCATTAACAAAATTATTCTGAACTATCTAGACCCTTTGACATTTGCAGACGAAAAATAGTGCTGGAGGACACCATCTCTCTTGCACTACACTCAGCCCTGAAGCACCTTGACAATAATGACACCATTGTCAGTATGTTATTCATTGACTACTGCAGCCTTCAACACCATGATCAGGAATGAGTTTACCCCAAACCTCTGGACCTTGGCCTTGGGACCTCCATCTACCACAGACTTCTGGACTGACACACAGTTAGTTAGCATTGGTCATAAACATTGGTACTCATCAGGGGGAGTGTTTCTTTGATCATGGATACTTGCTTACATTTCATTTCTTTGTTCTAAATCGCTCTATATTGCCATCTATATCTCATTTCCCTTTCCCCAATTCTCAGAATGAAGAAAGGTCTCGACCGCAAAAGGTCATAATTCCTTTTTTCTAGAGATGCTGCCTGTTCCGCTGAGTTACTCAAGCATTTTGTGCCTATCCTGATTGGAAACGTTATCTGTACATTTCCCTCCACAGATGCTGCCTGGCCTGGCCTGCCCGAATTCTTCCAGCAGATTGTTTTTTTGCTCAAGATTCCAGCAAGTGCAGTCTCTCGTGCCTCCACATACATATGAAGCCATTTATAGTGGTCAACACGCCGTCTTTGGGGTTAAATGGCTTATGCATGTTAAATGTACTTATGCTTGTTGTATTCCAATGCTGCAATCTGTGTTTGGAACCCAGCACTCAACCTGCCTCTGTGTTTGGAACCCAGCACTCAACCTGCCTTGGAGGTGAATTCATCTCTTCTACCTACTTAGGCCCAGCTACCTACATAACAGGAATGGGACAGCAGTGTAAACACTGGGAACTAAAACAGGACCAAGATATTGGCAAATATTTAAAGCTAAGTGGAGACAGAAGTGGGTCAGGCAGCATCTGCGGAGGGAAATGGAAAGGCAATGCTCTGGGTTACGGTGCTTCTGCAGCTCATCACTTAATTCAACATGGTGAGCTGTAGCGCGAGCAACAATTTGCAACTTTATCTTCCACAATCTATTTATCATAAAGTGCATCAGTGCCACAAAGAACTGTAAATACTGATTTACAAAAGATACAAAATGCTGAACCAGTTCAGTGGGTCAAGCAACATCTCTGGAGAACAGAAACAGTCTCTTTGGCCCACCTCATCCATGCCGACCAAGATGCCCCATCTAAGCTGGTCCTATTTGCCCCATATACTTCTGAACCTTTCTTATCCATGCCCAAGTGTGTTTAAAATACTGTTATAGTACCTGGCTCAACAACCTCCCCTGAGAGCTTGCACCATATACTCTCCACTCTGTGTGTGAAAAAGCTCCACAGGTTCCTATTAAATCTCCCCCCCCCCCCCCCCCTCCCCCACCACCTTAACCCAGATCTTCTGGATCTGGATTGACCTACCATGGGTCAAATACTCTGTACATTCACCTTCTACCTCTTTCATTATGTCTGATGGCAGCAAAGATATCATGAAAGAAAACACTAACCCAAATTCTAAGATGCCATTTTGCTGAGACAGTAAAACAAAGCAGAATCCGTTTACATTTGTTCCTTCTGCAACTAGATTACCTGATTATTACATATGCCTTCTGAGACCTTGCCATCTACAAGCTAACCATTGCCTTCTTATACTTTAGATGGATGTCACTGAGTGAAAAATACTTTGTGGTATTGCAGTTTTGTGGGTGATTTGTAAAGATGTGTATGTTGTTCCAAAGGACAGGGTTCTATAAAAGTAATTGACAGTCAGTCTAAGTTCACAAATACCATTTATGGGCAGAAACCTTCTATCACATTTCAATAATGCGATTGACCTGAAACATTAACTTTCTTTCTCTCATCTGTTTTTATTTCAGATTTGCAGCAATTTGCAGAAACTTTCTCCTGATATTTGTGACTCCAATGACCTTACACGTTGGGTTAACAACTCACCATCATTTGAACCACTCTGAGTTATTACTGTGACAATAATACAAAACAACATTTGGTACAAATATATAAACTAGAGCTACAGCACCACTAAGGCAGGAACAACAACCTCTTGGTCAACTTCAATAAAACAGTGGATAAACTAATCGCTGACTTCAGGATGGGGTAGATGGGAGACCACGTGACAATGTGCATGGTGGGCTGGCATTGGAGAGAATTAGCAGCTCAAATCCCATGCTGCTAACAACCCAGGTGACCTGCCCTGGCCAGGCACGTAAATATAATCACAAAAGAGGCGCTTCACATTGTCATTTTCAAAGTAGTTAAAGAGATTTATGTTACCCAACTTCTGCAGAAGAAATTATCCTGACAAATTGTAGCATACGTGGTACTGCAATTCCACAGCATGGGAATGCCTGGCCCAGCCCTACCCACCACTGATAGCATCTATGAGGCACTGCTTCAAAAAGGCACCATATTTCATTCTCACCATCCGGGCAATGCCGTCGTCCCACTGTTCCCATCGGCAGGTGCTACAGAACCTGAAGAAATCTTACACCACCAAGTTCAGGAACTTATTTTCCTACAACTTTAAGATTTTTCTAACCGGCCTGCATGACCCTAATCCTACATCTGCAATGGAACAAATAAGGAGGGCCTTTCTTCAGACTTAAGGGTCTCAACCCAAAACGTCACCTATTCCATTTCTCCAGAGATGCTGCAGACCCGCTGAGTAACCAGCTTTTTGTGTCAAACTTTGGTTTAAACCAGCACCTGCAGTTCCTTCCTACACAAATTAGGAACACCTCTTGCATTACTGCGGGCTTGTTTTCTAATTATGTTTACACCAATGTTTTGTTTTTTGTAGTCTTTTTCCTTCAGCCTTGTATAATTTATGTTTATAGACACAGACACATAATTTATGTTTTGTTTATTGTCTGGAGTCTATGTGCCGGTAAGAGGGGGTTTACACAAAGTGCTGGAGTAACTCAGCGGGTGCAGCAGCATCTATGGAGCGAAGGAGATAGGCGACGTTTCGGGCCGAAACCCTTCTTCAGACCCGTAATGTTGCTCCAAGCAAGATGATCGTTTTCCCCGTGTCTCACTTTACTTGTGCGACAATAAACTGATTTGACGATGCAATTACAAGGATACGTTTGCATTGGGATTTTCATGGTACAATAGGAATGTAGATAAATACAAATTAACATTTGAATTTACACTCCTAACGTAAAAGGTTTAACAAATCCGTGAGTTCGCTGTTACCGCGGACTATTAAACAATATAACTATAATTAAGCTTTTCCTTTGCAGTTATAACCGACATGAATGGAATTAATATTAACGGGCTCTCGGACAAGGTGCGGCTGAGACTCCTGCGCAAGTGGTGGACAGGGAGGGAGGGAGGGTTGGGCGGGGGGGCCTGGGCAGGAGAGAGGGGAGATACGGGCTGAGCCTTGGGGTCGGCACCGCGGGATCTGCGGGCAGTGCTGACGGGGGGTGGAGGTGCCAAGGCCGGGGACAGGCAGGGGATCTGGAGCCCATGGACGGACGGGGAGCCGTGGGCCTGGGCCGGGCACAGAGACAGTGACGGACAGACAGCCAAGCCCCGGGAGCCGGCACTGTGGGGGGGGGGGGGGGGGGGGGGGGGGGGGGGGGGGGGGGGGGGGGGGGGGGGGGGTCGAGGCCTGAATCCTAGAGGCTGCGGGTCCGGGCGGGCGGGCTGAGGCCGGAGCCGGGACTGAGGGGGGGAGGGAGGGCGGAGCGGGCGGTCCGGGACTGAGGCCCTGGGCCGGTGCCCACCTGGTCGGCGATGTCCTCGGCCGTGCCCATGATGTCGGTCTGCCCCATAGTGCCGCCGTTGCCGCCGCCGCCGCTCGGCCTCGCCGCCGGAAGTGCTGCTCGCTGCCCCGCCACAGGGGGGGGGGGGGGGGGGCGGAACCAGCCCGGCGCCCACAACACACCGCGGCGCCACGCACTGCCACGTCGGGGCTATGCAAATCAGTGGGCGGGGCGACGGTGCGCGTCACACGGGGCAGCGACGTCACAGGGACTGATCTACGTCACACGGGGCAGCGACGTCACACGGGCAGCTCTACGTCATGCAGGACACATAGAAACATAGAAACATAGACAAATTCAAAGTCAAAAGTGTCAAAAGAGTTTATTGTCATGTGTCCCTGACAGGATAATGACATTCTTTCTTTGCATAGCACAACAGAACATAGTAGGCATTGACTACAATTATATGCTTAAATACACACATTAATTAATAAATTAATAAAGTGCAAATAACAGATGGAGGGGTATTAATGTTCAGAGTTTTGTCCGAGCCAGGTTTAATAGCCCGATGGCTGTGGGGAAGTAGATATTCCTGAACCGGGTTGTTGCAGTTCTCAAGGTCCTGCACCTTCTACCCGAAGGTAGCAGGGAGATGAGTGTGTGGCCAGGGTGGTGTGGGTCCTCGCACACTTCTCAGAGCCCGCGATGATGTCTTCAGGTCAGGTGACAGAGCTCTGTACAGGGCTGCTCGAGCCGATCTGGAAAGGGGAATTAAAAAAGCTAAGGTGGATTATAAGAGGAGCATAGAGTCCCACCTGTCCAGCAATAACATACGGGAGGTATGGCGAGGCATACAAGGAATCACAAACTACAGAGGCTGTGCCACAACGACAGAAGACCTGAGTGCGCTGCTGGCAGAGAAGCTAAATTGCTTATTTTCCCGCTTTGAAACATCACAACAGCAGCACTCATCTGCTACAGCCCTGCTCCCACCCTTACCTGGCTCCTGCACGACTCCATTCACTATAAGGGAGCACGATGTCAGACGGGTGCTCCTGGCAGTGAACCCCAAGATGGCTGCCAGCCCAGATGGAGTACCTGGTAAGGTGCTCAAAGCGTGTGCCCACCAGCTCACCGTCATCTTCACCAGAATCTTCAATCTCTCCCTGGACCAGGCAGTTATCCCGTCCTGCCTAAAATCAGCCATAATCGTCCCAGTGCCGAAGAAGTCCCCCATCACCAGCCTAAACGATTATCGTCCTGTGGCCCTCACTCCGGTAATCACGAAGTGCTTCGAGAGATTGGTCCTCCAGCACATCAAGGACTATCTCCCTCCAGACTTCGACCCCCACCAGTTCGCCTATCGCCCAAACAGAAGACGCCATCACTGTAGCTCTCCACTCTGTGCTGCGCCACCTGGAGCTGGGGCAGAGCTACGTCCGGATGCTCTTTGTGGATTACAGCTCAGCTTTCAATACTATCATCCCGGACATTCTCATCGACAAACTGGTCACTCTCGGCCTCCACACTCTCACATGTGCCTGGATAAAGGACTTCCTCACCAACCGGCCCCAGACGGTGAGACTCGGCCCCCCAACTCTCTTCCACTCGCATGTTGAGTACCGGCTCCCCACAGGGCTGTGTGCTAAGCCCCCTCCTATACTGTCTCTACACCCACGACTGTAGTCCGGTCCACAACAACAACCACATCGTCAAGTTTGCTGACGACACTATAGTCGGACTCATCTCAAGTGGAGACTAGGCAGCCTACAGAGAGGAAGTCCTGAAGTTGACAACCTGGTACTCAGAAAACAACCTGGTTCTGAACACCAAGAAAACCAAAGAGCTCATTGTCGACTTCAGGAGGCACAGCACCGAGTTAGCTCCCTTATACATCAACGGTGAGTGTGTGGAGAGGGTCTACACCTTCCGGTTTCTCGGTGTCCTTATCTCCGCTGACATCTCCTGGACAGATAACATCACAGCGGTCACCAAGAAGGCTCAGCAGCGACTGCACTTCCTGAGGGTCCTCAGGAAGCACAACCTGGACTCCAACCTGCTGCTGACCTTCTACCGCTCGTCCATTGAGAGCCTGTTGACATACTGCATTACAGCATGGTACGGCAGCTGCACCATGGCAGACAGGGAGAGGCTTCAGAGAGTAGTTAGGGCAGCACAGAAGATCATCGGCTGCCCTAACTACCGGCGGCTTTCTGGTGGCGGCGGCGGCGGCAGCGAGGGCCCAGTGGACGACGTCGTCGGGAGCTCGCAGGTCGCAGGTTGGTGACCTGTTTTTCCAGAGCTCCCGCGGCAACAGCTGCGTCCTCTGGACTGGAGGGCGGCAGCTTCGACCGCCCCGGGCCGCGGAGTTGAACCGGCCCGCTCGCGGAGCGCGGTTCACCCGCGGGACTTATTTACATCACCCAGTGCGGTCACAACATTGGAGGCGCGGGTCGCCTCAGCGAAGAGGAAGAAGGGAAGAGACAAAGACAAGATTTTTGCCTTCCACCACAGTGAGGAGGTGTCTGGTGAACTCACTGTGGTGGATGTTAAATATGTGTTTATTGTGTGTTTCTGTTATTTACTATATGTATGACTGCAGGCAATGGAATTTCGTTCAGACCGCAAGGTCTGAATGACAATAAAGTTTTCCAAGTTCCCTCTCCCCTCTCTGATGGACAGTTACACCTCCTGCTGCCTCAGCAGGACGAAGAACATTATTAAGGACAGCTCCCATCCTGCATTTGGCCTGTTCAACCTGCTGCCCTCAGGGAGGCGCTATAGGTGCATCAGCACAAGGACAAATAGACTCAAGAACAGTTTCTTTCCAAAATCCATTATCTCCCTGAACTCACACATGCACTGACTTCACAGCCTAACCCCCGGACCTTCATCTATCCACCTACTGTAATTTGTACTGTAACTGTAATTCTATTTATCCATTGTCTTTTATAGATATGTACATAGCGTCGCAGAAACTGTGCACCTTATTCCCCCTCACCCTTTTTGTTTTTTACACTGAGTAGTAACAGCTTTTAATCTCATTGTATATGTGTATAGTGACAATAAAAAGGCATTCTATTCAATTCAATTGATGATGCTGCCAGCCTTTTTGAGGCAGTGACTGTGGTAGATCCCTCGATGGAAGGAAGGTCAGAGCCGATGATGGACTGGGCAGTGTTTACTACTTTTTGTAGTCTTTTCCTCTCCAGGGCGCTCAAGTTGCCGAACCAAGCCATGATGTAACCGGTCAGCAAGCTCTCTACTGTGCATCTGTAGAAGTTAGAGAGAATCCTCCTTGACAGACCGACTCTCCGTAATCTTCTCAGGAAGTAGAGGTGCTGATGAGCTTTCTTAATAATTGCATCTGTGTTCTCGGACCAGGAAAGATCTTCACAGATGTGCACGCCCAGGAATTTGAAGCTCTTGACCCTTTCAACCATCGACCCGCTGATATAAACAGGACTGTGGGTCCCCATCCTACTCCTTCCAAAGTCCACAATCAGTTCCTTGGTTTTGCTGGTGTTGAGGGCCAGGTTATTGTGCTGGCACCATATGGACAGTTGCTCGATCTCTCTTCTGTACTCCGACTCATCCCCATCAGTGATAGGTGCAGGAGGAGGCCATTCGGCCCTTCGAGCCTGCACCGCCATTCAATATGATCATGGCTGATCATCCAATTTAATATCCTGTACCTGCCTTCTCTCCATACCCCCTGATCCCTTTAGCCACAAGGGCCACATCTAACTCCCTCTTAAATATAGCCAATGAACTGGCCTCAACTACCTTCTGTGGCAGAGAATTCTACAGATTCACCACTCTCTTTGTGAAAAATGACACACACACACACAGCTTTGCATTGTGAGCATAGAATAAAGGCGAGGTCATTTAAGACTGAGGTGAGAAAAAGCTTTTTCACCCAGAGAGTTGTGAATTTGTGGAATTCCCTGCCACAGACGGCAGTGGAGGCCAAATCACTGGATGGATTTAAGAGAGAGTTAGATAGAGCTCTAAGGGCTAGTGGAGTCAAGGGATATGGAGAGAAGGCAGGCACGGGTTATTAATAATGGACGATCAGCCATGATCACAATGAATGGCAATGCTGGCTCGAAGGGCCGAATAGCATCCTCCTGCACCTATTTTCTCTGTTTCTATGTAACATGTTATGATATAGTTGGGATCACGGAGACATGGCTCCAGGGTGACGTAGGCTGGGAGCTGAACATCCAGGGATATTCAATATTCAGGAGGGATAGAGAGAAAGGAAAAGGAGGTGGGGTAGCGTTGCTGGTTAGAGAGGAGATTAAAGCAATGGAAAGGAAGGACATTAGCTTGGAGGATGTGGAATCAGTATGGGTAGAGCTACAAAACACTAAGGGGCAGAAAACGCTGGTGGGTGTTGTGTACAGGCCACCTAACAGTAGCAGAGAAGTTGGGGATGGTATCAAACAGGAAATTAGAAATGCGTGCGACAAAGGCAAAACAGTTATAATGGGTGACTTCAATCTACATATAGATTGGGTTAATCAAATTGGCAGGGGTGCTGAGGAAGTGGATTTTTTGCAATGTATGCGGGATAGTTATCTAAATCAACATGTAGAGGAACCAACGAGAGAGCAGGCTATTTTAGACTGGTTTTGAGTAATGAGGAAGGGGTAATTAGCCGTCTTGTTGTACGTGCCCCCTTGGGCAAGAGTGACCATAATATGGTTGAGTTCTTCATTAGGATGGAGAGTGACATTGTTAATTCAGAAACAATGGTTCTGAACTTAAAGAAAGGTAACTTTGAGGGTATGAGACGTGAATTGGCCAAGATTGACTGGCAATTAATTCTAAAAGGGTTGACGGTGGATATACAATGGAAGACATTTAAAGACTGCATGGATGAACTACAAAAATTGTTCATCCCAGTTTGGCAAAAGAATAAATCGGGGAAGTAGTGCATCCGTGGATAACAAGGGAAATCAGGGATAGTATCAAAGCAAAGGATGATGCGTACAAAGTAGCCAGAAAAAGCAGCATACCAGAGGACTGGGAGAAACTGGGAGACCAGCAGAGGAGGACAAAGGCTTAATTAGGAAAGGAAAAATAGATTATGAAAGAAAACTGGCAGGGAACATAAAAACTGACTGCAAAAGTTTTTATAGATATGTGAAGAGAAAGAGGTTAGTTAAAACAAATGTAGGTCCCTTGCAGTCAGAAACAGTTGAGTTGATCATGGGGAACAAGGATATGGCGGACCAATTGAATAACTACTTTGGTTCCGTCTTCACTAAGGAAGACATAAATAATCTGCCTGAAATAGCAGGGGACTGTGGGTCAAAGGAGGAATGAGTGAAATCCAGGTCAGTCGGGAAGTGGTGTTGGGTAAATTGAATAGATTAAAGGCCGATAAATCCCCAGGGCCAGATAGGCTGCATCCCAGAGTACTTAAGGAAGTAGCTCAGGAAATAGTGGATGCATTAGTGATAATCTTTCAAAACTCTTTAGATTCTGGAGTGGTTCCTGAGGATTGGCGGGTAGCAAATGTAACCCCTCTTTTTAAGAAGGGAGGGAGAGAGAAAACGGGGAATTACAGACCAGTTAGTCTAACATCGGTAGTGGGGAAACTGCTAGAGTCAGTTATTAAAGATGGGATAGCAG
Source organism: Okamejei kenojei (assembly GCA_035221665.1). Classification (NCBI taxonomy): domain Eukaryota; kingdom Metazoa; phylum Chordata; class Chondrichthyes; order Rajiformes; family Rajidae; genus Okamejei; species Okamejei kenojei. The sequence continues at coordinate 24,176,159 of CM069163.1, forward strand.
CACATTTGGAAAGTGGTGAAATCATTGGACAAAGTCAGCATGGATTTACAAAAGGTAAATCATGTCTGACGAATCTTGTGGAATTTTTCGAGGATGTAACTAGTAGCGTGGATAAGGAGAACCAGTGGATGTGGTATATCTGGACTTCCAGAAGGCTTTCGACAAGGTCCCACATAAGAGATTAGTATACAAACTTAAAGCATACGGTATTAGGGGTTCAGTATTGATGTGGATAGAGAACTGGCTGGCAAACAGGAAGCAAAGAGTAGGAGTAAACGGGTCCTTTTCACAATGGCAGGCAGTAACTAGTGGGGTACCGCAGGGCTCAGTGCTGGGACCCCAGCTATTTACAATATATATTAATGATCTGGATGAGGGAATTGAAGGCAATATCTCCAAGTTTGCGGATGACACTAAGCTGGGGGGCAGTGTTCGCTGTGAGGAGGATGCTAGGAGACTGCAAGGTGACTTGGATAGGCTGGGTGAGTGGGCAAATGTTTGGCAGATGCAGTATAATGTGGATAAATGTGAGGTTATCCACTTTGGTGGCAAAAACAGGAAAGCAGACTATTATTTAAATGGTGGCCGATTAGGAAAAGGGGAGATGCAGCGAGACCTGGGTGTCATGGTACACCAGTCATTGAAAGTAGGCATGCAGGTGCAGCAGGCAGTGAAAAAAGCGAATGGTATGTTAGCTTTCATAGCAAAAGGATTTGGGTACAGGAGCAGGGAGGTTCTACTTCAGTTGTACAGGGTCTTGGTGAGACCACACCTGGAGTATTGCGTGCAGTTTTGGTCTCCAAATCTGAGGAAGGACATTATTGCCATAGAGGGAGTGCAGAGAAGTTCACCAGACTGATTCCTGGGATGTCAGGACTGTCTTATGAAGAAAGACTGGATAGACTCGGTTTATACTCTCTGGAATTTAGGAGATTAAGAGGGGATCTTATAGAAACTTACAAAATTCTTAAGGGGTTGACAGGCTAGATGCAGGAAGATTGTTCCCGATGTTGGGGAAGTCCAGGACAAGGGGTCACAGCTTAAGGATAAGGGGGAAATCCTTTAAGACCGAGATGAGAAAGACTTTTTTCACACAGAGAGTGGTGAGTCTCTGGACTCTCTGCCACAGAGGGTAGTTGAGTTGGCTATATTTAAGAGTGAGTTGGATGTGGCCCTTGTGGCTAAGGGGATCAGAGGGTATGGAGAGAAGGCAGGTACGGGATACTGAGTTGGATGATCAGCCATGATCACAATGAATGGCAATGCTGGCTCGAAGGGCCGAATAGCATCCTCCTGCACCTATTTTCTATGTTTCTATGTAACATGTGGCAGGCATGTTACCGTATGTAATGGAAGGTAGACACAAATTGGATAGATACTGCCTCACCCGCTGAGTTACTCCAGCATTTTGTGTCTACCTTCGATTTTATCCAGCATCTGTAGTTCTTTCCTACCGCATGTAAACATGGGCCAGCGACATGCTACACACACACAGACATAGACAGGCACACTGTCGGGTACAAATAAATTGCACACTGGGCAGAAGCACTGGCCTGAACATAGATAAAATGCAAGAACCCGTGCACACCCGTGCAGAACCAAGTTAAACACACGTTTAGGCCATAATTTTAATTAGCGAAGAATGCACCATTCCTATTATTAAAAGAATCAAGAACAAAATTCCAGCATCTAGTTCCTTTGTCTTTTAATGCACAACATCCCAGCATCTGCAGCTCCTTGTATCTATTAAAATAATCACGTCAGAATGTGTTCTTGTGCTTGTAAACACGGTGATATACCTATATTCTCAAATGCAAGCACACCCATCATGGTCCGCAATCTGATATAAACAACGGCACAAGCATATTCAAGGCATTAAAGTGGATGCAACCTATAGAACGAAGGCTAACCTATTCAACGGAAGTTGTCTCTATTTCAAAACCAAGGTAATTCTTAACCTCAGTAGCGGTGCTGCAGTTCACTGAAGGATATAAGATGGTGAATATTACACTCAACATCTGCAATACCAAGGACATCTGCCAACCTGTCACTACTGGACACGCTCTAACAATAACAGTGTGTAGCAAGACCCTGTGCAACGTAAGCCGCTACCCTAATTTAGCGACCTAGCTCTCAGCAAATGCAGACATTGATGATGAAATTCACCATCAATACACTGGTTGGCAAAGTAAAATAATGAAATCAAGATTTCAAGTCTATTTGTGGTCTTGATTAGAAATACAATCAAATCAAACTGAAGTACAATAGATAGAGCAAAGGGGATGATACAGAATGCAGAATATAGTTCACAGCATTGAAGTGCATCAGTATCTGCAATGGGGTAGAGATGAATCAGACAGTACTCTAGGTTTCGGAAGGACCATCCAGAAGCCCGATCACAGATGGGAAGAAGCTGACCAAGTTTTTAGATATCTGCCTTAATATTGCTTTGTGTGGCATGATACAGTAAGTACAGTTCAATGGGGTACGATTATTAAATTGTCAGATGAGTATTCAATGGTCTGGATTGTTGATCTTAACACACAATTTAAATCACATTAGGGCAGGTGGTGTTATTTAAATTAATCTGACATAAAAACTATTTTGAGTAAGGTGAAACTGAAAGTTGAGATTGTTGTAAAACACACCTTACAATGGTAACGGACCTAGAGTCTGAAGAAGGGTCTCGACCCGAAACGTCACCCATTCCTTCTCTCCAGAGATGCTGCCTGTCCCGCTGAGTTACTCAGGCATTTTGTGACTGTCTTCGATTTAAACCAGCGTCTGTAGTTGTTACCTTCACCTGTTCACTCATATCTTCAGGATGGAAATTTGCCATCCGTACGCTGATCTATATCTGGTCTACATGTGAATCCGGTTTCATAGTCACACGGTTAACTTTTTTACTGCCCTCTTAGATGGTCCCATTGCCTTTGGTCAAAGATTGAGAAACTTTGCCGGAGTGTCACCCCCCCCCCCCCCCCCCGTCTCTCCCTCCCACACGACGCCAGCACCTCGTACACACTGACCTTTATTTTACAACAGCCTGCCGTGTTGCCGCGGCGACGGGTAAACAAAGCGGGGAAGTGCTGGCCATTGGGTTGGTCTTGGTGGCGTTGGGTGTCACTGGGCCTTGGGTTAGGTTGGGTTGGGTGCTATTGAGCATTGGGTAGGCACAACTAGGCACGGGCAGCTTCTGGGCGTTGGGTTGTTGTGACTGGCATTGGGTGTTGGGTTGGGTGGAATTGAACATTGGGAGGGCACTACCGGGCATTGGTTTGGTGTTGCTGGTATTGGGTGGTGGCGGTGGTTGGGTGTTACTGGACAGTGGGTGTAACTGGGCGTTGGGTGGGTGGTCCTGGGTCTGGAGTGGGTGTGGCTGGGTTAGTACTACTGGGCATAGGGTGGTACAGGGTGCACTGGGTTGGGTGTAGCTGGCTGGTGCTGGACTGTGTTGGTTATTGAGTGGTTGGTGCTGGATAATATTGGGTGCTGGCTGGTTGGGGGGTACTGGTTGCTAGGTGCACTGACTGGGCAGAGTTGGGTGCTGAGTGGGAATAGTTGGGCTTCGGGTGGGTGGTGCTGATCTGTGTTGGGTACAGGGTGGGTGTTTAGTTGTGCCGGGTGGGTGAAACTTCCCTTCGACCCGATGGAGAACTATGAGGTAAATTAGCCTGCTCCTCATGGTTATTATTGAACCAATAACTCGAAGATTGGGTGTTTAAATCTCATTGTAACTCCCCCAGAAATTGAATTCAGCTTTAAAAGAAAATCTGGAAGTAGAGGCTGGTTTTAATAAATCCATGAAGTATGTCTTACATTTTTTACAATACAATGTGAAGTTCTAATTATTAAGTTTAATTCCCAACATTTTGTCTTTTGGAAATGAATTTAAATGTTTTATAATTGGCAAGATTTAGTTCATAGAAAATTCTCCACCTACAAATTTTTGCCGTGAAATATTGTAATTAAAAAAAATCAACTGCCATTATTAACGCCTCCTATCATTGACTAATGATACACATTTTACCCCGCCTCTACCCGTATCTAATTCTAGTTTCTGAGACAAGTTTCAAAAGGCACCTATGGAATTCTACAAATTATGAGAAATGTGAACGAAGGCAAGACAGTTGCCATAAAGATGGTAAGCCTAAATTTCCATTGCAAGGTAATTTTGTAGTAACAGTAGGATTGATCTTTCTTGGAAAAGTAGAGTCCAAGGGCCCCTTGAGCTTGTTCCATCATTCAGTTAAACTGTGTTACAAGGGAACAGGTTCAAGGATCTGACTAGTAGAACAGAAAAAAGGCTCACTCATCTGTTTAGTTAAAATGAGATTTATTGGCAAGAGAGGGAACAAAAAGCAAACTTATCCTGGTACGCGCTGGGTCCGTTTTACAGCAGCACACCTCTCCCTCTTCTCTCTGTCTCAGCCCGTTGGTGAACGCCTCTTGTACATGAACTAACTTCTGGCCTACTGGCTCCTGCAATTTTACAGGCAGAAATCAGCCGTTGAAATAACCACCGCTAAGTCCTGGCCATTTGCGCTGCCCCCAAATTCAAACTATAACCAATGGCAGGGGACTGCATCCGAGCCAGCCCCCCCACCCCCCCCCCCCCCCCCGCCCCCGTGTTGGGAACAAAGCGCTGACCATGATCACCTGTACACTGGTTCAAGTCCTACACACGAGAGACAATTAACAGAAGCCAATTAACCTACAAACCTGCACATCTTTGGAGTGTGCGAGGAAACCGGAGCACCTATGCGGTCACAGGGAGGATGTACAGACACCATCCCGTGACCAGGATGGAATCCGAGCCTCTGGCGCTGTCAGGCAGCAACTCTACTGCTGGGCTACTGTGCCGCCCTTAATCTTCCTCATCCCGATGTTCTGCACTGTGGAATTGTGCCTTTCTCCTGATGGTGTTACCTGTGGGAATGAACTTTTCCCCATATCCTGCACTGTGGGATCGGGCTCATTTTGCCTTGTTGTCTTGTGGCCTGGGTGCTTAACCAAGATCTTTCAATACTATTTCTACTATTTACTGATGTGGGAGCTGGATGTTCCAGCAGATAATGGGAACAGCAGGAACATGAACTATGATGCTTCATTAAGGGAGGATTCTTGTTCACCTTAAGTGATTTAATTACTTACTACTGACTTTCAGCTTTAACCATCCATCTTTTTTACCCACCTTGTGAAAACAGATTGAATGCATGGACGAGGGAATGGCCAACAAAGCTCTGAGGGAAGTGAGTACACAACAGTCACTGCACAGCAGGGTACAGCAGTCGGTGTTTGCTCTGCGGTGGGCAGCGCTGGGCATGTACATAAGGGTATGACATAACATTCAGCCTGGAGCAGGCAGCGGCAGTCAGTGAACAGTCAGTGTTTCAGGAGTTATTGTTCATTGGCAGTTCCTCAGGATCAAAGATGATTTGCTTCCACTGCAGTTCTGTGGGCTGAACAGAAATGGGAATTACAGACTCCTCCATCGATGGCGTGGTGGAAGGTGGGGGAAATCGGGGTTGGGACAGTATGGTTCTTTATACGCGGCACAGTGAAATTCCTTGTTGTACACAGTTCGGTACTAGTACCACGATACATAGGCACTTAAATAAGCATTTCAGCTACAGTACAAGTGTATAGCAGCAGTACACTGACACAGTATACAGTCACCAGCTTGGTGCCATTTTCCAGTCCCAGTTGATGTAGATGCAGGGATCTTGATCGGACCATGAAGGCCCGTTGCCCTGGTGGCGTTGCAGGGTCAGCCTGGCTAAACATAGCCGTTGCTGTCAACCGCCACTGCTCCACCTCTGCAGGCCGCGCCCGTCCACGTACGTGACCTGGGGGTTTCAGCGATGACAACAGTGTGTGTCAACAGGAAGTCATTGATGTGATCCAGTTCACAAGCATAATGTCAATGCACTTGACACCGTGCATTGTTTTGACTCTGATTTGTAATGTTGTCTCTTTTCAGGCCATGCTCCTGTTGGATTTGCACCATCCAAGTATTTGTAAATACAGGGAGATATTTGTTGCCTGGAAAAAAGAGGTTTGGTGTAGAATTACTTGAGACTTACTCGTTCATAATGATGAAAATCAAAATAAATTGTAAATACTGGACATATTACAATGACAATACTACAGCATTATGTTTGAAATAGCTGAGAAGACTGGGTCTAAAACCACAGTTAAAGTATAATGACACAAATAACATTGGACCGATCACCTGGCATTGAAAGTCAGTACAGTAAATCTGCCCCCAAGCAAGCTGACCCTGCAAAATCCCACAGGTTGGTCGAGAAACTGCTTGACACGGTTGATCAGCAATGTATGAATGGATGGGGTAAACTTGATGGACAGAATGCCTAATTCTGTTCTTAGAACCTATGAGCTGCAGATGCTGGTTTACAAAATAAGAAACAAATCGATGGACTAACTCAGCGGGTCAGGCAGCATCTCTGGAGAACATGGATAGGTGACGTTTCACAGAGTGCTGGAGTAACTCAGCGGGTCAGGCAGCATCTCTGGAGAATATGGATTGGTAATGTTTTGGGTGGTGACCTCACAGAAGGATCCTGACTCGAAAAGAGATGCTGCCCAACCTGCTGAGTTACTCCAACACTTTATATCTTTTTTAGATAAAGATGGCGATTTCACCCCCCCCCCGGGAGGCATCGGTGAATCAGCATTAATCTCGCACTTTTGTGGTCACCATTTATTGAAACTTGCTTTTTAAAAAAAATTGCAAATGATTGAATTAACTAAATTTAAACTTCCCAAGTGCAGTAGTAAGCTTTTGATTTAATCTTTCTAAATTGACGGACGCAGGCTTTCATTGCTAGTTCAGTAACGGACTGCTTCCTGTGGAGCTTTCATAAGAATACTTATTCTTTAATGTAATGTAGAAGAGATGAATCACAATTCTTTGCCTTAAACGTTGTCCTTCACGGTTAACATTGCAGGAGGCAGCAGTGTCAGTTTGCATGGTGATGGACTATGCTCCAGTAGGAGACCTGGCTTTAGTCATCCGGGAAAAGAGACGGAAAAATAACAAATTCAGGGAGATGGTAAGGACAGAAAAATCACAATTTTTTTTAGTTGAGAGGTACAGCGCGGAAACAGGCCCTTTGGCCCGCCATGTCCGCACCTACCAGCGACCCCCCCCTGCACACCTACAGTGGCTTGCAAAAGTATTCATATCCCTTGAACTTTTCCACATTGTGTCACTTTACAACCACAAACGTAAATGTATTTTATTGGAATTTTATGTGATAGACCAACACAAAGTGGTGCATAATTGTGAAGTGGAAGGAAAATGATACATGGTTTTCAAATTTTTTTACAAATAAAAAACTGAAAAGTGTGGCGTGCAAAAGTATTCAGTCCCCTTTACTCTGATACCCCTAAATAAAATCCAGTGCAACCAATTGCCTTCAGAAGTCACCTAATTAGTAAATAGAGTCCACTTGTGTGTAATCTAATCTCAGTATAAATACAGCTGTTCTGTGACGGCCTCAGAGGTTTGTAAGAGAACATTAGTGAACAAATAGCATCATGAAGGCCAAGGAACACACCAGACAGGTCTAGGATAAAGTTGTGGAGAAGTTTAAAGCAGGGTTAGGTTATAAAAAAATATCCCAAGCTTTGAACATCTCACGGAGCACTGTTCAATCCATCATCCAAAAATGGAAAGAGTATGGCACAACTGCAAACCTACCAAGACATGGCTGTCCACCTAAACTGACAGGCCGGGCAAGGAGAGCATTGATCAGAGAAGCAGCCAAGAGGCCCATGGTAACTCTGGAGGAGCTGCAGAGATCCACAGCTCAGGTGGGAGAATCTGTCCACAGGACAACTATTAGTCATGCACTCCACAAATCGGGCCTTTATGGAAGAGTGGTAAGAAGAAAGCCATTGTTGAAACAAAGCCATAAGAAGTCCCGTTTGCAGTTTGCCAAAAGCCATGTGGGGGACACAGTAAACATGTGGAGGAAGGTGCTCTGGTCTGATGAGACCAAAATTGAAGTTTTTGGCCTAAATGCAAAACGCTATGTGTACATCACCCTGAACACACCATCCCCACTGTGAAACATGGTGGTGGCAACATCATTCTGTGGGGATGCTTTTCTTCAGCAGGAACAGGGAAGCTGGTCAGAGTTGATGGGAAGATGGATGGAACCAAATACAGGGCAATCTTGGAAGAAAATCTGTTAGAGTCTGCAAAAGACTTGAGACTGGGGCGGAGGTTCACCTTCCAGCAGGACAACAACCCTAAACATACAGCCAGAGCTACAATGGAATGGTTTAGATCAAAGCATATTCATGTGTTAGAATGGCCCAGTCAAAGTCCAGACCTAAATCCAATTGAGAATCTCTGGCAAGACTTGAAAATTGCTGTTCACAGACACTCTCCATCCAATCTGACTGAGCTTGAGCTATTTTGCAAAGAAGATTGGGCAAAAATTTCAGTCTCTAGATGTGCAAAGCTGGTAAAGACATACCTCAAAAGACTTGCAGCTGTAATTGCTGCGAAAGGTGGTTCTACAAAGTATTGATTCAGGGGGGCTGAATACTTTTGCACGCTGCACTTTTCAGTTTTTTATTTGTAATAAAATTATGAAACCTTGCATCATGTTCCTTCCGCTTCACAATTATGCACCACTTTGTGTTGGTCTATCACATAAAATCCCAATAAAATACATTTACGTTTGTGGTTGTAACATGACAAAATGTGGAAAGGGGTATGAATACTTTTGCAAGCCACTGTACACTATCCTACCTGTACTAGGGACAATTTACATTTATGCCAAAACCAATTAACTGACACACCTGTCTGCCTTTGGAGTGTGGGAGGAAACCGAAGATCTCGGAGACAACCTATGCAGGTCATTGGGAGAACGTACAAACTCCGTACAGACATGTGCCACCCGTAGTCAGGATTGAACCCGGGTCTCTGGCGCTGTAAGGCAGCAGCTCTACCGCTGCGCCACCGTGCCACCCACAAGATTCTTAGTTGCAGCTCATGCCTTCAAGCGGAGGGAAGTAGCCATATGACCTCGCTGTTGATCTTTGTGTGGGACAATGAACTCAGAACTTACTACGGGTGAAATTCACTTTGTGCAGAGAGCTTAAAATGTGAAAGCTTCTTTGGGATTACTGCACATTTCTTATTTATGGTCAATCCCAGCAGCCCTCAATATACCTATCACTTATTTATTTATTTAGATTTTTACAAAGAATTAGAAAGCATCTTGCAGTAGTTTTATGAGACCATGTGAACTGCTCCCATTCTAATTAATTTTACAATATCAACGTATCCCATGCCTGTATCCATCGTGCAGCTTCTCATTTAAACATCTTATGTTATATCACTCAAACACAACATGATGTTGTGAATTCTACATTTGTTTGTTCTGTACCATTTATACCATATGCATTTGTTTCCTAAGGTCATCAAGAATTTCTTGGGACAAATGGTGGATGTGCTTGTCTATATACACTCCAAAAACATGATTCATGGGTTAGTGTTTGTCTTGATATCTTGTGTTCCTTAAGTTGGGGGAAGTTGATGCTGGAAAATTAAATGTTCTTTCACTTTAGTGCCGCGGGAAGAGAAGTAAATGCTGCCAAGGCAGCTTTAGCATGGTCGGGATTCAAGCACAAGCTCTCTCCTCGCTGTCCTATCAAACATTTGAATATAAAGTAGAATAGCATTTGCCCATAGATTAAAAAAAACAATGGTCAAGAACCTTCATTAACCTATGAATTACCCAAATAGACTGAAGACTTGTGAAAGAGCAGTGAAAATGTTTCTGACACTGAGAAGAGAAATGGGTGTTGGGACAATTCATTAAGTATATTTCCTTCCTAGAAACCTGAAACCGACGAACATCATGCTGATGGATGATCTCTCCTTTGCAATTTCTGATTTCACCATTGCAACGTTTGTCCAAGATGAGGTTAAATTTAAAATAAGGATGAAGGACCGTAAGAACCAAAGTTTAATTCATCTATTTTCATAGGAAATCATTTGTGTGTTGTTTGAAAAACACATGGCTGTTGGGGAAACGTTGATCGGAGTGCTTCTACTTCTGGTTGGAGCCAGAAGATGCTGGAGTAACAACGGGTCAGGTAGAATCTCTGGAGAAAAAGGATGGGTGATGTTTTGGGTCGGGACCATTCTTGGTTGGAGCCAATGATATTGGTTGCAGTCAATGATATTTACCCTTGGTTAGGCAGATTGGGTCGGCATTGGCTCAACTGCACTCTCCTGCGGTTCAGTACCCCACCATGTATCCAGCCTCCTCCCATCTCAGCTGGAAACATCTGCTGATATTAGGTGACATGAGGAGAGGAACTGAATTCTAGAAAGGGTCAGGATGGCTGTGACATTAAAACATGGTCCTTTTGCACCAATGTGTGATGGAAGGTGTCGGGGGAGGTACGTTACTTGGCTCCTCTTTAACCTATACTATAGCTTCTTGCAGGTTGATATGCTGCAGGGGACAATACCCACCTGGAAATTTAAATATTCTCCTGAAGCAGAAATAATAGTTTGGTGTCTGATATTGATCCATTTGTTCCATTTAAGAATAAGGGGTAAGCCATTTAGAACGGAGATGAGGAAACACCTTTTCTCACAGAGAGTGGTGAGTCTGTGGAATTCTCTGCCTCAGAGGGCGGTGGAGGCCGGTTCTCTGGATACTTTCAAAAGAGAGCTAGATAGGGCTCTTAAGATAACGGAGTCAGGGGATATAGGGAGAAGGCAGGAATGGGGTACTGATTGGGGATGATCAGCCATGATCACATTGAATGGCGGTGCTAGCTCAGAGGGCCGAATGGCCTACTCCTGCATCTTTTGTCTATTGTCTATTATCTATTAAAAAAATATATCAGTCTCCTTTATTTTCTCTCTCTGTTAGATCAAAAGACTTGGATGGCACCAGAGGTGCTGAATGGCAAGGTCAACACGAGAAGTGACATTTGGTCCATAGGGTGCATTGTACTTGAGATGCTGATGTGCAGCATTATGTCTGTATGAAGCCCTTTTCTATTCTTTAGCTAATTTCCCTTGGATGAGTGCAATAAATACAAAAGTCCCTGCTCCTTTGCTGCAGGAGCTAGTTCTCCACGGGGCAGAGAAACTGTGGGGTTCATTTGGGCACTTGTGCCCCAGACAATGACTCAATGGTTTAGTCTTTCAGTTTAGTTCAGAGATACAGCATGGAAACAGACCCTTCGGCCCACCGTACTCGCACCAACCAGCTATCCCTGCACATTAACACTATCATACACACACACACGGGACAATTTTACATTTATACGTAGCCAATTAACCTACTAAACTGTACGTCTTTGGAGTGTGGGAGGAAACTGAAGATCTCGGAGAAAACCCACGCGGTCACGGGGAGAACGTACAAACTCCGTACAGACAAGCACCCGTAGTGAGGATCGAACCTGGGTCTCTGATGCTGTAAGACAGTAACTCTACCGCTACACCACCATGCCACCTGCTCCAAAGATATTCCAGAATGCTGTTTACAAAAGGAGGGAGAAGGATAATGGAAATGGCATTCATTATGTTAGCCTCTCAACAGTCGCTGAATATATGTTGGAATTTCCGCATTAGAGAATGCATTGTCAAGGCACTTTAGTAAATAACTGTGATTGAAAAGAGTCGGCATGAATTTATGAAAGGGAAATCATATTTGAGTGGATGTGGCATGTTTCAGTTTTCAGAAAGCTTTCAATAAGGTCTCTCAGAGGAGCTTCAAGAGATTCAAGAGAGTTTATTGTCGTGTGTCCCAGATAGGACAATGACATTCCTGCTTTGCTTCAGCACAACAGAATATAGTAGGCATGAATACAGAACAGATCAGCGTGTCCATATACCATTATATAAATATATGCACACATGAATGCTTGGTGAATGCGCTAGGGTACACGGAATTAGGGGCAATATACCTGTACTACCTGCATGGATTGAGAATTGGTTAACAGGTAGAAAATGAAGTGTGCATATAAACAAGTCTTTCTCAGGTTGCTAGGCTGTGACAAACATGGATCAGCCTCAGCTGTTCACAGTCTTCTTAGGACCAAATTGAACATTTATTAATTTGCTAATGTCCCAAAAGTTCATCCAGTGAGGAGAATACAAAGGGGCTTCAACGGGAGTGGGCGGGTGGGAAACAACATAAAAGATAGAGTTTGATGTGGGCAAATTATGGGATTGACATTCTGGTAGAAATAAGAAGAAATCCTGAGTTTTTTTAAATGATGAGATATTGCAAACTATTGCTGTTTTGAAAAATAGGATTGGCCTTGTACATACAGTAAACCACTGAAGGTTAATGTCCAGGTGAAGCAGGCAGTTAGGAAAGCAAATAATAAGTTACCCCACATTGCAAGTGGAGTTGAATAAAGTCACATTTATTTATATAGCACATTTAAAAAAACAACTCTCGTTGACCAAAGTGCTTTACATTTGTTATAAGAGAAGTATACACAAGCAGGCTACATACAGATATACAAATAGCCCTCGCTCAGAGGACATCAGGAAAGGCTTGGGAGAACAGATACGTTTTTAGTCTAGACTTAAAGGAGTCGAATGGAGGGGGCAGTTCTCCTGGGGAGGGGGATGCTGTTCCACAGTCTAGGAGCTGCGACCGCAAAGGCGCGGTCGCCCCTGAGCTTGTGCCTAGACTGCGGGACATTCAGTAACCCCAATTCGGCCGATCTGAGGGACCTGGAGGCGGTGTAGTGGGTGAGAAGACTTTTAATGTAGGTGGGTGCAAGCCCGTTGAGGGCTTTGTAGACAAAGAGGAGGGTCTTGAAATGTATTCGGAACCGCACAGGGAGCCAGTGGAGAGAGGCCAGGATCGGGGTGATGTGGTCCCTTTTTCGGGTGCCTGTCAGGAGTCTCGCTGCGGCGTTTTGGACCAGTTGCAGGCGGGACAGGGAAGATTAGCTGATGCCAGTGTAAAGGGAGTTGCAGTAATCTAGGCGGGAGGAGATAAATGTATGGATGATCTTTTCGAGAGTAAAGGATTTCTTACAATTATATCGGGCCTCGTTGAGTCTGCATCTGGAAGAGTTTGTGCAGTTTAGGTTCCCCTTATCAAATGTATAATCACTTTGCCATAGAGGGACTACAGTGAATGTTCACCAGTCTAGGTGGTAGGTCTGTCATATGGGAGCAGTTGAGTAAGCTGGGTCACTATTGATTTGAGTTTAGAGGAGAGGCTTGCAAAATGGTTAGGTGTGAGGTGCTTTTTTGGCGATTGAAGACTAGAACCTAAGGTTACAGTTCCAAAGCAAGAAGTAGGCCATGCAGGACTGAAATGTGGCGAATCTTTGGAATTCTCCATCCTGAAGGGTTGTGGATGTTCGGTCACAGAGTGATACAGCGTGGAAACAGGCTCTTTAGCCCAACTTGTCCACACCGGCCAACATGTCCCAGCTACACTAGTCCAACCTGCCTGCATTCGGCCCATATCCCTCCAAACCTGTCCTATCCATGTATTTGCCTAAATCTCCAACATTCCCTGCCTCAACTGCCTCCTCCTCAGCTCATTCCATACACCCACCACCCTTTGTCATTGACACTGTTCACCGCTAATGATAGATTTCTGGGTTTTGGAGGAATGAAAGAGATATGGGGATGAAAAATGGAATTAAGATAAAAAATGAATAATGATTTAATGAGTGGCGCAGAAGCTTGAGGGGGCTAAATGGCCTTTTGCTCCTAATATCCTTGTGCCGTTTGATCGCGTTTATATTTTTTCTCCTCAAATGGTCAATTGTATGGCTCAAATGTATTTTACAACGTCTCTCTCAAAAGGAAAGCGAGTTTCAGCGGTTGGTTGAGGCCACCAGAATCAACTTCAGCCACCTCTCCCCGTTCCTGGAGGAACTGGAAACTAAGCTGAAGTACACCAAGAATCTGTGCAGTGTGGTGCAAATAATGATGGAACACAATTACATAAAAAGAATCTCTGCACTGTAAGCAAACAAACGAAGTCTTGGTACCCTGCAACACACAATAGTAGTTATCGGAATATACATTTTAAAGGGGCGTCCAATTTTGGGGCTGATTGATTTTTTAAAATAGATTAATAGATGATTGGAAGTGAATTAGATGGAATTCAATTGAGGACCTCTTGGATATTGAATTCCACACACCTGCCACTGTTATTCTTGTATGTGCTACACGTGTGTATTTACACCCAATCTGGTTAGAGACTGTAAGCTCTACTTTGTATTAATTGAGGTGACAAATATTCTGTGGAATAATGAAACTTTTTGTGTAAGTTGTAGTATTTATCAGGGACAGAATATCCCGCCTTCAACATTTGGAGGTGCCACAGCTCAAGTTGGATCCAAGACAAATTCCCTCTCCACTATTCCATCAAATGCTTCCAGGATAGACCTAGGATGAGTTTGAAATAAAATACTTATCCCTTTGGATCGATCCAGGGCAACTGTACCGTGGGCTGGATACAAAGTGTTGTTGTGTCAAAGGTAAAATGGCGTCAGAGGCTGAGTAGAGACCTGATGGAAGGATATAAAATTATAAGAGACAGAGATCGGGTAGACAGTCAGAACCTTTTCCCCAGAGTGGAAATGTCAGTGACTAGAGGGTACAGCTTTAAGGATAGAGAGTCAAAGTGTAAAGGAGATCTGCAGGGCAATTTTTCTTTGACACAGAGGGTGGTGGGTGCCTGGAATATCCAGCCATTGTTGGTGGTGAAGGCAGATACGATAGTGGCATTTAAGACGCTTTAAGATAGGCGCATGGATGTGCGGCATCATGTTCCGTTTGGACAATGGTTTGATAGTGTTTGATAGTGTAGCCCAAGGGAAAATTCAGTGAGGCATTCCAAAATACGTTGAGGTGGGTCTCTTGCAATCTGCACAAAAGTCAAGTTGGTCTACGGATCTTCACACTCAGGAGTGTTAAGGGTGAGTTGAGAGTTTGAGAATTAGAAATGGATAATGTGGGTCCCATCAATGTGCTGGTGATTGAGCCAGTGAGAATTGCATGGATCTGGTTGTCCAAGGTTTGAGACACACGGAATATTAATATTTAATCTGTCTTTCCCTGAAGAGAAATGGTGGAGCTGATATACGTGAGGGAATCGCTAATAATCTGCAACTCTCCTCTGTCTGGAAGGAAGAAGTCACCAACGGGTGTGATGAAAATACCATATGGCGAAGACATTGATGTGCTCCTGGGTATGAAACACACTCATCTTTATTACGGGAAGAAATGAATGAAGCCCTTGTAGAATAGAACAGTATAGCACAATATTTGAGTCCAACATGCTGTTAATAGGTATGTTACAAAACTTACCTTCAGCGGCGCTGCAGTTCTGTCACTGGCCGTGTGCGTGACTTTGGCGCCTTTGATGGGAGGGGGGGGGGGCGGGGTTAAAATGCGGTTTTCCCCTGCCTTCCGGAGTTATATTTTCTCGGAGTGCGAACTTTTTGTAAAGATTCGTTCCGACTGCGTTATGCTAAGTTAAGTCCGACTAAGTTAAAAAAAAAATTTAAATCGCCCGACTATTTCAGCGCTGCAGTAAATTAAAAATTAGCTCCTAATGTGAACGCCGACAACGGGGACGGATTTTACGTAGGGGACAGGTAAATGAAAGCTGTTTATTTTTTCATATAAACTTGTTTGTTTAGATGACCTTAATCAACATTTCATGTTGCGAAACAGTGATTTAGTCCCCATGCGAACCGGCAGTATTTTTCCTGCCGATATGGGGTTTAAATTCACCGCAAACGCAACGTTCCAATCCATCGCGTTCCAGAAAATCCCACTCGCAAGCTGATTTAAAAGGCCATTAATCTACAGGCATTAAACACTAAATTCCTTCAATTTGGTCTATAAATTAATGACAATTAGATTTAAAAATCATGTTATATTGTGAATTCTTGTGAGAATGTTATTTGGAAACTTAGGCTTTAAAAAAAATGTTAATTTTTTCTTAAGAAATGGATAGAGGTTTAGATCTAGTAATTGAATTTTGTAATTAGCTACAATTGGGTAACTAACTAATTATATGCTTTAATTTCAGGTCATCCAAGTAAGATTGTTTCATATTTGTTTCAGAATGCTTCAATCTATAACAACTGAAAATTTCTTTCAGTTCTCTTAATTTTTAAGAAAGTTATGGGCTTTTGACTGTCCTCGATCACAACTTTTGTGTTAAGTCAATAGAAAAGCAATAGGGAACAAGATGCTAATTTCCGAGTATGAAAATGGCCATGACTTTTTTAATACTGAAGATATGAAAGTGAATTAGGTGTCAAATTAAACTTCTTTTTATGCTTTATCTGATGGGATAAATTGCAGACTTGATTTTTAAAATCTCAAAATTTTGTAACATTGCAACTGTTAATATAAACTCTTACCTGCCTGCAATTAACCCATATCCCTCCATTCCGACTCTATCCATGAGCCTATCCAAGAGTCTCTTAAATGCCACTATCATTTCTACACGGTAGGGAATGCAAGCTAGGTCTTTATCAATCTGGACAATCCAACACTCCTATTCCCAATATCATTCTGATCATCTTGTCCTGTAATTCCTCAAAGGCAAATATATATTTCCTGAGACACAAGAGGCTGTAGATGCTGGAATCTGAAGCAAAGCAAAGAGAGACCTGGAGGAACCTGGTTGGTCATGCAGAATCTGTGGAAAGAAATGGACAGTCAACGTTTCAGGTCAATACCTTCCTAGACTGGAATCCATTGCAGATGAAGGATCTCGACCTGTAATGTTAATTGTTCATTTCCCTTCCCAGATGTTGCCGAGCCCACTGAGTTCCTCTAGCAGCTCTCCTACTTTTGCTCCGTATCTTCCCTCTGGCATTGTGTCCCCCATTGTCCTCTGGGTGTGCACGCTGAAAGGCCGGGTGAGCTCTGAGTAGTTATGACGGTGGAGTTGCTCATTGCTGTATTTTGAAATTCCATCTGCAAGTATGAGGTCAAAATGTTCCTGTGTTTGTCGTTGCAGATTATATGGAAAGTGAAATTAATGCGGAGGACGTTCAGAAAGCTGCGCTGAAATACGTAGTGTATTTACTACATGACCCTGAGGGTAGGTGAATGTTATATAATAAGCATTGCTCTAATGATAAAAGGCCAGCTCGGTTTATCTCTCAGCATGTGAGTTGTACACTTCATGACTGACTGATATTATAAACACTCACTATTTGGGCATTCGCCCATGAAGATTGGCCATTTGGTTGACACTGAAACCTTGATGTAAATGAACACTGAGCTTCTTCTTCTTGCGTATGGCGTGCACAGCCGAAAGTTGTAGGTCCAGGGTAGACATCCAGGCCAGGACAGCATCAGTTACTGGGTGGATGGCTTAGATGCCCCCAGGGAAAAGCCTCAGTGGGCAGTCATTCACGATGTGTGGGATGGTCTGGTCTGGATGTCCGCAGTCACAAGCAGGGCTGTCTGTCATCCCCCACCTTATGCAGGTGATGGGCTGTTTGTGCATTGGCGGGTGCAGATTCTGTTCAGGGTTAGCCTTTGCTTACGATGGAGGTCAAATCCCGGTGGTTTCACTGTGGGGTCTGTGGTGACCTCCCCGTTGTTGGTGTTGGCATCTTTCCAGGCTCAGTCTTGGAGTCAAAGTCTTCCAGGGATTTGACTGAAGACCAGAAGGGTTTGAGGGACTTCAGGCGCATGTTGGGTAGATTGTTCAAGTCAGCGTGGATGGGAAGATTAGGGCTAACCCCGATGGTGCACCAATCGTTCAACATCCTCTCCCTTCTGCTTATGCTGGGAGGGGTGATATGAGTGAGGGCAAGGAGCCACTGCATAGGTGTTGACTTAAGCATCCCTGTGAAGACCCGTATTGCAGAGTTAAGGACAGTGTCAACTCGTTTGGTTAGGCAGCTATTAGCCCAAGCTGTTGTGTAAAACTCGGCTGTTGAGTAGACTAGGGCTAAGTTTGTGGTACAGAGGGTGTGTGCATTGGATCCCCAGCTGTTGCCGGCAAGTTTCCTGATGATGTTGACCCTTGATTTCAGTTTATAAGCCACCCTCTTCAGGTGTTCACGATGGGTGAGGGTGCGATCCAGGGTGACTCCGAGCTACTTGGGGAATTATTCTTTCTTCACCGGCTTACCACAAAAGGACACTCGGAGCTTTGCATTGGCGAGCCGATTGCCGAGGTGAAATGCGGTGACAGTTGTCTTAGATGGGTTGGGGCGAAGTGGCCAGATGATGAAGTACTCCTCCATCCCCCTTCAAGTTTGGGTTAGCACTCTGCTGATATCCTCAAGGGCAGCTCCCTGGTAGTCAAGGGCAAGGTCATCTGCAAATGCAAACTTCCTAGACGAGATAGTTGGCATGTTATTCACATCAATGTTGAAGAGTAGGGGAGCTCGGACAGAGCCCTGGGGGAGACCATCATTCAGGGTCCAGGCAGAGCTGGTCTGGTTCCCAAGCGAGACCCTAAATCTATGGTGGCTGAGGGTGGATGAGAGGGCACGCATGCTGGTTTGGCACTTCAAGATTCTGGAAGCTTTCAGCAACAGACCATGTCTCCACAGGGTGTCATATGCTGATGACAGATCGATGAGAGCAACACCAGTTTTCAGGGCATGTTGAAAGCCAGCCTCTATATTGGTAGCGAGGGCAAAGAAATGAGAAATGCAATTTCATGCATGGATATCCCTTAAAGGGGGACTGAGGAATCTCTGGAATTGGAGGCAACGATACCAATTAACGTAGAAATATCATTGAATGAATAACCACAATGTTGTGAGTTCTGAGCTATTAATTTCTGGCTGCTGTTCCACATTGGAACTGCCCTGAACGGAAATGTTAATTTTAATTTATTTCCTCTGCTCAGTGCACATGGCCAGTGCCCGGATCATTCCAGTCCTCATCACTTTGCTGAACGCCCATCCGAAATGCTTGGAAATACAGGCTCAAGTGTGCCAGATTTTCCTTAAAATTGCAATTAAAGGTAAGATAATTTCGCCACTTAAGCCCAACCTTGCAGCGTTCCTTTACCGTTGTGTCTGTGCCGAAGGTTAGATGGCAACTTGAGCGTATGCTCCAAGCTGACTCTCCCATGTAGCACTGAGGGAGAGCTGGACTGTTGTGTAATGAAGTCCGAGGGAAGCCTGCACTGCTTTGCACGACTTAATTTTTTATTTTAACAAAAATAAATGTCATCAATTATTGCAATAATACAAAACAATACCAAACAACCATCACCCAATTATCTAAACAAATATTTTTAGTTTTAGTTTTTAGTTTTAATTAAGAGATGCAGCAAGGAAACAGGCCCTTCGGCCCATCGGGTCCGCACCGACCAGCGATCCCTGCACATTAACACTATCCTACACCCACTAGGGACCATTTTTACATTTATATACCAAGCCAATTAACCTACAATCCTGTACGTCTTTGGAGTGTGAGAGGAAACCGAAGATCTCTGAGAAAACCCCCACAGGTCACGGGGAGAACGTGCAAACTCCGTGCAGACAGCGCCCGTAGTCGGGATCGAACCCGGGTCTCCGGCGCTGCATTCGCTGTAAGGCGGCAACTGTACCGCTGCGCCACCGTGACTGCCCGGTTCTTATATACTATTGTTATTTGTACTTATAACCACTATTATACAACTATATTACAATCCTTGTCAAGGATACATTCCACCCCCCCCCCCCCCCCCCCGCGGTGCCCAGCGGTCCCGGAACCCCCCCCCAGGGTGCCTGTTAGTCCCTTTATAATACCACCCGGGTACAGACATAACCCCGGAAAAAAGGGCTTGGGCAACTGTTGGCAGTGTAGGAGAGGCAGGACTGAGGGCGTTCAGCATAGCCATTGGCATTACTGAGAGAGTGCTGAGTTTTCAGTGCAATGTTTCACTGTGGGCGGCACTAAAGGAGCGCCATAATATCAAAAGGACATCACTGAGAGGATGCTGCGCACTATCATCTGGACCGGTACTGCTGTGTCAAATTAGGCAGTACTGGCAAAGTGATGCTGTACTTCAGCGAGAGGCGCCAACAACATCGCAGCCTGAATTTAAAGGAGAGGTCATTCCTTCAGTTTCCTGAGCAGTACATCTTGAACAACTTCACAGCAACTTTGCTCCGATTTTCCTTTGATTTTTTTTCTCCTGCAGCCACGGAGCTGAGTGTTGAGGACAGCATTCTGTTCAGTGAGCCTGTGGTCAACGTCGTTCTGTCACTGATGGAGTCAGAACGCAAGTCCGTGGAGCTCCAGATGCTCATTTGCAAACTTCTCATGGTGCTGTCAGGAAGCGGTAAGTCTGGATGCTGACATGTTTCGAGCAGCGTTGCATGAATTCACGTGGCCGTTTGATATCTGCATCACTTACACTTTTGAAGCCTGCAGCATGTACTCATCATCTGGGGAACAAGGGGCACATTTGTCTTATTTTGCCCACTCATTATTAACAAGTATAAAGTGTCCTTCATTGTCATTCAGACATTTTAGCCTGAACGAAATTGCATGCCTTGCAGTCATGACATAGAATAAAATAACAGAACACACACTTAACACAGTTTAACATTCACCACAGTGAGTCTACCAGGCACCTCCTCACTGTGATGGACGGCAAAAGTTTTAAAGTCCTTGTCTCTTCCCTCCTTGTTCTCCCTCTGCGTTGAGGCGATCCCGGCTTCCGATGTTGGGCCCCCCGCCGGGCGATGGTATGTCCCGCGGCTGAATCCGAGCTCCGCGAACGGGCCAGTTCAAACTCTGTGGCCCGGGGCGGTCGAAGCTGCCACCCTCCAGTCCAGCGGAGGAAGCTGTCGTTGCGGGAGCTCCCGAGAATCAGTCGACAACCTGGGACCTGCGAGCTCCCGACGTTGTCGTCCACTGGGCCCGCAGCCGAGTCCACTGGTCCCTCGGCCGAGCCTCCGAGGCTCCGAAGTCACCAACGCCACCACAGCCCCGAAGTCAGCCAGCCCCGCGCTGGTAAATCCTGGCTCTGCCTCCAGAGCCTCGAGGTCGGCCCCGGTTGGAGGCCGCCAGCTCCGCCATTCGGCCTCAGCGCAGACGGAGACGGGGGATACGACAAGAAAAGATTGCATCCCCCCCGAAGGTAGAGACTAAAAAACAGTTTCTCCCCCCCCCCCCCCGCACATACACATGTACTGATCTGGAGATGTTCACGGGTGAAATAGTGTGAACTTAAATCTCTCTGTCCGGTGCTGCCCTTGGGTAGAGAGAGCTTTACCCACTGAGAGAGTGATGGGGCCATGTAAAAGTCGCTATGCTCTGTATCTAACCCATTTTGTTCCCGTTGTGGGTATAATTGTTGGGGAAGAGTAATGGGAGCTTTACCCTTATCTAATTCATGCTCTTTGTCCCTGATAGATGTTAACATGACTGTGTAGAGGAAGCCTGTTCAGTTAGACAAAAATGCAGGAGAAACTCAGCGTCCCGAAACGCTCCATAGATGCCGCCTCACCCGCTGAGTTTCTCCAGCATTTTTGTCTACCTTCGATTTTTCCAGCATCTGCAGTTCTTTCTTAAACAAGCCAGTTCAGATATGCTTGTGTGACCTGGATCTAGACCCAACTGTGATTGGATTGTTACGAGGTCAAAATAGGAACATGATGTCTGATCTGGAGCACAGATCGTGTGTTATTATCCGAATCCAATGAAAACCGTGGCACTTCCTTACAGAATCGACTGGAAAGCTAATCGGAAAAGCTAAAGGGATCCAGTCGATCTTGATGACATTGAGAATGTACATTGATTCAAGTCACATCTGCATCCCCTGCTGTGGAGCCATCTGGAGTCTCGTCACCAACAGTGAGTCCTCGCTCATTCTCCTCCTTCCGATTGTAATTTGAGATTGGAAAGGGAGGATAAGTAAATACAATTTTGGTTACAATGATAAAGGAGTTTATATGCTTCACTTGAGAGAAACAGGCCCTGTGGCCCACCGGGTCCGTGCCAACCAGCAAACGCCCCGTATACTTAACACTCGTCCGACACACACTGGGGACAATTTACAATTTTACCGAAGCCAATTAACCTGCAAACCTGGACACCTTTGGAGTGTGGGAGGAAACCGGAGCACCTGGGGAAAACCCACGCAGGTCACAGGGAGAACGTACAAACTCCTTAAAGACTGCATCCTTAGACAGGATCGAACCAGGGTGTCTGGCGCTGTGAGACAGCAGATCTACTGCAGCGCCACCGTGCCGCCCCCATGCTGGTGGGATAATAAACGCTGACTTGGACCCGATGTGTAAGTCACATCAATTTGGTATATTCTACGTGCTAGATGCACAATATGGAATAGAAGTAAGACATGGATCTAAGGTCCGCTAAACTTTTCGTAGGAAAGGGAGTAAGACAATCGAAGACCCAAACTGCTGGAGTAACTCATCTGGTCAGGCAGTATCTCTGAAGAACATGGATAGGTGACATTTTGGGTCGGGACCACTTCTTCAGAGTAAGGCATTCAGTTCCTTTAAGTCTTTTCTGCGTTTTAATTAGTGGACATTTTGTAACGTAGTTCCCACGATTTGCTTGGTTGCTCTTATTTCCCCCACCCAACATAAATCACCGATCCCAGACCATAAGCCCACTTTGGACTAACATTTTAATTATTCTTGTGTGGAGCAGTGCTCTAAGTGGCCAAGCTCTGATATCAGAGCATTAGATCATGCCCTTTGCCTTAGCCTCATACACCTGGGGCAAATAATTTCTGCCCATTTACATTGTCCCTTAACTATCTGCAGCTCTTTCATTGAGCGCCTTAACTCAGGAGAATACAAAACTGTTCAAGAAAATGGCCTATTTCCTTCGCTCCATAGATGCTGCCGCATCCCGCTGAGCTTCTCCAGCAATTTTGTCTACCTTAGAATACAAACCTGGTCTACACAATCCATCTTTAAAACATAACCGTTAGTCCTAATGAAGTTTGGTAAATCTCCATTCCTGCTACTCCAGATTGAAACTGCATAACCCAGACATGAGGATTTGGTGTTGTTAGGTTGCAGTAAAGTTCAACATTCCTCTAGTCTTTTCTACCTATGCACTAACTTTTAAAGATTTTTGGACTCGTAAATCCCTCGATTCATCACAGTTCCTAGCTCTTGGCCACTTGGATAACACGCTGATCTTTCATCCTTTGATTTACAGTCATCAAACACAATTCAACATTGCTCCTTCATTTAATCTATCAGTATGTGGAGTGGAGTGTAGATGATGATCGAGCAAGGCCAATACTGGGCCCTACTGCAGTGACTTGGTGAATGAGAGGCCATTCAGTGAGCACTGTGTAACTCAGCAGCCTGGAGTATCAGGGTTAGGGTTCGAGTTATATCCGGTTGTGGATCCAACACTGCACAGAGGCTTTATATATTTATTCACTCCTTTCAGGACAACCTAAAGCACTTTACTAGATGATAGTGATCATATTACTTGCTTTCCTGTGATCCCCAATTGATGGGAATTGTGGAGGTCCAGGGAAAAATACCAAGGTCTTCTTCAAAATCCGACACTTCCTACAACGCAGGGAGACTGTTTGATGCATCAGACGAATGCCAGGTCAATTATGCACCATTGCAAAAGAAGGCAGGCTATGGCTAAAAAAATAGTATCTACAGTTGCAATGTTAGCCTTGGTTATACAAAACAAATCTCAACTGAAGCAAAACACAGAGTGCTGTGGAATCTCAGTGGGTCAGGCACCTTTAGTGGAGGGAATGGACTGGCGCTGTTTAGGGTCTGGACCCTTCTTCAGATCCTCGTGTCTCCAAATCTCAAGAGAGGTAGTTGAACCCATGGCCTCTGATGCAAGGGCAACAGGACTGCTCACTGAACAATGGCCAGCACTATCTCAGGAAAGAAGCAGGGCTCGCCTGCTGTCCGCTCTCACGTGAATTATCTGGAGAGATCGTGGAATAGTATTACCGTGTTGACTCTGTCCTTGTTTCCCCCGTAGAAATAAATGCGCGGACGGCACAGATGGAGGGAGCCCTGGAGACCGTTTGGCAGGTTCTGGAGAATCATCTTCAGAATGGTGATGTGGTGGAGACGGCCTGCTTAGCTCTGTGGACTTTATCCTTGGAGGGTTAGTCCCGAATCCTTGTCGCCACAAAGCATATACACTTAGACAATAGACAATAGACAATAGGTGCCTTTTTGTTTGAAAAGGGGGTGGAGGAGGGAGGCAGATACGATAGTGGTATTGAAGAGGTTTTTAGAGAGTCACTTGGTTATGCAGGGATATGGACCACGTGCAGGCATACGACATTAGTTTAATAGACAATAGACAATAGTGTTTCCTCGTCTCCGTTCTAAATGGCTTACTCCTTATTCTTAAACTGTGGCCCCTGGTTCTGGACTCCCCCAACATCGGGAACATGTTTCCTGCCTCTAGTGTGTCCAAGCCCTTAACAATCTTATATGTTTCAATGAGATCCCTCTCATCCTTCTAAAATCCAGAGTGTACAAGCCCAGCTGCTCCATTCTCTCAGCAAATGACAGTCCCGCCATCCTGGGAAATAACCTTGTAAACCTACGCTGCACACCCTCAATAGCAAGAATGTCCTTCCTCAAATTAGGGGACGAAAACTGCACACAATACTCCCGGTGTGGTCTCACTGGGGCTTGTACAACTGCAGAAGGACCCCTTTGCTCCTATATTCAATTCCTCTCGTTATAAAGGAATCTTTATTAAAAAAGCTAAACACATGTGATATAGAGATCCAAAGAAAGGCACACAATGTCAAACAGTGTCTGCACACATCACATACTAAACATGTGGCAAATCTCATCATGGATGCTCACCAAATGATTTGTGCTATCACTCTTCTTGCATGCCATGTACTGTTATCTGGGTGCATGTAGGCCAGAGACATTGTGTGCTGGAATTTGTGTTGTACTCAGTAACTCAGTCCATTGCGCTTTTCTCAATCTGTATCTCAATACCTTCCAGTCGATGTGTGGACTCATGGTGAGGGTCACATTCCATGTCTATGCAATGTCCACCCACGCCCACGCCCATGCCCACCTCTCCCTTGTGCTTCATGCAGCTACATCCACGTGGTCACCCACTCTCCACGCGCCCCCACAGACTGCATGACCTGCTCAGCTTTACAACTGCTGTCATACTTTCTCTTCAGAGACGCTGTCCGATGCACAGTTTGAAGATATCACTCTACTCCTGATTGGGGCATTTGAGCTCCATAAACGAAAAGAAAATAGCGTCAGAAACATCTGCCTTTGCCTATCCAGCCTGATTCGATTATCAGGTAAGATTTAGAGATGAGTTCTTCGTGCAGTGCTATTTAATACTCGGCCCCGCTGTGCTTTCCCTTTGATCTTTACTATGCTATCCTGTCCAAGAGAACTACAGGTGCTTCATCAATCCCATTGCATTGCATTTGCAAGCTACCCAGCTTCTCTTCCTGGATATCTTCAGGTTCCTCAGGTTTGCTGCGAATGTTTCTGTGTCTTCAGGTGGTATCACCGTCCACTGTATCTACATTGTCAGACTCTTAGCCAGTGTCAGGCAAGTTGATGTACAGAAATTTCCCCCAGCTAAATATCGAGAAGACTGAAGCCATCGTGTTTGGTCACAGTTACAGATTATGTTCACCAGTCACTGACTCTGTCCTACACCCTGGCAATTATAGAAACGTAGAAAATAGGTGCAGGAGTAGGCCATTCGGCCCTTCAGGCCAGCACCGCCATTCAACATGATCACGGCTGATCATCCAAAATCAGTACCCCGTTCCTGCTTTCTTCCCATATCCCTCGATTCCGTTAGCCCAGAGAGCTCTATCTAACTCCCCCTTGAAAACATCCAGTGAATTGGCCTCCACTGCTTTCTGTGGCAGAGAATTCCATAGATTCACAAATCTCTGGGTGAAAAAGTTTTTTCTCATCTCAGTTCTAAATGGCCTGCCCCTTATTCTTAAACTGTGACCCCTGGTTCTGGACTCCCCCAACATCAGGAACATTTTTCCTGCATCTAGTCTGTAGAATTTTACATGTTTCTATAAGATCCCCTCGAAATTCCAGTGAGTATAAGCCCAGTCGATCCATTCTTTCATCATATGTCAGTCCCGCCATCCCGGGAATAAACCTGGCGAACCTACATTGCACTCCCTCAATAGCAAGAAATGTCCTTCCTCAAATTAGGAGATCAAAACTGCACACAATACTCCAGGTGTGGTCTCACCAGGGGCCCTGTACAACTGCAGAAGGACCTCTTTGCTTCTATACATCAAATGCTCTCGCTGTGAAGGCAAACACGGCGTTTGGTTTCTTCACTGCCTACCTGCATGCTTACCTATTCAATGCATGCTTACCTATTCATGGACTTGTTGTATTTAACCTCAAGTTGAACCTCTGGTCACCTATCCGTGCCATCACCAAGACTGCCACCACACTGGAACAACCCGCCATCCATAAACTTCTGTTCATCCTCAGCTCTAACCCTCTTACATGCCTTTAAATGAACCACTCCAGTTATTTGTCTCCTTTTTCTGAGTCTACGTCACGAGATTATCCAGCACTGCTTGAGCCTTTTCACAAACTGGACCAAATTCCACTCGCCCACTAGCTTGCTTGCCTACCGTGATTAATAGGCCCCCCTCAGTCATGACTGACCATGGGTGATGCATCCTAGTTTGCAGGTGATGTGTGGTCGGATGCAAGCCTGGGCGATGTCATAGGGAGGACAGGCTGTTGCCCAGGCAGCACGTCCTCCCCTCTCCACGTCGCTGATCGATCCAAAGGAACAGCAGGGCCGTTAGTTTGGCACCAGTGCGTCGCAGGAGCTGCCAGAGCGAGGTTGCAGACAACGACGGACTGCCTTAGGGGCTCCGACTCCGGCTCCGGATTCTCTTGAGGTTAATCCTGGAGCCTTTTCCATGACTGGATATGACCACAAGGCAGTGGAGGTTTTAAATCAGAGTTTTCCCTCTCCTAGATGGACAGCCTTCCCAGGCTGACGAGCCCCATCTACCCGAGACACGTGGGGGCAGGAGCATCTACCTTCCCGTGCAGGTCTATAGCACCTGCCCACTGCCCACTGCGAATTTAAGTTAAGCAAAACCGCTTATTCTGGGTAGTCATCCTATTTTTCAAATTATTGCATAAGCTCTTCCTTCCCTTTCTTTATAATCCCCTCAGGGATACTTTATGGTCCAACTCTCAGATCTCTGCGCTTCTCCAATGCCACCTTGGTAATTGTCTCCGATTTTGATCATCACTTTGTGAGCATCCATATCTTCAGATCTCAATGTCCTAATCTCCCGAATGCACTCCTTAATTTCTAATTCTCTTTACACTTAAGATGGTCTTTGAAAAATGACATCTCAGGTGCTCGATGTCAGAGATGTTTGAAACATATTAAAGCACCTCGGGATATTTTACTCTGCGCCTGTCCAAGTTGTTTTAGAGCCTGCGTGTTTTCTTTGCAGGTTAAAAGCTGGAATAGCACAGCGGGTCAGGCAGCATCTCTGGAGAAAAGGAATAGGTGACGTTTTTGGTCAAAACCCTTCTTCAGACTGAGAGCCAGGGGCTAGGGAAACTAGAGAAAGGTTCAGAACATGTCGGAGCCGGCACCAAAGACCAAGGAAAGGTGGAGCCCACAATGGTCCATTGTTGGCTGTGCAAGAGGTGATAAGGAAGGTGTATATATATATATGGATGCGAACAATAAAACTGGCAGGACAACCAGGATGGGGGAGGGGCTAGAGAGGGAAGGCAGTGGCTATTTGAAATGGGAAAAATCAACATTCATACAGCTGGGTTTTAAGAGATGCTGCTCATCACTGAGTTACTCCAGCATTTTGCGTCTCTTCTTTGGTCATGGCTGACCATGGGTGTCTCCGGGGATGCTTTTCCCTATATGGGGGATGTCTGTGTGTGACTTTGTTTAACGTGGGGAGACTGGTGCACAGACAGCCACCCCACGGTCCTTGACAGATCTGGGTCACGTTCCAGTGGCATGGAGTCCAAGACGACCGGAGACCCTTTTCTGCTGCAGCCTTCATCCGCCTTCCCAGCCGTTGTGATGCTTCACTAAGGTCAACCATCGTTCTCCGCCTGTCCCACCGTTGAGGTCTTGGTTGGATCGCTCTTTGTCAGAGACTTCCCCCACGACCTTACCGCCATGGGTGGCCCTATCAGGAGCATCGCTCCAGACGGCATCGCTCTCAGGATCTCAGGACCACACAAGCGTCTCCACCACGACAAGGTGACAATCCAGGGAGAAGTATTTTATGCCTATCTTTGGTGTAAACAGGCATCTGCAGTGCCTTCTTACACAACTAATACCAAGACTGACTTTTGATATATTTAAGATTACCAGGAAGACCACAGGAACAAAGATTCAGTCTCGATGTAAAGGTCAGGAAGGGAGGTGATGTGGGTTTGTGTCTAAGGCACCCATTCTGGATCCTTTGCTCTCTTCCTTTCAGAGCTGGTGGCCTTCCGAATTCTGGTGCGGGACATGCATTACGATGGGCTGAACGTTCTCGTGCAGAGTTACTACTTCCACCAGAATGACTCTGAAGTGGTGCAGACTATCTGCATGGTGCTTCAGGACTTGGCGCAGTATGGTGGGTTCAAATATATGGCTAGTTGCAAGGGAGGAGGGAGTGAAAGACAAAGTTGGGAACAGGACAGTGCGGAGGGAGTGGGTGGAGGGATGGAGGGCGGGGGGGAGAATGGAGAGGAGAATATACTTCCCAAATGGTAGCTGTACAATTCCCTGGCGAATAATTGACTGGGATGATTTCTACTGTAAGTCCCGTTGCAGGTGCAGAACCCACTTCCCTGCTGCAGGCCCCTGAGGCTTGAAACAAGGTGAAGACCACACTGGGGGCAAGCTTTCGTTTCTCCTCGTCCCTGATGCCAGAGAGTATGGTGCTGCATTACTAGAACTGTTTGAGTACTTATCCCCCTATTAGCTATCATTGGGAGCGGTGATTCAAAGCACTGGTAATTTTTTTGGAGAGAGGGGAGAGGGAGAGAGAGGAGGGGAGAGAGGGGGGGAGAGAGAGGGGGAGAGAGAGAATGGGGAAAGAAGGGGAAAGAAGGAGTGGAGACACTTTTAAGAAGTATAATAAAGTTTAACGGGCATTTTACCTACCGGTCGGTTTTCCCTGGTCCTGAAAACTCCAATGAGCCAATCAAAATACCCGGTCAGTGAAGGAGATTGCCTATAGCTGCCCTCGACTGCCTGTAACTAAATAGCGACCCCACTCCACTGCAACCATGCCGACCAAATTTTCAACATGCTGAAAATGTTTCCGCGACCTTGCGGAGGCCATGAGTATTCAGGAACTTCCCTCGAGCATGAAGGAGAGTTTCGGTGACCTCATAGGACCTCGTGTTGCCCATGGTGCGAGTTTGAGTCGAGGGCAAACTTGTCTAAACTCGCAGATTAGGTCGCCGCAGTGGGACAGCCCCTGAACTGCGTGCGTTTCTCTAGATATTTTCTTTCCGCATCCTAAAGATGTGACGTTTGATAGGTTAATTGGAGACTAAATTTCCCCAAGTGTGGAGGGGAGAATAAAATGGGTGGTTCATGGCTAGCATGAGTCCAGTGGGCCAAAGGGCCTGTTTCTGTGCTCGATGATTGCAATCAACCGGATGTTTTTGGAATGTGCTGAAGTTGGGAGATTTTTATTTCTTAATTTGTTATTTTATTAATCAATAAACCTGTTATTTCCTTTAATTAATAAACCTGAATACTGATGATGCTGCTCCAGAGGATGTGTTGCCTTGTCTACTCTCTGAAAATATAGACAAGCTGCTGAATGAAATCAAAATCAAGTTTGCATCAAATGAGGTGAGTGGAATACGCTGAATATTGACAATAGACAATAGCTGCTGGAGTAGGCCGTTTGGCCCTTCGAGCCAGCACCGCCATTCAATGTGATCATAGCTGATCATCCCCTTCTGCACCGCCCTCTGTTACATAAAGCAGCCATATGGATGGGCAAACTCAACACCTATTAAATCTCAGATATAGGGTAGATTTAACCATGTTTATTGTGGCTGTTCACCTTTGAGCAGAGAATATCAATCAGATTTCAAAATAATAAATAAAATAAAGAAATAAATAAAAAAAATGAGTGTTCAAAATCGCAAGGAGTTCTGATGAAGGAAATTATTAGTTATTTGCACCATCAACAGAAAGTAACCAGGGAACACTAGATAATCAGCAAAATATTTGGAGAAGTGAACGTTTTGTTTTTTTGTAAACAGTAAATTTTGATCCATAATCATGAGTCAGACAGGATAGCTAATACCAGATGAAAAACTAGTGTTCCAGGGGCTGGGGCAATGTATACTCCAATTGTGCAATATATACACTCAGTTGAAGCAGATATTAACCACAACTGTCAGACATGATTATGGATCAAAATTCACTCTTTACAAAACAAAGTGGGGGGGGGGGTCGTTAAAATGAGGCTTTACTGTGTTATTATCTTTGCGAAAAAGTTAGGAGAGAAGATTAAGAGCATATTAGATTCTTTCACGACAGAGGGACACAACCGGAATGAGATCTTGCCACTCACAACACCATCCGTGGCCGCTCAGGGAATTTCAACTGAACTCTCGGAATTTTGTCCGGATTGTAGAGGCAGGCGGACCATCAGTTGCCGGGAAAATCGGTGTTCAACCTATAATTAAAGCTGCAGTTACATGCCATCTGGATTATTTATTACAATCAGTGTGGGCTCATCACAGAACACTTATTATTGATGCTGGACCAATTCACAAGAGAAACCTAAAACAGTAACATTGTTTTACGTGTTAAGGCTTCATTGCCTTAAATATTTAACATTAATTGGGATCTAATTAACAATACTTAACTTGACTGAAGGATTAAGAAAAACTAATACAGGCACCCCCCGACTTATGTAATAGGCGATTTATGTAAACTCACACTTACGTAAACAATTCCTTAAGGCCACTGATTTATTTCTGATCAGCATGTCATGTCTCAGTAGTCTCAATAGCAGAGTGCTGCTGCCATCGCAGGCAGCCCTTTCTGCAAGCCAGTCAGCTATTCTTGCAGATGCTCTTAAGTGGATTTCTGCCTTCCACAAGGATCTGCTGGACATAACGCTTCCGCAAGTCCGGGAGCGTCTGTAATGCTCTCTTCAGAGATGATGCAAGAAAAGACCTCTTCCACCAAGGATGAATGGAAATCCTCGACCCAAAGAATCATAAGCATTGGAGACCAACTGAAATACTGGAGGAATTGATCTATTTCTGGTGATTAGGGATATCAACAAAATACATAAAAATAGGTCAATGGAACTGAAGACTAGCCACGATCTTTACCATGGGTTGAATAATTACGCATTATTTTTTATTGTCCAATTGGTGCTGAAGTTAGGAGAGGGAGACATTTGGTTACATCTGTCTCAGCATTTACAGCAGAGGGAGAAAGTTTGTGCAAGAAATAGATAACGTAGGAGAGGAACAAATGAAATGTTAATTCACTTCCTTTCATTCTCCCTTCAGGATATCATCACCATAGTCAATCCTACAATTCTAAAATTTCAGAAAATGGATAGAAAGTCTGAGAATGGAGACAGCAATTCATCTGCACAAGATGTCCTCAATTAAACGGACAAATTGACCCAAGCCTCTTGTTTGTACTGATTAAGTTCCTCTTCCCACAGCACCTGACATAGCAGTAACACCAGCAGCTTCTCCCACAGGCGCTCTCAGTCACTCTACAAACCATCTCCTGCCTCTACCCTTCCAAACTGTGCTTTATACCAATTGCACTGCCCTGGAATCTGTAGGTTTGACTTCCTCCCCCTGGCTTCACAAACCACATCCAGCTACAGGTAATGCAACCCAAGAAAGAAGATTGATTCAAATGCTACTTCAGAGATTTGGGGAGTTAGCTCCACCTGCTAAATTCCAGGGAGAAATGGCACAACCCTGCGGTTGAAGACAACGGTCAAGTTCATTTGTTTAAGACATGAGGAGGAATAACAGGGAGAGATGTAGAGAAACACCCATTTTGCTGGTTCAGGAAGGGTGTCGTCTAAAAATTGACACCAAGCCTTTCAAGAGCTAAAAACAAACTAAAAACAAACTGCTGGAGGAGCTGAGTGAGTCAGGCAGCATCTGTGGAAAAAACTGAACAGACATGTTTTTGGGTTGATGCCTTCCTTGAGATGCGCTCTGACCTGAAATGTCATGTGTCCATATCCTTCCACACATACTGCCTGACTCGCTGAGTTCCTCCAGCAGTTTGTTTTTTTTTTTTGCTGAAGATTCCAGCAGCTGCAGTCTTTTATCTCCTTTTAAGAACAAAATTGGAAAGGTGCCAGGAATCTTGAACTCTTCTGAAATGTTATAAATTGATGGACTTAAGTTAACAAGATACTCGGGTGTCTGTGAGAAATACCAGACCGATAAGTCACTGATCCAATCTTATTGGAAGCCAAAACCGGATAGAGGATCTAATTAGATAATCCTCCCTCACATGTTCTTTTGATAGATATTCTAGAGCAAGGGTTCCCAACTTAGGTATCGTTAGTTGTTCATAAATAAGTGAAATAACATTGGTACACAAAAATGCTGGAGATACTCAGCGGGTGCGGCAGCATCTATGGAGCGACGGATTTTTCCTTCGCTCCATAGATGCTGCTGCACCCGCTGAGTTTCTCCAGCATTTTTGTGTACCTTCGATTTTCCAGCATCTGCAGTTCCTTCTTAAAAACAGTGAAATAATATTGTTATGTGCTATTAAAGTTGCATGGGGTAAACGGGACGAAAAAGGTTGGGGACCCCTGTTATGGAGGGGAGCTCTGCTCTGAGAATGTATGATACTAAACCAGGGTACACAGATTTTCTAGACACAAGGAACTGAAGATGCTGGTTTGCAAAAAAGGTACAAAGTGCTGGAGTAACTCAGCAGGTCAGGCAGCATCTCTCGGCAATATGGATTGCCATAGTTTTGGTTTGTGACCCCTCTTCAGTCTCAAGGGTCCCGACCCGAAACGTCACCTATCATGTTCTCGAGAGATGCTGCCTGACCAGCTGTTACCCCACCCTGCACCCTGGGCCTTATTTCATGCAGCTTCTGTGTTCTCCCAGTCACCAACGTGCGCCACTCAATGTAAAAGCTTGACAAATTTAATTTTCTTAAAAATTCCTAGGATTAGATGCAGAATATCTGCAAAATGTACAGATTTCAGGATCGGTCCAAACCATCGAGTTGCCACATGAACAATGTCGAGGAGATTGCAGCAGCCGCTTGCTCGTTCTGTTTGCATTCACTTAGTGTATCGTGCTCTTCACTGCAATATCCATTGATGTTTCGCAAATACCACTGTTGTCACAGGGACGTTCCCCACACAACCACATGTGTTCCTCTGTCAAAGTTAAATTGCAGTGCAAGGGTGGCATGGATTGACCCCGGAGAAGCATTAGGGGGACATGTTCCCTCACTGTCACTTTCTTGTGCTCCCCTCCTCTTTCACATGAGCTTTTGTTTTCTCTTTAATGGCTTCTTTCTTCCCTTTGTGCTTTGCCTTTAACTCAGCTTCCCACTCTTTTCGTGCCAATGTGTAAAGTCTCATTGTTGCCTGCGCGTCCTGCACCTATAGGTAAGAGGCATCGAGAGCAGGTTATGCACAGTTAACATCAGTCAGTGCTGAAACACAGGGCTTCTGCCAGTCCAGGTACCCTGTCACACCCTCCAGCTGAATACACGTTACACAGGTGAGGACCCGGAAGAGAGAGTGCTTGGATTAGTCATTTTAATGTTTCTTATCGGGGAATGACATCGTGACCAGGGAAGACTTCTGCCTAATGACAACTGATATAATCAGTGTTTAAAGGTGAAAGAAGCGTTTCCAGGCTTGGACACCAAAGTGTGATCAGTTAGTTCACTTGGCTAGATGGTCCCCATACCAGGCCATTCTCACACAGGAGGGTGTTCATGCAGCACATGCCCTGGTATACACACT
The DNA here is from genome assembly GCA_035221665.1 of Okamejei kenojei. Lineage (NCBI taxonomy): Eukaryota > Metazoa > Chordata > Chondrichthyes > Rajiformes > Rajidae > Okamejei > Okamejei kenojei. The sequence goes on from CM069163.1 coordinate 24,210,163, forward strand.
CCAGTGGATGGAGAGAGATTAACTGAAAAACTGGAGTGTTCCAGCACATCACTGATATTAATTTGCACAGGCTATCGCATGTCTTCAGTGAATATACTCACCGAAGAATGTTCAGTCTCTTGCACTTTAATCTTTAGGATCTCTCGACACAGATGCTTGAGAGAAGGTCGGCCACACTGCAAAGAAGAAAATAAATCCAGGGATGAAAGAGATCATTTAAAATCCTGCATTTCTTAAAATAGTACCATGCGCGTCATTCCAAATCCCTCGTTCAGCTGTGCCCTGCACAGAATCCCCCTGCTTCAGTCTAGCTCACTGCAATAAACAGTGATTTCAGTGATGCAAGCATGGACAAGGAGTTCCTGTATCTGACAGGATCAAAGGAAGACACAAAATGTTGGGAGTAACTCAGCGGGACAGGCAGCATCTCTGGAGAGAAGGAATGGGTGACGTTTCGGGTCGAGACCCTTCTTCAGACTCGACCCAAAACGTCACCCATTCCTTCTCCCCAGAGACGCTGCCTGTCCCGCTGAGTTACTCCAGCATTTTGTGTATACCTTCGATTCAAACCAGCATCTGCAGTTCCTTTCTACACATTGTGACAGGATCAATCCTGGTACAGTGCTCTTAGAAACATCACCAGAGGCTACAAATTCTCACAGCAGCTTTTAGTTACACAAACAGATGCAATGCATAATACTGCACATTTCCGAAATGCACACCACTCACCCATTCCACAATGATTAAAAACGACATTATTCACAACCATCGTAGTACAAGACCTTAGATTAAGAATGTATTTGCGTCCCACACTCATTAGCAGGAGAGGACCCTTTACTGCTTGGCAATGGCATGGTGTATGTAAACTTTACTTACCTTGGTAACTGCTTTGAATGGTTTGTATTTCTGTGTGTCACGAATTCTCTTCTTTGGATGATCCAAAAGCAGGATCTGTAGGAAATGATATCGTGGGTACCAGAGAATTAAATACTTTAATTAAAATATGTTTATTTATGTCAAGTAGTAAATTCTGTGCCCAAGAAAAGAAAGAGTCTTGAAGTTCTATCCCTGACTCGTGTCATTTGTAGAATCCTCTAGTTTTGATCTGGGGTCATGGGTAGTTTGTACGGGTGGGTGCTGATTCGGCAAAAAGAACCCTGAACTTATGGAAATCAGGAATGCACGTGGTTCCAGGTGGAAGTTTAAACTTCCCCAATCGTTCACATTGGCTCAAATCGCCTGAACACTCAACCCAATTGTGCCAAAACCTTAGTATATGCTAAATATTGTTATGTCTTCAGTAAGCTGGATTTAAGTTTGAGAATTTGATCTACGCCTTCTCCTACCCTACTTCCTTTCAGGAAACCTTTCCCCCATTTGTTTCCAGCCCTCACCTATTCCGATGATGACAGCGTTTCTGAGACATCGTCCTTTTAGTTTGACCATGGTTATCATTGCACCAACAATGACAGGGCTTTCAACTGTGTCTGCTCCATTCCCCCCCACACTTTTTCATTACCCTCCCACCCATTACAAGGATAGACGTCCCCTTTCCCTCACCACCCCCTTAGCCTCCACAACAGCTGCCAGCTTCAGCACAACGCTACCACATCTTCCTCTCCCTTCTCCTGCCACTTCTCCAAGGGGACCATTCACTCAATTATCACTGGTTCATTCTTCCATCTTCAGCATCACGAAGAAGGGTTTCGGCCCGAAACTTTGCCTAGTCCCTTTTCGCTCCATAGATGCTGCCGCACCCGCTGAGTTTCTCCAGCACTTTTGTCTACCTCGTCCTTTACTACACTTGCCCAACTCCATCTTCACTTTATATCGCCCAGGGATCCAAACAGGTGAAACGGTGATTTACTCAGAGTCACAGTCCACGACATTATGTACTTCTTCCAATTTATGGTACTAAATTTGATGCCCACGGCACGATCTCCATTTTTGAGAAGCCAAATGAAGACGGGGGGGGGGGGGGGGGGGTAACCACTTTGCAGAATGTCTCCATTCACTCACATCAAAGGTGATCCTGAGCCCCGTATCCTATTGCAAAGGGCCTGAAGTGAACTCGAGGAACATGCCTTGCCTTCTGATTCGGCGCGGTAAAGTTCTGAGAACTTCACAATTAATTCACTGATTTTAGATAACCAGTCTTTCCAGTTTTGAGCACTAAACTAATAATGTCAACTCAATTTCTCTCTCCAGGGATGCTGCCTGACCAGTATTTCCAGAACTTCTTTTCATTTCCAGCAACTGTAGTGTTTTGTATCTCGGTCCCAGCATTGATATTCCTCATGCAGACAAAAATGCTGGAGAAACTCAGCGGATGCTGCCTCACCCGCTGAGTTTCTCCAGCATTTTTGTCTAGCTTTGATTTTCCAGCATCTGCAGTTCCTTCTTAAACATTGATATTCCTCATTCTTTTCTCACTCATCTACTCCATTTGTATCTAGATCATCTCTGATCCCTCTCGCCCTGGCCACAAACTCTTTGCATCACTTCCCTCTGGAAGGCAACTCCGGACTGTCAAAGCTGCCACAGCCAGACATAAAAAGTTTTTATCCATGAGTAGTTGCTCTACTCAACAGCCAAAAATCTGTAGCCTCCCTCTGATCTGGTATTTTGTTGGTTCACATGCTTGATCAATGGTGTTTTATCATTAATGTTTTATTATTATGAATGTTTAGTGTTTTCTGAGTAATTCGTAACTGTCACGAAGGACATTATTGCCATAGAGGGAGTGCAGAGAAGGTTCACCAGACTGATTCCTGGGATGTCAGGACTGTCTTATGAAGAAAGACTGGATAGACTCGGTTTATACTCTCTGGAATTTAGGAGATTGAGAGGGGATCTTATAGAAACTTACAAAATTCTTAAGGGGTTGGACAGGCTAGATGCAGGAAGATTGTTCCCGATGTTGGGGAAGTCCAGGACAAGGGGTCACAGCTTAAGGATAAGGGGGAAATCCTTTAAGACCGAGATGAGAAAGACTTTTTTCACACAGAGAGTGGTGAGTCTCTGGAACTCTCTGCCACAGAGGGTAGTTGAGGCCAGTTCATTGGCTATATTTAAGAGTGAGTTGGATGTGGCCCTTGTGGCTAAGGGGATCAGAGGGTATGGAGAGAAGGCAGGTACGGGATACTGAGTTGGACGATCAGCCATGATCATATTGAATGGCGGTGCAGGCTCGAAGGGCTGAATGGCCTACTCCTGCACCTAATTTCTATGTTTCTATGTTTCTATGTCACTGTATGTCATGTTGTTACTTGTGGGTGGAGCACCAAGGCAAATTCCTTGTATGTGAATACTTGGCCAATAAACAAACTTACTTACTTATTCCTGATAGATCAATATGCCTTCAGAACATTCTCAGCTGACAAACACCACGTGCGTGTTGTTCTGGCGGTCTTGGTTGCTGCCCTATCTCATCTCACTTTGTTTTCTCCATTCCCGTACTACAACTTCAAACATGCTTGATATTTAACCGCTAGTTCAGATGAAAATCAGCAATCTAAAATGTTAACTCATTAATTATCTGCAGATGCTGCCTGACCTGCTGAGTATTTCCAGCATTTTCTACTTTTAGTTATGATGAAAAAGAGTGAGTTTTAGTACACAGAGCAAAGACATGCAAGTTTGTAGGTTAGACACAAAATGCTGGAGTAACTCAGCGGGACAGGCAGCATCTCTGGAGAGAAGGAATGGGTAATGTTTCGGGTCGAGACCCTTCTTCAGACAAAACGTCATCCATTCCTTCTCTCCAGAGATGCTGTCTGTCCCGCTGAGTTACTCCAGCAATTTAGTGTCCTTTCGGTGTAAACCAGCATCTGCAGTTCTTCCCCACACGTTAATTAGCTTCTGTAACTCGCCCCTAGTGTGTAGGATGCAAAAGTGGGATAACATAAAGCTAGTGTTGGTCGGCACGGACTCGGTAGGCTGAAGGGACTGTTTTCACGCTGTATCTTTAAACTTAAAAAAACTAGAACTTATTTAGAATCCACATAATGTTTTTTTCTAATTTAAAAAAAAAACTTTTCATATTAATGAAGAGTTTTGATTAAGTAAATGAGGAGAAACTAAATCCAGGAGATCTGGTAACCAAGACACTGATCTCAAAACCAGAACCAGGTACAAGATGAAGAAATTCCTTTTTAAACTAAGCACCAAATGCAGACTTCAAGCCAACAAATTCTATACCAGTGTGGTCACATGTAGATCAACACTAGTAAGGATATTTGGTTTAATAAAGGGACAATAATGGTACGGATGAATTTTTATAATCTGCAGCATCAAGGTCACTATTAAAGCTTCCAGATTTTCCTAATTAATTCAGGTCCTCTAACAATGCAAATGAATGTGAATGTAACGCGCATTCTCAAGGTTAGTAGCAACAGTGCATTAGGGTTAGGGTTAGGGTCTTTTGATATGGTAAGAGTCATGTACAAATCCTATTTGGATGCAGTTTTCAGGGAATGGCCAGCAAACGTCAGTTTAGTTTGTCACGTGTACTGAGGTGCAGTGAGAAGCTTCCATTTCATGCACGGTCTTCAATTTGGAGGAAGTTGCATATGGTGCAGCTGTTAACTATGTCCCACTATCTCTCTTAGAATTAAGTAGCATCTATTTCTATTCAGTTCAGCCTTCTCGTCTACAAAGTTCACATGGATCCAATCCCACACTCTGAGCATCTTGGTGTTTGGGAACGAGTCAGGACTGAGTGACGGTGGAGAACTGACCTTAAGATCGTTGTGTATCGCGTGGCCGACTAACGTCCTGCCTTTCAAGATGTCTGCCACCTCCTTCTGCACCACTTTGAAGGTTTCACCTGAAATTAGCCAAGCCAGTCATATAGTGGAATCATTTTACATGCAAAAACTGCGTGCAATTCAAATTCTTTACTGTAGAGCAACGGTCCCACTCTGGCCCACTGAGGCACACAACTGTTTACATTCCTCCAATACAAAAAGCCAGTAGCTGGTTTTTCCACTCCACCCAATTTCCTATTCACTCTGATGCCTTTGGAATATCCCTTTAGGCAACGCACAGTATACTTCCTTCATCAATAAACTCCCATTATTTCCTCACACAGCACCAGACTTGCCTTGAACAACTCTACGATGACTGGTTAATTAACCAACATCCACGCATTATGTCGTCCCATTCTCTGGACTCAACAACTAGCTATTTAGTTTGTGGTCATTTGGTTCATATTTTTCTGAACTCAGTTCATTTTTTTTTAGTTCATATTTCAACTTAAGTTCATATTTTTGCACTGACCACCTCTAATTAATTGAAGACTATTTATCTACCCAAGAGGTTATGAAAGATTGTCTTAAGCAATGTTCCAGTATTCCAGGAGAGATCAGCATTTATGGTCCTTTCCACTTCAGCCATAGGGAAACGCATGCTTCTATTTCCCCCCCAAACAAGCCTGTCATGATCTTGTTTACCTATCAGGTCTCCTCTCAGTCTCCTACCCTATATGAAAAACATTCCTAGCCTATCCAATCTCTTCCATATCTGAAACGATCCATCCCAGGCAGCATCCTATGAATCTCCTCCATATCTTGGGATTAGGATTAGGACAGTGTTGGTTTAGGGTAAATACAAAATGTCTGCATGGACCTAATGGTCAATTGGCTACAGTCATTTTGCTGAAATTCATAAGTTCTAAGAGCAGAATAAGGCCATTCGGCCCATCAAGTCTAATCTACCATTCAATCGTGGCTTTCCCTCTCAACCCCAACCTCAACCCCTGACGCCCGTACTAATCAATAATCTGTCAATCCCTGCCGAAAAAATATCCATTGACTTGACCTCCAGAACCATCTATGTCAATGAATTCCACAGATTCACCACCCTCTGACTTTGCACCCTATGCACTATTTTTACACACAAGTTTTATGCACTTAATCTTTTCACCAAAATAAATCACATTCAGAGAGTCTCTTACCGTCCTTAATGTTCTCTGGCCGGATGCCACTCACCCAGGTCCTGTAATCGGTCACCTTCTCCGTTGGTTTCACATATTTGTCATAAACACATTTGCCAAACTGGTTCACAATGGAGACCCTTGCCAGGATACTGTCCACTTTGTCTGGCCCCACACCGACCATCTCGCAGTCCATCGCCACAGCTTTGGTCAGTCTGAGAAAGCAACCAGCACAGCGATGCAGACTGTCACCAAGGATTTATGCGAGACATGTATTTAGATTTTAAATTTAGAGAGACAGCGCCCTTCAATCCACAGAGTCCGCGCCGACTAGTGATCCCTGTACACTAGCACGCACGAGGGACAACTTAAAATCTGTACCGAAGCCAATTAACCTACAAACCTGGAGCGTGGGAGGAAACCGGAGCACCCGGGGAAAACCCACGCAGTCACACGGAAAACGTACAAACTCCATACAGACAGCACCCGTAGTCAGAATCGAACGTGGTTCTCTGGCGCTGTAAGGCAGCAACTCTACCGCTGTGCTGCCCAAGAAAATCTTGCAAAGGACAGACAATATTTCACTAAAAACTAAACACTGGGCCATCCTGGTGGAGTCACCCAGGGGTTCCACGCCCTCCTCGGGTCTGACAGAAGAGGTACACGGTGAAGCATTCTCCATGCTGCCCCATTCATTCATATAATTGTGGCTTAAGGTAGGGGTTCTACCCATAGCTCGGTACCCACCCTTCAAAAGCTCCATCTTTAACCAGCGCCTTTTCCAAGCCTTGTTCTGTCGGGTTTGGATTTCCCGATGCTGTACCTTCCTGCCGCCGAGCAATGTTTGCAGCTTCCGGCCCCATCGCGGCTTCGATATCATCGGGGTCTACGTCATCAAACCAGATGTCAGGCCTGTCGGGAAAGAGAGTAAAGAGCCCCGGGCTAGACATGGAAATAAGATCAGTGCTGGGTTCCCTCAACAGATGCTGCCTGACCCACTGAGTTCCTCCAGCAGATGGGTTACTCAGGGTTGCAGCATCTGCAGTCGTTCATGTGTCCTGTACTGGCTTCTGCCTCTGGACCACTCTACTTTCAGCCCCACTGTTGGAGCAGCAGAAAAAATACAGAGGGGACAATTTGTACCAAGGCCAGTTAACCTAACAGCAGGAAGAAACCGGAGCACCCGGGGGAAACCCACACGGTCACAAGAGAATGTGCAAACACCGCACAGGCAGCACACATGGCCAGGATCGAACCTGGGTCTCTGGCGCTGTGAGGCTGCGCCGCCCATTTTAATCGGCGAGAACAACGTCACCATCTTTTTCATCCCATCACTTTAAATGGCCGTCTCATCACTCTTTGACCTGTTCTATTCAAAGGGAACCAGGCGCGGCAAGTCGGGAAGTTAGAGGTTGATACTCACGCAGTTGGTTTCTCAACTTCTGGTTCCACCTTTCTTCGTTTTCTCTGTTGAGGGCCATAACCTTCCTCTGCCAGGCCATGGCCGTTCCTAACCCGCTTCTTTTCCCTAGGGCGAGTCCCCTGTTGTGCGTTCTTATCTAGTTTCAGTCCATTTTCTCTCACTGGTGTACTCGTTGAAGAGTGTGGCTGGGTCTTCCTTTCTGCCCCTTTCTCAGGTTTGACTTGTTGACAATGTTTCTTTTCCTCCTTGGTCCTCGTCTGGGTTTTGCCGTCTGGAACTTTGTTCTCATTTTCTGTCTTCTGATTCAGCAGCTAAAAAATTACAAGCATTTACATGAATTGGTTGCCAGAGTTCAGGCTATCAGGGTTATGGGGGGGGGGGGGAAGGCAGGAGAATGGGCTTGAGAGGGACAGATAGATCAGCCATGATTGAATGGCAGAGTAGACTCGATGGGCCGAATGGCCCAATTCTGCTCCGATGTCTCGTCAACTATCAACAGAGACATGCCACACTCAAATCCATAGTGTGACGTCGAAGTCTATTCATAGAACATACAAACGTAAAGCATGAGGGCAGGCCCTGTGCCCCTAAATGTCTGCGCTGAACCTGATCCCAAGATTGTTAAGGGCTTGGACACGCTAGAGGCAGGAAACATGTTCCCGATGTTGGGGGAGTCCAGAACCAGGGGCCACAGTTTAAGATTAAGAATAAATATTCTCCTGATGCAGAAATAATAGTTTGGTGTCTGATATTGATCCATTTGCTCCATTTAAGAATAAGGGGTAAGCCATTTAGAACGGAGATGAGGAAACACTTTTTCTCTCAGAGAGTGGTGAGTCTGTGGAATTCTCTGCCTCGGAGGGCGGTGGAGGCAGTTTCTCTGGATGCTTTCAAGAGAGAGCTAGATAGGGCTCTTAAAAATAGCAGAGTCAGGGGATATGGGGAGAAGGCAGGAACGGGGTACCGATTGGGGATGATCAGCCATGATCACATTGAATGGCGGTGCTGGGCCGAATGGCCTACTCCTGCACCTATTGTCTATTAAACTAATCTCGTATGCCTGTACATGATCCATATCCCTGCATTACCAAGTGACTCTCTAAAAACCTCTTCAATACCACTATCGTATCTGCCTCCATCCACCACCCCCTTTTCAAGCAAAAAGGCAGAACTTTTCTTGATAATGAAAGGCACATTTTGTCGACAATCCATGCACAAGTCCATACAACCTCCCTCCAGCCATAGCAGTAAGCTCCCAAGTTTGGCTCAGGGCCACAGTTTTAGCCAAAGGTTTTATTTGGATGAAAGTTAATGTTTGGCATGATGTTTCTTAATTCAGTTTCTGACACTTGCAGTGTTCTGCATCTTACCTGCTGCAGTGCCTTCCAGTTGGTGGAGTATTCAGCACCATCTCCAGGAGGCAATATTGGTTCCGTCTTTTTGGTCGCTCCTTTCTCCTTGGCCCAGAACTTCTTCCTCTTCTTGTTCTTCTTTTGGTGACCCTGGGCAGATTCAATAGGGACCACGCTGTCCGCCTGCACATCAGTCTTTGCCATAGTGTACAGGCAGAGACTTGTCCTCAAAGCCAGGGTGTTGTCTCTACACACAGGATATTGCACAATATTCTTCAGTTTAGTTTACAGCACGGAAACAGGCCCTTCGGCCCACCAAGTCCGCACTGACCAGTGATCCCTATACACTAACACTATCCTATACACCAGGGACAATTTACAATTTCACTGAAGCCAATTAGCCTACAAACCTGTACGTCTTTAGAGCGTGGGAGGAAACCGGAGCCCCGAAAAAACCCACACAGGTCACAGGGAGAACATACAAACTCCATACAGACAGCATCTATAGTCAGGATTGAACACAGGTCTCTGGCGCTGCAAGACAGCAACTCTACCGCTGCGCCACCGTGCCATCCGAATATTCATTTTATGAAACATGTGGGCTCTCTATCTAAATAGTCCAAATGTTGCCTCACACTCTTTCCTCTTATCCCTTCATATTGTTCTTTCTTAGGTATTTTGTATAATTCCCTTCCATTTAAAGAGCTGTAACCGATTCATGTTCCTACTGTCTTTCAGGCAGAGCATGCCAGATCAGAGCCACACAAAACAAATTCTCTGATCAGTATGGATAGCATGTAAAACAAAGCTTTTCACTGTACCTCAGTACACGTGACAATAATCAATTTAAACCTTGCTACGGTTTACAAAAAAGGCACAAAGTGCTGGAGTAAATCAGCGTGTCAGGCAGCATCCGAGAACATGGATGGTTGATGTGTAGGAAGGAACAGCAGATGATGGTTTAAACCGAAGATAGACTCAAAACGCTGAGACCCTTCTTGCTCTGGGACATCTGGGCAAACCAGAGGGCAGTGGGCTGCCAGTTGTCCAGCAGTTTCAGTCCGTGCATGCCCTGGAATAACACAGACAGCACACACTCCCGTGGTGGGCTACAGCTGTCACGGACAAGCCTCCACACGGACGCCTGCACTTCTACACGGAGCTGGCGGGCGTGAGGAGAGGCGACGGACACCATACGCCCCCCCTCCACCCCATTAGCCGTCCGCTGCCTCAGCCCCCTGCCCCCACATCCCCGCTCGCTGCCCCCACCCCACAACTTCAGCCCCTGCTCCCAGCCCAGCCCAGCCCTCTGTCCCCTGCTCCTTTCTCAGCTCCCAGCCCCTTGCTCCCTGCCCTCAGCCCCCAGCCCCCTGCTCCCAGCCCCCTGCTCCCAGCCCCCTGCTCCCAGCTCCCAGCCCCCAGCCCCCTTCCCCCAGCCCCCTTCCCCCAGCCCCTTCCCCCAGCCCCCTGCTCCCTGCCCCCAGCCCCCAGCCCCCAGCTCCCAGCCCCCTGCCCCCAGCCCCTCCCTGCACCCCCCCTGCACCCCAGCTCCCTGCACCCCAGCTGCCCCCCTGCACCCCAGCTCCAGCCCCCTGCACCCCAGCCCCTGCCCCCAGCCCCCTGCACCCCAGCCCCCTGCACCCCAGCCCCTGCACCCCAGCTCCCTGCCCAGCCCCCAGCTCCCTGCCCCCAGCCCCCAGCCCCTGCCCCCAGCCCCCTGCACCCCTGCACCCCTGCCCCCTGCCCCCAGCCCCCTGCCCCAGCCCCCTGCCCCCAGCCCCCTCCCTGCCCCCAGCCCCCCCCAGCTCCCTGCCCCCTGCCCCCAGCCTCCCTGCCCCCAGCCCCCTGCCCCAGCTCCCTGCCCCCAGCTCCCAGCCCCCAGCCCCCTGCCCCCAGCCCCCAGCCCCTGCCCCAGCCCCCTGCCCCCAGCCCCCTGCACCTCAGCCCCCTGCCCCCAGCCCCCTGCACCTCAGCCCCCAGCCCCCAGCCCCCTGCCCCCAGCCCCCTGCCCCCACCCAGCCCCCAGCCCCCTGCCCCCAGCCCCTGCCCCCAGCTCCCAGCCCCCAGCCCCCACCTCAGCCCCCAGCCCCCTGCTCCCAGCCCCCTGCCCTCAGCCCCCAGCCCCCAGCCCCCTGCTCCCAGCCCCCCCCTCAGCCCCCCTCCCAGCCCCCAGCCCCCAGCTCCCAGCCCCCAGCCCCCTGCACCTCAGCCCCCAGCCCCCTGCCCCAGCCCCCAGCCAGCCCCCCCTGCCCCCAGCCCCCAGCTCCCAGCCCCCAGCCCCCCCCTGCCCCCAGCCCCCTGCTCCCAGCCCCCTGCTGCCCCTGCCCCCAGCCCCCTGCCCCCAGCCCCCTGCCCCCAGCCCCCTCAGCCCCCAGCCCCCTGCCCCCAGCCCCCAGCCCCCTGCCCCCTGCCCCCAGCCCCCCCCTGCCCCCAGCCCCCTGCTCCCTGCCCCCAGCCCCCTGCCCCCAGCCCCCTGCAGCCCCCAGCCCCCAGCCCCCTGCACCTCAGCCCCCAGCCCCCTGCCCCCTGCCCTCAGCCCCCAGCCCCCAGCCCCCTGCCCTGCCCCCTGCCCCCAGCCCCCAGCCCCCTGCCCCCAGCCCCCTTGCCCCCTGCTCCCTGCCCCCAGCCCCCCCCTGCCCCCAGCCCCCTGCCCCCCCCCCCAGCCCCCTGCCCTCAGCCCCTGCCCCCTGCTCCCTGCCCCCTGCCCCAGCCCCCTGCACCTCAGCCCCCAGCCCCTTGCCCCCAGCCCCCTGCCCCAGCCCCCTGCTCCCTCAGCCCCTTGCCCCCCCCCTGCCCTCAGCCCCCAGCCCCCTGCCCTCAGCCCCCCCCTGCCCCCTGCCCTCAGCCCCCCCCTCAGCCCCCTGCCCCCAGCCCCCTGCCCTCAGCCCCCTGCCCCCTGCCCCCCTGCCCCCTGCCCCCCCTGCCCCCTCCCTGCCCCCCCTGCCCCTTGCCCCCTGCATCTTCCCCAAGCAAACAACCCCAAACCCCAGGCAGCCCTGACACCGGGGAACGCGGATGCCCCGCTGGGGGGGGATTACCGGGTGTGGAGGAGGCGCCACTAGTGCGGCCGCTCTGACCACGGACACTGGAGGCTCCGCCACAGGATCGTTGTCGCTGCCCGCGGCCCGCAGCGGCCTGGGCCTGGTCCTGGGCCTGGTCCTGGGCCTTGTCCACTGGGCCTGCTCCACGCCGCCCTGCTGCCGGAAGCGGTCCGTCTCCAACACCGCCCCCCCGCCCATGAGCACTGGCATGGAGTTTGCGTTTCAGAGACTCTACCAAACTCTTGGAAGATAATTCTTTCCACGACTTTTATATCAACCAGCTTCAGCCTCCAAATGACTCAGTTCAAAAGTCACAATACCAGTTTATCCAATGTCCCCCACAGAGTGTCTTGGCATATCTTACTGCATTAAATGCTCTATTTAAATACAGGTCAATGGTATTTGGACATTTACAGGATTTACAATATATATTAACGATTTAGACGAGGGAATTAAATGTGAGATCTCCAAGTTTGTAGATGACACAAAGCTGGGTGGCAGTGGGAACTGTGAGGTGGATGCCATTATATGAGGCTGCAGGGTGACTTGGATAGGTTGGATGAGTGGGCAGATGCAGGATAATGTGGATAAATGTGAGGTTATCCACTTTGGTGGCAAGAACAGGAAGGCAGATTATTATCTGAATGGTGTCAGATTAGGAAAAGGGTACAAAGAGACCTGGGTGTGCGTGTACATCAGTCACTGAAAGTAAGCATGCAGGTACAGCTGAAAGCCAGTTGGCCTTCATTGCAAGAGGATTTGAGTTTTTTGAAGCAAGGAGGTCCTACTGCAGTTGTACAGGGCCCCGGTAAAACCGTACCTGGAGTATTGTGTGCAGTTTCGGTATCCTAATTTGAGGAAGGACATTCTTGCTATTGAGAGAATGGAGCATTGGTTCATCAGGTTAATTCCCGGGATGGCGGGACTGACATATGATGAAATAATGGGTTGACTGGAATTGTATTCACTGGAATTTAGGATGTATGGAAAACCTATAGAAGGATCTATAGATGCTGCCTCACCCGCTGAGTTTCTCCAGCATTTTTGTCTACCTGGGGGGGGAAAATAATGCTTGTTTATTATTACCCACTATAGAATTCAGCTCATTTGATCACTACATCTGTTTACACTTTCCCATTCACTACATTCCGCACTTACCCCTCTCTGTGTAACTCCCAGCAACATCCCTTTGACACTCTCCCCAAAGCCTCTACGTCCTTTCCTGTAGTGTGGTGAACAGAACTGCACAGATTACTCCAAGTGTGTAGAAAGGAACTGCAAATGCTGGTTCACACCAAAGATAGACACAGAGTGCTGCAGCAACTCAGCGGGACAGGCAGCATCTCCGGAGAAAAAGGATGGGTGACGTTTTGGGACAGGAGGAGGGTATTTGGTCCATTGTGGCTCTGCCAGTCCTATCCTATTATCTCAGCGGGACAGGCAGCATCTCCGGAGAGCACGAATGGGTGACGTACCTTCTTCAGTATATATCTCATATTTCACTTGGGCAGCTTACAGCCCAGTAGTATGAATATTGATTTCTCTAAAACTTTAAGTAACCTGGGCAGTCCCTCTCTCTCTATCCTACCCCCACCCAAGTTGCACCAGCTTCTCGTTTTCACCTATCTAGTAGCAGCTGACAATGGCCTGTTTCCTTTATCATCTTTTCTGTTTTCCAAATCTTTCATTCATTGTTCCTTATCTCTCCACATCATCGTCTATGTCTCTTGTTTCCCTTTTCCCTAATGAGCTAGCCCCATCCTATTAGTTCCACTCCCTCCGACCTTTCACCGTTCTCCCTTTGTGTGAATGCTTTAATTTACTAAAATTTTCACCTCCTCCCATTTTGTTTCCATCATATTTACATTAGTGTGTGGTGGTGTAAGTGCTGGCCTGCTCACTGCGAGTAGTCACTATTTGCAGAGGGAGAGAGAGTGTTGTGCAAGGGCCGGACTGGCCAGGAAGCAGTTGCACAGACCTTTAGCTGAGTCGAGGCTCTCCGAACGAAAGCCCAATCAACAAGCACAGCTCTCTATTCCCTGGACATGTTTCTCTCATTCCTTGGAGCCTTTCCGACTGCCTGATAGCGAGATAATGGTCAGTCTTTCACTGCCATTGCCATCTCCGAACCTCCTTCTTCATCTCTCGTGTATTGGATTGTTCTTTCATCAGGTAAGCCCAACTCCCCATTAACAGGGTGAAAATTCCACAATGATTCTTTAAAACAAAAGTTGGTTACACCATCAACAGTGAATAACGCAGTAGATTGGATGGATCAGGTTTTCTTTGAACATAAATATTTTTACTAATTTAGTTGAAGAAGGGGAAAGTTATAGTAAATTAAAACATTCACACAAAGGTGTAGGAGGCGTTTAAGAAGGAACTGCAGATGCTGGAAAATCGAAATGCTGGAGAACCCCAGCGGGTGAGGCAGCATCAATGGAGCGAAGGAAATAGTCTGAAGAAGGGTCTCGACCCGAAACGTCACCTATTTCCTTCGCTCCATAGATGCTGCCTCACCCGTTGATTTTCTCCAGCATTTTTGACTACCTACGGAGTAGGAGGCTGTTTCTTTTATATTTAAAAGTCAGTAATTTGTCTATTTGTTCACACACCTCTTCTTTAGGCATTTCTGGGATCTGTCAAAGGCACCAGTGATTCGCCTTATTTTGGTGACCCCTCATCGATTGGAGGTATGAATATCCTTGCTAACACTTTTCCCCAAAGAGGACCCCTGCGTGTTTACAGACCTTAAAACAGTTAATATTACACTGAAGCTGCATTGCCTCATTATGGTAAATAAGGACCTCAGCTCGTTTGTTAAAGGGACAGGATCACCAGGGGATAATATATTGTGAGGTGAACTCAAGCAAGCAAGCAAGCAAGAATATGGAACGTTCATCATGCATATACCTGAAAGAAAGAAAGACGTATTCATAGAGCACCTATCACGAGTGCTTTACTGGCAATGTGCTTTCATAAGTCCTGAAATTAGTCAGCGTTGCTGGCAACCACAGCAGGCATTCTGCTCACAGCAGATACAAGCAGCAATGTGACAATGATCAAATATATTTTTTGTGACGCTAATTGAGGTTTGAATGTTGGTCGGGTCCTGTCAGAATTACCGCGCTCTTCTTTGAAGCAGCATCATGGGACCTTGGAAGACGTGGCCTTGGTTTAATGTCTTCTTCTTCTGTCGTATGTCTTTTAGACCTGCAGCTCCGTTGAGGCGAGCCAGGCCAACGTGTCATCGTCCAGGTCAATCAGACCTGGTTCACCATTTGGTGGCCGGTGTTTGGGGCAACTGGTGACTGTGTGCTCCACTGTCTGTGTCGGGTCCCCACACTGGCAGGAGGCGCTCGTTGGTCCACGAGGCCCCACCTCTTCATCGCCACTCCATAGCGTCCGATGCCTGTCCTCAAGCGGTTGACGGTTGTCCACTGCTTTCGGGGCAGGTCCTGGCCAGGGACGTCTATGGGGTCATCGATGCAATGGTGTAGCCTAGATGGTTCCGCTGACTTCCACTGGTCTCTCCATCTCGTCTTGACCCAGGCGGCCTTAGAAGCGTCAGCCGGTTTAATGTCTCCAGTCAAGAGACAAGACTCAAGTGTGCTCAATTGTCATATGTAGTTGTGTTCCCAAACCAAGCTGTTATGCAAGCCAACAGTAGGCTGTTAAGGTGCATCTGTAGGAGTCTTAAAGATGCTGAATTTCCACAGCATCCTCAGGAAGTAGAGCTGTTGGTGCACCTTCTTGACGGTCACTAGGGTTGCCAATTGTCCCATATTAGCCGGGACATCCCGGATATTGGGCTAAATTGGTTTGTCCCATATGGGACCGCTCTTGTCCCGTATTTGACTGCTACTACTCGGGTCGAGGGGACTGTCGGGTCGGAGTGCTGCGTCCGGCCCTCGCTTCACCCGTCCTGACGTAGTGCAGCCCATGGAGTGCAGCAGCAGCAGCGCCTCGCCCGTGGCCCCGTCGGTCGGCAGTCCGGCCAGCTGTCCGACCTTCGTACCTTTGCTTAACGCCAACACCACCACCACCCCTCCTTCTCATGGCCGATCATCCGTGCATGTTGGACGGGGTACTGAACTTTGTGTGTGATGTCGCGCGTAAAGTCCGGTGCCCGGGGCCAAAGCTCCTCAGCTGGCCCACCGGCTGGGTTTTGTGTGCAGTCCAGCACCCGGGCCAACTCATCATTCACCCAGCACGGCTGAGTCGGTCAACGAATTGCCGTCTAGAATTTGCCCCTTATTTTGACATTTTGTCCCTTACTTGGGAGTGAGAAAGTTGACAACCCTAGCGGTCACACCAGTGTAGACGGTCCACGCAGATCTCTGGTAATAGAAATGCCAAGGGAGTTGAAGCCGTCTCAACCATGTCCACTTCAGCAGCATTGAGGCTGACCGTGGCATGTGCTCCACGACGCTTCCTGAAGTGTCTGCCTCCTCGGGTAAACCTTCCCCCTTCGCCCCTTCATACAAGTCAGCAACATCTAAAACAGATGCACCGGCTTCATCCCCCGTTGCTGCTTGTGCGACCGCACTGGGCTCTCATTTCAAAGAAGAGCACAGTAATTCTCCCAGGTCTTGGCCACCAGATAAGCCTCAGTAACATCACTTAAAATAAAAAGATGATTTGATCATTATCACGTTGCTGTTTGTGCCTGAATTGTGCAAGATGGTTGCTGTGCTCCCTGCAACAAGCTGTTGCTTTTTGTATGATAGCGGTTATTTTTCAAAAGTACTTAACTGCCTGTAAAACACATTGGGACATTATTTTACATTTTAGTTAAGAATTCTATACAGAGAAACCTGTACAGATTATAAAATTGCAGCCAGTGTTAGAATAGTTTCATGTTTTTAAACCTTTCCAAGGGGTGCATCCATGGAGAGGATTTAGAACAGTTTCATACCACCATGGATGGAAGACTTTAGTTATGAGGTGAATGAGAGATGCTGGCATGAGAGAAATGAGAGAAGAAGGGGGAGGTACAGAGAAAGGGAAAGACAAGAGGCCACAGATGCTGGAATCTAGAGCAACAAGCAATCTGATGGAGGAACTCAGCAGATCATGCAACATCTGTGAGTGGTGGGGAGGGGGGACGGGGAGGAACCAGGTCCAGATGCAGAGTTTAGACCAGAAACATCGACCATTCCTTTCACCCCACAGATGCTGCTCGACCCGCTGAGTTCCTCCACCAGATTGTATGCGGCTCCAGATTCTAGTATCTGAAGGCTCTCAGTTTCAGTTTAGTTTAGTTTATTGTCACGTGCACTGTGAGATACAGTGAAAGACTTTTGTTGCGTGCTATCCAGTCAGCGGAAAGACAGTACATGATTCCAATTGAACCATTTACAGGGTACAGAAACATGATACGGGCATAACGTTTCTAGAAACATAGAAACATAGACAATAGGTGCAGGAGGAGGCCATTCGGCCCTTCGAGCCAGCACCGCCATTCATTGCGATTATAGCTGATTTCCCCCAATCAATAACCCGTGCCTGCCTTCTCCCCATATCCCTTGATTCCACTAGCCCCTAGAGCTCTATCTAACTCTCTCTTAAATCCATCCAGTGACTTGGCCTCAACTGCCCTCTGTGGCAGGGAATTCCATCAATTCACAACTCTCTGGGTGAAAAGGTTTTTTTCTCACCTCAGTCTTAAATGACCTCCCTTTTATTCTAAGCAAGGTTTAGTGCAAGGTATCAAGGATAGTCCAAGGATCACCAATGAGGTAGATATTAGTTTAGCACTGCTCTATGGCTGTGGTAGGATAATGCAGTTGCCTGATAACAGCTGGGAAAAATCTGTCCCTGAATCTGGAGGTGTGCGGTTTCAGACTTCTGTGCCTTTTGCCCGATGGGAGAGGGGAGAAGAGGGAGTGGCCGGGGTGCGACTCGTCCTTGATGACGCTGCTGGCCTTGCCGAGGCAGCGTGAGGTGTAGATGGAGTCAATGGAAGGGAGGTTGGTTGGTGTGATGGCTCCTGTATTGTCGGAGCGACGGCTCTGGTACTGTGTGAATGAATGGGAGAGGAGGTCGGCCCGTTGGGAATAATGTGCAACGGGGAGGGCAGAGAAAACATTTCACCAGTTTTATCGAGTGGAAGTGAATGGGAGGCAATGTGGTGCGCTGGGCTTTGGAATGAATGTCAACAAAAGGGATCATCACGTGAATGAACGGAAATGCTCCGATCCAGTGGTATTCTGTGGAAGTAAATCAGTAACTACCTTGTTGTGTACTTGCCTGGGCTTTACTGGACCTTGGATTTTTGGCAGTGAAGCGTTTTTCTGTAGAATCAGAAAGAAAAAAAAACAAAGTGCTGGAGTAACTCGGTCGGTCGGTCAGGCAGCATCTCTGGAGGGAAACCCGACTTGAAACGTTGCTTGTCCATTCCGTTCAGAGAAGATGCCTGACCCGCTGAGTTACTCCAGCGCTCTTGTATTTTTTCTGATTCTAAAGCCCAAATACAAGGTCTAATATTATTATTATTATTATTATTAAATCGTTGAAAGCATTAGCGATGCAGTGGTGCTGGTTTCTGACGGGCAGAGTCTAATACACTGTACATGAAGCCCAGGAAAATACACTATAAGGTAGTTGCTGATATTTTTGTAAACCCGAGCCTGCGGTTGTTGGTGGGTGTCTCCTTTCTGATCTCTCAGTCTTCATTTACAGAGGGATGGCCAGCAAGCTTCCAATGTCAGTGCCAGGGACTGACCCGGGGGCACTCCTGCTGGGAGGAGTTGTGCACACTCAGCACTCCGGGGGAGATCTTCCTCATCCGGTTCCCCGCTGACAACAGACTCTCTCCCAACTTGTCTTCCATTCATCACATCTTCAATTCGTCAGTCAGCACCATCCAGCGGCTGGTGGGGAGAGGCGCGCAGAGCGGGGAGCTGGTGTGGCCGCCAGGGCTCCGTGCGCTGGTCACCTACTGCCGTGGCCATCTGGTGAGCCGCAGTCACGGCTATGCTGCAAACACTTTGTTCAATAGGAGAGAAGCTGTTTACTTTGGCTGGGGAGTCTACGATCCCGGTGCCTGGCCGCAGGATGAGGTACTGGCCATTCCTTCAATTACCAGTAGCGCAGCTGGTAGAGCCGCTACCTCACCGCGTTCGATTCCGACCTTGGGTGCTGTCTGTGTGGAGTTTGCATGTTTACCCTGCCACTGTGGGTGGGTTTCCTCCGGGTGCTCCGGCTTCCTCCCACACCCCAAAGACGTGCGCGTCTGTAGGCTACTTGACCTTCTGTAAATTGTCCCTGATGTGTAGGGACTGAGAGAATATAGAATTTGTGTGAACGGGTGATCAGTGGTCAGCATGGACTCAGTGGGCCGAAGGGCCTGTTTCCATGCTGTATCTTTCAATCAATCAAAAGATAGTGAATCTTTAAAGGTCTCTACTCCAAATAACAGAGAGTATTTAAGGGTGTATAGAATATAGACAGATAAATAGGCACCGAGAGACTTGCGGGAAATGAGGATCGGACACCTGATGATGGAAAGGACCAGTAGTGATCTTATTGAATATGGAGCAGCTCGATGTCATAGCCTTAGAATTAAAGCACGTTCTTCAAGAAAGGAGACGAGAAGACATTTATTTCGTCAGAGGGTGGTGAATCTGTGGAATTATTTGCCACGGAAGGCTGTAGATGCCCAGTCAGTGGATATTTTTAAGGCAGAGATAGATAGATTTTTGATTAGTACGGGTGTCAGAGGTTATGGGGAGAAGGCAGGTGAATGGGGTTAGGAGGGAGAGATACATCAGCCATGATTGAATGGCGGAGTAGACTTGATGGGCCGAATGGCCTAATTCTGCTCCTATCAATTATGACCTCATGAGCTGCGAGGGGTTGTGCTGCACCAAGTAAGAATTGCATTACCCTATCTGGGACAAATGACAATAAAACACTCTTGACTTATTTTGGCTGGTCCTGCTCAAGCTTCTGGAGATGTTGAACATGGGGCCCATCCGCCCTCTGGTGGACAGCAACGGTGTTTCAAAGACTTTGAGCAGAGCTGGGGAATTCTCACAATAGTTTCCCCTCAACCAAGATCTAACCAATCCTGGGAAAGGTAGCGTTGGGATGTGACGCTTGTGTACTTGGTGGTAAAACTGCATCTACCTGCTTCCTGGATTAGGTGGTAGTTACTACCCGGTTAAGGAAATATTAGATACAAGAAGAATTTGGACGAACTTGGTTGATGGAAACCTGAGAGAAGTATATATGATGAATAGACACAAATAGAGTTGACAGAACCTTTTTTCTCCAAGGTGGAAATGTCAAAGATGAGAGGGCATAGCTTTAATGCGAGAGGGGCAAAGTTTAACAGAGATGTACAGGGCAAGTTGTTTCACACAGGGGGTAGTGAGTGCCTGGAACGCACTGCCAGAAGGAGTGGTGGAGGCAGATACGATAATAGTGTTTAAGAGGCTTTTAGAAAGGCAAAAGTCATTAGTTTATCTTGACATCACATTCAGCAGAGACATTTTAGCTGAAGGGCCGAAGGGCCTGTTCCAGTGCTGTACTGAGCTAAAGTGCTGGAATAACACAACAGGTCAGGCAGCATCTTAGAGGAATAAGTGGTGTTTCAGGTCGAGACCCTTCACTGCGCTAAGTTCTATAAGAATGCTTTGAAAGTTCTTTGATCAGTGTAAATTAATTTAAAAACTAATTTAGTTTCACTTCCTCCCCCCTCTGCATCTCCCCGTCCTATAGCATGCAATGATATTTACAAAGGATCAGACGATACACATTCACCCAAAGGAGCTGAATCGATCTACTGATGGAGGGGGCATTGCCACACTCGTTGGCTTCCATTACCCGCTCTCAGATGGCGCCCGGAAACCTGCTCGTGACAGTAAGAGTTCCAACCTGTGATCTCTGTTCACCGACACTCAGTCAGGCAGCTGTGGCTTTGAGCTGTGCTCCAGAATTTTGTGCAAAGATTCCAGACTAGTCCCAAACTGGTGCACTTCATAAAAGGATTAAAGTGGCTTAGTCATCCTCGAAGGCACCATTGCTCACTCGTTCAGTTGTTGCAGAGGCAGGTTGTTGTTTTATTGCGGACATAATGGAGCATCAACAGGGCACAAAACGCTGGAGTAACTCCGCAGATTTGGCAGCATCTCTGGAGAACATGGATAGGTGACGTTTCAATAATAGAATCGATATCCCTGGGATGTCGGGACTGTCATATGAGGAAAGACTAGGCTTGTATTCACTGGAATTTAGAAGGATGAGGGGGGATCTTATAGAAACATGTAAAATTATAAATGGACTGGACAAGCTAGATGCAGGAAAAATGCTCCCAATGTTGGGCATCCAGAAGCAGGGGCCACAGTCTTAGAATAAAGGGGAGGCCATTTAAGACTGAGGTGAGAAAAAATGTTTTCACCCAGAGAGTTGTGAATTTATGGAATTACCTGCCACAGTGGGCAGTGGGGGCCAAATCACTGGATGGATTTAAGAGAGAGTTAGATAGAGCTCTAGGGGCTAGTGGAATCAAGGGATATGGGGAGAAGGCAGGCACGGGTTATTGATTGGGGACGATCAGCCATGATCGCAATGAATGGCGGTGCTGTCTCGAAGGGCTGAATGGCCTCCTCCTGCACCTATTTTCTATGTTTCTATGATATAGGACTTATTTTCTCTTTGGGAATCCAGAATTAAGGGGGCTTAACTTTAAAATCTGATCCAGGTATTTTAGCAGGATGGTCAGAAGGTTCATGAAGCAGAACTCTGGAACTCGGTCTCCCGAAAGACTCTGGGTGCAGGTGAGGACAGCGTTCAAGATTGAGACAGAAGAATATTTGTTAGGTGAGGGAATTGGAACAAAGGTCTCTAATTAGAATTGAACCACAGATCTGCCCCGATCTGCCTGACAGGTGGGCGAAACACACTTCGTTGCTTCTGCTGTTCATTGTAATTTGCCATTTTCTTTTCCAATTACACGACCAGCCTTGGATAAACCTGTGAAATATTTATTTTAAAATATATTTAAAATTTATGTAAAAATTATTATTATTATATTTTAAAAATATTGAATAAATCCTCATTATAACGGACCAGAGGGGGGGTGAATGGAAGGAATGTATAAGTTGTAGAAACACAGAGCTGCAGATGCTGGTTAACACACAAAAGGACACAAAGTGCTGGAGTAACTCAACAGGTCGGGCAGCATCTCTAGAGAAGATGGGTAGGTGACGTTTCGGGTCAGGACCCTTCTTCAGACTGTAGGTCTGGGACTGGGGCTGAACTCCGGGTGAGTTGAGGTGAGGATCGGCGGAGTCATTGGCCACAGGTTAGGGCGGCAGGGTGTGGCAGGCGCGGCCTGCAAGTGGCCGAGGAAGATGCGTAGGCAGAGGGTGGTGTCAGCAGCCCAGCTTGAATGCTGCCGGGGAGGTGGGGTGGGCCAGGGGTGGCGTAGGCAGCCCAGCCCGGCGATGAAGATCTGTGGGTCCCTCCGCTATAACCGACATCCATTGTAAAGAGATCCGTGACAACAAGCGTTTACTGCGGTTCCATTCTGTTTGATCATCCCAGGACACATCAGACGCCGGTCAGTGCAGGACACGAAACATCTGGAGCTCCTGGTTGTGGTGGGGCAGGATGTGTACAACGTTCACAAGCAAGACACAGAGCGCTACATCCTCACCAACCTGAACATCGTGAGTACACTTGTCCCTCCCCCTACATTAACCACTGCCCACGGCTTGTGCGACACTTCCAGCATTGTGCCGACTGTAGTTTATTGTAACAGTTGGTGAGTCACATGACTTGGCCTTCGATCCACGGCTATTCCTCCAGCAGACAAAAAGCTTTGTTATATATCCCTGATAACACGATACGATGCAGTATGACACGATAGAACTTTACTTATCACAGGAGGGAAAATGGTCATAAAACACAACAACATCCGTGAAACATGAAATTAAAGTGACGAGTGGAAGGTTGGATGTGCCAATTTTCTTTGGGGGGGGGGAAGAGTCGGTCTACCCCACGACAGAAGGGGGAGGAGTTGTACAGTTTGATAGCCACAGGGAATAAGGATCTCCTGTGGCATTCTGGGCTGCATCTTGGCGGAACCAGTCTGTTGCTGAAAGTGAACACCTGAATGTTATCCCATTTTCAAACAGAGTTAAAGAGCATAGGACCAGGCCCTTGGTCCCACCGTGTGATAGCTCATCGACAAGCCCATGTATACTAATCCCACTTGCCCGCAGTAATTCCTTTTCATAAGTTCACAAGTCATAGGAGCAGAAGTAGGCCATTCAGCCCATCAGGTGAACACCGCCATTCATACTTGGCTGATCTATCTTTCCCTCTCAAACCCATTCTCCTGCCTTCTCCCCATATCCCTTGACACCCTTACTAATCAAGAATATGTCACTCTCCAATGACGTGACCCCCACAGCCTTCTATGGCAATGAATTCCACAGATTCTCCACCCTCTGACTAAAGAAATTCCTTCTCAACTCCTTTCTAAAGATGCGTCCTATCATTCTGAGGCTATGCCCTCTGGTCCTAGACTCTCCCACATCCACTCTGTATCCTTTAAGCCTCCTCCATCTCCTCTGTCGGCACATTGCAGGCACCTACGGGTCTTAGTTATGAACAACTTACCCCTCAGACCCTCTTTACACCTTCATCTCACGGTGGCGCAGCGGTAGAGTTGCTGCCTTACAGCGCTTGCAGCACCGGAGACCCGGGTTCGATCCCGACTACGGGTGCTGTCTGTATGGAGTTTGTACGCTCTCCCCATGACCACGTGGGTTTTCTCCGAGATCTTCGGTTTCCTCCCACACTCCAAAGAGGTACGGGTATGTCAGTTAATTGGCTTGATGTGTGTGTGTGTCAATTGTCCCCAGTGTGTGTAGGATAGCGTTAGTGTGCGGGGATCGCTGGCTGGTGTGGACTCGGTGGGCTTAAGGGCCTGTTTCCATGCTGTATCTCTAAACTAAACTAAACTAAATGAAACTGAAACCCCTGCCCTCTAGCTGTAGGCAGGCTGATCATGGGAACAGACTCTAGCCATCGACCCTCTTCCTGCCATTGACTCTTGTCTGATGCCTCGTGTCCCTTTGTTCTCCCCAGGCTGCCGAGCTGTTGAGAGATGCCTCCTTGGGAGCACAACTGCGAGTCCACCTGACGAAGATAGTCATTCTGAGAGAACCTGAGGTATGAATACCCGTCTGAGGAGCTCACAATCAACAACAGCTACATTTACATGTTCAAGAAGGAACTGCAGATGCTGGAAAATCGAAGGTGGACAAAAGTGCTGGAGAAACTCAGCGGGTGCGGCAGCATCTATGGAGCGAAGGAAATAGGCAACGTTTCGGGCCAAAACCCTTCTTTAGACTGATGTGAGGGTGGGGGGGGGGGGGGGGGGGGAGAATAAAGGAAGAGGTGGTGCCAGTGGGCTGAGGGAGAGCTGAGAAGGGGAGGAGAAAGTAAGGACTACCTGAAATTGGAGGTCAATGTTCATATCGCTGAGGTGCAAACTGCCCAAGCGAAATATGAGGTGCTGCTCCTCCAATTTACGGTGGGCCTCACTCTGGCCATGGAGGAGGCCAAGAACAGAAAGGTCGGATTCGGAATGGGAGGGGGAGTTGAAGTGCTGAGCCACCGGGAGATCAGGTTGGTTATTGCGAGCCGAGCGGAGGTGTTCGGCGAAGCGATCGCCAAGCCTACGCTTGGTCTCACCGATGTAGAGCAGCTGACACCTAGAGCAGCGGATGCAATAGATGAGGTTGGAGGAGGTGCAGGTGAACCTCTGCCTCACCTGGAAAGACTGCTTGGGTCCTTGAATGGAGTCAAGGGGGGAGGTAAAGCGACAAGTGTAGCATTTCTTGCGGTTGCAAGGGAAAGCGCCCGGGGAACATTGACTTCTCTAATTTCTCTAAGGTAGTCCTTACTTTCTCTCCCCTTTTCAGCTCTCCCTCAGCCCAGTGGCTCTTCCTTTCTTCTTCCCGCTCCCTCACATCAGTCTGTAGAAGGGTTTCAGCCTGAAACATCGCCCATTTCCTTCGCTCCATAGATGCTGCCTCACCCGCTGAGTTTGTCCAGCATTTTTGTCTATCTATATTTATATAGTGATTTTAGTTTAGTTTAGTTTCGAGATACAACGTGGAAACCGGCCCTTTGGCCCACCGAGTCCGCACATTAACACGCATCCGACACGCATCCGACAATTTTTACATTTATACCAAGCCAATTAACCTACAAACCTGTACGTCTTTGGAGGGTGGGAGGAAACCAAAGTTCTCGAAGAAAGCCCACGCAGGTCACGGGGAGAACGTACAAACCCCGTACAGACAAGCACTCGTAGCCAGGATCGAACCCGGGTCTCTGGCGCTGTGAGGCAGAAACTATGCCGCTGCGCCACCGTGTATTTAAGCTAATTAAAGGATGAGAGGATGAAATCTTCAAAGGATTCACAGGACTGCAACCAAACAAAATTTAATGTATCCGACACGAGATATTCAGAAGTACAGGATTATATATTGACGTGTGTCGGGACCTTGGGCTGCAAGTTGAGAGCTCACTGAAAATAGTGACACAAGTGGACAAGCTGGTGAAAAAAGCATGCACTTACTAGCTTGTGCTCATTGGCAGGAGTTCATCCCACAGTCTCATCTATTCCTCCCAGAAGTGACCACTCACCCACCACTCTTCACATTAAGTAAATGATTCGCCTCTCACCTTAAACCTATGTCCTCTAATTTTCATGTTCATAATTTATTCGAGCAGAATTAGACCATTCGGCCCATCGGGTCTACTCTGCCATTCAATCGTGGCTGATCTATCGTTCCCTCTCAACTCCCTTCTCCTGCCTTCTCCCCGTAACCCCGACACCACTAGGGTAGGGGAATTTTAGACTTCCCTACCCTTCCACTGCGCTAACTCGGAGCGGTCTTGATCTACCAGGCCCCCTGAAACCATGAGCAGGATAAATAATCGGTGAAGGGGTGAGGGGAAAAGTCTGACACCTCTACAGTCCGTGATATTTTGTCCACAGCTGGAACTGCAGATCACGAAAAACCTCACCTCATCTCTCATGAGCTTGTGCAGGTGGAGTCGGGCGATTAACCCGGAGAGTGATTCTGACCCAGTCCATGCCGACCTGGTTCTCTACGTCACCAGGTATGTTACCAGCCACGCGGTGGGTGTTGCCGGCACCTTTCTCTCTGGGGCGGTGGTTATTTCAGTCGCTAGGTTATTTATGTCTCTTTGTTAGTTCACGATGATTCATTTCTTCCTGGGCAAATGGGAAGCCCATCAATGTCAAAATCGAATAAAAAATAATTCTGTCAAAGAATTCAGTCAAAAGCTTTACCTTGCACTAAACGTTATTCCCAGATTGTGTATCTGTGCACTGCAAATAGCTCGATTGTAATCACGTATTGTCTTCCCGCTGACTGGTTAGCACGCAGCAAAAGCTTTTCACTGTACCTCGGAACACGTGACAATAAACTAAACTGAATAAAGAATAACTCCCGCAGTGACGGCCTCAAGTGGTGGCTGGTGACTGTAACGGCCCAGAGTGAATCGGCCTGCTCCCATCTGTAGAGGAACATGCCTACTCCAGCCGCTGCCTGGATGAGGCTTAGTCCCCTTTCTTCTATTTAAAGGGCTGCACGGTGGCGCAGTGGTAGGTGCCAAAGAGCCGGGTTTGATCCTGACCACGGGTGCTGTCTGTATGGAGTTTGTACGTTCTCCCTGTGACCACGTGGGTTGTCTCGGGGTGCTCCGGCTTCATCCCACATCCCAAAGATGTGCAGGTTTGTAGGTTAATTGGCTTCGGTAAATTGTCCCTCAGGTGTAGGATAGTGTTGGTGTGCGGGGATCGCTGGTCGGCGCTGTCTCGGTGGGCCGGAGGGCCTGTTTCCACGCTGTATCTCTAAACTAAAACTAACCGAAAATCACCCACCTGCTGCACACATGGCACCATTGTCTGTGTTTAGACAATCTTGACAATTGGGCTGGTGCTCTGAATGCCATCATGGTAATGAAACACGGCTTGCGTGTGTGGGTCAGTGTGGGATGGGTTTAGTTGAAGTCGAGTGGGGTTGTGCTGAGCACAGAATGGAGTTATGGTTAAACTAGCTTGACTGGTCTAAGAGTGGGATAGGGTGGACGTCCAGATGGGTTGTTGTTGGAGCTGGCCATGAGTTGATGTTGACTAATGGTTCCAGTTGGAGTAGTGATTTCACTTGCATTAGACATTAGACAATAGGTACAAGAGTAGGCCATTTGGCCCTTTGAGCCAGCACTGCCATTCAATGTGATCATGGCTGATCATCCCCAATCAGTATCCCGTTCCTGCCTTCTCCCCATATCCCCTGACTCCGCTATTTTTAAGAGCCCGATCTAGGGCCAATGCTATGATTTGTTCAGTGTTGGTGTTGGATTGTGGTTGGAACTATGATTTATATCTGGACTTGGGTTTCTCTCAGAGTGCAGTTGGATCGAGTGAGGTTTGTAATCGGGTTTACCTCGTCATGGTGACGAGGCTTGCGTGTCCCCGTGACTCCGAGAGCGATGCCGTTGGAAGCACCAGCTTCTGGTCGGGCCACCCATGGCGGTAAGGTCGAGGATGAGGGTCCAGTCTACATCCAACCTACAAGACCTCAACGGGCGGACCAAACGGACAAAGTTATCTTGAACTCAACGGCTGTGAAGGCGGATGAAGGCTGTGACAGATCTGTCAGCTCCAATGGTCTTGGTTCCCTTGCCATTGAAATAGAAACATAGAAACATAGAAATTAGGTGCAGGAGCAGGCCATTCGGCCCGCCGAGCCTGCACCGCCATTCAATATGATCATGGCTGATCATCCAACTCAGTATCCTGTACCTGCCTTCTCTCCATACCCCCTGATCCCTTCAGCCACAAGGGCCACATCCAACTCCCTCTTAAATATGGCCAACGAACTGGCCTCAACTACCTTCTGTGGCAGAGAATTCCACAGATTCACCACTCTCTGTGTGAAAAACGATTTTCTCATCTCGGTCCTAAAAGATTTCCTCCTTATCCTTAAACTGTGACCCCTTGTCCTGGACATCCCCAACATCGGGAACAATCTTCCTGCATCTAGCCTGTCCAACCCCTTAAGAATTTTGTAAGTCTCTATGAGATCACCCCTCAATCTTCTAAATTCCAGAGAGTACAAGCCAAGTCTATCCAGTCTTTCTTCATATGGAAGTCGTGCCATCCCAGGAATCAGTCTGGTGAACCTTCTCTGTACTCCCTCTATGGCAAGAATGTCTTTCCTCAGATTAGGAGACCAAAACTGTATGCAATGCTCCAGGTGTGGCCTCACCAAGACCCTGTACAACTGCAGTAGAACCTCCCTGCTCTTGTACTTAAATCCTTTTGCTATGAATGCCAACATACCATTCGCTTTCTTCACAGCCTGCTGCACCTGCATGCCTACTTTCAATGACTGGTGTACCATGACACCCAGGTCTCGCTGCATCTCCCCTTTTCCTAATCGGTCATGATTCAAATAATAGTCTACCTTCCTGTTTTTGCCACCAAAGTGGATAACCTCACATTTATCCACATTATACTGTTGTTATAATGAATAATTTGATTGATTTGTGAAGGACCGTGTGCTTCACGGAGTGCAACATCAAGTACACGTTAAATAAACACACGCACAGGCGTCTTCGATCTGTGAGCTGCACAAAACCTCTCACGACTTTAGGCGATCGGGGAAGGGCGACGGGAGCAGGCCGCGCGATGGCTGGAAGCTCCTAGTCAAGAACCGGCACGGAAGCGGCGAATACTTGATTCAATCGCTCAACTTTGGGCAGAAGTAGGAAAGTTGTTCGGTAGCAGTAAGAAAACGGAAAGAGAGGCAGCAGCAACCAAAGCCCGATCGGCCGCCTGGAATTACCTGTCCTGAATGTCGAAGAACTTTCAAAGCCGGGATTGGACTCATAAGCCACCTGAGAGTCCATAAAAACAGAACGTAGACCATCATCCTCGATCTTGAGGGATAGCCACGACGAATCGGGTTTAGATAAATGGTCGGAGAAATGGGGTCCCAGTGAGTTAGTTTAGGATAGTTTAGTTTAGTTTATTATTATTTGTCATGTGTACTGAGATACAGCGAAGAGCTTTTGATGCGTGCTATCCAGTCAAAGTAAAGGCAATCCATGATTACAATCAAGCTACCCACAATGCACAGAGAAAGGACAAAGGGTACACTGTTCATTGCAAGATAAAGTCTGATAAAGTCCAATTATAGAAAGTTCAAAGGTGTCCAATGAGGTAGATCAGGACTACTCTCTCGCTGGGGAGAGGACGGTTCAGTGGCCTGATTACAGCAGGGAAGAAATTGTCCCTGAATCTGGAGGTGTGCGTTTTCACACTTCCATAGCTCTTGCCTGATGGGAGAAGAGGGAGTGACTGGGGCGAGATTGGAGTTAGATTATGTTGGTGGCCTTGCCGAGGCAGCGTGAGGTGTGGATGGAGTCAATGAAAGGGAGGTTGGTTTGTGTGATGGTCTGGGCTGCGTCCACAATTCTCTGCAGCTTCTTGCCGCCTTGGGCAGAGATGTTCCCAAACCATCCGGTGATGCATCCCGATGAAATGCTACCTACGGCGCAGCGGTAGAATGTGGTGAGGGTCGTTGGACATGACGAACATCCAAAGCCTTCCAGTGAAGTAGAGAAGTGCGATTGGGTTTGTGGAGGTAGTAGGGTTTGGGTTTTTTTGACCACCCCAATTGCCCTGTCCCACGGTACGAGTTCATTCCAAGAGCTCTCCCGAGTTTGCCCTGATTTGAACTCGCAGATTTACGGTAATGACCACTCGTCGGTACTCTGGGCTCTCGTGGACATTTTTCAACATGTTGAAAAATCTTCACGAGTCTTCCCGAGCTTACCTGCCGTTAGCGAGTCTTCCCGAGTACCTGCCGTTAGCGAGTCTTCCCGAGTACCTGCCGTTAGCGAGTCTTCCCGAGTACCTGCCGTTAGCGAGTCTTCCCGAGTACCTGCCGTTAGCGAGTCTTCCCGAGTACCTGCCGTTAGCGAGTCTTCCCGAGTACCTGCCGTTAGCGAGTCTTCCCGAGTACCTGCCGTTAGCGTTACGAGCCGCTAAGAGACGTCCCCGAGCTCCGACGTACCCGCAATGTTCATTCTCCGTGCTTACCACGAGTTTGATTTTTTTTAAACTCGGGAGAGCTCTTGGAATGAACGTACCGTGGGACAGGGCCGTAACTCGAACATTTCCTTCCCTCCTGAGGTTTGATTTGGAATCAGATGACGGCAACAAGATGGTTCACGGCGTGACCCAGCGGGGAGGCCTGTGCAGCCGAGCATGGAGCTGTGTGATCACCGAGGACACCGGCTTTAATCTCGGCATCACCATCGCTCACGAGATCGGCCACAGGTGGGTGAGGGGACAGGGACACCTTGCAGCGTAGAACCTAGAACAGTACAGCACAAGAACAGGACCTTCGGCCCAATGTCTGTGCTGATTCCGATTATAGTCACGTGACAAGTCACAGTGAGATGCTTTGTTTCACATTCCTAGACAATACAAAGAGTCATTGTGTAAAGGGGGCAGACACAGTTACAAAGTATCCCCTTTATTGCCCCAATGTTACCCCCCTTCCCCCCTCAGTTCATGGTGAGCTCCCCCCTGCGCTGGTCCCCCTTAGTACTCGCCGCCCCCCCACGCCAGGTCCCCCATAGTACTCACCGCCCCCCCACGCCGGGTCCCCCTTAGTCCTCACCGCCCCCCCACGCCGGGTCCCCCTTAGTCCTCACCGCCCCCCCACGCCGGGTCCCCCTTAGTCCTCACCGCCCCCCCACGCCGGGTCCCCCTTAGTCCTCACCGCCCCCCCACGCCGGGTCCCCCTTAGTCCTCACCGCCCCCCCACGCCGGGTCCCCCTTAGTCCTCACCGCCCCCTGCGCTGGTGCCCCTTAGTACTCACCGCCCCCCCACGTCGGGTCCCCCTTAGTACTCGCTGCCCCCTGCGCTGGTCCCCCTTAGTACTCGCCGCCCCCCATGCCGGGTCTCCCTTAGTACTCACCGCCCCCCCACGCCGGGTCTCCCTTAGTACTCACCGCCCCCCCACGCCGGGTCTCCCATAGTACTCACCGCCCCCCCACGCCGGGTCCCCCTTAGTACTCACCGCCCCCCCACGCCGGGTCCCCCTTATACTCACCGCCCCCCCACGTCGGGTCCCCCTTAGTACTCGCCGCCCCCCATGCCGGGTCTCCCTTAGTACTCACCGCCCCCCACGCCGGGTCCCCCTTAGTACTCACCGCCCCCCATGCCGGGTCTCCCTTAGTACTCACCGCCCCCCCCACGCCGGTCCCCCTTAGTACTCACCGCCCCGCCCCCCCACGCCGGGTCCCCCTTAGTTACTCACCGCCCCCCCCACGTCGGGTCCCCCTTAGTACTCGCCGCCCCCCATGCCGGGTCTCCCTTAGTACTCACCGCCCCCCCACGCCGGGTCCCCCTTAGTCCTCACCGCCCCCCCCACGCCGGGTCCCCCTTAGTACTCACCGCCCCCCATGCCGGGTCTCCCTTAGTACTCACCGCCCCCCCATGCCGGGTCTCCCTTAGTACTCACCGCCCCCCATGCCGGGTCTCCCATAGTACTCACCCGCCCCCCCCACGCCGGGTCCCCCTTAGTACTCACCGCCCCCCATGCCGGGTCCCCCTTAGTCCTCACCGCCCCCCATGCCGGGTCCCCCTTAGTCCTCACCGCCCCCCCACGCCGGGTCCCCCTTAGTACTCACCGCCCCCCCACGCCGGGTCCCCCTTAGTACTCACCGCCCCCCCACGCCGGGTCCCCCTTAGTACTCGCCGCCCCCCCCACGCGTGATGCTACGACCAGCATTAATCTGCCTGCACATACCCCATGTCCCTCTATTCCCTGCCCCATCCATGTCTTTTAAATGCCACTAATGTACCTACTTCAACCACTACCCCCAGCAGTGTGTTCCAGGCACTCACCACCCTCTGTGTAAAAAAAAACCTGCCCTGCACATTTTCGTTCCTTCATATGCTCATAAGCTGTAGGTTGCAGAATTAGGCCATTCGGCCCGTCAAGTCTACTCCACCATTAAACCACGGCTGATCTATCCTCTCGCCTTCTCCCCGTAACCCCTGACACCCGTACTAATCTCTGGCAGTTTTGGCATCAACCATGATGGGGACAGGAACGACTGCGCTGGGAACCTGCATATCATGGCAGCCGCCGGCGGCCACAACAGTGTTGACCTGACCTGGTCCAAGTGCAGCCGTGACCAGCTGGCGAAGTTCTTCAGGTAAAGCTTTCCTCGTGCTTGATCCCAATCCGCACCCACCTCCATTTTTACGAGACCCGGTAGAAAGCAAATTGGGTTGGTTATTTGGGGTGAGCAGCACTAATCAGATGGGTGGTGCCGAGAGCAGGCTGTTCTTTGGCTGGGCAGGTTTGTAAGAGTGACTCTAGTCATCCAAACCCATCCGCAAGCTTAACTCCAAGTGCGTTACCAAGGCAGTGCAGCATTGTTAGCGGAGCTGCTCCTCGGGTCAATGTGTAAGATCCTTCGGCTTGCTTCCAAAGACAATCTGAAACACTGTCTGATATTTATTCCCTAAATCTCAGAAAACAACTATTCCTTCTTAATTGCATTGCTATTTGTACAAGCTTTCTGTGCTTAACTGAGTTTAGTTTAGAGATCCAGCATGGAAACAAATCCTTCGACCCACCGAGACCATGCCGACCATTTACACCAGTTTCATGTTATCTCACTTTCAGATCCACTCTCTTCTCACTAGGAGCTATTTTACAGGGGCCAATTAACCTACAAACCCTCCCATCTTTGAGATGAGGGCAGAAATCAGAGCACCTAGAGACAGGCCATGTGGGTACATGGAGACCGTGTAAACCCCACACTGAGAGCACCCAAGGTCAGGATTGAACCCGGGTGTCTGGCGCAGTGAGCCAGCGCCTCTACTGGCAGCTCCACCGGGCCATCCATGAATAATTAGTGGCTGTATTCCCTATATCTAAACAACAACCTCATCAATGCAAAATGGCTATAAAGTGTTTCGGAACATCCTGAGGATATGATAGGCGATATAGAAAAGGAATCTTTTTCACCCAGACAGTTGTGAAGTTGTGGAATTCTCTGCCACAGAAGGGCAGTGGAGGCCAATCCACAGTTTTATTTCAAGAGAGAGTTAGATTTAGCTCTTGGGACTAAGGAAATCAAGGGATATATGGGGAGAAGGCAGGAATGGGGTACTGGTTTTGGATGATTGGCCATGATCATATTGAATGGCGGTGCTGGTTCGAAGGGGCGAATGGCCTACTCCTACACCTTTTTTCTATGTTTCTATGAATCTACCCTTCCAATTCTACTGATAGCTAAATGAACTCCCGGTTGAATATAATTGTTGGTCTTGTTTGTTCTGCCAGAACGAGACGAGGGACATGTTTGGATGACTTCCCAGCCACAGAATCTGACCTCTCCAGCCAGAAGCCGGGCCTGTATTACGGCATGGACGACCAGTGCAAGATAGCCTTTGGAGGCAAGGCCACCTCTTGCAGCTTCAGCCAACACGACATCGTAGGTTTTGCCTGAGATCGACTGGCCAGAGGATGAACCTTGATTCACCTGCAGGAAGGAGATGAGGAGAAATAGATTTAGTCAGGCGGTGGTGAATCTGTGGAACTCATTGCCACAGAAGGCAGTGGAGGCCAAGTCAATGGAGATTTTTAAGGCGGAGATTGACATTTTCTCGATTAGCACGGGTGTCAGGGATTATGGGGTGAGGGCAGGAGAATGGGGTTGAGAGGGAAAGATAGATCAGCCATGATTGAATGGCGGAGTAGACTTGATGGGCCGAATGGCCTAATTCTGCGCTTAGAATTTATGAAAAGCATTGGGAGGCCACCGCACCTCTGTAAGAACAATCCAGATAATCCCACTCACTCAATACTTCCTCCCCTTGGTCATGTAGATCCTTCCCCTCTCATTGATGTCCAATTATCTTCTGATAATCAAGAGGACACAAAGTGCCGGAGTAGTGCAGCATCTCGAGAGAACATGGATAGGTCACGTTTCGGGTCGAGACCCTTCTTCAGAAGTCACCTATTCATGTTGAGTCTGAAGAAGGGTCTAGACACGAAACGTCACCTATCCATGTTCTCCAGAGATTCTGCCTGAACTGCTGACCTCTGTAAAATTGCCATTAGTGTGTTGTGAGTAGTTGAGAAAGTGCAGTAATATAGAACTAGTGTGGATGGGTGATCGCTGATTGGCACGGACTCAGAGGGACGGAGGGCCTGGCCCCATGCTGTATCTCTAAACTAAACTAATAATGGATGGACATTATGAGTGATTCTCGCCAGTGTTGCCCACATCTCATTGATAACGTCAAAGTATTGACCACCGCCCACTCTGCCCCTGGTCACACCCCACCCCCGCACCATGAACCTGGTTTGGTCTGGTTTGAGTTTGATAAATATAGTGAACCCACCTTGGAACCACCGCTTAGAATGACCTGGGTGCAGCAGTAGAGTGGCTTTTTTAGAGCGCCAGAGACCCGGGTTCGATTCTGACTACAGGTGCTCTCTGCACGGAGTTTGTACATTCACCCTGTGACCATGAAGGTTTTCTCCAGGTGCACTGGTTTCGTTCCAGATTCCAAAGATGTGCAATTGGCGTTGGTAAAATTGTAAATGGTCCCTAGTGTTTGTAGGTGTCAGCGGTCGTAGTGGACTCGAGGGGCTTGTTTCCGTGCTGTATCTCTAAACTAAACTAAACTAAACTAAAACTAAATATAATGTGTAAGGAGGAATCGCAGATGCTGATTTACACCGAAGATAGACACAAAATACTGGAGAAACTCAGCGGGTCAGGCAGCATCTCTGGAGAGAAGGTATAGGTGACGTCACCTACTCCTTTTCTCCAGAGATGCTGTCTGACCTGCTAAGTTACTCCAGCATTTTGCATCAGTCTTCGGTCTAAAACTAAAATATAAATCCAGTTCCATTGTGAGAGGGGTTAAGTAGTACATTTGCTGCTATATGCTGTATTTAACGTGTGTTGCCATTCTCTGCATTGCCCTGTTTGTTGCTGAGCTCTGGGTGCTTTGTGTCCGTCCAGGATGTGTGCAACGTTCTATCCTGTCACGCGGATCCATCAGACCGCAGCACGTGCACCCGCCTGTTTATCCCCCTGCTCGACGGGACAGAGTGTGGCCCCAACAAGGTATCAGCGGCGTGTGTGGAAACGTAGAGCACCTCATGAACGTGGCGTGGTTGCGAATCAATGGTGACGTTTATGGTTTAGAAACATAGAACCATAGAAAATAGGTGCAGGAGTAGGCCATTCGGCCCTTCGAGCCAGCACCGCCATTCAATATGTTCCTGGCTGATCATCCAGAATCAGTACCCCATTCCTGCTTTCTCCCCATATCCCTTGATTCCATTAGCCCTAAGAGCTATACATATCTAACTCTCTCTTGAATACATCCAATGGATCGGCCACCTGTGGCAGAGAATCCCACATATTCACAACTCCCTGGGTGAAAAAGGCTTTTCCTCATCTCAGTCCTAAATGGCTTACCCCTTATTCTTAAACTGTGACCTCCTGGTTCTGGACTCCCGCAACATCGGCAGGTCATGGTCCATGGGCCAGGAGTCATGCTGAGGCAAGGATGTTGTCACAAGGTGGGTGGACAACTGCGGTCGAGCCCATGGTCCATGGGGCCACTTTTGGTGGGATTTTGAAGGAGAGCTGAAGAGTGAGAGGGACATTCCTCAACGAACACTCCACGTATATGTTGAAGCAGTCGTGAAGCTTGGTGGCTCCAATTGGTTGGTCTGTACCGAGGAAGCTTTGTGTTGTCAATCGAGCTGTACCAAAGAAACGCTGATACTTTCTTTAACTTGAGTTCCTGTCTGTGCTCATCATGACAAAAAAGATTCCACTCTGGTGCCTTGCGAAGGGCCATCTCCCTGGTTTTTTGGGGCTATTTTTTTAATCTTTCAATCAACACCACTAAAATCGATGGCCCGGTCATTTATCTCATTACTGTTTGCATGAGTTTCCAAAGCACAATTATCTGCTGATTTTGATATGTGACCATTATTTGTGGCATGGTGGCTCAGATGCTAGAGTTGCTGCTTTACAGCGCCAGAGACCCAGGTTTGATCCTGATTACGGAGTTTGTATGTTCTCCCTGTGACCGCGTGGGTTTTCTCCAGTTTCCTTCCACAAGAGGTACAGGTTTGTAGGTTAATTGGCTTTGGTAAAAATTGTGTTCAGGCCCTGTCCCACGATGCGACCTTACCCAAGAGCTCTCCCGAGTTTAAAAAAAATTCAAACTCGTGGTAAGTACGTAGAATGTACGTAGCGGGTACGTCGGAGCTCGTGGATGTCTCGTAGCGGCTCGTAACGCTAACGACAGGTACTCGGGAAACGCGGAAACGCGTGAAGTTTTTTCAACAGTGTGAAAAGTTTCCAAGAGTAAAAAATACTCGTGATGAGGTACCACGAGTTTGATTTTTTGTTTTTAACTCGGGAGAGCTCTTGGGTGAACTCGCATCGTGCGTCAGGGGCTTTAGTGAGCAAGTGTGCAGGGATAGATGGTCGACGCGGACCCGGTGGGCCGCAGAGCCTGTTTGCGTGCTGTATCTCTGCACTAAGCTAAACCATTGTAATTACAGCCCGAAACCACTCATTTGGCCTCAACGGACTGTCTGCTGGAGGAACTCAGCGGGTCGGGCGATATTCTACCCACAGATGCCACTTGACTCTATGAGTTCCTCCAGGAGATTGTTTGTTGCCCCAGTGTCCAGCACCTGCGGTCTCCTGTGTCTCCATTTCACAACTTCTTAGGCCTGTTCGAAAAGCTTCACGTCAAAAAAAAAAAATCCTATCCCCGCGCTGAATCGCACAAGTGAGGAATGGTTCTAACGGATGTTGTTTCTTTCCAGTGGTGTTTAAGAAGGAGTTGCATGTCTCTCGGGGACCTGAAAATGATCGGGGCTGTCCACGGGGCCTGGTCAAGTTGGAGCCCATTCAGCGGCTGTTCGCGGAGTTGTGGGGGTGGGGTCTCGTCGAGGCACAGATATTGCAACAATCCAAGGTGGGTGGACAACCGCGAAAGAGCAAACCATCTGAATGCAGGGTAGACAAAACTGCTGGAGAAACCCGGCGGGTGCGGCAGCATCTATGGAGCGAAGGAAATAGTCTGAAGAAGGGAATAGGCAACGTTTCGGGCCGAAACCCTTTGGGTTTTGGGCCGAAACGTTGCCTATTTCCTTCGCTCCATAGATGCTGCCGCACCCGCTGAGTTTCTCCAGCAATTTTGTCTACCTTCGATTCTCCAGCATCTGCAGTTCCTTCTTGAACATCTGAATGTAGGAGTGGAACTGAGGAGCCAACCTTGTCCTCCACTCATTTCAACCATGGCTGATCAGTGATCACTATCTCAACTCCATTTGCGTGCCCAGTTTCTTCCTTTTTAGAGACACAGCAAGAAAACAGGCCTTTCGGCCCACTGAGCCACCATTGGTCACCCGTTCAAACTAGTTCTATGTTATCCTGCTATGTAGGAAGGAACTGCAGATGCTAGTTTTCGCTGAAAAATGGTCATTGTTTACTCCGCCATTCAATCATGGCTGATCTATCTCTCCTTCCAAACCCTATAACAATAGACAATAGACAATAGGTGAAGGAGTAGGCCATTCGGCCCTTCGAGCCAGCACCGCCATTCAATGTGATCATGGCTGATCATCCCCAATCAGTACCCCTTTCCTGCCTTCTCCCATATCCCCTGAGTCTCCACTATCTTCTGACCTCTGACACCCGTACTAATCAAGAATTTATCTATGTCTGCCTTAAAAATATCCACTGGCTTGGCCTTTTCAGCCTTCTGTGAATTCCACAGATTCACCACCCTCTGACTAATGGGGGTTCTCCCTATCCATGGGACTCAGTACCACTCCGCCTTCGTTATTGAAGCCATGCTGGGATCTTCCGCCCTCTTGAAAGATGTGATGATTCACACGGTGTTTGGATTTTTCTAGGCCTGGTTTTGGTGGCCGTAAGTGCGAGGGAACAGATCTGGAGGCAAAAATGTGCAACGCACAGGTAAGGGTGAGTGTGTGAGTCAGATGAACCGGGAATACTCGACCTAGGGGAAGTGCACATTGGCAGTGAGCTGAGAGTCAGGAAGCAGCCCCATATTGTACAGGCACATTATACTTACACAGGCAGAGAATGGATGAAGGCATTTTGAGAGAGGTACAAGAGGCAATAGACAATAGGTGCAGGAGTAGGCCATTCGGCCCTTCGAGCCAGAATGCCATTCACTGTGATCATGGCCGATCATCCACATTCAGTACCCTGTTCCTGCCTTCTCCCCATATCCCCTACCTCCACTATCTTTAAGAGTATCTAACTCTCTCTTGAAAGCATCCAGAGAATTGGCCTCCACTGCCGAGAATTCCACAGATTCACAACTCTCTGGGTGAAAAAGTTTTTCCTCATCTCCGTTCTAAATGGCCTACCCCTTATTCTTAAACTGTGGCCCCTGGGTCTGGACTCCCCCAACATCGGGAACATGTTTCCTGCCTCTAGCGTGTCCAATCCCTTAATAATCTCATATGTTCCCCTCTCATCCTTCTAAACCCCAGAGTGTACAAGCCCAGCCGCTCCATTCTATCAACATATGGCATGGCAGGCGTACGGAATTTAGTTTATGTACACTCCATCAGAAATTTGGTTATTTGATTCGCGAGGGGAAGTTTTAATTTTAATGGAAACATTTAACAGCCTTCATGTAAATAACAAAGTTGAGCTGGACAAATCACTCTCTGTGTCGAGTTGTTGCAATCCTGAGCACGATGTAGGTGTTGAGGGGAAGAAGGAAAGGCAGAGAATTTTTTCCATCCAAATGGAAATAGTTAAGCATTGAGATCCCAGAAAGAATATTGCATGAAATTTCCTCATTTTGTGATCCTCCTGCTGGCCAGGCACCATAACTGCAGCTGCTGCAGCTCGCTCTCCTCCACACACACTCACTCATTTTTTTTCCCCGCGGCCGATTTTCCCTGCCGATTCAGCTCCCGATTTCACTTCCTCCACTTCCCCACCATCTCCCCTCCCCCCTCCCCCTCCTACCCCCTTCCCCCCTTCCCCCCCCTCCTCCCCCGTACTCGGGTACTGAAGCACGTTCGGGGACCAGACCCAACGGGTCTGCACTTGGTCTAGTAGCCCTTAAAGCCCTGTCCCACGGTACGAAGTTCATTCCAAGAGCTCTCCCGAGTTTGCCCTGATTCGAACTCGGAGATTTACAGTAATGGCCACTCGTCGGTACTCGGGGCTCTCGTGGAACATGTTGAACAATCTTCACGCGTCTTCCCGAGCTTACCTGCCGTTAGTGAGTCTTCCCGAGTACCTGCCGTTAGCGTTACGAGCCGCTAAGAGATGTCCCCGAGCTCCGATGTACCCGCTATGTTCATTCTCCGTGCTTACCACGAGTTTGATTTTTTTTAAACTCGGGAGAGCTCTTGGAATGAACTCGTACCATGAGACAGGGCTAATAGTTAAGTTTAGTTTAAATTATTTTAGTTTTGTTTCGAGTTACAGCACACAAACAGGCCCTTCAGCCCATGGAGTCTGCGGCAACCAGCCACCACCCCGTGCATTAGCACTATCCAACTCATTAGGGACAATTTTATAATTTTTACCAAATCCAATTAACCTATTTACCAAATTAAACTATTTACCAAAACCAATTAATGTCGGTCTTTGGGATGTGGGAGGAAACCGGAGCACCAGGAGAAAACCCACGCAGTCACAGGGGGAACATAAACGCCATGCAGACAGCACCTGTAGTCAGGGTTGAACCCGGGTCTCTGGCGAGGAAGGCAGCAACTCTACCGCTGCGCCACTGTACCCCCCCTTGCCACAATGTCGTCAGCAATGCCAACGGCTGCGGTGTCTGTACCTAGATTTTGTCACCTGCTGGGTTTTTTTTAATCTTTTTGCTCTTTGTGCAGCTGTGCCAGGATAGTCAGCTTGACTTCATGGCTCGACAGTGTTCGGAGACCAATTCTCAGCCTCTCGAACTGACACCCAGGGTCCCAGCGTACTACAAGTGGTTGCCTGCTGTTGGTTACGCAAAAGGTAAAATATTATTGAACGTAGAGCCTAGCTGCATGATAAATAGTTAGGGGGGATTCAATGTGTGACAGCACAGAACACAGGTAACCATTGTGTAGGAAGGAACTGCAGGTGCTGCTTTAAACGCGAAGAGAGACATAAAATCCTGGAGTAACTCAGCATGAATGTCCACAATCCGGCCCTTTTCTCACCTTCCCTCAGTTTTCTCCTCAAAGTTATTACTTAATTTCCTTTCAAATTATACTTTTTAATCTACTTCCACCAACATTTAGGTATCAAAATAATTCGCTGTAATTAAACGGACTTTCTCTTCATCTCTGGTGCTGGTATAAATTGCCTTTAATCCTATACAGTAATCCCGTGTCTCAGTCTCTCTGAGTATCCCCACTCTCCCGCCCGTCGCACACTCCCCCCAACCCTTCCTCAATGAGTACAAATGCACCCATGCACACACACACACCCCTCACGCTCCTGTCAATACATTGGTACCGTACGATAGAACTTTATTTATCCCAGGAGGGAATTGGGTCTGCCACAGTCATAAAACACAAGATACATGAAATATGAAATTAAAGTGACGAGTGGAAAGGATCCCTCTCTCCCCTCTCTCTCCCTTTCTCTCTCCATCTTCCTCTCTCTCTCCATCCCTCTTCCTCTCTCTCCCTCTCTCTCACCCCTCTCACCTTTTCTCCCCTCTATCCCCCTCCTCCCTCCCCTCTCTCCCCTCTCTCGTCCTTTTCTCCCCCTCTCTTCCTCTCACCTTCCCTCTCTCTTCCTCTCTCTCCTTCCCTCTCCCCTTCCCTCTCTCTCTCTCCCTCTCTCTCCCCTCTCCCCTCTCTCCCCCTCTCCCCCCCCCTCTCTCTCCCCCCCCTCTCTCTCCCCCTTTCTCTCCCTCTTGCCTTATCTCTCCCCCACCCATCACATCTACTCCACCATTCAATCAATCTTTCCCTCTCAGCCCCATTCTCCTGCCTTCTCCCCATGACCCTTGACACCCTTACTAATCAAGAACGTATCAATCTCCACCTTAAAAACATCCATTGACTTGCCCTCCACAACCTTCTGTGGCGATGAATTCCACAAAGTCACCACCCTCTGACTAAAGAAATTCATCCTCATCTCCTTCCTAAAAGTAAATTATTTAATTCTGAGGCTGAGACCTCTGGTCCTAGACTCTCCCACCAGTGGGAACATCCTATCCACATCCACCCTATCCAGGCCTTTCAGTATGAGGTCCCCCCCCCCATCCTTCTAAACTCCAGCAAGTAAAGGCCCAGTGCCGTCATATGTCAACCCAATCATCCCTTTTTTTCCGTACAAAATGCTTTTATTCAGAACAAACACAAATACAAAGTAGTAACACGATCACAGAATGCCTATATCTGCATTTTATAACCAAAGTTATCAAATTAAAATATTAACATTGTTATCAACAATACATCGACCTCCCGCGGTGACCAGCGTTCACGGAAGGCCTCCACAGTCCCCGTGGACACCGCGTGTTCCCTCTCCAGGGAACCCGATCATCCCTGGGATTGGTGCGTGTGTATGGTGTGAGTGCCCTGCAGTAATAGAAACATAGAAACATAGAAAATAGGTGCAGGAGGAGGCCATTCGGCCCTTCGAGCCAGCACCGCCATTCATTGTGATCATGGCTGATCGTCCCCTATCAATAACCCGTGCCTGCCTTCTCCCCATATCCCTTGACTCCACAAGCCACTAGAGCTCTATCTAACTCTCTCTTAAATCCATCCAGTGACTTGGCCTCCACTGCCCTCTGTGGCAGGGAATTCCACAAATTCACAACTCTCCGGGTGAAAACGTTTTTTCCCACCTCAGTCTTAAATGACCTCCCCTTTATTCTAAGACTGTGGCCCCTGGATCTGGACTCGCCCAACATTGGGAACAATTTTCCTGCATCTAGCTTGTCCAGTCCTTTAATAATTTTATATGTTTCTATAAGATCCCCCCCCTCATCCTTCTAAACTCCAGTGAATACAAGCCTAGTCTTTTCAATCTTTCCTCATGTGAGCCTTTGTAATGCTGTGCCTTTGCCCATTGCCAGGGAGTGTGCTGTGTAAGTACATGTGTCTTGTGGATGGGATGAGCTTCATGTTGAGTCGGGGGGACAATTTTGTGGATGGAACCAGATGTGAGTCGAGTAACTTGGAGACAACATCGCTGCACAATCTGTGTGTTAAAGGAAATTGCAGGGTAATGAACACACACCCCTCTTCTCCCATCTACTGTCACCAGGCTCCCAATGATGGATACTCACATCCACTACCCCTCACTCTGTGTGTAACTACCACCGTCTGTCCTCATTCACTGTCGACCCAACCCCTCCCTTCACCTTCCCCTCAATCCCAGTGCTTCCACTGCCTTCCCTTTCTCCTCCTCACTAAGGAGCGAAGGAGATAGGCGACGTTTCGGGTGACCCTTCTTCAGGATCAGGAAACGAGTGATGTAGACACTGAGTGAAAGATATGCAAAAAAGTATCGGTGATAAAGGGAACAAGCCATTGTAAGCCTGGGGTTTTTCTCAAGCCCAAAGGATTATTTGCTATGCGACGAGCGGAGTGTTCGGCGAGCGATCGCCCCCCTCCCCATCCATCTGGACAGCGGATGCAGTAGAGAGGTTGGAGGACCCTGGAAGGAACTTCTGGGAGGGGACGAAGAATGGACAACTCACGTTGAGTGGCTTCTGCCCCCCTTGCGGGGTTCTCCTTCTCCGTGTGGCGTGCACAGCCTAAAGTAGTAGGACAACTTGTTCTATTTGATCTTCTGTTTGTGCACGTCGAGTTGATTGCATTAGTCGAAGC
Source organism: Okamejei kenojei (assembly GCA_035221665.1). Classification (NCBI taxonomy): domain Eukaryota; kingdom Metazoa; phylum Chordata; class Chondrichthyes; order Rajiformes; family Rajidae; genus Okamejei; species Okamejei kenojei. The sequence continues at coordinate 24,252,901 of CM069163.1, forward strand.
AGGGCGGGCCACGTGAAGGTTGCAATCTCCCACCCTCCGCACTCCCTCATCCTCATAGACTCTCACTGCCCTGACCCACCCGGTCCTGTCACCCCACTGCCTCACCCTGCACATCCCCTCAGCCCCCCCCCTGTGTCTCACCTCCCCCACCTTTCCTCAGCCCCCCCCTCACCCACCCACTGTCATTCACCCTCCTCTTCTCCCGAACCTCCCCCTCTCCCTCAAGGGCCTGTCCCACTATGACCAGTTTATTTGTGAGTTTAGGAGAGTGTCATGGTCCTGTTGTATCACCGAACATTTGGCATCCTTCGACTAAGTAGAAGACCTCCTTCGACCTAATTCGACTATGTTGAAGACTAGCTTTGACCAGCTTCGATTTAATCGCCGATGCTCTCGACTACCTTCGATTACCTTCGATTACCTCCGATTACCTTTGATTTCCTTCGATTACCTTTGATTACCTTTGACTACCTTAGATTACCTTTGACTACCTTTGATTTCCGTCGATTACCTTCGATTACCTCCGATTACCTTCGATTACCTTTGACTACCTTTGACTACCTTTGACTACCTTAGATTACCTTCAATTACCTCCGATTGCCTTCGATTACCCCCAATTACCTTTGATTTCCTTCGATTACCTTTGATTACCTTCGATTACCTTTGATTACCTTCGATTACCTTTGATTACCTTTGACTACCTTCGACTACCTTTGATTACCTTTGATTACCTTTGATTACCTTTGATTACCTATGATAATGTGCCGGACTACTATGACCTACTTCGACTAAACCTACGAGTAAAAAAGTATTGATTTTGGCCATGCCGACTAATTTTTACTCACAGAAAAATTTTCAGCCTGCTGAAAAATGTTCCTGGACCAAACTGAGGCCGCGAGTAGTAACCACTATGTGGGAACCCCTCTCGACCATGAAGGAGACTTACCAGTGATCACGTGTTGACCATGCTGCGAGCTTGTGGCGGGTGCAAACTCTCCTAAACTTGCAGATATTTCGCCATAGTGGGACAGGCCCTTTACTCTCCCTCGCTCTCCCCACACTCTCCCTCGCTCTCTGCGTAATTTGCCCAATTGTCTTCAGTGTTATTTTGCTGGTTGAGGGCAGTTCTTTTCCTGTGTTGTTGGTTTTGTTTTGCTCGTAGGTGTTCGGCTGCGATGGAAGGATGGACTCTGGCCAGATGTGGGACAGCTGCAGGGTTTGTGGTGGTGACAACTCCAGATGCCAGAAGATGGTTGGCTCCTACACCGAAGGCACTGTCCAGGGTAACTAGGACTCGGGAGGAAGTTCTGGAGCACTGGCTAAAGCTGTGGAATACTGCTGTTTCCTCATTAGTTTGGAAGCTCCACAGATGCTCACCAGAGCCCAAGGCCTTGCCTTCATCCCTTGGCCAATGCTGTGTTCCCATGAGTTTACTTTAGTTTGGGCTTTAGAGATATCAAGTCAAGTCAAGTCACGTTTATTCGTCACATACACATACGGGATGTGCAGTGAAATGAAAAGTGGCCGTGGTGCAAAAAACAAACAAACAAACAAACCAACAAACTACAAACAGAATCATGTTCTTTTCCATATTAAATATTTGTGGGCGGTATTGTGTACAGTCTGGTGAGAAGGAGTTTACAGTCCGAATGGCCTCTGGGAAGAAACTCCTTCAGTTCTCACAGCAAAGGAGGCGTTTGCCCTGTAGCAGCAGCTGGAACAAGGGGTGGAAGGGGCTTATTGGCTCCCATTGTATTATTGGCATGGAAAACAGGCCCTTCGGCCGACCGAGTCCGTTCCGACCATGATCAGTACACTAACACTATCCGACACACACACACACGAGGGACAATTTACAATTTTACCAAAGCCAATTAACCTACAAATCTGTACGTCTTTGGAGTGCGGGAGGAATCCGGAGCACGCGGTCACAGGGAGAACGTACAGACTCCATACAGACAACAGTAAGGACCGAAGGGTGTCTGGCGCAGTGAGGCACAAACTCTACTGCTGTGCCGCCATGCTGCCCTAAAGTTTAGTTTAATTAACTTCACTTTACTGTCACGTGTACCGAGGTACAGTGAAAAGCTTTTGTTGCGTGCTAACTAGCCAACGGAAAGACAATACATGATTACAATCGAACCATCCACAGTGATATACATTCATGATAAAGGGAATGACATGAATAACGTTTAGTGCCAGTGAAGTTCATCAGTCGATAGCAGAGCAGGACCGCTCTCTAGTTATGGTAGGATGGTTCGGTTGCCTGATAACAGCTGGGAAGAAACTGCCCCTGAATCATGAGGTGTGTGTTTTCACACTTCTACACCTTTTGCCCGATGGGAGAGGGGAGGAGAGGTAGAGTGGCCAGGGTGCGACCCGTCCTTGATTGTGTTGGTGGCCTTGCCGAGGCAGCGTGAGGTGTAAATTGAATCAATGGGATGGATGTTTAATTTAGTTTCGTTTCGAGATGCAGTGCGAAAACAGGCCCTTTGGCCCACCGGGTCTGCGCTGAGCAGCGAACCCCCTCATATTAACACTACCCTACACACACTAGGGACAATTTTTACATTTACCTAGCCAATTAGCCTACAAACCTGTACGTCTTTGGAGTGTGGGAGGAAACGGAGATCTCAGAGAAAACCTTGGCAGGTCACGTGGAGAACGTGCAAACCCCTAACAGACAGCGCCCGTGGTTGAGATCGAATCCGTGTCTCCGACGCTGCAAGCGTTGTAAGGCAGCAACTCGACCGCTGCGCCACCGTGTGCGATGGTCTGGGCTGCGGAACTTCCCGCGGTCCTGGAATGGGGCTGTTCCCAAACCGTGCTGTGATGCACCCCGATAAAATCCCCGAGGGAACCAAACCTCGAGGGCAGCTGACCATCAAGTGATGTGGGCCAACAGTCCCCCACCCCCCCCATCCAATGCAATCCTTACGGCATAGAGCACACGGACAGCGATGGCAACAGGAATCACTCGGTGGCAAGGAAGGCAACAGATGTAGGTCACCAAGCGCCTTGAGTCTGCGTTCAGTTCGTTCACGGCTGATTTATTTTCCTTTGCCAAGTAACGGCGGGGTGGTGATTAAGTCGTGGGCTGATATGCGGGGACGTGCACCATTAATCTGCAGGCACATGTTCAGCAGCGAGAGAATTGAAGATCACATTAATAAATCAGGAAGAAAAAAACAGGCACGGTGTTGCTGACTGAGAAACTCTCGGCCCGCTATGCAGCGCTTCTCTTGTTCACTGAGGTCGTTCAGGTGGAGGAAGTCTGTGCACTCACCACGTCTGGCCTCCCTCTACACACCAGGCATTGCACCTCCAGTCTCACTCCACCCTCTCCAACATCCCCCATCCCTCATCTCCAACCTTCCTCATCCTTCCACCCCCTCACATCCCTCCACCCCTCTGCACCCTCCCTCATCCTTGTAGTTCCACCCTCCATCCCCTCTCTATCCCTCCACTCTTCCTCATCCCTCCACTTCCTCCACCTGCCCCACTTATCCCTCCACCCCTCTCTCCATCCTTTGTCATCCCTCCACTCTCTCTCATTCCTCCACCCCCGTCCACCCTACAAGGCCTCAACGGCGGACAAAGTTATCTTGAACTCAACGGCTGTGAAGGCCGCGACAGATCTGCCAGCTCCAATGGTCTTGGTTCCCTTGCCATTGGAATGAGTTGACTGATTTGTGAAGGACCGTGAGCTTCATGGAGCGCAACATCAAGTACACGTTAAATAAACACACGCACCTGGGGCGTCTTCGTTCTGTGAGCTGCAAAGCCAGGATTGGACATAAGCCACCTGAGAGTCCATAAAAACAACAGAACGCAGACCATCATCCCTCGAGGGATAGCCACGACGACCCCCCCCCCCCCTCCACAGTCCCTCATTCCTACCGCACCCTCCACCTCACCCTCCATATTTAGCTGATTCAATCCTCTTGCACCTTACAGAAATGCCACCTTCACTGAGCGCCCGTGAGCTCTTTTAATTCAAGCAAAGCTTGCTGGCTTTCCATCCAGTTTGTGGGCCTCGCTGCTCGCAACAGTGCGCGGCTGATAATTAATTTTCTTTTGATTTGCAGAGTATGTCACTTTCCTGACGATCCCACCACACTCCACCAATGTCCGGGTTTCCAACACCCAGGCTGTATTCTCTCATCTAGGTAAGTTATTGATGAAAGGTTTCAGTAATATTATTGAATGGCCTTCATCAGTCAGGGGATTGGGTATAGATGGTAGATACAAAATGCTGGAGAAACTCAGAGGGTGAGGCAGCATCTATGGAGAGAAGGAATAATGGTCTCAACCCGAAACGTCGCCTATTCCTTCTCTCCATAGATGCCGCTTCACCCGCTGAGTTTCCCCAGCATTTTGTATCAACCTTCGATTTTACCAGCATCTGCAGTTCTTTCTTAAACAAATATTGAGTATAGGAGTTGGGGTGTTAAGTTTCATTGTAGAAAATGCTGGTGAGGTCACACTTGCGGAGTATTGTGTTCAGCCGTGGTCACCCTGGAGATAGTACGGATGTCATTGAGCTAGCAAGAGTGCTGGGAAAGTTGACAAGGATGTTGCCAGGAAGTGAGGGTCTGAGCTGCAGGGAAAGGTTGGTTTCAGGCCAGGACCTTATTCCTTGGAGCGCAGGAGGCTGAGGGGTGACCTTAGAGAGGAGTATAAAAGCATGAGGGGAAGAGATAGAGTGAATGCATAGTCTTTTACCAAAAGTATTTAATGACATAGGTTTAGGGTGAGGTGGCAAGAATTATTACAAAGCTGAGGGGCAACCTTTTCACTCAGAGAGGGGCTGGGGGGGGGGGGCGGGGGGGGGGGGGGGGGGATGGGAGATTGCAACCTTCACGTGGCCCACCCTGTTTCGACGAATGCAATCAACCTGGCGTGCACAAACAGAAGATCAAACAGACAAGTTGTCTCACAACTTTAGGCTGTGCACGCCATATGCAAGAAGAAGAAGAGAGGGGTGGGTGTATGGAATTAATGCTGGCTTTGCTAATGTGGCCTTGCCCACTTCCTGTTATTAAGTACATTTTCAAAAAGGACCTCCGTCTTATCCTCTTTTTTTTTAATTCAGAGACCCGGGCCGTAATCTGTCCTGGGCTGTGATTGAGAACAGAGGAGGAACATAACCGAGTGGTTATGTTATTCCCATGCAAGTTTCAATGGTGCAATGACAAACCTGCTTATTTAAAGGAGAGATAGCAAGCTTGGAGTGTAGCTTTTGCGACTTGGAGATAGACACAAAGTGCCAGGGTAACTCAGCGGGACAGGCAGTGTCTCTGGAGAAAAAGGGTGGGTGGCGTTTCGGGTCGGGACCTTTCTTCAGACGCGAATTGGAATCTTATTGGATCAGAATCGGTGGGAAAGAAGTAGACAAAGCTCCCATCTTCACTATCTCCGTGACCTTCTGCTCTTCAACCTCTCCTCCAGAACCCACTTTTATCAACTGATTCTCTCCCTCCGTCTCCCCGAAACTCTACACCGCTCTTTCTTTAAGATGCTTTTTGAAACCGGTGTTTCTTTTACCAAGATTTTAGGCCCAATGTTTTATTACATAATCCAGTGTCAAAAATTGCATCTCCATGTAGTTGGGTGTCAGTACTCAGTTTAGTTTATTGTCACGTGTGCTGAGGTACAGTGAGAAGCTTTTGTTGCGTGCTAATGCAGGGGGGAGGAATCGAGTCCTGATGCAGAGTTTCGAGCAGAAACATCGACCATTCCTTTCTCCCCACAGATGCTGCTTGACCTGCTGAGTTCCTCCACCAGATTGTATGTCGCTCCAGATTCTAGTATCAGTTTCAGTTTCAGTTTAGTTTATTGTCACGTGTACCAAGGTACAGTGAATAGAGTCATCAGAAAGGGTGATCAAATCCAGCCGTTTTCATGCAGCGTTACTTTGATGAATAAAATTCCTTCGCTCCATAGATGCTGCCTCACCTGCTGAGTTTCTCCAGCATTTTTGTCTATCTTCGATTTCTCCAGCATCTGCAGTTCCTTCTTAAACATGATAAGGGAATAACGTTTAGTGCAAGGCAAGTGTTATATATATAATGGGCGCTTTTATTGCAGGGGTGAAGGTTAACGGGCAGTATGTTGTTGCTGGTGCCAAGAAGCTTTCACGTAACACATCGTATCCCAGCAACCTGGAGGACAATAGAGTTGTGTACAGGTTGTATCTGACCCAGCAGAACTTGCCGGCTTCTGAAGAAATCATCATCCATGGACCCACACGTGAAGCCATTGAAGTACAGGTGAGGCTGGGAGAAAATTAACTTCATTCGCAAATGGATCCCAATGCTTTATTTGTAATGGGAATATGGAAATGCACAGCACAGCTTCTGCAGTTCTGTGCCTTCATCCCACTCGCTGAATTACTCCAGCACTTTGTGCTTTGGTCAAGATTCCAACAACTGCACTTCCTTCGAAGATAGACACGAAATGCTGGAGTAACTCAGCGGAACAGGCAGCATTTCTGGAGAGAAGAAATGGGTGACGTTTCGGGTCGAGACCCTTCTCCGGTTACTTGTTTGGTTTAGTTTAGAGAAACACTGCAGGAAACAGGCCCTTTGGACCAGCGGGCGGGTCCGTGCCGACTAGCGATGCCCGCACACTAACACCATCCTACTACACTCACTAGGAGCAATATACAATTTTACCAAAGCCAATTAGCGTACTATCTTCAAAGGAACTGCAGATGTTGGAATCTTAACCAAAGCACAAAGTCCTGGAGTAATTCAGCGAGTGGGATGAAGGCACAGAACTGCAGAACTCTACGCCTTTGGTGTGTGGGAAGAAACTGGAGCTCCCGGAGAAACCCACGCAGGTCATAGGGAGAACGTACAAACTTTGTACAGACAGGACCCATAGTCAGGATCGAACCCGGGTCTCTGGCGGTGTAAGGCAGCAACGCCAGCCTGTCGCCACAGTTCCTTGTGTCATCATTTATTTTCATAGTTCAAATTAGGATCGGGGCTGTGCATATATTGTGTAGAAGGTGTGGTGTCAAACAAAGCTTCCCTAATTATTTATTAAATAATAAAAATTTAAAACAGTTTTTAAATTACAATTGTAAGGCTTTGTGGTTAGACTGACCAAGGAAGGTTTAATCAACGATAAAGTTACGATGCAAGCTCTACCTCTGCCTGTTGTTTCTATTAACTGTGATAAAGATCGCTAGTTTTGTAATTAGTTGAGCAGATGCTGCATTAGAATAAGCAGCGATGCTATGTGAAAACCAGAGGTGAGAGTATACATTATTGATTAAACCTGCTGTAAAATTAATGAGCTGTGCACAACAATATGCTAATGCATATGAGGAGAGTAACTGTCTGAGAAGCAGGAGAAGCAAATTCTAAATCCAAAGATCAACAGTCTACCACATTGTATAATGCAGTAACAGCCAGCCCATACAAAGAGCTTTTTGTTTAGCTTATTGTCACGTGTACGAGGTGCAGTGGAAAGCTTTTGTCACGTGCTATCCAGTCAGCGGAAAGACAATACATGATTACAATCGATCTATTTACAGTGTACAGATACATGATAATGGAATTATCATGTAGTCTCCCTGGTCCTCACCTTTCACCCCACCAGCCGGCAAATACAACATATAGTCCTCCGCCAGTTTCGCCACCTCCAACGTGACCCCTCCACTCGCCACATCTTCCCATCTCCCCCCCTGTCTGCCTTCCGCAAAGACCGCTCCCTCCGCAACTCCCTTGTCAATTCTTCCCTTCCCTCCCGCTCTACCCCTTCCCCGGGCACTTTCCCTTGCAACCGCAAGAGATGCTACACTTGTCCCTTCACCTCCCCCCTCCACTCCTTTCAGGGACCCAAGCAGTCCTTCCAGGTCCGACAGAGGTTCACCTGCACCTCCTCCAACCTCATCTACTGCATCCGCTGCTTCAGATGCCAGATGATCTATATCGGTTGAGACCAAGCGGAGGCTTGGCGATCGTTTCGCCGAACACCTCCGCTCGGTCCGCAATAACTAACCCGACCTCCCGGTGGCTCAGCACTTCAACTCCCCCTCCCATTCCACATCCGACCTCTCGGTCCTGGGCCTCCTCCACGGCCTGAGTGAGCAACACCGCAAGTTGGAGGAACAGCACCTCATATTCCGCTTGGGGAGTCTGCATCCTCTGGGCTTGAACATTGAATTTTCTCAATTCTGTTAACCCTTGCTGTCTCCTCCCCCTCCCACCTCTCCCTCAGCCCTCGGGCCCTGGCATTCCCTCTATCTCTATCTCCCTCCCCCACCCAAGTCCGCACTAGCTTCTGTGTTGACTAAGAAACTGCAGATGCTGGAGAATCGAGTTTACACAAAATGCTGGAGAAACTCAGCGGGTGCAGCAGCATCTAAGGAGCGAAGGAGATAGGCGACGTTTCGGGTCGAGACCCTTCGTCTGAAGAAGGTCTCGACCCGAAACGTCGCACTAGCTTCTCATTTTCACACCACAAACAGCTTACAATGGCTTGTTCCCTTTATCATCGATACTTTTTTGCATATCTTTCATTCATTGTTCTTTATCTCTCCACATCACCATCTATATCTCTCGTTTCCCTGATCCCTGACCAGTCTGAAGAAGGGTCTCGACCCGAAACGTCGCCCTATCTCCTTCGCTCCTTAGATGCTGCTGCACCCGCTGAGTTTCTCCAGCCTTTTGTGTAACCCATGATAATGGAATGACGTTTAGTGCAAGTTAAACCAGCAAAGTCCGATCAAGTATAGTCTGCTGATAACCAAAGAGGTAGATCGTAGTTCAGCACTGCTCCCTGGATGTGGTAGGATGATTCGGTTGCCTGATAACAGCTGAGAAGAAACTGTCCCTGAATCTGGAGGTGTGTGTTTTCACACTTCTGTACCTTTTGCCCGATGGGAGAGGGGGCAAGAGGGAGTGGCCAGGGTGTGACTCGACTATGATTATGCTTCTGGCCTCGCCGAATGGAATTTTTATCTGGCCGACAGCTAGTTGAACAAATCTCAGGAGCAGTACTGAGGGAGTGCCGCACTACCAGAGGGGTAGTACTGAGGAAGGGCCTCAATATTAGTGGGCATTAGGAAGGGCTGTCATATTCGAAGTGCTGCAAGGGGCTTCCACATCTCATGTTATTCCGTTGAATGTACCATTGATAGAGTTGTGTCTGGACTCTCCAAATATTCTTAAAATGACCCGTAATTTGTTTCCTCAGGTGTACCGGAAATATGGGAAGCAATACGGAAATGTTGTGAATCCCAACATCACTTACAGCCTCTACGCGCCCAAGCGAGGTTATTACTATGACTGGCTCCCAGTTACTGGGGCATGTTCAACAACATGTGGGCCAGGTCAGAACTCCATTAAAATTCATACTTAAGGGCTTATTATTTCAAAGATATTAAGCTGAAATGACAACAATTATTGTGTAGGAAGGAACTGCTGATGCTGGTTTAATCCGAATATAGACGCAAAATGCTGGAGTAACTCAGTGGGCCAGGCAGCATCTCTGGAGAGACGGAATGGGTGATGTTTCGGGTCGAGACCCTTCTTCAGACTGAAAGCCCAGATTTCCCACGCCTCAAATTCTTCCACTCCAGTAACAACCACAAACATTTTCTTTATTTCTTCAAATGTTCTTCTCTCCTCCATGTGATGTGCTGTCTTGAGTGCGGTCCAGTGGTAGCTTACCATCTAACCAACCTGATCTCCCGGTTGCCCACCGCTTCAACTCCCCATCCCATTCTGAATCTGACCTTTCTGTCCTGGGCCTCCTCCATTGCCAGAGTGAGGCCCAGCGTAAATTGGAGGAACAACACCTTTGCTTGTGTAGTTTACATCCCGGCGGTATGAACATTTTGAAATCTCTAATTTCAGGTAGTCCTAGCTTTCTCCCTCCTTCCCCTCTCCCTTCCCAGCTCTCCCACATAGCCCGCTGTCTCCGCATCTTCCTTTCTTTTTCCAGGCCACCCCCCACCCCCCCCCCCCCCCCCCCCCCCCCCCCCCGACATCAGTCTGAAGAAGGGTCTCGACCCGAAACGTCGCCTCTTCATTTTCTCCATAGATGCTGCTTCACCCGCTGAGTTTCTCCAGCATTTTTTGTATACAACAGGTATAGTCAGGTTTGCTCAGAGTACACTTTACTCAAATGTACAGAGCTGTTACTTATTCAGCGAGATAAGGATTCAACTGCAAAAGGACACAAAGTGCTGGAGTAAATCAGCAGGTCAGGCAGAATCTCTGGAGAAAATGGATCAGTGACGTTTTGGCTCAAGGCCCGAGACGTCATCTATTCGTGTTCTCCACAAATGCTCAGTGTGTAGAGTTTGCAGGTTCTCCCTGTGATCGCTTGGATTTTCTCTGGATGCTCCGGTTTCCTCCCACATTCCAGATGTGCAGGTTTGTAGGTTAAATGGCTTCTGTACATTGTCCCTTGTGTGTAGGATAGAACTAGTGTAAGGGCGACCACTGGTCAGCGTGGACTCAGTGGGCCAAAGGGCATATCTCTAAAACTAAAACTACAACTCCTTTTTGTGTATTAACCAGCATCTGCAGTTCTTTGTTTCTACAAGGATTAAACCTTACATACAGTAATGTCACTGTATTTCACTTGTAAGCCTGTACAAATGTCAACCTTCCTAAGTGACCAAATATTTGAAGATCTGAGTAACTGTGGACATTATGGTATATTGTACACTGCTGCAGGATCTAGAAGAGTCCATTACGTGTGCAGAGACCAGAGCTCTGAGCAAGAGGTGGCACTACAGCACTGCTCCCAGTCAGTGAGGCCAGCAGATAGGTTGGAAGCTTGTAACATCGCATCGTGCCTCCCTTGGTAAGGCAGAGAAATCTCCAAAAACAAAGTGCTATTTTCTCTCACTTCACTTGAATGGGCAGATTCTCATTATGATCTACAGGCACTGTTCTGTGGGTCCCACACACACTGACCCTCACTGGGGTACAGGTCCCAAACACACACACACTGATCCTCACTGGGGTACGGGTCCCAAACACACACACACTGACCCTCACTGGGGTATCGGTCCCCACACACACACACACACTGACCCTCACTGGGGTACAGGTCCCACACACACACACACACTGACCCTCACTGGGGTACAGGTCACACACACACACTGACCCTCACTGGGGTACAGGTCCCACACACACACACACACTGACCCTCACTGGGGTACAGGTCACACACACACACACTGACCCTCACTGGGGTACAGGTCACACACACACACACTGACCCTCACTGGGTTTACAGGATCACACACACACACACTGACCCTCACTAGGGTTTACAGGTACCACACACACACACACACTCACTGGGGTACAGGTCACACACACACACACTGACCCTCACTGGGGTACAGGTCCCACACACACACACACACTGACCCTCACTGGGGTACGGGTCACACACACACACTGACCCTCACTGGGGTTTGGGTCCCACACACACACACACACTGACCCTCACTGGGGTTTGGGTCCCACACACATACTGATCTTAACCTTCCCTGCTCATAGAAATCCAGACTTTCTCATTAATCTCAAAGCCCTAAAATTGTTGCCGTGGCAACTCAGTTGCATGAAGAAATTCTCCTGCCCTTCCTCAACTTCCTGAACCATCGAGATAAATGTTCCTTGGGGTGAGTGGGATATGCTGAACCTCGCAGAACCTCTCTCTCTCTTTATCTTATTCCGGACCCACAGGTGGGAGGTGGGCAGGTATGGTGCGTGCAACGCCTCATGTGGCGGTGGACAGCGGGAAAGGAACGTTCGATGCCTGAAGCAGGAGGCACTAGAGACGCAGTGGACCTCCGACACCGACTGTGCTCACTCTCCCAGACCCCAGTCAATGGAAAGGTGCAACGAGCACGGCTGCCCGGTCAGGTACATGATTCACACCTGTAAACTGTGTGGGGCGGCACACCAAAGACACCATGACATTCACAGTGTACAGATACAGGATAAAGTCAAGTCAAGTCACTTTTATTTCTATAGCACATTTAAAAAACAACTCTCGTTGGCCAAAGTGCTTTATATTGGTGGATGTAGTAATGTTATACAACATTGGTTTATAGATTAAGTACATACATAAATATATACATATAGCCCTCCCTCAGAGGACGTCAAGAAAGGCTTGAGAGTAAAGAGGAGTTTTAAGTCTCGACTTAAAGGAGTCGATGGAGGGGGCAGTTCTGATGGGAAGAGGGATGCTGTTCCACAGTCTAGGAGCTGCAACCGCAAAGGCGCGGTCGGTCGCCCCTGAGCTTATGCCTCGACCGCGGGATGTTCAGTAACCCCAAGTCGGCCGATCTGAGGGACCTGGAGGTGGTGTGGTGGGTAAGCAGACTTTTAATGTAGGTGGGGGCAAGCCCGTTAAGGGCTTTGTAGACATAAAGAAGGATCTTGAAATTTATTCGGAACCGCACAGGGAGCCAGTGGAGAGAGGCCAGGATCGGGGTGATGTGATCTTTTCGAGGTCATCAAACTGGAGGAATTGTTTTATTTTAGCTATCGTCCGAAGCTGGAAGAAGCTCGCTTTTACCACGGCATTGACTTGTGTGTCAAATTTCAATGCTGGGTCAAATATCACGTCAAGGTTTTTGTAGTGGGGTAAGGCTTCCAAGGCTGCCTGCTATCATTTTGATTGAGTCCGAGGGGCCGAGAAGGATGACCTCAGACTTACTCTCGTTTAGTTGGATGAAGTTCTGGGCAATCCAACACTTTATATCCTCGAGGCAGCGGGTAAGGTTAAGTAGAAGTAAAGGGAATAACGTTTGGTGCAAGATAAAGAAAGGTAAGACCCGATCAAAGATAGTCGCGGGTCTCCAGTGAAGTAGATAGTAGTGCAGGGATTGTTCTCTAGTTGTTGGTAGGATGGACCAAACAAGACTCTGGCCGTAGGCTTTGAGGAAGCAGTCTGTTCAATGAGCTGCTGAGCTAGCCAGTGTTCTTGCTTCTTGGTCACTGCAGGTGGAATGTTTCGGAGACGAGTGTCTGCTCTGCATCGTGTGGAGTTGGAATTGCTGAGCGGTCAGTGACCTGTGTCCAGTTCAACAATGGGGCGGACGTGGAAGTGAACCAGACACGGTGTCCGGCAGAAACCCAGCCCCTGGACATCATTCCGTGCATTGTCAGCATCTGCCCCTTCGTGCTGGATCAAGTACCCTGGTCTGAGGTAAATGCCCAGCAACTCCCTGTGTGAGTGAATGCCCACATAACCACATGCCCATTTTGTACAAGAATGTCTTTCCCTCAGAGCATCTAATACCTTAAAGATGACCGGACAGGTTGGTTCAAAGTAGCACATGGATTTCATAAGATCATAAGTGATAGGAGCCATTCGGCCCATCAAGTCTATTCCGCCATTCATGGCTGGTCTATCTCTTCTAACCCCATTCTTCTGCCTTCTCCCCATAACCTCTGACACCCGTGGGCTTACATTTTTAACTACAGATTATTAAAGCTAAGAGCCTCACAGCTCCAGGATCTGGTCTCTCATTGAACGTTTTACAGGTAATGGTGTTCAAAATTAAGGTGAAACTTTCATCACTGGCATGTGAATCGGAAACCAGGCTGTACTGTAATGGGAAAATAGTCAGAGGGAATTAGAGAAGAAAATAGTCAGAGGGAATTAGAGGAGAAAAAATATTACGGAATTTTCTTTTTCAATTGGATTGCTCTAGCTGCTGGCATTTCAAAATATATATTGAAAGGGTATTTGATAAAGGATCAAGTAACACAGAGGCACGGGGAAAGAGCAGAGGACACAGGACTCATTGCAAAGCAGTTTTAAAGAGCTGGCATATGAATGATGGGCTGAACCATCTCCTGCACTGTGTCATTGTGTTGAATAAGGTGATGTCCCTAGCAATGGAGTTTTTACAAAAAAGTTTTCTATTCCAGGTGCCCAATCAAGTGAGGAAGGAGATTGGAAAAGTCCTGAATGTCACAGCCTTGGCAAGCATGCCAACACAGAGTGGCAGTTATCTCTGGGTTCCTATAAAGGGACCCTGTTCTGTTAGCTGTGGCCAAGGTGAGTGTGCAGTGATAATCAGAGTTCAAGTAATTAGTTTTGTTTGATTCATGCTCCTGGTATTTAAACCCTCAGTGTTTTTCTAGGGGTAGGGGAGGTGCAGGGATTGAACTGTTGTTCAACGAACTGCGTACAGTTTTGGTCTCCAAATCTGAGGAAGGACATTATTGCCATAGAGGGAGTGCAGAGAAGGTTCACCAGACTGATTCCTGGGATGTCAGGACTGTCTTATGAAGAAAGATTGGATAGACTCGGTTTATACTCTCTAGAATTTAGGAGATTGAGAGGGGATCTTATAGAAACTTACAAAATTCTTAAGGGGTTGGACAGGCTAGATGCAGGAAGATTGTTCCCGATGTTGGGGAAGTCCAGGACAAGCGGTCACAGCTTAAGGATAAGGGGGAAATCCTTTAAGATCGAGATGAGAAAGACTTTTTCCACACAGCGAGTGGTGAGTATCTGGAACTCTGCCACAGAGGGTAGTTGAGGCCAGTTCATTGGCTATATTTAAGAGGGAGTTAGATGTGGCCCTTGTGGCTAAGGGGATCAGAGGGTATGGAGAAAAGGCAGGTATGGGATACTGAGTTGGATGATCAGCCATGATCATGTTGAATGGCGGTGCAGGCTCGAAGGGCCGAATGGCCTACTCCTGCACCAAATTTCTATGTTTCTATGTTAATCCAATATTTTAGACGGAAACTTTACAACACGGAAACAGGCCCTTCGGCCCACTGCGTCCACGCCAACCAGCGATCCCCACACACAAACACTACCCTCCACGCACTAGGGACAATTGACAATTTTACCAAAGCCAAATAATCTACAAACCTGTACGTCTTTGGAGTGTGAGAGGAAACCAGAGCACCTGGAGAAAACCCACGCAGTCACAGGGAAAGCGCACAAATTCTGTACCGAGAGCAGCCGTAGTCAGGATTGAACCCGTGTCTCTGGTGCTGTACGGCAACAGCTGCACCGCTGCGTCACCACACCGCCCACCTCCACACGTGTTGTATGGAATAGACTTTATCCCAACACTTCATTCATAATTAAAGTCTGAAGAACTATCCATGTTCTTCAGGGATGCTGCTTGACCCGTTGAGTTACTCCAGCACTTAGTGTCTTTTTGTTGTAAACCAGCATCTGCAGTTCCTTGTTTCTCCTCTCTAGAAGGCATAGTTCCACAGGGGGTCTGATATCAGCATAAAAATACTCGAATAATGAACTGAAAACATCCAAAGCTGCTTCAGAGAAGCGTAAATGTATCAACATTTGACATCAAGGCTCGAAGGGCCGAATGGCCTACTCCTGCACCTATTTTCTAAGCCACGTGTCGCGAAATTAGGACTGTGACCAAAGGCTTGGTCGTGGAAGTACGGAGCAATGTAAGGGAGGAAAGAGAGGAGTTTATTAAAGGAATTCTGATGTGCGAGCACTGTGTGGGTCAGCAAGCTGTCTGACCACAAGACATTGCAGGAAATTCATTCACACCTCTCCCTCTTTCAATCATACACAACCATAACCTTTTGCAGGAATCGATGAAGAGTAATTAAATAGGAGAGATAACCCGAGGCAGTCAGGTCAATTGGCAATCACCTCACTACGGTTAGACCAGATAATGTATCTGGGTCTTCCTGATTGATCTCTGTGGCTGCTCTTTCATCAGACTCTGCACCGAGCAAGGAGACACCAGAGGGAGCTCCTCTTCCTTATTTTGATTGTATTTTATACATTGCTCATCTGATCGACAGTCAAGAGTGTTCAACTGTCTTATGCTCTGGGACTGGAAAGCTGAAATGCTCACTCGCTGCAGCTATGCAGGGCCATTAAATGCAACAACACAACAGATAAATATCTGATAACTTATCAGTAGTTCTAGGGAAAATAATGCAAGCCAAAGTATGTAGTGCAATCTTAATGCAAAAATCCACAATAGTTTGAGCTGTGGTAGGGTGGTGGTTATGGTTATGCAGGGGGGGGGGGGGGGGGGTTGATGGGAAGAAGCTGTTTTTGAACCTGGATGTAATGGTTCCCGGGCTCCTGTGCCTTCTTCCCGATGGTAGCTACAAGATGAGAGCATGGCCAGGGTAGTGGAGGTCAGAGATGATATTAGTTGCCCTGCTGAAGCAGTGTGCGTGTAGATCCCTTTGAAGGTGGGGAGGTTCAATACCTGAAATGGACCAGGCAATGACCAAAACTGAACATCTTACTCCAAATTGCACAAGACCAGTCCTATATGATAACTGTTTTTGGTTCACAGGGGTATCAGAGATCACGTACGTGTGCATCAATGTTGAGACCAAAGAGGAATCACAGCAAGAACTTTGTGAGCGGAGCTTCCAGCCTCAGCTGCATTACGTGCCATGTGCCAGTAAAACATGTCCCCCATGGTAAGTCAGTTCAATATCATCAATTGACACCATTACTCTGATAACACTCCTAGTTTTTTTTTATATCAAGTTCTGAAACATCATTGGGAAGCATGGCTATAAATCAGCTCCCACAGTAGGCAGGGTCTTTGTGCAGACTCTCGCTTCAGTATCAAACATTCCCATGGAATATGCAACACAAGTCAGATACAAAGAACCCTTCAAAGCCCCACTACAATTACACACTGTAATGGGAAGATGGTACCAAGAGTCATGGAGTCATACAGCATGGAAACAACAGGCCCCTCGGCCCAGCTTGCCCACACCGACCAACACGCCCCATCTACACTGGTCCAACTCGCCTGCTTTTGGCACATATCCCTCCAAACCTCTCCTATCCATGTACCTGTCCAAACTTTTCTTCAGCAGTGCAAAAGTACCTGCCTGACCTACCTCCTCCGGCAGCTTGTTCCATACACCCATCACCCTTTGTGTAAAAAGGTTACCTCTCAGCTTCCAATTAAAACTTTTCCCCCCTCACCTGAAACCTATGTCCTCTGGTTCTCAATTCCCCAACTCTGGGCAAGAGACTCTGTGCGTTTACTCAATGTTCCTCTCATGATTTTGTACACCTCAAAATGATCACCCATCATCCTCCTGTACTCCATGGAATAAAGCCCTAGCCTGCTTTACCACTGCCTATAGCTCACTCCCTTGAGTCCTGGCAGCATCCTGGTAAATCTGCCCTGAACCCTTTCAAGCTTGACAACATCTTTCCTATAACATGGTTCCCAAAAAGAGTGTTGTGTGCCGTTTTGACCTTTCGCCAAACCTTCCCTGGAATGTTGTGACGGTGGTGAGAGGAAGGATTCGTTCAACCAAGCCAACTCAATTAAATTCAACTCTAATTCTTGAGACGGAATCTCATTGAAATGTACAAAATTCTAACAGGGCTGGACACACCAGATGTTTTTCCTGTCTGCAGTGAATTTGGAACCAAGGGTTACAGTCTCAGAATATAGGGCAAGACTTTTAGGATAGAGATGATGAGAAATGCCATCACACTGATGGTGGCAAACTTATGCATTTCTCTATCACAGAAGACAACTATAACAACATCCAAAATACATTTGGACAGGTACAGGTTTCGGAAACATTTCGAGGGGTTTGGGCCAAAAGCGGGCAGGCAGGTCACTAGTTTAGATGGGCATCTCAGTTGGCATGGACAAGTTGGGCCGAAGAGCCTGTTTCTGTACTGTACGACCCTATGACTCGAATGCCCCTGTCCCACTTAGGCGATTTTTAAGGCGACTAGGCTGTTTTAAGAGGCTGACGCCTGTATGGTCGTGAGTAGTCTCCTCAAGTCGCCTAAAGAGTCATAACGTTTTTCTGGTCGCCGCTGGATTTTGAAATGTTCAAAACTTTTTGGCAACTGTGGGCTTGATGTAGCTTGTTTTGTCCTGACGTAGGTGCTCTCGTAGGCTGTCGCCAGGATGATGCAGGTTGTCACCAGGTGGCATCGGTTGTCGCCGGGTGCTGACCAATGAATTCCATTGGCGACTACCTACGTCAGCCGGCGAGACGTACCAGCGACTGAATTGTCTACAGTTGTCTTCAGTTGTCGCCGACAGGGTATTTGCTAGTCGTAGCTTGTCGCAGGTGGACGTAGGTTGACTTTGGTTGTCATATGTTGTCGCCTGTGTGGTCGTATGTTGTCGCCTGTGTGGTCGTAGGTGAAAGACCTAAGTCGCAACGACTGGGTCGCCGGTTGTTGGTAGCTTGCCGTAGCTTGCCGTCGACTAGGTGGTAGGTTGTCATAGGGCGGGGGTTCAGTCGCTGCTGTTTCGGCGACCGGCTACGACTGTGACAGTCGCTGAAAAAAACGCCCAAGTTGGACAGGCCCTTAAGGCAGTGAAGGCAAAGTTGTTGAAATATGTTTAAGAAGGAGGAGGCAGGTTTCTTGACAAAAAGGTATCAAGGGATATATTCATAAATCGGGATTATCATATTGGAATGAAGGATCAGTGGCGCAGTGGTAAAGTTGCTGCCTTACAGCGCCAGAGACCCTGGTTCAATCCTGACCATGGGTGCTGTCCGTACGGAGTTTGTATGTTCTCCCTGTGATCGCGTGGGTTTTCTCTGGGTGCTCCAGTTTCCTTCCACATCACAAAGACATGTGAAGAACAATAGAAGGATGAGAGGGAATCTCATTGAAACATATAAGATTGTTAAGGGCTTGGACACATTAGAGGCAGGAAACATGTTCCCGATGTTGGGGGAGTCCAGAACCAGGGGCGACACACAGTTTAAGAATAAGGAGTAAGCCATTTAGAACGGAGACGAGGAAACACCTTTTCTCACAGAGAGTGGTGAGTCTGTGGAATTTGCTGCCTCAGAGGGCGGTGGAGGCAGGTTCTCTGGATGGTTTCAAGAGAGAGCTAGATAGGGCTCTTAAAAATAGCGGAGTCAGGGGATATGGGGAGAAGGCAGGAACGGGGTACTGATTGGGGATGATCAGCCGTGATAACATTGACTGGCGGTGCTGGCTCGAAGGGCCAAATGGCCTGTTCCTGCACCTATTGTCTATTGTCTATTGTCTATTGACATGCAGATTTGTAGGTTAATTGGCTTCTATAAATTGTCCCTAGTGTGTAGGATAAAATTAGTGTACAGATGATCGCTGGTCGTTGCAGACTCAGTAGGCTGAAGGGCCTGTTTCCACGCTGTATCTCTAAACTAAACTAAAACTAAAACAATGGACTGAATGAAGGTGCAAACTTAAATGGTCAGATGGGCTACTCCTGCTCTTGTTGTCTATGTTCAAAAACGCCACAAGTTAGGTAGAGTTGGATCTCCTGTCAAACTCGCCTAGATAGTAAAGGTCTAGGATTGGTAAAAGTGACCTTGAAGTTATGAAATAGCCACAAAATCCCAAGTGGTTTCCTAACATTCCTTAGGGAAGGAAATCGGATCTCCTTTGTGGGACTGATTGTATCTGCAGTCCTCCGTCATAATGTCTGACTCCCTAACTACCATCTGATGTGACCCAGCAAGGCTCTCAGTTTCTCTTCAGAGATTGCCTAGAAGAATTACACATAAAACATCTGCACCAGCAATCTACATGCCTGGGAATTTGAGCAGGGTGAGCGGATATTGAGTAAGACCTGATACCCTGGCTCAGTCCCACTCTCCCACTCTCCTTAACCCAGGGTCCTTGATGTTAAGAGAGAGTTGGATAGAACTCTTAGGGCTAACGGAATCAAGGGATATGGGGAGAAAGCAGGAATGGAGTACTGATTTTGGATGATCAGCCATTATCATATTGTATGGTGGTGCTGGCTCGATGGGCCGAATGACCTACTCCTGCACCTATTTTGTATGTTTCTGTTTATATGTTACTTTGTACTTTCTGTCATTTACTCTTTTAAAGGTGGGAAGTCCATGAGTACGGGCCCTGCAATGTAAGTTGCGGGGGTGGAGTACGAGTCAGGGAAGTGTACTGCATAAAGAAAGCGAGGTATTTGGACCAAAGGGTTCCTCCCTTGGAATGTGGCAACGCTCCAAGACCAATCTCCATGGAGATGTGCAATTCTGATCCCTGTCCTGTAAGGTAACAACCCTTCATCCACGGAGAAACCTTTGCGCGCTTTCTCTCTAAGTGAGATTTCCTGGTATTATTATCAAATGGACTTAAACATGAAGCACAGCTGAACATCAAGGCCAATTAAAGACCACTCCTTCAGTATCCAAACATATTTCTCCAATATGTTCTGAAAAAAACCCGACACAAAGTGCTGGAGTAACTGCGGGGCACACGGTGGCACAGCGGTAGAGTTGCTGCCTTACAGCGCCAGAGACCCGAGTTCGATCCTGACTACGGGTGCTGTCTGTACGGAGATCGTACATTCTCCACGTGACCACGTGGGTTTTCTCCAGGTGCTCCGGTTTCCTCCCACATTCAAAAGACATACAGTTTTGTAGGTTGATTGGCTTCGGTAAGAATTATAAATTGTCCCTAGTGCGTAGGATAATGTTAGTGTACGGGTGATTGCTGGTTGATGTGGACCTATTGAGCTAAAGGGCCTGTCTAATAATGTTTAATGTTTTATGTGTCATTCCTAACTGTCACTGTTTGTCATGTTGTCACTTGCGGGCGGAGCACAAAGGCAAATTCCTTGTATGTGAATACTTGGCCAATAAACTTATTCATTCTTCCCGTATCGCTAAACTAAACTAAACTAAATGGACCAGGCAACATCTCTGGAGAACATGTACAGGTGACATTTTGGTTTCGGGTCTGCACCCTTCTTCAACCTGACCTGAAAGGTCACCCATCCTTTTTCTCCAGAGATGCTGCCTGACCCGATGTGCTACTCCAGCACTTTGTATCTATCTTCAATTATTTTAAGTAGTTGCCACACGCCACCATCTGATAGTTTTTCACGAACTACACTGTTTATTATACAGATTTATGTTAAGTTGCTTTTGTATGTCCATCCAACAGTCTGTACCCTGTCTGTTTTCTATCCTGCGCTCTGTGTGAGTTTGGTTGGCTGGGCCGCCGCTTGCCTCGTGCTGGCGTCTGGCCGATTACACTGTTAAGTCTCACTTGACTCTCCCTACACCTTTTCTGAAGATGGCGGTACAAGTCTGAATCGTGCAGCATGCCATGCGGAGGAGGGGTGAGGCGCAGGCTCCTGTATTGCACCAAGGTACTGCCTGACCGAGAAGAGCTGACATCAGACCACGAATGTCTTCACTTGAACCGCCCCCAGGACCTTGAATTATGCAATCTCCATCCATGCCCGCCAAGGTTGGTGAACTGTACACACTTTAACTCACCTCTTTCTTTGAAGACACTCATTCTCGCTGGGTTATAAATGCAGTGAACAATACAACACGGGAGCAGGCCCTTCAGCCCACTGTATCTGTGCCAACTGCCATCCCAATTTTACTTCATTCCATCTGCCTCTTCTGGTCTCTACCCTTCTACTCCCTGCCTGTCCATGTGCTTCTCTAAATGCATTTCAAATGTTACTCGTGTGTTTAGTTTCTTCCACCTCCACTTGTAATGCATTCCAAGCACCTGTAAGGTATTCCAATACCGCCATTTTTATGTGAAAACCTTGCTTCCCAAATCTCCTCTCTCCTTCCCCTTCTCTCTTTAAACCTACGTCCTCGCGTATTTGACATTTCCACCCTGGGGGGATTCTAACCATCAACCCATTCCTATCCCTCTCATGGTTTTATATACTTCTATCAGGTCGCCCCTCAGCTGCAGAGAAAGCTGGGCGGCACGGAGGCGCAGCGGTAGAGTTGCTGCTTACAGCACCAGACGCCCGTGTTTGATCTTGACTACGGGTGCTGTCTGTACGGAGTTTATATGTTCTTCCTGTGATGGTGTGGGTTTTCTCTGGGTGCTCCGGATGTCTCCCACACTCCAAAGACATATGTAGAGGTTTGTAGGTTAAATGGCTTGGTATAATTGTAAATTGGCCCTAGTGTGTGTGTGATAGTGTAAGTGTGCGTGGGTCGCTGGTCGGCGCGGACTCGGTGGGACAAAGGGCCTGTTTCTGCGCTGTATCTCAAAAAAAACCAATCCAAATGTGTCCAATCTCCAATCCAGGAAACATCCCGTTGAACCTCTCTCTTCTGCACCCTCTCCAAAGCCTCCGCATCCTTCCCGCAGCGTAGTGACCAGAAATGCACACAGTACTCCAAACCAACCTTTTACACAGCTGCAGCATGAACTGAGTTGAAGGGAGACTAAGTGCCATTGAGTGAGGAGTTCCACAGGCATTGATTCTAACAGAGATACAACATCCCTGAGCAATCACTGTCCCGTCACAACAAGCAAACCTCAGCCTGATACTGAACCTTCTGGTTAAAAGGAGTCTGGACAGCAATGCTCTCTGATCAAGAGTACACAAAAAGCTGGAGAAACTCAGCGGGTGCAGCAGCATCTAAGGAGCGAAGGAGATAGGCGACGTTTCGGGTCGAGACCTTTCTTCAGACTGGTCAGGGATCAGGGAAACGAGAGATATAGACGGTGATGTGGAGAGATAAGGAACAATGAATGAAAGATATGCAAAAAAGTATCGATGATAAAGGGAACAAGCCATTGTAAGCTGTTTGTGGTGTGAAAATGAGAAGCTGGTGCGACTGGGGTGGGGGAGGGAGATAGAGATAGAGGGAATGCCAGGGCCCGAGGGCTGAGGGAGAGGTGGGAAGGGGAGGAGACAGCAAGGGTTAACAGAATTGAGAACATTCAATGTTCATCCAGGTAGCTGTGGGAGTCGGTTGGATCCAGGTAGCTGTGGGAGTCTGATCAAGAGGCTGGTTTCAACTAAGCCCTGCATGGATGGACCAGAAATGTAACGTTACTTTGTGTATCAGAGGGATGGGTTGGTTAAGGGAGGCACAGGTCTCGAAGTGTAACTGTGAGACTCATAGTGAGAGGCAGAGAGGGGAAGGCAGAGGGCTGGAGTGGGGGCGCTTTTTTATTCTGTGATTCTGGCTGACAGGTGGCAGGTTTCGGAGCCGGGACGGTGCTCGGTGCTCTGTGGGGCCGGTCTGGCGGAGAGGAGGGTGATCTGCGTCCAGCTTCACAACGGGACGGATGTGAAGGTGACGAGAGACCGCTGCTCGGGGCAGGAGGAGCCGATGTCACTGGTCCCGTGTGTGGTCAGCTGCCCCTTTGGTTGGACTCCCCAGAACTGGTCTGAGGTTAGTGGCCTTGCCTGGGGAGAGGATGGGCACGATAACAACACGGGAACACGGCGGGGGACATTCTACATGCTTGATAACGCATCTAAGTAATGTCGTGAATATCTGAAGTCACCGCGTATATCCTTGGAGTCATATCACTTATTCCTAGCATTTAGCATTTGCCAACAGTTGCATAATGAGATGAGGAGGAATTTCTTTGTTTAGAAGGTGGTGAATCAGTGGAATTCATTGCCACAGAAGGCCATGGAGGCCAAGTCAATGGATACAGTATCTTTAAGGCAGAGATAGATTCTTGATTAGTACGGGTGTCAGGGATCATGGGGAGAAGGCAGGAGAATGGGCTTGAGAGGGAAAGATAGATCAGCCATAATTGAATGGCAGAGTAGACTTCATGGGCCTAATGGCCTAATTCTGATCCTATCACTTCTCAACTTATGAATCTTTCATTTGCATTAGTGGTCTCTGGCATGGAATGTTATTGAACGACAACACGAAGTCCACATAAATGATAATCAGAGACATTCCCTGTCTACTAATAGAGTCCTTACAAAAAATAAATGAAAGGGGTAGCTAGAAGAGCTGTTGCCAGTGTGCCAGAGACCAGGTTCACACCCTGACCTCCAGAGCTGTCTATGTGGAGTTTTCATGTACTCTCTGCGTTTCTCCCACATCCCAAATATTTGTGTGCTGGTACGTTAATTGTACGTTTAGATGGTGTTAGACAGGAGCTTCCAAAAGTGGATTGGTGGAGGCTGCTTGTAGGTAATGGGATGGTCGGATTGAGAAGGTGAGAGTGGATGGTGCTGTTTGGAGAGAGTGGGTGGGTGAGGGTGGGGGGAGGGAGTGAATGGTGATGTTGGGGGGGGAGTGAATGGTGAGGGTGGCGGGGAGAGTGTGGATGGATGGGGTTGGGGGGGAGTGGGTGGGTGAGGGTGGGGGGGAGTGAATGGTGAGGGTGGGGGGGGAGTGGATGGGTGAGGTTGGGGGAGATGTCGGAAAGGTAGAAATAAAGGAACGTATGTAGGAGGAAGCTGCAGATCTGGGTTTAAACTGAAGATAGACACAAAATGCTGGAGTAACTCCATGGCAGCATCTCTGGAGAGAAGGAATGGGTGATGTTTCGGGTTGAGTCAGTTTGGAGAAGGGTCTCGACCTGGAACGTCACCCTTCTCCTCTCTTCAGAGATGCTGCCTGTCCCGCTGAGTTACTCCAGCATTTTGTGTCCATCTGAAGGAAAGGATGATTTGAGCAAGAGATGATCTGAATGAGGTTGAAGATTGGGTGGGTTTGATAGGGGCGGGATCAGTTCAAGAGAGATGGTGGGTGGTTAAGATTGAGGAGGGAGTTTGGGTTGATTTGAGGACATACATTGTACAGTGTCCCTGATTATTCTTCTGTTCCCAGTGTTCAGTTTCCTGCGGGCATGGTGCACGTACCAGGCAGCTGCTCTGTGTCAATCTCGACTCCACGGAGGTTGTGCTCGATGCCTCATGTGATGAGCTGACAAAGCCTGCTACACAGGAGCCCTGTGATGTAGGACCCATGCTCAACCCAGTCAGCTCTTCAGCCTGTAGCTCCGACACCGGCTCCCACAGGGGCAACCGCAGCAACACCACAGCCCAGAACAGAATCAACGACACAGGCTAAAAGCTCAAAGAACGAAGGTACAAGGGACAGGGCTATGTATTTCCAGCACCTCAATAACCCTTTCTAATACATGGTCCAGCAAAAGAGGTGTACAACAAGGGTTTAGTCTAGTTTGGTTTAGAGATACAGCACGGACACAGGCCCTTCGGCCCACCGGGTCCGTGCCGACCAACGATCCCCGCACATTAACACTATCCTGCACACACAAGGGACAATTTTTACATTTACCAAGCCAATTAACCTACAAACCTGTACATCTTTGGAGTGTGGGAGGAAACCGACGATCGCGGGGAAACCCACACAGATCACGGGGAGAACGTACAAACTCCGTACAGACAGCACCCGGAGTCAGGATCGAACCCAAGTCTCCGCGTGCATTCGCTGTAAGGCAGCAACTCTATCGTTGGGCCACCGTGATCGCCCAAAGTTGACAAGGCTACCTTCATAATCTATCAAATACATTCACAGGGAAGGTCCAGTACAAGTCAGTCTACACAAAGTGCTGGAGTAATTCAGTGGGTCAGGCAGCATCTCTGGGTGAATATGGTTCAATTACACTTTATTTGTCACATGATGCACCGAGGTACAGTGACATTTATTTTTATATTTGGTTCAGCACAAGTGCTACTACACATAAACACTAAGATACATCTTAGATAAGCATCTCTGATACAGTACAAGTGTACATTAGTCTTCTTCTTCTTGCGTATGACGTGTACAGCCTAAATTTGGAGGTCAACTTGTTCTATTTGATCTAATTGTCTGTGCACATCGGGTTGATTGCATTAGTCGAACAGGGTGGACCACGTGAAGGTTGCAATCTCCCACCCCAGTGTACAGTGGTAGTACGCTGAGACAGTAGACAGAGTCGCGAGATTTGGCACCATTTTCACGTGACATGGGTAGCTAACTTTTCGGGTCGGGCCCTTCTTCAGAATAAACTGACCCGAAATATCACCTATCCGTGTCCTCCAGAAATGATGCCTGACCCACAGAGTTACTCCAGCATTCTGTGGCTTTTTTTCTGGTAATCCAGCATCTGCAGTTCCTTGTGCCTCCAAGCCAGGCCGTGGGTACATTAACGCAAAGGGTTTTTTTTCCAAAAGATTTCATCAGTTTGTTGAAACGTTCACAAAATGGAAACACAGAAAGTGGTGTTTTAATTAGTTCACTGTTGGAAACTTCTTACATGAACTTTTTATGAAAGCAAGTTATGTATGCTAGTGCTGTCGGGGAGGATTTAAACTAATGTGGCAGGGGGATGGGTACAAGAGCAGAGAGGCAGGTGAAGTAAAATGAGGGTAGGAAGCAATAGGGAGCAAGGTGAAAAGTAAAAGTGGCAGGCAGACAGACAAAACCAGGGCAAAAATCAAAAAGGGCCACTTTTCAACATAATTGTATAAGGGGTAAGAGCGTTGTAAAAACAAGCCTGAAGGCTTTGTGTCTCAATGCAAGGAGCATTCGTAATAAGGTGGACGAGTTGAACGTGCAGATAGCTGTTAATGATTATGATATAGTTGGGATCACGGAGACATGGCTCCAGGGTGACCAAGGCTGGGAGCTGAACATCCAAGGATATTCAATATTCAGGAGGGATAGAGAGAAAGGAAAAGGAGGTGGGGTAGCGTTGCTGGTTAGAGAGGAGATTAACACAATGGAAAGGAAGGACACTAGCTTGGAGGATGTGGAATCGGTATGGGTAGAGCTGCGAAACACTAAGGGGCAGAAAACTCTGGTGGGTGTTGTGTACAGGCCACCTAACAGTAGTAGTGAAGTTGGGGATGGTATCAAACAGGAAATTAGAAATGCGTGCGACAAAGGCAAAACAGTTATAATGGGTGACTTCAATCTACATATAGATTGGGTGAATCAAATTGGCAGGGGTGCTGAGGAAGAGGATTTTTTGGAATGTATGCGGGATAGTTATCTAAATCAACATGTAGAGGAACCAACGAGAGAGCAGGCTATTTTAGACTGGGTATTGAGTAATGAGGAAGGGTTAGTTAGCAGCCTTGTTGTACGTGCCCCCTTGGGCAAGAGTGACCATAATATGGTCGAGTTCTTCATTAGGATGGAGAGTGACATTGTTAATTCAGAAACAATGGTTCTGAACTTAAAGGAAGGTAAACTTTGAGGGTATGAGATGTGAATTGGCCAAAATTGACTGGCAATTAATTCTAAAAGGATTTGACGGTGGAATATGCAATGGAAGACATTTAAAGACTGCATGGATGAACTACAAAAATTGTTCATCCCAGTTTGGCAAAAGAATAAATCAGGGAAGGTAGTGCATCCGTGGATAACAAGGGAAATCAGGGATAGTATCAAAGCAAAGAATGATGCGTACAAAGTAGCCAGAAAAAGCAGCATACCAGAGGACTGGGAGAAATTCAGAGACCAGCAGAGGAGGACAAAGGGCTTAATTAGGAAAGGAAAAATAGATTATGAAAGAAAACTGACAGGGAACATAAAAACTGACTGCAAAAGTTTTTATAGATATGTGAAGAGAAAGATATTAGTTAAAACAAATGTAGGTCCCTTGCAGTCAGAAACAGGTGAGTTGATCATGGGGAACAAGGATATGGCGGACCAATTGAATAACTACTTTGGTTCTGTCTTCACTAAGACAGAAATAATCTGCCTGAAATAGCAGGGGACCGCGGGTCAAAGGAGGAATTGAGTGAAATCCAGGTTAGTCGGGAAGTGGTGTTGGGTAAATTGAATGGATTAAAGGCCGATAAATCCCCAGGGCCAGATAGGCTGCATCCAAGAGTACTTAAGGAAGTAGCTCCGGAAATAGTGGATGCATTAGTGATAATCTTTCAGAACTCTTTAGATTCTGGAGTAGTTCCTGAGGATTGGCGGGTAGCAAACGTAACCCCTCTTTTTAAGAAGGGAGGGAGAGAGAAAACGGGGAATTACAGACCAGTTAGTCTAACATCGGTAGTGGGGAAACTGCTAGAGTCAGTTATTAAAGATGGGATAGCAGCACATTTGGAAAGTGGTGAAATCATTGGACAAAGTTAGCATGGATTTACGAAAGGTAAATCATGTCTGACGAATCTTGTGGAATTTTTTTGAGGATGTAACTAGTAGCGTGGATAGGGGAGAACCAGTGGATGTGGTGTATCTGGATTTCCAGAAGGCTTTCGACAAGGTCCCACATAAGAGATTAATGTACAAACTTAAAGCGTAAGTTTGGGGTTCAGTATTGATGTGGATAGAGAACTAGCTGGCAAACAGGAAGCAAAGAGTAGGAGTAAACGGGTCCTTTTCACAATGGCAGGCAGTGACTATTGGGGTACCGCAAGGCTCAGTGCTGGAACCCCAGCAATTTACAATATATATTAATGATCTGGATGAGGCAATTGAAGGCTATATCTCCAAGTTTGCGGATGACACTAAGTGGGGGGGGGGGGGGGGGCAGTGTTAGCTGTGAGGAGGATGCTAGGAGACTGCAAGGTGACTTGGATAGGCTGGGGGAGTGGGCAAATGTTTGTCAGATGCAGTATAATGTGGATAAATGTGAGGTTATCCGCTTTGGTGGCAAAAACAGGAAAGCATGCTATTATCTAAATGGTGGCCGATTAGGAAAAGGGGAGATGCAGCGAGACCTGGGTGTCATGGTACACCAGTCATTTAAAGTAGGCATGCAGGTGCAGCAGGCAGTGAAGAAAGCAAATGGTATGTTAGCTTTCATAGCAAAAGGATTTGAGTATAGGAGCAGGGAGGTTCTACTTCAGTTGTACAGGGTCTTGGTGAGACCACACCTGGAGTATTGCGTACAGTTCTGGTCTCCAAATCTGAGGAAGGACATTATTGCCATAGAGGGAGTGCAGAGAAGGTTCACCAGACTGATTCCTGGGATGTCAGGACTGTCTTATGAAGAAAGACTGGATAGACTCGGTTTATACTCTCTAGAATATAGGAGATTGAGAGGGGATCTTATAGAAACTTACACAATTCTTAATGTGTTGGACTGGCTAGATGCAGGAAGATTGTTCCAGATGTTGTCCAGGACAAGGAGTCACAGCTTAAGGATAAGGGGGAAATCCTTTAAGACCGAGATGAGAAAGACTTTTTTCACACAGAGAGTGGTGAGTCTGTGGAACTCTCTGCCACAGAGGGTAGTTGAGGCCAGTTCATTGGCTATATTTAAGAGGGAGTTAGATGTGGCCCTTGTGGCTAAGGGGACCAGGGGGTATGGAGAGAAGGCAGGTAGGGGATACTGAGTTGGATGATCAGCCATGATCATATTGAATGGCGGTGCAGGCTCGAAGGGCCGAATGGCCTACTCCTGCACCTAATTTCTATGTTTCTATGTATTCTGGTCTGAATGCCATCAGGACAAACTGGAAGTCATTTGACCATGGCGGAAATCATGGGGGGACGGGGGGGGGGGGGCGGCTTAAAATCAAACTGCTGCATCGAGGCGATCGAGGCTCCCGATGTTGAAGCCCCCGCCGGCCGATGAAAGGCCCCGTGAACGGGCCGATTCAAGCCCCACGATTCGGGGCGGACGAAGCTGCTGTTGCTGGAGTTCGGAGTCGGTCAGCAATCAGGTCAGCTTCTGTTGTTACCGTCCGCAGGGCCCACGGCCGAAGCCTCGCGTGCGTGCGCATGCGCACGAGCAGCCCCAAGAAATTGTCCCCCCCCCCATGTTTTGATTGCGATTTCCGTGCCTGCATTTGACGTTAGGATTTTTATCAGGCCCAGAAACATTCATTCCAACAGACTGAGATGAGTTCAAAGCTCGAGGACTGGGGATAACTGGGTGTTGTCCATCTCACTTGTCCTTGAAGTGTGTGCTGACGCTGGGCTGTTGTTTTATTGCAGGTTTGTGCGGGAAGCTGCTGCTGAGTAGATCAGGGATGCTGAACCTGACTGAGTTGCAGCTCAGGGAGTGCACGTTCAGCATTGTACGTCCGCTGGATGAAGTCATCACAGTCCACGTTCTGTCCAGCACCTTAAACTGCAGCAGTAGTAAGAGTCCTGTTACACATCACTCTGTGCTGAATTACAGCTTCTAGAGGCTGCCGACTAAAAGGGTGGCATGCTGGGGTGAAGGAGAATGAGCACTGATGATAGGCTGCTAATGGTACTGTGTTTCACAACAAAGAATTTAAAGCAAGAGCTTGAGGCAAAGAGAGCTGTTTACTCTCAAGAATGAGTCCTGGCATAACCTGTACCCCAACTGGGACTCAATGGCTATGGAACCATCTTGCAATAAGATTCAGTGTTATGGATTCTGTACCATAATGGTAGTGTCTTGGTCAGGACATGGGTCAGTGTTTCTAGACATTGTGTGTAAACTCCCAAGTGAGAGTTCGGGCCCATGGTATTTGTAGTGATGGTCAGTGTGTGTGGGACCCGTACCCCAGTGAGGGTCAGTGTGTGTGGGGCCTGTATCTCAGTAATAATCAGTGTCAATAGACAAAAGACTATAGACAACAAGTGCAGGACTACACCCTTTGGCCCTCCGAGCCAGCACCGCCATTCAATGTGATCATGGCTGATCATCCCCAATCAGTACCCCGTTCCTGCCTTCTCCCCATATCCCCTGACTCCGCTATTTTTAAGAGCCCTATCTAGCTCTCTCTTGAAAGCATCCAGAGAACCTGCCTCCACCACCCTCTGAGCCAGATAATTCCACAGACTCACCACTCTCTGTGAGAAAAAGTGTTTCCTCGTCTCCATTCTTAATGGCTTACTCTTTATTCTTAAACTGTGGCCCCTGGTTCTGGACTCCCCCAACATCGGGAACATGTTTCCTACCTCTAGCGTGTCCAAGCCCTTAACAATCTTATATGTTTCAATGAGATCTCCTCTCATCCTTCTAAGGAATTAGGAGCCGTCTAAGGAATTGGAGCAATCATCTTGTCAAAGGAATTAGAGACAGCATGTTTGAGATCTGCAACTAAGGCTGAGTTGGGGCCAGTGAATGCCATTTCCCCACAGATTTGGAAATGATGTAACCAGCATGCCTACGGGTGTCAACATTGTGAGGGACAGGGGAACAATTGTCATGTAAACTCAAGGAATTGAAATAATGACTCTAATAATGGTATAGATTCTGGATCTTTCAGATGCCTTTACTCTTTCACCAGGAGACACTTTGTCATTTTGTGGGCGGCGACTGTTTTGGAAGACCTGCTCCCCACTGAAAGGTTTCACACTCACATCCACCACCAACACACTAACAGTCAGGCAGCGGAGCGGCTCCAAGGGCAGTGGAACTGTCCTCCAGTACTCCAGCAGCCTCTCGTCCCGGCAGTACCATAAAGGTAGGTGCTCAGATGGTTGGGTATCAGGTTGATGGCTTTCTAAGGAGCGTTGTGGCTCTGAGTTACCTGAGGCGATGGGCTTGAATTTAACCCCATACTGGAACCCAAAATGTAGTTTGACACCACCAGTGCCATTAGAAGGAGGGATGCAAGCAGAAGCCTCCACGTGGCGCATCCCGGGCAATGCTGACGACAGGAACTGTACCACAGTGACTGACTGAAGTAGCCAATTCTGCAACCACCGACCGTCAGCCGTCACTGACCGACTGGAAAGACGTGATAGAGAAAATGGCCGGACACGCGGAGGAAGAATTAAAAGGAGAGCTGCTCTGCTGTAGGTGCTGCCCTTCAGAAGAGATGTGAAGCCTGCGCCTTGTCCTCCATCTCAGACGAATTTAAACAATCTCAACATATTATTGTTTGAAGTCCACAAATCCTCCGTGTTCTCCTGACTAATATCAGTGAGCGATATCTGCAGTTCCTTCCTAAACAAAAGATTGGTGTTTGTTATGGTTAAAATGCAAGTATGGAGTAAAGATGAATAAAACTGAGGTTGCGATTAAAACGTGCAAACACTCCAGGTGCCACTACTTCAGTCAATAACATGTCTGAGTAGATAATTTACCATGCATTGAACTCCAGTATTCACTCACAGAACTGATGTTTTCCTTTTTGCAGAATGTGATGTCCAGCTACATGGCCCCTGGGGTATAATAAAAAGCCCCATGCAGTCCTACAGGGAGGGCCATGCCTGCCGTACATTTATCAATGTATCTCCCATGGACAGGATCATAATCAGAGTCCTGCACCTGAAGTTTAACATCAGGGTGAATACTACCACATCTGACTACATTCTGGTGAGTTGGACTCGGTATTCTCATTATATTAGTCTGTTAGAGTCACAAGGAACTGCTAGTGCTGGAATCATGATCAAAACACATACTACTGAAGGATCGCAGCGGGTCAGGCTGGAGAACATGCATAGGTGTTGTTTCAGGTCAGGACCCTTCTTCAGACTGGGAACTATTCTTATTCTGTTAGCTCTTCTGAGAACTCTCCATGATGTATGGTTTCAGGACTTTACTTTAGACTTTAGAGATAAAGCGTGGAAACTGGGCCTTCAGCCCGACGATGTCTGACGACAAGGCCATCGATCGCCTTGTACACTAGCACTGTCCTACACACGAGGGACAATTTACAATTTACAGAAGCCAATTAACCGACAAACCTGCACATCGTTGGAATGTGGGAGGAAACCAGAGCACAGGGAGAAAACCCAGGCGGTCACAGGGAGAATGTCTCTGTAAGGTTTCAAGGTTTCAGTTTATTCTCACATGTACCAATTAAGGTACAGTGAAATTCGATTTAGACATACTATAAAAAAAAGCAACAAGACACAGAACTACATAAAAGTTAACATAAACATCCACCACAGCGGATTCCCTACATTCCTCACTGTGATGAAAGGCTATAAAGTCCAATCTCTTTCCTCTTTATTAGGCAGCAACTCTACCGCTGTGCAGCCCCTATTATTATTAGTTTTTGTTTTAACATTTTTTAAAAACAAAACCAGCACTTTTATTTGCATTTTATTAGTAGATGCAAAGGCAAAGTAATCTATAGCAAAGAAGACAACACAAAATGTTTTAGGTACCTAGAGGGAAGAAAATTAATTTTAGAGAATAAACAGAAAAACAGGTCTTGCAGCTGGAAATTGGAAATTGGAGCAATTGTTATTTAGTGCGGAGTATTGCTTTCCAGTTCTCTATTTAATGTACTTCGCTGATCTATTACCATTGCCTTACATCATGCAAATTTGTTTTGTCAAAATGAAAAATCCAGGACTGCAAAAGAAATAAATGGGCAGATTCAGCAAACATAGCACTAATATTGGGCATTTTAAAGCAAAATACAATAAATATTTAACCACAATCAAGAATTGAGAAAACTTCAAGAAATTGGCATATGATAAACGTATATACCTCAGGTACAATGAAAAAAAACTCCATGCAAACTCCTTGAGAATGCCACGTACTCAAGGCTTGTAAAACTGACAATCACCGGGATCTAGCATCCATGGACATGTCACGAGGATATGGATACCACAGATTCTGATGTACTTTTCAAAGTCAAAGTCAAAGTCAAAAGAGTTTATTGTCATGTGTCCCTGACAGGACAATGAAATTCTTTCTTTGCATAGCACAACAGAACATAGTAGGCATTGGCTACAATTACATACGTAAATACACACATTAATTAATAAATTAATAAAGTGCAAATAACAGATGGAGGGGTATTAATGTTCAGAGTTTTGTCCGAGCCAGGTTTAATAGCCTGATGGCTGTAGGGAAGTAGCTATTCCTTTATTTGAACTTGAAGCACATGCTTTGACCTGGTGGTGCCTACTTCATTTTTAGTATGTTGTGTAGTTTAGTTTAGAGATACAGCGTGAAAAAAGACCCTTCGACCCACCGAGTCCGCACCGACCAGCGATCCCCGCACACTTGCACTATCCTACACAAAAGGGACGATTCTTTTACAATTTTACCGAAGCTAATTAACCTGCAAACCTGTACGTCTTTGGAATGTGGGAGGAAAGCGGAGTACCCGGAGAAAACCCACGCGGTCACGGGGAGAACATACAAATTCCGTACAAACCGCACCCGTAGTCAGGATGGAACCCGGGTCTCTGGCGCTGTAAGGCAGCAACTCTACCACTGCGCCACCGTGCCACACCATGTTTTTTTTAAGGCAAAGATTCATAAATTAATGATTTATGGGGAGAAGGCAGGAGAGTGGGGTGTGAGGGAAAGATAGATCAGCCGTGATTGAATGGCCGAGTAGACTTGATGGACTGAATGCCCAAATTATGCTCCATCACTTGTGAACTTGCGTTGTCTTTAATGGTTAAACTCATTGTGTTTTCAGATAAAGGATGTCAGTACCCAGAGGTATTCTGCATATCGCGGTAGCAGCCTGTTCTTCTGGCAGTCACTGGGAAGCTCTGTTGAAATTGAATTCCATGGAGATTTCCAATTCCGGGCCTTGTACAGAGCCACACCATCCTTAAATGTGAGAGGTGTCCACCAACTGAACTGTGGGTAGTGAAAACTGTGGCAGATTCCCCATTTCTGGAATGTTCTCCCGCTGACCGGATATCCAGGCAGCAGCTGATCATGTCTTGCCCAAGCTGTAGCTGTAAGGACTTGACATTCTCCAAACTACATGTAGACTGTCTCCTTCCCATGTTCCCACCATTGGAAACCAACGCTTCCTTGACCTATTGCTGTAACCGTTCGTTTCAAGAATCTGCTTCCAGACACGAATGAGAGATTATATGCTCAAGTGAGACATGAGCCCACTAATTACTGACCCAGTAAGGAAAGTGCTTCCCACTTAGCCAAGGGTGACGGTTTGTTCCACTGAGTGAAGGCTCATGTCCACAGCAATTGGCATCGCCAATTGGAGTCACGTTGCATTTCACGCTGCCTCAGAAAAGTGGTCAACTCAACCAAAGATATGTCATTCCCCGGTCATTCCTTCTCTTCCTCGCTTCCATCTGACAAAAGCTACCAAAGCTTGAAATCTATTACTGTCAGACTCAGGAACAGCTTCTTCCCCTCTGTTATCAGGCTTCTGAACCGTCCTTCTGCACGACAGGGTATTGTCTGATTCACCTCTGTCCCAAAGAAGGCATTGGACTTTGTCTATGGAACTGTTGCGCGATAATGCTGAGACTATATTCTGCAATTGGTATCTTCCCCTTTGCTCTACCTATTGTACTTGAAATTGACTTGATTATTTTAATGTATAGCATCATCTGATCTGATTTGATATCAAAAGAAAGCTTTTCATTGCACCTCGGTACACGTGACAATAATAAACCTAAACCTAAATAAAAAACGCATAATAGCTTACTTGTACAGTCAGTGTTGATGTAGACCAGTGACTTGATGGGCCGAATGACCTAATTCTACTCTTATCATTTATGATCTTATGCTCTTATGAATTCAGCAAAAAACATTTAGACAATAGGTGCAGGAGTAGGCCATTCGGCCCTTTGAGCCAGCATTGCCATTCAATGTGATCATGGCTGATCATCCCCAATCTGTACCCCATTCCTGCCTTCTTCCCATATCCCCTGACTCCGCTATCTTTAAGAGCCCTATCTAGCTCTCTCTTGAAAGTATCCAGAGAACCGGCCTCCACCACCCTCTGAGGCAGAGAATTCCACAGACTCACAACACTCTGTGAGAAAAAGTGTTTCTCGTCTCCGTTCTAAATGGCTTACCCCTTATTCTTAAATTGTGGCCCCTGGTTCTGGACTCCCACAACATTGGGAACATGTTTCCTGCCTCTAGTGTGTCAAACCCTTGACAATGTTTCAATAAGATCCCCTCTCATCCTTCTAAACTCCAGAGTGTACAAGCCCAGCCACTCCATTCTCTCAGCATATGACAGTCCCGCCATCCCGGGAATTAACCTTGTAAACCTATGCTGCACTCTCTCAATAGCAAGAATGTCCTTCCTCAAATTAGTTGACCAAAACTGCACACAATACTCCAGGTGTGGTCTCACTAGGGCCCTGTACAACTGCAGAAGGACCTCTTTGCTCCTATACTCGACTCCTCTTGTTATAAAGGCCAACATGCCATTCGCTTTCTTCACTGCCTATTGTACCTGCATGCTTACTTTCATAGACTGATGAACAAGGACCCCCAGATCCCGTTGCCTTGACGCCATTTAGGTACTGCCTGCCATTCTGAAAGGGACCCGTTAATCCCTACTCTTTGTTTCCTGTCTGCCAACCAAGTCTCTATCCAAGGTAGACAAAATGCTGGAGAAACTCAGCGGGTGCAGCAGCATCTATGGAGCGAAGGAAATAGGCAACGTTTCGGGCCGAAACACTTCTTAAACAATTCTCTATCCATGTCAGCACTCTAAACATAATGTTTCAAAAACTGCAAGAAATGAAGTGTGGTGGACTGACTGATGACGTTTGGGGGCCGTGACCCTTGGCGCCCACCTGCCGGCCCCGCCCATTGAGGTCTGACGCCCGGGCGGTGACGTGCTAGTGGTCATGACGTCACCGCGTTGAGGGACGGCGGCGCGTGACGTGGAGGCTGTCAGCCGAAGGGGCGTCGGGCGGCGGGAGGAGAGAGAGAGAGAGAGAGAGCGAGCGCCCCCCTCACCCGCGCCCACCATGCCGAGCCCGGGGGCCGCCAGCGCCGAGCCCGAGCCCGGGGATGCGGCCGCGGCCGGTTCGGTGCAGGGCGGCGGCGACGACGGGATGACCTGGTGGTATCGCTGGCTGTGCCGGTTCGCGGCTGTGATCGGCGGGGTGTGTGAGTACCGGGGCCCGGGGTGTGTGAGTACCGGGGCCGGGGTGTGTGAGTACCGGGGCCGGGGTGTGTGAGTACCGGGGCCCGGGGTGTGTGAGTACCGGGGCCCGGGGCCGGGGTGTGTGAGTACCGGGGCCCGGGGTGTGTGAGTACCGGGGCCCGGGGTGTGTGAGTACCGGGGCCCGGGGTGTGTGAGTACCGGGGCCCGGGGTGTGTGAGTACCGGGGCCGGGGTGTGTGAGTACCGGGGCCCGGGGTGTGTGAGTACCGGGGCCGGGGTGTGTGAGTACCGGGGCCGGGGTGTGTGAGTACCGGGGCCCGGGGTGTGTGAGTACCGGGGCCGGGGTGTGTGAGTACCGGGGCCCGGGGTGTGTGAGTACCGGGGCCGGGGTGTGTGAGTACCGGGGCCGGGGTGTGTGAGTACCGGGGCCCGGGGTGTGTGAGTACCGGGCCCGGGGTGTGTGAGTACCGGGGCCGGGGTGTGTGAGTACCGGGGCCGGTATGGGGGGTTCCTGTCTATAGCCTGGAGCTTGACCAGCCGGCTGATTGCACCAAAGTTAAGTCCTTAAGTCCTCCCTCCACCACCTCCAGTTTAAATTCCAGTTTGGAATATTTTGGAGGACCAAGAACCAAGAAGAAGAAAGAGCGAGTGTTAAACTTGTTCCCTGCACTGTGGTAAAACCAACATGTCCCATCATGGACCGTCTAGATCCAGTGTTGCCCAGCTCAGATTGAAGCAGCTTTCTCTGGCAGTCCCTGAGAAGGTGTGTTCAAGAAGGAACTGCAGATGCTGGAAAATCGAAGGTAGACAAAAGTACTGGAGAAACTCAGCAGGTGCAGCAGCATCTATGGAGCGAAGGAAATAGGCGACGTTTCCCAAAGGTTTTGTCTCGAAACGTTGCCTATTTCCTTCGCTCCATAGATGATGCCGCACCCGCTGAGTTTCTCCAGCACTTATGTCTACCCCTGAGAAGGTGTGTTGGATCGCCAGCATCTACATGCTTAGCGAGGGAGATGCTGATCAGCATCTTATTTCCTATTATCTAAAACCCTCAGTGTGTAGCAGAAGTTCGTGTTTAGATGGGACCGTGTAGCTGTAACGATGTCATAACTGTTTCGGTTTATTTACCCTGCGTTTGATTTCATTCTACTTATTGTTACAGTCTAGTCAGCTGTGCATGTGCCCACTTGCACAATTAACTTTTTTTTGTCCTCAATGGAGTTGCGTACGCTATTAGACTATCAATGCACACTGGATGATTGTATTTGCAGATCTTGGGAATGTATTCAATGCATCAAACAACCTTGTTTTTGTACAAACAGCACCTGTTTCCATACTGTATCTCTCTGACACTGCTGCCATTCATTGGATTGCTACTTAGAGTTTAGTGTGTTGGAAAGTGGCGGTTTTAAGTTGCTGGCAAATATGTTTAGAAAATTACCTGAATTGAAAGCAAATTACATACAATTGATTTGACAGATAGTGGAATTTATTGCTCTATTATTGCCATGTTTACCAAGGGTGGGAACACTCTTTGTTTTAACCAGGTAGATCACCTCATGAGTGCAACAGGTTATGCAAGAAAGGAAAATAGAATGCAGCATATAAAGTCAGGGCTGCAGAGAAAGTGCAGATAAAAATAAAGTGCAAAGAGTGAAGTGATATAGATTGGAAGATCAGGAATAGATACATAGCACATGATCCATTCAAGAGTCTGATAATAGTAAGGGAAAATCTTTCTGAATCTAGTGATGCGTGCGTTCAACATTTAGTATCCTCTAAACTTGATAATTTACATTTCTCCAAGCCAATTAACCTACAAACCTGTACGTCTTTGGAATGTGGGAGTAAACCAAAGATCTTGGCAAAACCCCACGCGGTCACCCTGACTCCATACAGACAGCACCCGCAGTCGGGATCTGGCAACTTTGCCGCTGCGCCACCGTACCGCCCGACCAAGGGAATATGCTATGGAACTAGTAAAGGGCAATTTCAACAGGCTCTTCCTGCACCCTTGCTCTATTGTTAAGAACTCCCACATGGAGCAGTGCATGGAGAACCAAGATGAAAGGGTAGATCACCATGGTAGTCTCAGTATCCAGGGACATTCCTGTTAGCCAAGATCCTTCAGGAAAATTATTTTAGTCAGCGGAGTTAGTACAGCTTGTAAGGCTATGACTTGTAATGCATGCAAAACGAGCTGGCTTCGACTTGAAGGATCAAATGGCTGCCTCCTGGTATATTATTATGAGAGGTATATTAATGTCTTGAATAGATTAGAGAGGGTAGTCAGCTAATGCTGAATGTGGAAGTCAGCAACTCTTGTGGGGGGTGGGGGCGAGGGAGATGGGTGAGGGAGGGGTGGTAAGGGAGGGAAGGGATAGCGGGGGGCAAGGTGGGGAGGAGGGGGAATTGTGCAACTTGTTTGTCCTCAAGAAAAATGTCTCACAATGATACTACTGGTCCTCAATGATTGATTTTTAATCACAGAATTGAGCTGTGGAAGTATTATCTGTTGTTGTTGTTGTGCTTGGAACCACCGCTTTCTGAATTATATGCGTTGTTTTCACCTCTTTTTGTGCAAAGTTAAGGTAACAGGAATAAATCTGGAGCGTGTTGGATCATTCTCGGTGCTGGGCTCTTTACACAAAGGAACGTCAATAAAATTGAGTATTCAAATATGTTTTATCGGCTATATCTAACTCTAAATCCTCCAGTTGATGCTCATATTTTTGAAATATCTTGCACTCTTATCATTTTTACTGAAATTCTGAAGAGGAAGGTGTGATTAAGGACAAGCTGTAAGACGGCAAGAATGTGTTGTGTTAGGGGAGGTAACTGGGGAACTGATGGCTGACTCATTGCCCTGTGTTAAAGGTATTCCACCAGCTATACCTTGGACTATGATACTCAACCTTAGGGACAGGCAGCTTGTGCATATTTAACAAGATGTTTTTCTATAATTCAGTAGCGGTAATTGGATCCAAATATACACAGTGGATGAGTAGTGGATTTTCCCATCCAGTTAGATAGGATTCTTCCTCTTTCCTCGCCCTTCTGAGTTATGTAACACAAATTAAAGACAGTCATTTTTTTCTCAATTATTTAATGTACTTAGGAGAACATACAATGCAGAAACATGCCGTGGAGGTATTTGTCAACACTTGAACAACCTGTTCCACATATTTTGCACCTATTCCTTCAATATATTCATTGAACAGTACAGCACAGCAACTGGCCCTTCAACCCACAACATCCACACTGAATATGATGCCAAGTTAAACTAATTTCTGCCTACACGTGATCCCTATTCCCCCCCCACCCACATTCCCTGAATATCCATGTGCCAATCCAAAAGCCTCTTAACTGCCACTATCATATCTCAAGTCAAGTTTATTCGTCACATACACATACGGGATGTGCAGTGAAAATGAAAAGTGGCCATGCCTGCGGACTTTGTGCAAAAAACAAACAAACAAACAAACAAACAACCAACCAACAAACTACAAACAGAATCACATGTTCTTTTCCATATTAAATATTGTGGGCGGTATTGTGGTACAGTAACTTAGTAGAGTTAGTCCCAGGTGAGATAGGAGTTTACAGTCCGAATGGCCTCTGGGAAGAAACTCCTTCTCATCCTCTCCGTTCATGGCAACGGAGGCGTTTGCCTGACCGTAGCAGCTGGAACAGTCCGTTGCAGGGGTGGAAGGGGTCTCCCATTATCTTATTGGCTCTGGATCCACCACCTGCCTCCACCACCATCCCCTAGCGGTGTGTTCTAGGCACCCACCACCCTTCGTGTGAACAACTTGTCCCACATATCTCCTTCACATCATGAGCTTGTTTAATTTGCCCTCAAAAGAAAGCCAGAGATAGACTCCCAAAATCAAGCAAGCAGTTTGTTGAAATGTCGTGACACTTGTAATGTGGGTAATGCAGGTATCCTGGTAACTTGTTCAGTCATATTGAATGAGTGATTAATGATGGTCTGAGCCCCTGTTGAAAGTCCAGAAGGGCCAGTGGATTTTTAATGTCCAGTATTAAAGTCCATCTCAGCCATAAAGTGTAGAGTTCCACATTTTCACGCCGCGAAGTATTGATGTCAATCTAGGAAAGATAAGATTGGATTCATTCCCTCGGTTATTGGTCAACTTTATTTTGGTTGTTACTGCACCTCTGTTTAGACTTTACTTTAGAGATACAGCGGGAAAACGGGCCCTTGGGCTCACTGAGACCATGCAAACCAACGATCACCCCTACACTAACACTAACCTGCATTAAGGACAATTTACAGAAGCCAATTAACCTACAAACCTGTAAGTCTTTGGATTGTGGGAGGAAACTGGAGCACCCGGGGAGAACGTACAAACTCCATACAGACAGCACCCGTAGACGGGATTGATCCCGAGTCTCATCACTGTGTGCCATCTGTTAAGCACATTGCCCATAAATGACCAAGTAGACACTGGATAGTAACCAGAGAGACTAATACATAGGACAGCACTAAAAAACGGAGTAGCAGCTGCTCTTGGACTCTGGTCTTTCATGGACATCCCTGCACTCTGCAGGTGGGACCTTTTGAGAATTGAATCTTGATTCTTGAATTAATAATTGAGAATCAACACTCTAACCACAAATGAGATCTATTTTATTGCAACTGAAATGTGGTGCAGGCCACAACTGGTGGGAGAGATGTTTGGACTGTCACAGGTTATGACAGCTGGCAGGGAGAGTACTTTTACTAGCTTTAAGGTTGTGAAGGAAAGACTGGCTGCATCTGTATAACTCACCACATGACCTTGTAGGCCCATAGTATTCCAGCCAACGAAGCCCATGTGAAATTTGAACACTACTGGAAGGAAAAAAAACCTTGCAGCTAATTAGCAAACAGCAATCTCTTACAAACAGCAACCTGTGTGTGAAGTTAGTTAAAAGACAAGTAGAAGAAACACTCCTGCTCTTCATGATAAGTGTTTGCATGTGCCAGTGCCAGCAGTCATGGCCATCGTCTGATGTCAGAAGAAGGGTCCCAACGCCAAACGTCATGTGTCCATTCCCTTCGTAGATGCAGCGTGACCCGCTGAGTTCTTCCAGCACTTTGTGTTTTGCTGAAGATTCCAGCATGTGCAGTTCATTGTGCCTTCGTGGTTTGACGTCTCTCCTGCGTGAGCTCGCCTCGATTAAGCACCATTATCTCAGTGTTGTCCCCTGCGGTTATTAATATTATGGGCAGTGTGTGGTGTTTGAGCCCATGAGCTTCTGTCTGTGTGTTAGGAGCCACATGGATAGCTCTCTGCAGTGAGTCTGGCACTAAACATAGCTGGGAGGAGAGGACTAATGGATATTTGTAATTGATGGTTACATGACCTAGAAAGTGCAGTGGTGCTCTAGTGATAGTCATACCTGACAACAGAGGCTGGGATCGCTTTTATTATCCTCCTGTCTCAACTGAGCCGCTCTTTCTGGTTGTTTTGCAGCTTGTGCAATTGCTGGAGTGTGGAACTGTGTTACAATCGATCCCCTCAACATTGCAGCCGGGGTCTGGATGGTGTAAGTACCTGCACGCAGCAGCCCTGCTCACTGTGAAAAGGATACCTTGAGGTCTTGTTTTGGGAGTGGGTTTTTGTGCACGGTTGAGCTTGTTTAATCCCCCACCCCACCACCTTGCAGGAAACTATCAGATTGGTTAACTTATTCTCTATTACACTTAAAAGAAAAGATTGATCAACGTGCCAAAGAACAATATCAGAGCACTCGTTCCCTGCTTCACCAACTGGCCTTCACCATTTTTGCCAATACCAAACTCCCTTCATGTGTTGTCCCCAATTAATCTCTTGGCTTCTCACGTTCTTCTCCTACCCTAATGTTTCTTACTCCTCTTCCAATTGCAAGCCTTTTCCCCTATCTATTTGCTACCATCTGTATAATAAAAATACATGCAAAGAGTCTAAAAATTAACTTGTGACTTTTGGAGTCTGTTTCATATGCTGTAGAAATTGCACTATCCTTGTAATAGTTTTACCTGTGATTTGTTTCTGAACCCTGTTCTCCATTTCCAGAGAGGAACCTTTTACAAAGCGTCTGTGAGGCAAGTTGCCTTGTGTCCCTTAGATTGGAAACGCAAGGAACTGCAGATGCTGGAATTTTGAGTAAAGCACAAAATGCTGGAGTAATTCAATGGGCCACGTAGCAGGACATGGATGGGGGACGTGTTGGGAACCTTCTTCAGACTGGGTGATGTTTCGGGTCAGAAACCTTATTCAGACTCTGGCGACGTTTCAAGTCGGGACTCTTCTTCAGACAGTTCAAAGTGTCTTGAGTCCTTCCCTGAAACATCACCTCCACTTGTCCTCCGGAGATGCTGGGTGATCCACTGAGTTACTCCAGCACTTTGTCTTTTACCTTTGATTAGGTGCACCTTTAAGACAAAGGTGGCGTGTTGCCAAAAAAATGATGATACTTGTTCTGGAAATATACAAGATCTGTAAAGGTCATTTGGCCATCTCCACTGCAAGAACAGGAATGGTGAATATATGCTACCTGGCGTTTTTGTGCCCTGCCAGCCTTTGCTACATTTTATTGAAGATGGCATTCTGTGTGCCAAATTAATCACAATGTTTCACACTCCTTGACAAAATACTTCTCTTATTTTCTGCATTTCATAGAAACAGACCACTCATTTCACAAGCCTGCATTACATTCCACAGAAACTTCTTAACCTGCCATTGTTATATCCTTCTGTTCCATTTTCCATTGTCTAACTTCTCATTCATGTCATCTCGAGTATTTTCTTCAACTATTCCTGTCATGCATTGCAGTTTTTGTGTGTAGTCTTTAGTTGTGATGCAAACCACAAAATATATTGCATTTGTTTAGTGGCGTAACGTTGCCGTTTTATCTTTTAACATGCAGGCTGAGTGCTTTTGTCCTTTTCCTCTGTGAAGCTCCATTCTGCTGCCAGTTCATAGAGTTTGCGAATGCAGTGTCTGCAAGAGCTGATAAGCTCCGCTACTGGCAGAAAGCAATGTTCTATTGCGGGTAAGTGTACTGTGGGAGGGCTGTGCGGCAGCAGTCAATGACATTTGTATTGCTCATTGGCGTTATGGTTCATGTCTATCCTCATTGCGCTGTAGATAGACACAAATTGCTGGAGTAACTCAGCGGGACATGCAGCATCTCTGGAGAGAAGGAATGGGTGACGTTTCGGGCCGAGTTCCTTCAGAGAGTAACATAGAAAATAGGTGCAGGAGGAGGCCCTTCAAGCCAGAACCACCATTCATTATGATCATGGCTGATCGTCCCCAATCAATAACCCGTGCCTGCCTTCTCCCCATATCCCTTGATTCCACCAGCCCTGAGAGCTCTCTCTCAAATCCTTCCAGTGATTTGGCCTCTGGCAGGGAATTCCACAAATTCACAACTCTCTGGGTGAAAAAGATTTTTCTCACCTCGGTCTTATATGGCCTCCCCTTTATTCTAAGACTGTGGCCCCTGGTTCTGGACTCACCCAACATTGGGAACATTTTTCTTGCATCTAGCTTATCCAGTGCTTTTATAATTTTATATGTTTCTATAAGATTCCCCCTCATCCTTCTAAACTCCAGTGAATCCAGTGAGTAGTGTGTAACTGACCTAATGAGGTGATGATGGGTTTGGGGAATTAGCTGGGAGATGCTGTGGAGATTAGTCATGGACAGGATTGAATTTTGCCAGGTTATAAATCGCGTTAAATAATCTACTAATACTGTCTTTTGTTCACAAATGGTTCAGCAACCTGCTGAAGGATCTATTTGGCACTCGGCTTCCTTGAAATTCTACTCCAAATTTTGTGCTATCTGCAAATTTAGAAACTTGCAGTG
This sequence comes from Okamejei kenojei, assembly GCA_035221665.1. Classification (NCBI taxonomy): domain Eukaryota; kingdom Metazoa; phylum Chordata; class Chondrichthyes; order Rajiformes; family Rajidae; genus Okamejei; species Okamejei kenojei. The sequence goes on from CM069163.1 coordinate 24,297,186, forward strand.
TACCCCAAAGATCTACCCCTCAAGTCTGGGTCACGGGTCAGAAAAAAAGCATGGCTTCATCAGTGTAATCTGTGAATCATTATTCTCCTTTCTTCTTTTTGAAAAGCAGTTGTTCGCCAAGTGCCACTTTATCAGTTACTTAATATAAATTGTATCAGGAGAGGGCATCAGTACCCTCTTTAACATAGAAACATAGAAAATAGGTGCAGGACTAGGCCATTGGAACAGAGGGATCTAGGAATAACTGAAGGTGGAATCGCATGTAGATAGGGTGGTAAAGAAAGCCTTTGGTGTGCTGGCCTTTATAAATCAGAGCATTGAATATAGGAGTAGGGAAGTAATGTTAAAATTGTACAAGGCATTGGTAAGACCAATTCTGGAGTATGGTGTACAATTTTGGTCGCCTAATTATAGGAAGGATGTCAACAAAATAGAGAGAGTACAGAGGAGATTTACTAGAATGTTGCCAGGGTTCCAGCAACTATGTTACAGAGAAAGGTTGAACAAGTTAGGTCTTTATTCTTTGGAGCGCAGAAGGTTAAGGGGGGACTTGATTGAGGTCTTTAAAATGATGAAAGGGATAGACAGAGTTGACGTGGATAAGCTTTTCCCATTGAGGGTAGGGAAGATTCAAACAAGAGGGCATGACATGAGAATTAAGGGACAGAAGTTTAGGGGTAACGTGAGGGGGAACTTCTTTACTCAGAGGGTGGTGGCTGTGTGGAATGAGCTTCCAGCAGAGGTGGTGGAGGCAGGATCGATTTTAACATTTAAAAGTAAAGTGGATAGGTATATGGACGTGAAGGGAATGGAGGGGTATGGTCTGAGTACAGGTAGATGGGACTAGGGGAAAACAAATGGTCGGCACGGCCTGGAAGGGCCGAGAGGGCCTGTTTCCGTGCTGTAATTGTTATATGGTTATATGGTTTGTTTATAGGGTTATATTCGGCCCTTCGAGCCTGCACCACCATTCAATATGATCATGGCTGATCATCCAATTCAGTATCCTGTACCTGCCTTCTCTCCATACCCCCTGATCCCTTTAGCCACAAGGGCCAGATCTAACTCCCTCTTAAATATGGCCAATGAGCTGGCCTTAACTACCTTCTGTGGCAGAGAATTCCAGAGATTCACCACTCTCTGTGTGAAAAATGTTTTTCTCATGTTTTACGCCCGATGCTTCAACCTTGGGGAGAAGTCTGTTGTGTGGCACTTTATCAAGAACCTTCGGGAAGTCTGTGTGCACCACATTGCCTGTGGCCCTCATCAATTCTGACCATTATCTCATTTTTTTTTTTAACTCTTTATCAAATTGGTTAAACACAATCGCCCTTTACAAACCTGTGCTAGCTTTCCATTTTTCTTTGACCTCCCAGGTAATGATTCATCCTTTTCTAGCTCAGTGTTTTTAAATGCGTTCCCACCTCAGAGGTGAACTTGTCTCAGCTGTTGTCGCTGAGGTTACTCAGAACGGCGGAGTAACATTTCCTTTCCAGTCCTCTGGCATCACTCCTCCCCATTGTTCTCTGCTTATTGAACACTATTTTGTTTTCTCTCACCTAATTTTGAGGAGGGTCTTGGACCAGAACTGCTAACAGTTTCTCTTCCCACAGGTGCTGCCTGATCTGAATGTTCCCAGCATTTTCCGTTATTATTTTAGATTTCCAGCATCGATAGTTTTTCCTGATTTTCAATGTGTCTGTGGACTTCTTCCAGAACTTAAGTGAAAGATTACTCCCATCCTGGTTTCCAGAATGTAAAGTGAATCTTTATTTTTCTCTTTCCCCACAGGATAGCAATATTCCCAGTTTGCCTGCGATTTTCATTCACTACGCTCTTTGGGAATGCAATTGCTTTTGCTTCAGGTGTGCTGTATGGACTTGCATCGCTTGGCAAAAAGTGAGTTTTCACTGGCATTCGACGTCTGTTTATTGTGTGACTTGATCTCGACTTGAGGGCAGATTGAAAACACAGGATTGAACGATTAAAAGGACACGGTACAGTTCCCCGCTTGCTTGTTTTTCTTAAAGCTCGGAGAATAGCACAAAGGATGCCTGCCAATAAATGGATGCAGTTGTTAAGCATCGCCATTGAGTAGTTGAGCTTAAGTGATACTGTGTGATACTGTGAATGTCCCACAGATTCAATGCTGATTCTGCTAACAAAAACAGAATCACTGATCAGTCTGTTTCAATCAGACCTGCAATCTTGAAAAAGATAATTTCTTCAGCAAAATGCAGTGAGGAGGAAGATACTTATATTTGAAGTCTCTCCCAGACATTTGCAAAAATAACATTCAAGCTTTTCCAAGAAATAGTAAAGATACGCATCTTAAGATTCAAGATTCAATTTAATTATCACCATATGCACCATTAGTATGTAACAAGTTGTACTTGATCACTTAAATGGTTGTTCACAGTGACAATCTTGATATAATATCCCCCATGACCAATTGTGCCTAAGGGTTTATTGCTGTAAATGAGTAGAATTGAGTTTGTACATCTATAAAATGTGAATGTCTTCCTCTCACTACATTTTACTGCAGCAGTAATGATTTTAAAGAGGCTGGTTTCTGTTGTGCATGTAAACTATGTTGATGGTGTTTTCAATATTGAATTTATTTAAAACAGTCACTGCAGCCTTTTTGCAGTAGCGAAGGTGTTTAAATGGGCTCGGCTGTGGAATGCTATATATTTGGAGTCCCACGATAAGCCCTGTTACACTATGGCTGGCACTGCCACTGTATTGATGACCAAAAGTTGTTGGAAAAATCCGTATGCATGCATGCAGATTTGTATTCCCCTTACAATAGGGTAGAATTGCTTTCAAATAGCTTGCGGAAAATGTCCAGATTGTTCTGATCCAGATGTTGAAAACAGCTGTAAATGTATGCAATATTGTGTGAACGAGAATGGATTTAATTAAGAATGGAGATTGTAGCTTGGATCCATGGGATCAACGTTTTGGAAGTCATTATTCCTAGAGAGAATTTGTTAACATGTTTGGTGTATTTGTGTCAAGTTGGCTTGAGAGGAAGCTGCTGCTAAACCTTGCTTGAAGAATTGGGTCCTTGCTGGAGTATTGCCAATTCTAAGCATGGCCGAGGAGGATGCAAAGCATTTGGGAAGGTGATTTATTGGAGTGGGACGAGGGTGGTCATTATGCACGTGGCCTGGTGAAGTGGATGGGCCTATTCTTGGAGCAGGACAGATGAAGGTGTTTTAAAGGAAGTTATGCAGGCTTTTGAGGGAGTGAATAAGGCAAGCCCTTTAATGATCGGTAAAAGATGCAGAGGTGAGCTGAAGTAAAAATATTTTGTTGCAACAATTGGTTAAGAATTGGTTAAGCAGGTTAACAATTGATTAAACTGCTTGGTGATTCAAGTCGAGGCTTTCAGAATATTTGAAGTAGAAAAACCAAGTATCCAGCAAAAGAGCTAATGGGGAAATGGAGTGAAAGATGGCTACTTTTCATTATTTTTCTGTTTTCTAATGGTTCCCCTTTCTCCTCCCTTCCCCTCCCCCCACTTCCACAACCGACCACGAAGGGGTGATGCTGTTTCGTACGCCAGGCTCAAAGACAAGAAACTGGCCGATGAGGAAAAGTTGACGGGATCGATCACCAATGAGACGGCAATGCAGTGAAAGACACCATGTTTACCTCGTGTAACCGCAGTTCAACAAGCTAGCGGGACTTCATATTTATATGCGTACAATTTATATACTGCAGAGAGGGTCAGCTCTTGTTATGATGTGCAATTGGTTCTTTTAAGGAATAGTAAAAAAACAGTGTAGATAGACACAAAATGGTGGAGTAACTCAGCGGGTCAGGCATCATGTCTGGAGAGAAGGAATGCGTGATATTTCAGGTCGATAACCCTTCTTCAACCTGAAGAAGGGTCTTCACCCGAAACATCACCTATTCCTTCTCTACAGAGATGCCGCCTGACCCGCTGAGTTACTCCACCATTTTGTGTCTATTGTCGGTGTAAACTAACATCTGCAGTTCCTTCCTACACAGTAAAAACACTGCTGGAGTAACTCAGCAGGTCAAGCATCATCTCTGAATGACATGTCTTCCATAGATGCTGCCCGACCCTCTGAGTTACTACAATACTTTGAGATTTTTTTGCAAACCAGCATCTGCAGTTCCTTGTGTTTTCAAAAAGAATCGAATCCCTCTCTTTTTAAATATGTGACTTTTATATCCTTGCTGCATTTCTAGGGATTTTGACTTTTAGACTTTCTTTAAATCAGTTACTGATTCTAAATCTCAGGGGCTTGACAGCCTTTTAATATTCTGTTGATGTGATTACAGATCAAATGATGTTGATTACATTGAGATAGGCTGCACTTGAATTCACTATCAGTTGCTGCTGGCAGCTATGCACCACCCATTGGGATAATTAAATTACCACAATAATGGGATTCAGGTTGCGGCTCAGTAATACCATATGTTTCTTACAGCACAGTTTAATACAAATCCAGGCGTTTTGTTTGGGCTATCCTTCATGGAAAATATCACTGCACTAGAATTATTTTCTGTAAATCTCCAACCATGCTTTCTAAAGTGGAATTTGCTCTTACTCTTGGTGGCACAGTGATCAAACTCCCCACATTCACCAACTGCATCTACTGGCTTGGGTGCTGCCTCACCTTTACCAATGTATCGATGACCATCGATGGGTAGCACGATGGCACAGCAGGTAGAGCTGGTAAAACCACTGCCTCACAGCGCCAGAGACGCAGATTCGACCTTGACCTCCGGTGCTGGCTGTGTGAAGTTTGTGGGCTCTCCGTATGACTGCTCGCGCATCCCAATAACGCGCAGGTTTGTAGGTTAATTGGCCCCTGTAAATTGCCCCTGGAGAGAGGATGTGAGAGTGGGATAACCTAGAACTAATGTGAACTGATGATCAAAGGTCAGTTTGGACTCATTGGGCCGAAGGGCCTGTTTCCATACTGTACCTCTGTATCTCTCAACTGCCTATACCGATGCTGCTAAGTTCTGACTATGTACCAGTTTCCATCCTGCTCTCAGTTTTCTATGCTCCATCACTGACACTTCCCCTCCCGAGCTCTGTTTCAGGAGTTAGGTGAACAAACAATATTCACCACGGTGCTAATGTGAGCTCGCTAATTTCTTCATGAGGACCGGCTGACCTGCTAAATATTTACATATTTTCTGTTCACTTCAGAATTGATTCTCCAGCAATATTTAATTCAATTCTTGAATTTCTTCAGGGAAAAGGTCATGTAACATTTCCGGACATTCACTGGGAGATCCAACTGCCCCTTTATACAGATGACTTATAACTCAGTTACATAGAATATCCAACACACTATCAAGATCTCGATTTGATCCAGGAAATCTCCCTCAACACCAGCAGCCATAGCTCGCCAATCCTTTACATGCTGTCATCTTCCTCTGCAAACATAATCTGGAGTATCTTTGGACTGCGGTGTACAGGAAAGGGAAAAAGACACACACACACAATCTTTTGAAGTATGAGTGAGTTTTTATTGGGAAAAGCAAAATAATTCTTATCTAGAGGACAGTTTGGTTTGGCCATGATGCAATCCATAGTACACTAGGTGCTGTCGTCTTTAGGGCAGTGGCCAGTTAATTAAAATACAGGGCTTGAAGTAAGGTGTTTTTAGGAGAATAGCATGAAGATGTACAAGCTGATTTTGTTTTTTCAAGGGCCAGTAATTCTGGATCATTGTGTATGTTAAAGAAATGCATGCTGGATGTGATTAACATGACTTGAGACAAGTCAAAGCTTGACTTGTGCTCTGTGCATGAGAGCACAACTTATAAGGGAATTCTCCAGCTCCTCCATTGCACGGCTGACAAACATTTGTCCAACATCCTGTGACTTTGTTCCACATGTTAATTTGTTTCGCCCCTCGGATGGCAATAATTTTCTCAATGTCACCACCACATGTTAGCACCACTCCTTAGCCTTTCCTTTGTCTATCTGAACTCTTGTTTTTGCCTCAACCATAAATCCTGGCAACAGATAACACCGAAGACAGACACAAAATGTTGGAGTAACTCAGTGGGTCAGGCAGCATCTCTGGAGAAAATGAATAGGTGAAGTTTTGGGTCAAGACCCTTCTTCAGATTGATTCCTTTTCTTCAGAGATGCTGCCTATCCTGCTGAGTTACTCCAGCATTTTATAGACAAAAGGTGCAGGTGTAGGCCATTCAGCCCTTCGAGCCAGCACGGCCATTCAATGTGATCATGGCTGATCATCCACAATGATGTCTGTCCAAGGCACATCTTTTGTGTCTGTTTTCGATGCAAACCTGCATTTGCAGTAGTTCCTTCCTGCACAGAATAGATAACATTGTTTGTTTTATAACTGTTTCCTGTTTTCTAAACCTCTTGGGTTTAACCAATAGCCCCGGAATTACTGGGAGTTTTCTATTGTCCTCTTATACGGGTCTCATAAGCTAAACCAAGGCAAAATCTAACGGGCAGCGTTCTGGGGAATCAGTGCTGGACTCTCATTCCTTCTTATTGTTTTACATTATGAAGCTCAAAATTGCACACAGTTCTTTAACTTGAGCCTTAGTTTTGTACACCTGCCTCTTTTATTTATATTCCGCTCCTTTTATTTGTGACGAGTCCTCCACAAAGCATGCCGATGCTGCGTTTGCTGTGGTATGCTTAGTGTTAACCAGAGCTGTGGACACTGGCCTGACTTCACACACAAAATCCGTCAGGTCTGGCTGTGCTGTCTCTAGTGTGATGTTTAGTGTTGGCCGATTGTTCACTGCCGGTTTCACCTCTCAGTTTTTTTCGGCGCAAGTTCTATTCTTCTGAGCATTACCATTGGGGATATCAGGAGGCTATGGGCCAGTTAATTGATGCTGACTTTAAATAGACCATGACTGATCAGAATGGTACATGGTTGCTTCCTTAGACCTGGCCGATAAGAGTGGAAGAGTTGGGAAGGGGATAAAATTGGCCAGCGCTCTGGTTCCTAATTATGTGAGTGAGGGGTGCAAATCACACCCCAAACAACAGTTTGCAAAGATTTATTTCGGATAAGAAATGAATGCCCTTCCAAAGACAGTGCTTATGTTAATCCATTCTTGCAAACATATAACCATATAACCATATAACAATTACAGCACGGAATCTTGCAACCTTAAGGAATGGAGAGGCAAATGTTGGCCAGATGGGTAATAGTCTTTGGGATTTGATCAGATTCTGGGTCAGCAATAATTGGAAACTGATCATAAATAGTTGTACATTTTAGAGTTTTAGTTTGTATTGGCATGTGTCTATTTAAATACAATGGATATTTTATATATTTTGTCCATTTCTGACCATTTACTGTGAAATAAAAAATGTTACTGCACTCTTGTCATAGTCATAAAATACCAAAACTGGCACTTCAGCCCACTATGTTGATGACTACCATCTATTCTAGCCGCCCTCTATGGCGTGAGAATTTGGGTGCTCTAAAAGATGTAGAAATATTCTGAGCGCACCTGGCCCCATCACCTTCTCAGGCAGTGCATTCCATATCGCAGCTTGCCTCTAGGTTTACAAATAAAATCCTCAGATTCCCTCCTACCTTACATCTGCACCCTCTGATTTTAGACATCTCTGCTATTGAAGGAAGTTTCCCACTATCCATCCTGTCTATGCCACTCATAAGTGACATGGTTAATTCAGAGACTACGGTCCTGAACATGAATAAAGGAGATTTTGAAGGTATGAAGAGACGGGAATTGGCTCGGAGAGACTGGTAAATCATACTTAAAGGGTTGACAGTAGAGATGCAATGGCAAAGCTTTAAAGAATCGCATGACTGAATCCAGAAATTGTTCATCCCTGGCGGAAAAATAAAACGGTGGCAATCACCGAACAGCAATCACCCCAAACGCTAGCACTATCTTACACATGAGGGACAATTTTACAATTTCCAGAAACCAATGAACCTACAAACCTCTATGTCTTTGGAGTGTGGAAGAAATCCGGAGCACCCGGAGAAAACCCACAGGAAGAACGTATAAACTCCGCACAGACAGCACCCGTAGTCAGGATCGAACCCGGGACTGTGGATCTGTAAGGCAGCAACTCTACCACTGTGTCGCCCAACACTTGCTCCCTCCAGAGGTTGTGAAATCTCAACAGATTTATACCCCAACACTACCTTCATTGGAAGTATTTGATGAAAAAACACACAGTAAGTTTAACATCTTATGAGCAGGTATCCATGCTGTACCTCGAGTGATTGATGGGTCAAGGTGGAGGGAGTTTTACTCCGTATAACCTGCTCCGTACCAGCCCTGAGAGTGTGTGATGTGTGGAGGTACGCAAAGAGCAACCATCCCTGCATCACCAGCTCTTTGAACAATAGCAGGCGATGATAAAATGCACCAAATTAATTTTTGCTTTGGGATGGGTTTCCCCTTCATCGGACGGACAGGAAGAGGAGCTTATCAGAGCAAGTCTTTAACTTCCAGCTCTTCAACATTGAGGGTCCACGTCAACTGTTGTCATCATCGCGGGGAGTCCTCAGGTTCCTGAACTCGTCTTCAATTTGCTCCAAGGTTTTCCCTTTGGTTTCCGGGACGCAGCAAGAAGGTGAATATTAGTCCCAGGACGCAGATCACGCAGAAGAACAAGAAGGGCACAGAGAGTCCATAGGAATCCTGAACAAGAACAAAACGTTTAAACTCTTTTAAACAAAAACTTCCCCAGATGCATGGACTCATTTGTAGATACTGTAACTCTCCAACTTTAATCATGACTAAAATTATTAAATTATAAGAACGAGGTGTGTGTGATGATCTTTAGTGAAGCATGCCATACCTGATATTATGACGATCTGTGCAGGAAAACGTAAACACAATGAACTGCAGATGCTGGTTTACAAACAAAGACACAAAGTACTGGAGTAACTCATTGAATCTGGCAGCATCTCTGGAGAACATGGATAGGAGATGTTTCGAATAAGAGACCTGACGTGAAACATCGCCTATCCATGTTCTCCATGGATGCTGCCTGACCCGTTGAGCTACTCCCAGGAACTTTGTGTTTTAATCCATGCAGGAGGTTCATGTTCAGGCTAGGCGGCTGTGACTTGTGGATGCCACAAGGATCAGTACAGGGAGTCCGGCTGCTCACAGTCCAGAGCAGTGACTTGTAAGGAAGGACCAGTCGTATTTTGCTACAACTAAGTGGCAATGTGGGCTTGAGAAAGATGCAGAGAGGCTTCAGAGGAATACAGACAGGCTAAGACTATGGTGGATGTAATTTACTGTGGAGCAATTTAAAGTCATCCTCTTTGAAAGCAAAATTGAGTCAAAGAATCATACAGAGTGGAAACAGGCCCTTTGGCCCAACTTGCCCACACCCACCAACATGTACCAAATGTTTCTTAAATGTTGTGATACTTCCTGACTCAACTCCCTCCTCTGGCAGCTGGCTCCATACACCCACCACCCTTTGTGTGAAAACGTTCCCCCTCAGGTTCGTATTAAATCTTTCCCACTTCACCGTAAACCTATGTGCTCTAGTTCTAGATTCCCCATACTCTGGGCAAGAGACTCTGTGCGTCCACCCGATCTGTTTCTCTCATGAATGGAAGAGAAAAAATAGAAAAATGGAGTGTTGTTTTACATAGTGAAAGATTGAAACCTGTTGCTGTTTGGAGAGATCTGGGTATGCTCGTACATAAATGATTACAATCTAATGTGCAGCTAAAACAATGGTACGTTGGCCCACCTTGCAAGAGGATCTGTGTGCAACACCAAGGGCCTGTCCCACTTGGCCGTCATTTGCGCGTAATTTACTCGTCATGACGTACGCGTCGTGACATGCACGTGATGCACGCATGGTGCACGATGACATAGGCAGTGACGTGCGGCGTCGCAAGATTTGTGATGTACACACGTGCGTGACGCATAAATGACGGCCAAGTGGGACAGGCCCTTAAAGAGATCATACAGAGCCCTGGGGAGACCACACCTTTGGACTGGGGCAGCACATGGCTGCAGTTGGTAGAGCTGCTATCACTCAGCGCTGGGATCGATCCTGACCTCCATTGCTGCCTGTGTGGAGTTTTCACGTTCTATCTGTGACTGCATGCATTTCCTACGGTTGATCCAGTGTCCGCCCACATCCCAAAGACGTGCAGAAGGGTCTCTACCGGGAACGTCACGTATTCCTTTTCTCCAGAGATGATGCCTGACCTGCTGGAGTTACCCCAGCATTTTGTGTCTATCTTCAGGTTCGTACGTTGATTGGCCTCTGTAAATTGCCACTAGTGTGTAGGGAGTATATGAGATAGTGGGAATAACATAGAACTAGTGAAACAGGTAATCAATAGTCGGTGTGGACTCTGTTGGTCTGAAGAGTCTGTTTCCATTCTGTATCTGTAAATCAAACTAAACTAAACTAAATTAAACCTGGAACTTTATGGATAGGTCCAGTCTCGCCACCTAAGGTAGAGGGAATGAAACAAAGGTTCATCAGATTAAATTCAAGGATGTTTGAGATAATCTCATTGAAAAGTACAGAGCCTGTGCAGGGTTGGATGATTCACATGGCTGGCATGTCGAGGACCAGAGGTCACATCTCAAGATAAGGGTATGATCATTCAGGACTGGGAAGAGAAGATATTTCCTCATGCAACACCTCATGAAACTTCTGCATTCACTTCCCCAGGGGGTGGGTGGAGGCTGACTGACTGACTGACAGAGGATTTGGGGATATTTAGGGGACCAAGGGACATGGATTTTTTTTCCCCCCAGGAGAGAAAACAAATCCTTGAGACCTGTGGGGCAGAAGAGAAGGAGAATTCATTAAGAGGAACAAACCTTCACGGGCAGGAACCACTCTGTGAGGATGAACCCTGTGATCCAGCTGACAATGACACACAGGCCTGACATCAGGCCCCGCACTTTAAGGGGAAGGATTTCCGACATCAACAGCCAAGTGATTGGGCCCCAGCCCAGGGCGTAGCCTGCAAACAGGACAAGAGGAGACAACGTCTTCAACCACATTGAGACAACTGGCTTAGTGATCACATATGGGCAAGCGATCAGACAACATGGGAAAAACATCTCAGGAACAGCTAAAGGTCCATTAGGCCCAACGAGACCCCTCGGAATACAGGGGTTAGAGGGAATCCGATCATTTTATTTTTAAACCCAGCGGCAAGCTGCGATGTTGAATGAATGCACTGCCTGAGAAGGTGACGGGGCCAGGTACACCACTTTGATCGTGTTTTAAATCCCCAGCACCTTTCCCTTTCTGCACCCGCACCCTGACGTGAGAAAATAGCCCTCAACCTATTGGGTTATTGATTCCACCTTTGCTTCAGTGCAGTGCTCTCCAAATGTAAACCGACAATGTTCCAGGTACACCGACATTGCCTATTGTGTTCACTGTCATATGTACCGAGGCTTTGTTTTACAAACGATCCATTCAAATCAGGTGGTACTATCCGATCAATCCCAACTCAAGCACAATGAGAAAGGTACAGAATATAATGGTCAGCATTATAGCGTAACAGTTCCAAAAACAGTCCAATGTCTGCAATTGGGTAGAGGTGAATAGGAGAGTACCTTAGCGTACGAAAGGGCCTTTTGGAAGCCTGATAAGGGAAGGGGAAAAGCTGTCCCAAAGTGTGATGATTTCTCACTATTCCACCAAACACTTGCAGGGTAGGTACAATATTAGGGCCCCGACCCAAAACTTCACCTGTACTTTTTCTCCAGAGAAGCTGTTTGACCCTCTAACCCCAGCACTTTGTGTCTATCTTAGGTACAATATTAGTTTGGCATAAAGTAAAGCTTCCTCAATAGCCCCCTAACCAAACTCTTGAAGTAGGACGGACTTACCAAATATGTAAACAGTGACGCTGAGCAGAGGTAGGATGGTTAGCCATTTTGCTATGTTGTGTTGAGGCAGATGCGCAAGGGTTAAGTGGTCACTTTCCACATTAGAATGGTTAGTCATGCTTGTGTTGTAGTTTTTCATCTCATCCAGCCTGACGTAGACTCCAAGGGTCAATGTGGACAGAAACATAATTACACCTGGTGGGAAAAATGAAAGAAAGATTTGAATTTCAGTGCTATTTCTCATGCTCAAAGACTGTTTTTGCAATGACCCCAAACCTAGCGGTATGGTAATACAATGGTTAGAATATTGGATGCTGAGATGGCAGAGAAACCACTGATTGTTAGCTCAAGTCCCACTGTAAGAAATGGAATGTAGATGAAACTTTCAGGAGGAGGAACTGCAACACTGGTGGATTATTGTAAAAATCCAACTGATGCACAATTCTCCTAAAGGGAAGGAAATATGTTTAGTTTAATTTAGTTTATTGTCACGTGTACGGAGGTACAATGAAAAGCTTCTGATGCGTGCTAACCAGTCAGCGGAAAGACAATACATTACAATACATTGCACAGTGTGCAGATACATGATAAAGGGAATAACATTTAGTGCAAAATAAAGTCCGATTAAAGATAGTCCGAGTGTCTCCAATGAGGTAGATGGATTTTACCCATTTGAATGTCCAGACCCACACTAGTACTGTTGGTTCAGATGCACCTCTGAAGCGATCTAAGTTACTCCAGCGTTTCATATACTTTGGATAAGCCTACATCAGCAGTTCCTTGATTCTACATTTAAAAGTTTGGTTTTCCAGGGACTCTCAATGATCCCACTCCAGGTCTAAAACCACCAACACTCTGTTCTTCAACAACTTTGGCCTAATTCCCAGTCAGATTCGTTAGATCATGGGACTCACGCATAAGCCAATCTTCAAAGAGACTCCACTTGGCGATCAGGATTGGAAAGTGAGCAGGTTTGATCCTTTCCATATCGTGAGTTTGAAGGAGGTGGTAAATAGACAATAGGTGTATACTTGGGGCTTTTATACGCTGGAATTTAGAAGGATGAGAGGCGATCTTATAAGATTATTAAGGGTTTTATTAAGAGGGGATCTTATTGAAACATATAAGATTATTAAGGGTTTGGACACGCTAGAGGCAGGAAACATGTTCCCGATGTTGGGGGAGTCCAGAACCAGGAGCCACAGTTTAAGAATAAGGGGTAAGGCATTTAGAACGGAGATAAGGAAATACTTTTTCTCACAGAGAGTTGTGAATCTGTGAAATTCTCTGCCTCAGAGGGCAGTGGAAGCCAGTTCCCTGGATACTTTCAAGAAGAGCTAGATAGGGCGCTTAAAGATAGCAGAGTCAGGGGATATGCAGAGAAGACAGGAACGAGGTACTGTTTGTGGATGATCAGCCATGATCATATTGAATGGCGGTGCTGGCTCGAAGGGCTGAATGGCCTACTCCTGCACCTATTGTCTATTGTCTATTGAAACAAGACTAAGTTTATCATGCCCTTTCCATCCCTGGCTTCGTCAGTGCAGACCAATGATGGAATTAGCCTCCCTGCTCTGTAGCTCGGTCCCACTGCATCTTATTTCATTTTACCTGAAGCAAAGAGAAGTTTCCGCCTTCCAGCTTTGTCCATAACCCAGGCCGCAATGGACACGGACACCAAGCGAACGAGTCCAACCAGCACTGCATCATAGGAACCTGGCTACAAAACAACCTCCGTCAGTCTGCTGAACTGAAAGTGAGTGAGGGGGGGAGGCGATGGGAGATACGCTAAATATGAAGGACCCTTTACCGTCGGCAGAGGGTAAAGTTTTAAAGTAATTAGTAGAAGTTGTAGTGGAGAGATGTTCTTTTTAGAGATACAGCGTGGAAACAAGCCCTTTGACCCAGCGAGTCCACGCCGACCATCGATCGCCCCATACGCTGGTTCCACATTATCCCATTTTCGCATCCTACACGGGGTGGAAGAGTGCAACCCTGTTTCGACTAATGCAATCAACTCGACGTGCACAAACGGAAGATCAAATAGAACAAGTTGTCCGACAACTTTAGGCCGTGCACGCCACACGACAGAAGACGAAGACGAAGCTTCCTACACACATGCCCGCACATCTTTGGGATGTGGGAGGAAATCGGGGCACCCGGAGGAAACCCACGCGGTCACAGGGAAAATATACAAACTCCACACAAACAGCATCCGAGGTTCGGTTCGAACCTGTGTCTCTGGTGCCGTGAGGTAGCAGCTCTACCCGCTGCACCACAGCTGAGGGGACGGGTGGGGGTCTGGAACTCTGCGCGGATGGGGACCCCGGGTTATTGTTGGATGGCAATAGTGTGTGATGTTGGTACTTACTAGGATGACGGACGTACTGTCAAAGATGAGCTGCATGTTGACCAGGATGACTGTGATGCCACTCAGCTGTTGAAACACTCTCATGAGGAGAGTAATCAGCATGGGCTTGTAGACAAAGGGCTGCCACAGGTCCATGCATGACAATCGTTTGACCTGCGGGGAGACAGAGCCACAAGCTCACATTGGAAGAACAGGGAAAGACAGAGAGCTTGTCGTTTATACACCACCGAGGCACAAGGAACTGCAGATGCTGGAGTCGTGAGCAAAGCATGAAGCGCTGGAGGAACTCAATGGGTCAGGCAGCGTCTTTGGAGGGAATGGGGTAGGCGGATCAGGGCTCTTCTTCAAACTAGTTGGCACTGGGGAAGGGAGAAACTGGAAGAGAGGTGAGGGTGGGACAAATCCTGGCAAGTGGTGGATAGGTGGGTATAGGTGAGGCTGCCAGGCTCTGCCCTGCCCCCACCTCTTCTTCAGCTTCCCCCTCCCCCAACTAAAACCAGTCTGAAGATGGGTCCAGGCCCACCAGTCCAACCCCTCCACATATGCTGCCTGACCTGCTGAGATCCTCCAGCACATTGTGTTTCATTTTATGCAGCACTGAAGTACTTCCACAGTGTAGAATGCAGAACAAGCAGCCAACACTGACGAGAATCCACAAGCAGTGATGGGAGAACTGTTCAGATGATCCACGTAACCACAGTGTTCCATGGAGACATTCGAAGCCCCTTATTGCTTCTTAAAATGGTCGCTTTGGAACCCAGATAGGCCTTCATTCACTGGCTTCTCCAAAAGATGGAACATACAGTGGTATTCCCCCGTGAAGTGTGTCATCTGTACAATTACCCTCAGTGTGCAGGTGTAAAATTTCACTTAAAAAGATAGACAAAGTACAAATTCTTAAGACCATACAAAGCTTTAATTTAACGTCTGACGGGTGTGGACCTAGAGACCCAGAGGCAACAGTTTTACCTCCAAATCTCCTGCAGCAGAAATACCAGAAATACAAAGAAATACCAGAAAACCGGGGTTAATATACCTTCAGCCACCTCCAAATATGGAGTTGTTTTTCAGTCTTTGCCAAAAGCCAGTAATACCAATGGCATCCTCTGGCCCCTTCTTATCTGATTAACCTCTTCAACTTACATTAAAACACTTGTAAGTTTTTCAGAGAGCTGTGAATTTTTCAAGACGTAAAAAAAACCTTGCCATGATGATTTTTTTTGCCAAATCCCATCATGCAATACAATTGGCCTTTTACAACAGGAAAGCTTAAATATGACAACAATCGATTAATAACTAACTCTTTCACAGGAAGTGCATGGGAAAGTGCAATAACACAGAACATAAAGCTTTTCACTGTACCTCGGTGCACGTGACAATAATAACCAAAACTATACTAAACTAGTGTGAGCGCTGTCCAGCATGGACTCGGTGGGCCAAAGGACCTGTTTTCATGCTGCATCTTTCAATTAATCAATCATTTTTGCTCACAGATCACCCACTAAACTCTTTGAATGTCAGAGACTAATGACCCAAACTTTGTGTCTGGATGCTTATGTTTGCTCTGGGCTGTGTGCAGTGGGAGTGGGTGTGAAGGGGTTTGGTACACGAGGAGTCTATTGACATGGAGGGTGGTTGGGGAAGATGGCAGGGCAGCCGATTCCCTTCGCTATCCGTGCTTCACCCGGCGATTCAGGAAAGGAAGCCCTTCCCAACGGGCCATTCCCACTTACATCCTTGTTCAGGGATTCATCGATCTTCCTGTACTCCTGCAGGTAATCGGAATCCGATCCTCGAAGCCACATGAGGGCTTGGAGGGCTTCGTAATCGCGCTCTTTGGAGATTAAATAGCGAGGAGACTCCGGCATGAAGCACATGACGATAATTAACACTGTCGGTATAAATGCCCCGACACAAGCTAGCCAACGCCATGACAAGACCAAGTCTGAAAAATAACAACAGATCTCGGGTCAGTTTTACACTTGAATCACTGATCTCCTTTCCCCATCCCTGAGATCATCCCTGGGAACACTTTGCCTCAGGAAAGCAGCCACAAAATCAAGGACCCTTTACACACCAGTTATCCCCCCTCCTCCCCTCTCCATTTGGGCAGAATATACAAAAGCTTGAAAGCGCATATCACCGCTTTTAAGGACAGCTGCTTCCCTGTTATTATCAGACTTCTGAAGGGAACTCCCATAAACTGGGCTGTAATCCCCCATCTCCCAGCCAACCTCATTGCGGTCGTTGCACTTTTTTAAATCTGCACTTTCCCTGTAGCTGTAACACTATATACTGCCCTCTGGTGCTTTTCTGTTGACTGTGCCTGTCGCACTTGTGCGTGGCTTGATGAATGGTATGATTTGGCTGGGTGGCACACAAATATCTCACCGCATCTCAATGCTAAGCAACACTAATGTGCAGAATTCCTCACCCAGTGCGTAGAGCAGAAGTGATCCACAGACAAGCATGAACTGGGGAGTAGATCCCAGTCTCCCTCTCAGCTTGGCCACTGATATCTCCGAAATATACACCTGGGGAAGAGGAACAGTACACTGAGCATGTGTAGGAGCAACTGCTGGTGCTGCTTGACACCAAAGATAGACACAAAGTGCTGGAGTAACTCAGCGGGTCAGGCAGCATCTCTGGAGAAAGGGAATAGGTGACGTTAGAGACCCTTCTTCAGATTGAGAGCGAAACTTGAGCTATTAAAGAGTACAGAAAATATAAGAGTCAGCACCAATGGCCCAGGAGCCCACAATGGTCCATTGTTGCCTGTGAAGGAGGTGATAACAAAGAAATACAAACAGTGAAACTAGCAGGACAACTAGGGTGGAGGATGGATGGAGAGAGAGGGAATGCAACGGGTACTTGAAATGAGAGAAATCAATATTCATACCAAGTCAAGTCAAGTTTATTCGTCACATACACATATACGAGATATGCAGTGAAATGAAAAGTGGCAATGCTCGCGAACTTTGTGCAAAAAAACAAACTAACTAACTACAAACAGAATGGAACAGAATCACATATTCACATATTACATGTTTGTGGGAGGAAAGAAAAAGGGAAGAAACAGCAATTTTAAAAAAACCCAGTAGAATGGTCCAGTAAAGCTAGTCCCTGGTGAGATAGGAGCTTACAGTCCTAACCACTTCCTCCAATTTGCATTGGGCCTCACTCTGACAGTGGAGGAGGCCCAGGACAGAAAGATCAGTATGAGAATGGGAAGGGGAATTAAAATGTTTGGCAACCAGGAGATTGCGTTCACTTAGCAACCTGGTGTCCAGCAGGGGTTAGTGGGAGCTACCACCATTTTGGGTTGGAACCATTGATGTCACGGGTGGGCAGCATGAAGCATAGAAGGCAGGAGCCGCACAGCAGGTATTAGCCCAGTTGCTCTGCAGATATTGCAAGTTGGTATTCTCAACATATCTGGTGTTCCCCATGGTTCAGTGACCTGAGATATAGTCTACCCGAGAGACCTGAAAGCAAAATCCAGGCTGGTAGACCAAATACAGTTCAGAGGGAACTATCTTTAATCGGACTTTATCAGAGTTTAATGTTATATCTTGCACTAAACATTCTACCCATTATCCTTTAACTGTGCACTGTGGGTGCCTTAATTGTATTCATGGGTGGTCTTCTTCACTGGATAGCACACAGACAAAGGCTTTTCACTGCCCCTCGGTGCACTAAACTAAACCTTGAGGGGTGGTGTATACAGCAGACTGCACAGAGGGGTAGTACTGTGGGAGCGCCACAGAGGGGCAGTACTGAGGGAGTGCCACACTGATTTACCTCACACTATCATCAATCTGTCCCTCAGCCTGCAGAGCAGCTGGTAAAGCCTCTGCCTCACTGCACCAGAGGCATGGGTTCAATCCCGACCTCGGGTGCAGTCTGTGAGGAGTTTGCATGTTCTTCCAGTGACTGCACGGGTTTTCTTTAGGTGCCCCGGTTTTGCCCCCATATCCCCAATAGTGTAGGTCGGTCGGTTAATTGCCACTAAAAACTGCTCCTGGTGTGCAGGTAAGTGGATGTTGTTATAGCTACAGAGAAAGTGCAGATTAAAAAAGGCATGGACCTCAATGAGGTAGGTTGGGAGATGGGGATTAAGGCCCAGTTTATGAGAGTTTCCTTCAGAAGTATAATGGGTAAGTAAATGCAGGTCTAGCTGAGAAAGCTGGGAGCAAAATAATGGGATGAATGGAGGATTAAATGTTTTGTGTGGACTCTATATCTGGCCTGTTTCTATAATCTCACTAAGCATCTATGTTTCTATATCTCCCTAAGCATCTAAAAAAGGGCTCTGGAGAGATGGGCAGCATGATGATGCAGTGGTCGAGTTGCTGCCTCACAGCGCCAGATACCCGGTTCGATCCTGATTACGGGTGCTGTCTGTAGGGAGTTTGTACGTTCTCTCCGTGACCTGTGTGGCTTTTCTCCGAGATTTCCGATTTCCTCCCACACTCCAAAAGCGTACAGGTTTGTAAGTTAATTGGCTTGGCTTTGTAAATTGTCCCTAGTGTGTGTAGGGTAGCGTTCGTGTGCGGGGATGGCTGGTTGGCGCGGAATTGTGGGCCTGCTTCCGCGCTGTAGCTCTGAACTAAACTGTGAACTAACCCCTCTCAGGCTGGCCCCCTCCCCAACATTGCACGAGATCGCAAGGCAAGCTTGGATCCATGTTTCTCAGGGATTTGGCGACTTACCGGGATGGAACTGGCGGACATTCCCGCTGCGAAACCGGTCAAAGCTCGGCCCAGATCAAGCATCCATCTTGTATTGGCACCGCCCATCATGGCAAAGCCCACAGCAGAGGGCACGGCGGACACCATGATGGACAACTTGCGACCCAACAGGTCATTGAACAACATGGCGCTGAGTCCACCCAGAACGGCTCCCAGGTTGAAGACAGACTGTAAAACAAATAGACACAAGGAACTGCAGATGCTGGCTCATGAAAAAAGACACAAAGTGCTGGAGTGCAAGAGGTTGAGCAGGCCGGGACTCCATTTCTTGGAGCGCAAGAAGATAAGGGGTGATCTTATAGAGGTGTACACAATCATGAGAGGAATAGATGGGATAAGACGCACAGAGTCTCTTGCCCAGAGTAGGGGAATCGAGAACCAAAGTTTAAGTTGAGAGGGGAAAGATTTAATAGGAACCTGAGGGGTAGCCTTTTCACACAGAGGGTGGTGGGTGTACATTGATACATAGATACAATAGGTGCAGGAGTAGGCCATTCGGCCCTTCGAGCCAGCACCGCCATTCAATGTAATCATGGCTGATCATCCATAATCAGTACCCCGTTCCTGCCTTCACCCCATACCCCTTGATTCTGGTAGCCCTAAGAGCTCTATCTAACTCTCTTTTGAATGCATCCAGTGAATTGGCCTCCACTGCCTTCTGAGGCAGGGAATTCCACTGATTCCCAACTGTGTGAAAAAGGTTTTTTCCTCATCTCAGTTCTAAATGGCCTATCCCTTATTCTTAAACTGTGGCCCGTGACTGTGGACTCCCCCAACATCGGGAACATGTTTCCTGCCTCCAGCGTGTCTAATCCCTTTATAATCTTATACATTTCTATAAGATTTTCTCTCATCCTTCTAAATTCCAGTGAATACAAGTCCTGTCGCTCCATTCTTTCATCATATGTCAGTCCCGCCATCCCGGGAATTAACCCGGTGAACCTACGCTGCACTCCCTCAATAGCAAGAATGCCCTTCCTCAATGGAATGAGCTGCCGGAGGAGGTAGTTGAGGCATTTAAGTAAGTTAACTATAAGGAGAGGTTTGCGAAACTTGGATTGTTTTCTCTGGAATGCCAGAAGCTGAGGGGAGACCTGCTAAAAGCAGGTAAAATCATGAGAGGCATGGATATGGTAGACTGTCAGAACATTTTTCCCAGGGTGGAAATGTCAAAGACCAGAGGGCATAAGGTGAGAGCATCAGGTTTTAACGGAGATGTACAGGGCAAGTGTTTTTTTAACCCAGAGAGCGTAGGGTGCCTGGAGTGAGCTGCCAGGAGTGGTGGTGGAGGCAAACGCTATAGTGACATTTAAGAGGCTTTTAGATGGACAAATGCATATGCAGGAAATGATAAAAGAGACAAGAGACATGTATTGTCACCTGCACTAATTGGTGCAGTGAAATTTGGTGGTTACCATACAGCCATACGAATAAAGAGCACAGAACACAATAGTTTTTAACATAAACATCCCCACACAGCAGTATCAAAGTTTCCCACTGTGAGGGAAGGCACCAAAGTTCAGTCCTCCTCCTCTGTGTCCTCTGTTGCTCACCCGTGGTCGGGGCCTCCCTGAGCCGATGTGGATCACCTGCAGGCAGAGGAGATTACTTGAACTGGCATCATTGTTGGCACGGGCATTGTGGGCCGAAGGGTCTGTTCCTGCACCTTACACTATGTTTAGATAGCTCTTTCAATTTGGTTCCTCGGCTGAGTAGATCCTGCTTCACTCTGTTCGCCAAACAATTAATGAAATGAAACCGACATTTTTTTCTGCTCAACAAAAAAAAAATGAATGTCACCGTCAGTGTTTTAGAATAAGGTCTTATTCCACTTTCTGTACCATCAGATCAAAAGCCCCTGAGGCAGGGAAAATTGAAGTTCCCTCTGCACTGTCCCAAGGGCTGGGATAGTACAGAGTGACAGAGTGGTGGTACCCGTAAAATGGCCGCCTCGCTAGCAGTCTGTCTTGTCCCTTCTCAGTTTTCATTATTTTAAGTATGTCTTGAATGTTTGTTTTAATGTCTCTTGGTATGTTTTATGTGGTGGCTGCGGGGGGGTGGGGGGGGGGGGATTGGGGGAAACCTTTTCCAGTCACTTACCTCGACGGAGATGCGATTTTTCTCCGTGTCGCATCTCTGTCCCCCCCCCCCGCAGTGGAGTGGTGCGGCCTTTCCTGGAGACCGGCCCGGCCTTACCATCGCGGAGCCTGGGATCTTTTGCCGAGGATCGCCAGTGTTGGAGCCTGTGGGCTTTAACACCGTGAAGCAGCGGTCTCCGGTGAGAAGCGGCCGACTCGGGAGCTCCGTGCCGCGGAGTGTTCCGATCCGTCACGATGCCAGACTGTCGATCATCCCGACGAGAGGGCTTGAACAGCAGACGGCGACGGCCCCGTTCAAAGGCCCCGGCCACAGGTGAACAAAGGAGGAAGAGGACTGAACTTTATTGCCTTCCATCACAGTGAGGAATGTGGATTCCACTGTGGTGGATGTTTATGTTAAACTTTATTTTATGTGCTGTGTGTATTTTTGCTTTTTTTACTTAGTATGGCTGTATGGTAACTCAAATTTCACTGTACATTAATTGGTGCAGGTGACAATTAAATTGAATCTTCAATCTTGAGTAAATCTTCCTCAACTCTGTCCCAATGATAATTCCCATGGCAATTACAGCATGGGCTGGGCACAAGTGAATGATCTTCGGCCTTGTCCCATCAACTGTCGCCACGGTGCAGGGTGAAATAGATATTTCATCATTATATAATAATCATCAAGAGTGCCTACCTCAAACCAAGCTCCAGATTTGTCATTAAGTCGGAGGTCAGGGTGTAGAGAGTGTTCCAGTTCTGGGACCACGGGCGAAGTGTACACCAAGGCATAACCAAAGCTTAGGTTTCCCAGCACAGCGGTGAAGACTGCCAGGAACATCCATCTGTTATTCACCGGCCTGGAATCAAAATGTGGATTGCCCTCTCAGTCAGCTAGACCCTCGAGCCTTCGCACTCAGTCTGAAGAAGGGTCTCGTCCCGAAACGTCACCCATTCCTTCTCTCCAGAGATGCTGCCCGTCCCGCTGAGTTACTCCAGCTTTTTGTGTCCATCCAGGATTTACACCACCCTCTCCCTCGTTTATGGAGACACAAGGAACTGCAGACCACTGGAATTCTGCCTTAAAACTCAAAAGTGCTGGAGGAACTCAGCGGGGCAGGCAGCAATGGTCAGGCAACGTCTGGGGTCGGGACCTTTGATCTGACTGGCAGGCTGACCTCTACTGTGTTGAGGCCAGGCACCAGCTCTCAGACACCTCCTCATATCTACCCCTCCTCCTTTGTTATGGCTGCTCATCTTTTACTCCAGTGCGTCCAAGTGCATTGTTTCAGCCACTCCTCGTGGCCGTGAGTTTGTTTCTCATCACTATCCAGTAAAAGCATTTCTCCTTCACTCCCTGGTACAATATTGATGACTATCATATATTCACTGCCTCTTGTATTACATTCCCACAATGTTTCTACATCTACCCTGTTGAAATTTGTAATGACCACAAGTGGCGTTTTATTGAGGAAGTGCGCACATTATCTGCACTCCTTTCTAATCTCTCAGTTCCTGTCACAATTGCACAAGTTTTTTTTATACAGCTTCTCAAAAGCCTCCCCAATCCGTTTTAATATCAAAAATAGAACTAACTTCGCTGCTCTTCAATGTGACTTTTCTCGATATAGACCCAATGGTTTGGGCGTGTGGTTGAAGGGTTTATTAATCTTAGTCATTACTTTCAGCAACTTGTGAATCTGTGCCCCACGATCTTCTTCCCAATTTGCACAGAGCTCTTGAGTTATGTGTGTCCCTGTTCCTGCTGCTGGGACATCACCTCACCCTCACTTGCACTGCACACCATAACCGTGTGAACGTTTCATTATTGCCTCTTCCTGCATCATAGAACATAGAGGGGTAGAGCACAGGAACAGGCCCTTTGACACAAACGCCTGTGCTGAACTTAATCCCAGGTTAACCTAATCTCTCCACCCTCACGTGAGCTATATCCCTCCCTTCTCTGCATATCCATGTGCCTATCCAAAGATGCCACCATCGTATCTGCCTGCCCTACCACCTGATGTAGGATTTTCCAGGTATTCACTACTCTCTGTGTAAAAAAAACATGTGCCCCTCATCTCCTTCAAACTTTGCACCTCTCACCTTAAGGTTATGCCACCCAGTCTTTGACATTTACTACATTCTGGCAAGCAAGTTCTGACTGTCTACCCAATCTATGCCTTACAATTTTATGTTCCGTACTTCTGTCGGGTCTCTCTTCAGCTTCCAGAGAAAACAATCCAAGTTTGTGCAATTTGTCCTTATAGCTAATGCTCTTCTGGTAAACATCTACAGTCTCTCCAAAGCCTCCACATCATTCCCATGATGGAGTGACCAGAACTACACACAACACTTCAAACGTGACCAAACCAAAGTCCCATAAGGCTGCAACATGACTTCCTGGCTCGTATACTCGATACCTGACCGATGAAGGCAAGCATGTCTCATTGTATAATTTAATAACCTTCCTCACTGTCCACAACTCCATCCATTTCCGTGTCGTCAGCAAACTCACTAACCAACCTGCCTACATTTACTTCCAAGTCATTTATATATATAATCACAAACAGCAGAGGTCCCAGCGCAGATCCCTGCGGAACTCCACTGGTCACGGGCCACCAGCCAGAACAACACCCTTCTGCCACAACCCTCTGCCTTCGACAATCGTATCTTATTTATTAATTATCATATTTTTAAATTATGTGAACCGAAAAAAAAAAAGAAAATGCATCTTTCAACTGTGCCTCTATGCCATACGTCTTTACAACTTACATACAAGGAGCAACTTATCCTTGGAGCCTACGCCAGCCATTATCTCAAACTGTTTTTTATAGTCAATTAATTATTTTGGAATACAGCAAACTCCCAACAATATTCTGATGCTGGCCTGAGCCATTTCTTCTCTCCACGGATACAATAAGATACATAGAAACATAGACATAGAAAATAGGTGCAGGAGTAGGCCATTCGGCCCTTCTAGCCTGCACCGCCATTCAATGTGATCATGGTTGATCATCGATAGATACGATAGAACTTTATTTATCCCAGGAGGGAAATTGATCTGCCACAACAGTCATAAGAACGCAAAATGCTGTCAGCTCCGTTGTTTCCTGCATTTTCTGTTTATTATTCAGATTTTCAGCATCGGTAATCGTTTACTCCGATATCTGCCATAAATATTGTTTTTTATCTGGTGCTGCTTATGTAAAAGTACTCTAGGACATTTTACACTGAGCCAAGATGATGCCCAAACCCAGGCGACTCTTTGTGTGCTGGTCACAGAGGTAAATCTGCAGTCACTCCATTACAATCGCTCCACTCTTTTAAATCCACCTGCACACTGTGGATGGCTCGATTGTAATGATGTGTTGTCTTTCCGCTGACTGGTTAGCACGCCACAAACGTTTTTCACTCTACAGCGGAACACGTGACAATAAACTAAACTCAACTCCACTCAACTCAACATGAAAAGGCGCTAAACAAAAAACGCTCTTGATATACAGTATGCCTTCAGTCTGAAGAAGGGTCTCGACCTGAAACGTTACCCATTCCTTGTCTCTAGAGATGCAGCCTGTCCCGCTGAGATACTCCGGCATTTTGTGTCTAACTTTCTTGATATATCTAGTTTTTTTTAAAGCATTACATTTATGAGATACTTAAAAAAAAAATAATTCAGTCGTTCTTAATTGCATCTGATTTTGAAAGGCAGTTTCTAGTTCTTACCTTGCCTGAGGCTCCTGGCACTGTAAATGACCACCGAAGGTGTTATACTGTTGACCATTGGCACCGTTGATCAACGTGTTCCTCATGACGGGACAGAGTGAGGTTCCTCTTGACCCTTTTGGGCTTTTATTCCCTCATCATCTCTTTACAGAAATCCCCTCTGCAGAATTTCGTCACTTGTGGGAATGAGTCATCTTGAAGAGCTGCTGTAGAATTCACTGCCCGGAATTTTCTTGTCACCGGGTCACCAGGATGTTCAAGTAGATGTTAGCCAATACTGCGAGGAATAAAACATAGAAACGTAGAAAATAGGTGCAGGAGGGGGCCATTTGGCCCTTCGAGCCTGCACCGCCATTCATTGTGATTATGGCTGATCGTCCACCTGACTGCCTTCTCCCCATATCCCTTGATTCCGCTAGCCCCTAGAGCTCCATCTAACTCTCTTTTAAATTCATCCAGTGAATTGTCCTCGACTGCCTTCTGCGGCAGAGAATTCTACAATTTCACAACTCTGGGTGAAAACGTTTTTTTCTCATCTCAGTTTTAAATGGCCTCACTTTTATTCTTAGACTGTGGCCCCTCGTTCAGGATGCCCTCAACATTGGGAATAAAAATTCTGCATCTAGCTTATCCAATCCTTTTATAATTGTATACGTTTCTCTAAGATCCCCTCTCATCCTTCTAAATTCCAGTGAATACAAGCCCAGTTTTTCCAATCTTTTCTCATATGATAGTCCCGCCATCCCAGGGATTAACCTCGTGAACCTACGCTGCAATGCCTCAATACCAAGGATGTCCTTCCTCAAATTAGGAGATCAAAATCAGGCCTCTACAGCCTTCTGTGACAAAGAATTCCACAGATTCACCAACCTCTGACTCAAGAAATTTCTCCTCATCTCCTTCCTAAAAGAACGTCCTTTAATTCTGAGGCTATGACCTCTAGTCCTAGACTCTCCCACTAGTGGAAGAATCCGCTCCACATCCACTCCTATCCAAGCCTTTCACCATTCTGTGTTTCAATGAGGTCCCCCCTCATTCTTCTAAACTCCAGCGAGTACAGACCCAGTGCCGACAAACGCTCATCATAGGTCAACCTACTCATTCCTGGGATTAAACATTAAACATTATAGAAACTCCTGACACACACGTGTTTCTAGGAATGCAAACCCATAAAGTCAAGTATGTAGAGGTGAGTTCAGTAGGTAAAAACAATGGGTTTGTCATAGTTTGTGGATTTTGGGGAGGAGATAGAGCGGGGCAGTGCGGGGCTGGGGAAGGATAAGGTTGGAGGCTGTGGAAGGCAGATCGCCAGAGGTGATGACATTTTTTGTGGGAAGGGACTGGACAAAGAGGATAGGATGGAATAAAGGTACTGTACATGGAGAGGACCCTTCTGAAGATGGGATTCCCAAACCAAATCTATCATCTATCCATGTGTTAAAGAAGGAACTGTAGATACTGGAAAATCAAGGATACACAAAAAGCGGGAGAAACTCAGCGGGTGCAGCAGCATCTAAGGAGCGAAGGGATCTATCATCTATCCATGTTCTCCTGGGATGCTGCCTAACCTGCTGCGTTACTCCAGCATTCAACATCTTCCACCTTTCCTTGGTAATAGAAGATGCTGGCTTGGGAATAAAGTTACATCAAACTAAACAGGATCCCCAGGAAAATCAAGAAAGATGCTGGAATCTTGAGTAAAATACAAAGTGCTGGAGTAACTCAGCAGGTCAGGCGGCATTCGTGGAGGGAATGGACAGCTGACTTTTTGGTTTGGTACCCTTCTTCCCGTCGAGATGCTGTCTGACCTCTAAATCCCCGTGAATGTCCCACCGAGTTTAGGAACCGTTTGAATAGAAATTAGAACATGTCAAATGAACAGACAACCTGCTCAGAACAAAAACAGGATTTTGTTTTCCCTTTCCCAGTTCCAAGATCATATTTCCATTCATATTCTCTTGATGTTATGATACTTTGTGTTTCCAATCAATAAATGTTGTTATCTGAATTAATCTGTGAAGGGATAGAAGTAAGTAACTGGAATTCCCAGTTGCTGCACTACTCTGGTTAGGATTGTGAGTTACATGGGAATTTCTGATTCACACATATTTTTAATTAGTGAATAATTTGAATTGGCATTTTGTGAAATAGTTTGATAACACATTCAATGATACTTTGTGCCTAGGTATAGTGAAATGCTTTGCTTTGCACACAAGCTGATGAAGATCATACAACAGACCTCACCTAGGCAGCACACAGCAGGTCGCCACATGTCCAGCACCAACAGAGTTACAAAAGTTCACTAAAGGTTGGCTTGCCCTGCATCACCCGCCTGTGTGGCAACATCTGGGGGTGGCACAGTGACTGCGCAGAACTGATTAGATGTGAATGAGCCAACCTACCGTGGACACACACGGGCAAGTGGCTCAGGCACGGCTCTCGAAGTCTGAAGAAGGGTCTCGACCCGAAATGTCACCCATTCCTTCTCTCCGGAGATGCTGCCTGTCCCGCTGAGATACTCCGGCATTTTGCGTCTACCTGTCTCTCGAACATATACATTGTGCAAAGGTTGATGTGGCCAAGAGAGAGACATCTGTTTGTGCCGTCGGTGTCCTGACAGAAGCCTAAAAGAGAAGTTGGCTTCAAAACGATAACGTTTGTCAAAATATATGGCTATTCTTCCGTCGGGAGTAACAAAAAGGGATGGAGATTTGGGATTGACACGGTTGAAGATGGCAGAGAAGCATCATGTTGAAAATTTTTCACAAGTTAACAAGTTTCCCGAGGATCTGCCGTTAGCGTTACGTGTCGCTAAGTTACGTCCACGAGCGCCGACATTCCCGCTACGTTAAATCTACGTGATTACCACGAGTTTGATTTGTTTTAAACTCGGGATCACTCGTGGTGGACTCGCACCGTGAGACAGGGCCATTACTCCAGCTTTTTGTGTCTACTTTCTGTTCAGCCCAGCTGGGTGCCAGAAGTTGCAATGGTCAGTATTAGGAATCCGTAGCCTAATTCCAATTATAGATTTGAGAAAATGGCAGGACACAAGGAAACACATGGTACGTATAATCTGCAAATATTAATGTTGTCAAGCTGGAAAGGGCACAGAGAAGATTTATGCGGATGTTGCCAGGACTAGAGGGTCTGAACTATAGGGAGAGGCTGAGTAGGCTGGGACTCTATTCCTTGGAGCGCAGGAGGATGAGGGGTGATCTTATAGAGGTGTACAAAATCATGAGGGGAATAGATTGGATAGATGCACAGAGTCTCTTGCCCAAAGTAGGTGAATCGAGGACCAGAGGACAAATGTTTAAAGATCTAGTAGGAATCTGAGGGGTAACGTTTTCACACAAAGAGTGGTGGGTGTATGGAACAAGCTGCAAGAGGAGGTAGTTGAGGGAGGGACTATCCCAAAGTTTAAGAAACAGTTAGGCAGATAGGACAGGTTTGGCGGGATATGAACCAAATGCAGGCAGGTGGGACTAGTGTAGCTGGGACTTGTAGATTGGTGTGGGCAAGTTGGGCCGAACGGCCTGTTTCCACGCTGGGGTGCAGGTCCCACACACTCAGGACCAGCATGGCTGGGTACAGACTTAAGCTGCTTCTACACAATCCCACCAAGAACCCCCAGGGTCACCTGGACATCGAAATAATAGTAGTCAAAGAACGTTAACATTCTAAAAATAGAATATTGCAGACTGCATTTCTGGAAAGAGGTGTTGTGAAATGTTGTGAAAACAGCGGGCTACCATAGCCAACTTTTCTGACATTGCATCATCCAGATCCATTAAGAAAGTTGAAATCAGCAACTAATTTTCTGATGAGCATGGAAAAGAAAAAACAATGCAAGTAAGCAGATATTGGGTAGGGTGGGGTTTAGTTTCAGCTTAGAGATGCAGCACAGAAAACGCCCTCCGGGACAATTTGCAGAACCCAATTAACCTACAATCCTGCACATCTTTGGAGTGTGGGAGAAACTGAAGCACCCGGAGAAAACCCACGCGGTCACAGGGAGAGTGTAGTAACTCCGTGCAGTTAGCACCCGGAGTTGGAATTGGCCCTGTGGCTCTGGCATTAATTCTACCACTGTGCCACTGCGCAGCCCAAGTTGTTTCCCCTGGTGTGGAAGAGGCTGAGGAAAGGCTGATAAAATGATGAGCTGGATGGATGGGGTCGACAGAGGGGTCATGGGAGAAGGCATTGGCTTCAGGTGAGAGGCAGGAGGTTAGGAAGAGATGCGAATGGTATGTTGGCATTCAGCGAATGGTATGTTGGCATTCATAGCAAAAGGATTTGAGTACAAGAGCAGGGAGGTTCTACTGCAGTTGTACTGCAGGGTCTTGGTGAGGCCACACCTGAAGTATTGCGCACAGTTTTGGTCTCCTAATCTGAGGAAAGACATTTTTGCCATAGAGGGAGTACAGAGAAGGGTCACCAGACTGATTCCTGGGATGGCAGGACTTCCATATGAAGAAAGACTGGATAGACTCGGCTTATACTCGCTGGAATTTGGGAGATTGAGCAGGGGATCTTATAGTGTCTTACAAATTTCTTAAGGGGTTGGACAGGCTAGATGCAGGAAGATTGTTCCCAATGTTGGGGAAGTCCAGGACAAGGGGTCACAGTTTAAGGATAAGGGGGAAGTCTTTTAGGACCGAGATGAGAAGATAATTTTTCACACAGAGAGTGGTGAGTGTAGAATTCTCTGCCACAGAAGGTAGTTGAGGCCAGTTCATTGGTTATATTTAAGAGGGAAGTTCGATGTGGCTCTTGAGGCTAAAGGGATCGGGGGTATGGAGAGAAGGCAGGTACAGGATACTGAGTTGGATGATCAGCCATGATCATATTGAATGGCGGTGCAGGCTCGAAGGGCCGAATGGCCTACTCCTGCACCTATTTTCTATGTTTCTATGTAAGGCACGGAGAATATTTAATTAAACAGAGTGATTGGAATCTGGAACATGTTGCCTGAAGAGGCGGGGAAGCTGGCACTCTGACTAAAATTAAAGCAACTACACGCATTTAAATCAAAAAGTCAGTAGAACACCTGAATTAATAGGCCGGACAATGGACCACGTCCATCTAATGCATGGACGTTAAGGTCTTGAGGGCCTGTTTGTGTGCTGTACTGTTCAATGTTAATGCTGGTAAATGGCGACTAGTATAGATGGGTGCTATGTTTGGCATGGACACAGTGGGCCAAAGGACACATATATCTGTGATATATGACATTAGTACTATCGATGTGGGACTGGAAGAGCAACAAAGATGTCCATCACAGCGGTCTTGTGGTTCCAGCGTGGAACCTGTTCATCCAATGGCCAGATGCTCACTCTCCATTTGGAAAAGCTTCACTAAAGACTTCCGAAGGCAATCAAATTGCCAATCCAACCTTGGGAACAACAGGCAGCAGAATTCCACGCGTGCAACGGATCCGGTAGTGCTGGACGTTGGCTTAGTTTAGTTTTTAGTTTAGAGATACAGGGTGGAAACAGGCCTTTCGGCCCACCGAGTCTGCGCCGGCCAGCGATCCCCCCAGCACGTTAACACCGTCACATGCACACACTGGGGACAATTTACCATTTTACTGAAGCCAATTCAAACCCTGGAGTCTTTGGATTGTGGGAGGCAGCCGGAAAACCCGGAGAAACCCACATGGCCACAGGGAGAACGTACAAAGTCCGTGCATACAGCACCCATTGTCAGGAATAAACCTGGGTCTCTGGTGCTGCGAGGTAGCAACTCTACCACTGGGCCACTGGGCCACCCAGCACCAGGACCAGGACCAGGAATAAATATTTATTGTAGCACAAGAGCACAGTTGCTGTAAATAAATGCTCTGCCTCTGCTCACCAGCATTCCCACCAGAGGGAAGAGTGATGGATAGAAGTATCATAGTAGCTACTTTTATACATAAAGTATAGACATGCATAAAATCTATTATGTTATTGAGCAAACATACATCTCCAGCTGGTGTGGCAATCTTCAGTATATGTTCTCTTGGCAGGCAAAGGGCCGAGCTGCTTCCTCAAGACTCTGGGAGCAACTGGGGAGATGTTGTTGAGTCAGGCAACGGCACAGAAGTGAAAGGAGGAAGTTTAATTTAGTTTGGAGATACAGCATGGAATCAGGCCCTTCGCCCCATTGAGTCCACACCGACCATCGATCGCCATCCACACTAGCTCCATGTTATCCCGCTTTCCCATCCACTCACTACACATTGAGGCCGATTACAGAGGCTGGTTCGCCCACCGACCCGCACGTCTTAGAGGAAACCGGAGCACCCGGAGGAAAACCGAGTGGCGAAGGTGGCGGAAACAGGGAGAAGGTGCAAACTCCACACAGGCAGCAACCAAGGTCAGGATTGAACACAGGTCTCTGGTGCAGTGGGGCAGCAGCACTACCAGCTGCACGGCTGTCCTGCCCTTATGTCCTGGGAAATGTTGTAGGGCTCGCATCTCACAGAGAATTAAAGCAACTTCAGTCGGGTTCAGTGTGTGTGTGTGGGACCTGTACCTCAGTGGGGTTCAGTGTGTGGGGGACCTGTACCCCAGTGAGGGTCAGTGTGTGTGTGTGTGTGGGACCTGTACCCCAGTGAGGGTCAGTGTGTGTGTGGGACCTGTACCCCAGTGAGGGTCAGTGTGTGTGTGTGTGTGGGACCCGTACCCCAGTGAGGGTCAGTGTGTGTGTGTGTGTGTGTGGGACCCGTACCCCAGTGAGGGTCAGTGTGTGTGTGTGTGTGTGTGTGTGGGACCCGGACCCCAGTGAGGGTCAGTGTGTGTGTGTGTGGGGGACCTGTACCCCAGTGAGGGTCAGTGTGTGTGTGTGTGTGTGGGACCTGTACCCCAGTGAGGGTCAGTGTGTGTGTGTGTGTGTGTGTGTGTGTGACCCGTACCCCAGTGAGGGTCAGTGTGTGTGTGTGTGTGTGGGACCTGTACCCCAGTGAGGGTCAGTGTGTGTGTGTGTGTGTGTGGGACCTGTACCCCAGTGAGAGTCAGTGTGTGTGTGTGTGGGTGGGGACCTGTACCCAGTGAGGGTCAGTGTGTGTGTGTGTGGGGGGGGGACCTGTACCCCAGTGAGGGTCAGTGTGTGTGTGTGTGGGGGGGGACCTGTACCCCAGTGAGGGTCAGTGTGTGTGTGTGTGTGGGGGACCTGTACCCAGTGAGGGTCAGTGTGTGTGTGTGTGTGGGGGGGACCTGTACCCCAGTGAGGGTCAGTGTGTGTGTGTGTGTGTGTGGGACCCTGTACCCCAGTGAGGGTCAGTGTGTGTGTGTGGGGGGGGACCTGTACCCCAGTGAGGGTCAGTGTGTGTGTGTGGGGGGGAGAACCTGTACCCCAGTGAGGGTCAGTGTGTGTGTGTGTGGGGGGGACCTGTACCCCAGTGAGGGTCAGTGTGTTTGTGTGGGGGGGGGGACCCGTACCCCAGTGAGGGTCAGTGTGTGTGTGTGTGTGGGGGGGGACCCGTACCCCAGTGAGGGTCAGTGTGTGTGTGTGGGGGGGGGGGAAACCCGTACCCCAGTGAGGGTCAGTGTGTGTGTGTGTGTGTGTGGAAGGGGGACCCGTACCCCAGTGAGGGTCAGTGTGTGTGTGTGTGGGGGGGGGGGACCCGTACCCCATGTGAGGGTCAGTGTGTGTGTGTGTGTGTGTGGGGGGGGGGGGGGGACCTGTACCCAGTGAGGGTCAGTGTGTGTGTGTGTGTGGGGGGGACCCGTACCCCAGTGAGGGTCAGTGTGTGTGTGTGTGTGGGGGGGGGGGACCCGTACCCCAGTGAGGGTCAGTGTGTGTGTGTGTGTGTGTGGGGGGGACCC
Organism: Okamejei kenojei; assembly: GCA_035221665.1. Classification (NCBI taxonomy): domain Eukaryota; kingdom Metazoa; phylum Chordata; class Chondrichthyes; order Rajiformes; family Rajidae; genus Okamejei; species Okamejei kenojei. Next base: position 24,329,803 of record CM069163.1, read on the forward strand.
GTACCCCAGTGAGGGTCAGTGTGTGTGTGTGTGTGTGTGGGGGGGGGGGACCCTGTACCCATGTGAGGGTCAGTGTGTGTGTGTGGGGGGGGGGGGGACCTGTACCACAGTGAGGGTCAGTGTGTGTGTGTGTGGGGGGGGGGGGAACCCGTACCCCAGTGAGGGTCAGTGTGTGTGTGTGTGGGGGGGACCCGTACCCCAGTGAGGGTCAGTGTGTGTGTGTGTGGGGGGGGGGACCCGTACCCCAGTGAGGGTCAGTGTGTGTGTGTGTGTGGGGGGGGGGACCCGTACCCCAGTGAGGGTCAGTGTGTGGGGGGGACCCGTACCCCAGTGAGGGTCAGTGTGTGTGTGGGACCTGTACCCCAGTGAGGGTCAGTGTGTGTGTGGGACCTGTACCCCAGTGAGGGTCAGTGTGTGTGTGTGTGGGGGGGACCCGTACCCCAGTGAGGGTCAGTGTGTGGGGGGACCCCCGGGTCCTCTATGAGACAGTCTGTCCCATTGGGCGATTCTCTGCTTCCTGTTTACAGTCCATGTTGCGTTGCCTGGCGACGGGCCGCTGTTGCACTTTCTCCCACCATGGACGTGTGCGGGGTGAAGGAGCCGACGGTGAAATACTTGGAGCCGGAGCCGGAGCCCGAGCCTCCCCCCTCGCCACGGACCAGCCATTATTACCGGGTCAAGCCGGGCGTCCCCGACAGATTCGAGCACCCCAACATCTTCCAGGGTTACAGGTAGCGGGGGGCAGCCGGCCGCGGGCGTCCTGGGCATGGATCCATCTGGCCAGGCTTGGGGCATGACCCAGGGAAAGCCTTCCACACCCTGGGGTCTAAAGAACGGGATGCAGTGAGAGAGATCCAGAGTTGCGTTGAAATGGGTCCAAACGAGTGGGATCCACGGTGCTTGCTTATTCAAGGAAGGAATTTAAGATGTGCAATGGGCCACATCGATTGTATACAGGGAAAGAAATGTGATGTTTCTGCAATAGAATTAAGGGGAAAGAAGCCTGGAAGTGAATTTGGGGGCAATGGGGTGTGGAAATAGGCAACCAGTGTGTATCATCTCATAGAAACATAGAAAATAGGTGCAGGAGGAGGCCATTCGGCCCTTCCAGCCAGCACCGCCATTCATTGTGATCATGGCTGATCATCCCCTATCAATAACCCGTGCCTGCCTTCTCCCCATATCCCTTGACTCCACTAGCCCCTAGAGCTCTATCTAACTCTCTTTTAAATCCATCCAGTGATTTGGCCTCCACTGCCCTCTGTAGCAGGGAATTCCACAAATTCACAACTCTCTGGGTGTAAAAGTTTTTTCTCACCTTTATTCTAAGACTGTGGCCCCTGCTTCTGGATTCTCAGGGATAGATACTGGGAGTGGGTGATCCTAATAGTGAGTGAGATCAGAGAACATAGAACGGTATAACACAGGAACGGGCTCTTCATCCCACAATGTTTGTCTCAAACATGATGCCCAGTCTATGTTTGTCTGATCTCATCTGCCTGTTCATGATCCATATCCCTCTATTCCCTGCACTTCCAAGTTCATAAGTTGTAGGAGCAGAATTAAACCATTCAGCACATTGATTCTACTCCGCCATTCAATCATGGCTCATCCATCTTTCCCTCTCGACCCCATTCTCCAACCTTCTCCCCAAAACCACTGACACCCGTAGTAATCAAGAACCTATCAAACTCCACCTTAAATGTATACACTGACTTGGCCTCCACAGCCTTCAGTGGCAATGAATTTCATGTGCCCGTCTAAAAGTCCCTTAAACACCACTATCGTATTTGCCTGCACCACCGCCAATGCATTCCCCGCCTCCACTTGCCTCAGTGCATAAATAAAACTTGCCCCTTCTCACCTTATAGCTGTGGCCTCTGGAGTTGGACGCTCCCATCTTGGGAAAAAAGGTTCTGACCGTCAGATCCCTGGGAAGGGGATCCAAGGGGTTTGGTTCAGGGGAAGGAATCTCAAGAATATGTCAACAAAAATGACAACAGAAAATGCTGGAAAACACTATGCAGGTCAGACAACATCGGTGGAAAGAGAAAAGACTCCCGCAGTTACATTGGAAAGTCCATTAAAAAGGGAAGTCGTTGGTGGGGATGGAAGTGCAGACCAGGGAGTCTTGAGGAGAGGTGATTGAATCTTAGTGGCGGTATAGAAATGGCAAACCCAGAGGCTGGTAAGATGCAAAAGTAACATCCAGCAAATATGGATCAGGCTCTACTCTGGAGGTAAAGGGGTGAGAGACTTGGTGCTGTGGTCAAGTCGTGATGAAAGGTCTCTGAACATGGAACAGTACAGCACAGGAACAGGCCATTTGGCCCTCAATGTCTCTGACTTGAAACGTTACCTGTTTCTCTTTACGCATATGCTGGATGACCTGCTGAGTGTTTCCAACACTTTCTGTTTTTACTTCAGATTTCCAGTATCGGCAGTTTTTTTTCCTTTGCTTTTATTTTTTGCAGACAATAAGTTGTTTATAACTAGAGCCAGGATTTTGCCATAAAAGCCATGTGCATTTTCATGCCTTTTTTTGATGATTTCACCAAGATAATGCCCTTTTCACGATCGAGTGCCTAAATCAGCCTTTTTTTGTTGTTTTACTAAAAGGTCGTTTCTCTAGTTGTACCGCGATTACAATGACATTTCCGATGTTAACACGTTAATATTAATGTTATTATTAACGTGTTAACATAGTATAACTTACAAGAAAATTTCCACCACCGGGTTGAAACCGGGGGCGCCACCATCGGTTGTTCATTCATTCATGCCGCTGCCCGCTGGTTCAGTCTTCTCCAAGATTTATTTAAGAAAGAATTGCAGATGCTGGAAAAATCAAATGTAGACATAAAATGCTGGAGAAACTCAATGGATGAGGCAGCATCTATGGAGATAGGGAATAGGCGATGTTTCAGGTCAAGACCCTTCTTCAGACTGATGTAGGGGAAGGGTGTCTTAGGACTAGAAAGAGAGCTTGGAAGGGTGAGGGGGAGGTGGGAGAAGACAAGGGCTATCTAAAATTAGAGAAGTCAGTGTTGATACCGCTGGGGTGTAGACTACCCAAGCTCGTCTCCTCACTACATTTACTGCTGGCTCCAGTCGCAAATCTGAGTTTTCGAGTGATCTGTGCAAGGCATTCATTTATGCTGGAATTCCACTGTGGAAATTGGAAAACAAATCTCTCAGAGTTTTTTTAGAGAAGTACACAGAGGAACCTATACCAAGCGAGTCATCATTACGGAAAAATTATGTTAAACAGCAACTTCAACATTGTTATGCAGAAAATTAGAGATGAAGTTGCACGCAACAAAATATGGATCTCAATAGACGAGACAACCGATGCTGTGGGAAGTTATGTTGCCAATGTGGTCATCAGTACACTGGAGGCAGGTCAACCAGCAAAGGGATATTTGTTGACATCAGAAGTATTGGAGAAGTCAAACAGCTCAACTATTGCTCAGTTGTTTACATCTTCACTTACTGTATTTTGGCCAGAAGGTACAAAACACGAGAATGTTATTATTATTATTATTATTATTATTAAGGTTTATTTAAATAGGGACAGATACAAAAACATAGATACACTTGAAACAGTCATCTGATGTATGCATCATAGTGTTTTTAGCCAAAGCTAATATGCAACACTTGTCCCTAGTAGGGCTTTTGGTTAAAAATGATAATACAGATTAACATTATTAAAAATAGGAAAATGGAAATGGAAATGAGATAAAAAATGGAACAGAGAAAAAGACATACAGAGAGAGCACAGTGTAAAAACTAAATATGAGAACAAGCTTGTTGTTGAATTAGCCACAATTTTGTGTTTCTTTTGAATGTGACACATCAAGTGTCACTTGATACATTTCAAGTGGTCTGGCAGTGAGTTCCGTAATTTGGTCCCTTTTACTGAAAAGGCAGTTTGAGCAAAATATGTTCTGCAGAAGGGGATACCACAATTGCCTTTTGACGCTGCTCTGGTACCACTTTGCAGTCTTGTTATTGTTTTACACAGCAGCTGGGGAGCAGCGCCATTTAGGCACCTGAAGATCAATTTAACCAAATGTAAGGAAATAAAGTTAGCAACACTTAGGATCTTATATTTGCTTAGAATTTGACAGTGATGATACCTTATTCTTTTTTTTGTCCAGGACTTTTCAAGGCTCAGTTATAGAGACACTCTATGGCCTTAATTGATGACTGGTGAGCCTGGGACCATGTGGTTAAGCCATGAGATATGTGTGAGCGAATCATAGAATTCATGAAAAGAAAAGCACAGTTAAAAGTCAAACAGTTTCTTATAATCATAAAACAGCCCAAGTTTGCCTTAATGGTTTTACACATTTTCTTAATATGACTTTTAAAATTCAACTGATTGTCTATAATTATTCCCAGATACTTTACTTCAGGTACTTGTTCAATGAGCTCACCATTGATTTTTATATTGAGGAGGTTTGTCAGGGGTAGTTTTTTGATGGAGAAGCAGACAGAGTTTGTCTTTTTAGTGTTTAAAGTTAAACAAGATGAGGCCAGCCAAGATGATATTTTCTCTAAGTTGGCATTTAGTTTCTCAGCCACAAAAGTACAGGTTTTACCAGATGCATATACAACTGTGTCATCTGCATACATCTGTAGACCTATATCTGGGCAAACATCTGGCAAATCATTGATGTAGAGGATGAAGAGTATGGGTCCCAAGACAGTGCCCTGAGGGATCCCTGTTTCAATTTTGAGAAAAGTGGATCTCACGCTAGTAATTGTAACACATTGTTCACGGCCCTTTAAGTATGACTCAAACCAGGACAATGACTGTTTTGAAAAATTGAACTTAGTTAGTTTTGAAATTAGGATGTCATGATTTACTGTATCAAACGCCTTTTTTAGATCTAAAAATACCGCACCAACCACATTTCCTTTATCAAGTGAATGTTTGATATTTTCGGTTAAAAAACAAGTGGCAGATTCTGTAGAATAGTTGTGTCTGAATCCGAATTGCAGGGGATGCAAATAATGGTTTGTCTCAAGGTGGTGCATCAGTTGTTCTGAGACAATCTTCTCCAGGACTTTAGAGAAAACTGGAAGACTAATGGGTCTATAGTTAGAGGTCATTTCAGCATCTCCAGATTTAAAAAGTGGTATTACTTGAGCAGTTTTCCACCCATCTGGGAATTGCCCAGATTTAATGGAGATATTAGTAAGATGGGTGAGAGGCTGGATTAGAATGCTACTATATTTCTTAAGAAAAGCTGTGTCTAGATTATAAATATCTTTTGAGTAAGTGGTGTTTAGGTCATGTATAGCTTTTAGGACAGCTGTCTGACCAACCTCCCTGAGCTGAAATGGAGCTATCTTGATCGTCAGGCATGTCTATTGCTGTTAGGGCAATATCATTCCTGCAGGAGAAACCTGAGGCAAGGTTTTTAACAGATTCTATGAAGAAATTATTGAACTCGTTTGAGACTTGTGTACTATCAGTGATTATGTTTTCTCGAATTTTAAGTTTATATTGGCTTTGGGTGGTGTTAACCTTTGGATTTAATAGGCTATTTAATTGCTTCCAGATAATTTTGCCATTTCCTTTTGCCTCTGATAGAGCGTGGATGTAATAATTTGATTTGGACGTTCTGAGTTGTTTAACCACTTGATTACGCAAGCCTTTAAATAGTTTCAGATCAATGTCACTACGAGTTGTGATAAAAGTCCCTCCTTTTCGAATATCATCATTCATCCATGGTAGCTGGAATTTTCTTTGGGATTTTTTTCGCTTTTTAATAAATTTATCAACAATACATCCAATGGTGGACGTTGGCTGATTACAGAAGTCGTTTACTTGGTCAAGTTGTTGGAGCTCATCCCAGTTAACACCCTTTAATTTGTTCTCAAATTCAGTCATTGTTTTACCAGGGATCTCAAGTTTAAAAGATTTCTGATTTATAAACCTTGTCAGTCGTTTCTTTGTGAGTTTTCTTGCTATCAATGTCAAGTTATGATCAGATAGGCCAGTGACTAGATTATACGTTTTTATGATTCAATCAGGTTTGTTCGTGAAAATTAAATCTATTAGCGTTTGAGTGTTTCTGGTAATACATGTGGGGGCTTCGATCTTCTGACTGAAGTTATGTTTAGATGTGAGATCCTTTAGTTTTTTCCTGCAGTTTTTGTCCAACCAATTTATATTAAAGTCTCCGAAGACAAGTACCTCACTGTTGTGCTTATAGTTCTTAAACAGCGCATCTAAGTGTTCGCATAGTGCTGCAGTGCACGCAGAGGGAGGGTTGTATACCACCGATGTTAAATTGCATGTTTTGTGACAATTTAACATTAATACATAGACATTCAGTAGATATATCAGCAGTCGGGGAAATTTCCTTTGCATTGAGTGAGTCCTTAATATATATCAGTACACCCCCTCCCCTTCCCACAGTTCGGTCCCTTCTAAAACATTTATATCCCTGAACATTGATTATGCTGGTTGCGATTTTTGTTTGTGACTGATGCAGCTCCGTACATGAAAAAATCAGCTCGTGCTCTTAAAGTTTTATTCTCCAAAATGTTGCATTTGACCTGCTTAGCTCAAGGACTTCATAGAATTGCCAAGCACATACGTTGCTTGATTCCAAATGTCGATCGCCTGGTTTCCAATGTCAAGAAAATCTTCTTCAAAGCACCGTCACCTGTGCAGTTGTTCAAGGAAATGGCACCCGAGATTCCGCTACCCCCTCAGCCTGTTTTGACAAGGTGGGGTACATGGCTCTCTGCTGTACTCTACTATGCTGCATATTTTGAAAAGATAAAAGAAATCATCAACTGTTTTGAAGAAGAATCTGCTGCAGTCAGGATCGTCAGTGAAATCGTGCAGAAAAAGTCCCTCAATCGCGACCTTGTGGTTATTGCTTCCAATTTTGCAAACTTCCCACAAGTTATCACTTCCCTTGAGAAACGTGGCGAAACATTAGTGAATAACTTGCAGGTTTTCAACAAAGTAACTGACGATATCCGTAAAATTCCTTGCGATGTAGGTAAAGATATACAAGGAAAATGTGAGAGGGGGATTTTAGCTAACAAAGATCGTGAAGAAATACGAAACATAGCTAAAGTTCTCAAAGGTAGATATCGATATGAATATAGAGTCTGTAGCTTGTTTCGGGTATGCACCAGTGACCTCAGCTGAGGTATAAAGATGTTTTTCACAACTGAAGCATATTCGGTCTGACAGACGGCATAGTTTAACACCAGATAATTTGATAAAAATGCTAGTAATTATGTGCAACCAGACAACTTTGGTCATTTAATGTCATTTACCTTTATATTACCATTTTTAACCATATTTTGGTGGTGGAAATAAATGCCTTTTTTATGGCTTTTTTTGTCAATAAATGCCTTTTTCGTAATTTTATTAGGCCTTTTTGCCTGCCTATTTCAGAGTTTTTTAGCGCCAAACATCCTGGCTCTATTTATAATACAATGATAAGACACGTAAAATAGACACAAAATGCTGGAGTGACTCAGCAGGCCAGGCAGCATCTCCAGAGGAGGAATGGATGGCGTTTCTGATCAAGACGCTTATTCAGACTGAAGAAAGGTTTCAACCCGAAACGTCATCCGTTCCTTCTCTCCAGAGATGCTGCCTGTCCCGCTGAGTTACTCCAGCATTTTGTTGCTGTCTTCAGTGTAAACCCAGCATCTGCAGTTTCTTCCGAAAACGATAAGACGAGTAAAGCAGGTTGTGCAGGGATTCAAATAGGGGCTGTTATTCCGTAGATCCCAGTGCTTTAAGAGTGTGTTGATCATGGATGTGTCTGCGTTCCCCTGTTTGCAGCTGGATATGAACATTGGCATTTCCCATGTGGGTGTTTGAAGCAGATACTGCAACTGTGATATGAATCTCTCACACCCGACAGCAGCACAGGGTTGCCGAGCTGGTGGTATTTATATCCTATCCCCGTGACAGTGACTGTAGGAGGTTCCCAGGAGTGAGTCAATATTCACTGGGAATCTCCAGAAGGCTGACGGTGTCTATGCAGGGACTTCTCCGTGGGTGACAACATGTGAAGAGTCTCCTGAAAACTTGCAGAATTTAAATGGATCAGCAGGGGGCAGAGTAATCAATATTTGTAGGATCTTCTGCAACCATATTAATATCGGCATTCCCTCTCTCTCTATCCCTCCCCACCCAAGTCCCACCGTTTCACCCTACAAACAGATTACAATGGCCTGCTTCCTTTATCATCGTTACTTTTTTGCATATATTTGATTCTTGTTCTTTATCTCTCTACATCATCATCTATATCTCTCGTTTCCCATATCCCTAACCAGACAGAAGAAGGGTCTCGACCCAAAAACATCACCCATTCCTTCTCTCCAGAGATGCTGCCTGTCCCGCTGAGTTACTCCAGCTTTTTGTGTCTATCCCCCCCCCCCCCCCCCGAATACGAGTCAATATAGAAGAGTACAGCACAGGAACAGCCCCTGTGACCCTGAACATGATGCCAAGTTAATAGATTATATCCTGCATTACCACTGCAGTCTAAGACCCACAGACTCCTCTCAGCACAATAATGTAATAACAAGGAACTGCAGATGCTGGTTTACCAAAGAAAGACACAAAATGCTGGAGTAACTCAACGGGTCAGGCAGCATCTCTGGAGAACAGGGCTAGGTGATGACCCCAAATGTCAACTATATTAACATAAAACAGTACAGCACAGGAACGGGCCTGTTGGCCCATAATAACAAGATGCCTAGTTCATCTGATCTATATCCCTCTATTACCTGCACTTCCATTGCCTATCTAAAAACCTCTTAACCACCACTATGGTACCTGCCTCCACCACCACCCTCTGTGTAAAAGAACTTGCCCCACACATCCCCATTAACCTTTCCCTCTCCCACCTTATAGCTACGCCCTCTAGTGTAGACATTTCCACCCTGGAACAAAAATGGTTCCGAGTGTCTACCCTATCTATGCCTCTCATAATTTTAATTACTTCTATCGGGTCTCCCCTCAACCTCTGGCGTTCCAGAGATGCTGCCTGACCTGCTGAGTTATTCCAGCGTTTTGTTTCTTTCTTGCCTCCAATAATTTCTGCCCCAAGTCCTTTCTCAGTTCCGTTGAAACGTTCTGGGCTAAGATCCTTTGGCTCTGCTGCCTTTATCTCGTTCTTTATTATCTGGGCCACCCCATCCTTCCTCTTCCATTTTGCCCTTTTCTTATAACAGTTAAATATGCAAGAATTGCCACAGAAAGCTGTGGAGGCAAAGTCAGTGGATATATTTAAGGCAGAGACAGATAGATTCTTGATTAGTATGGATGTCAGAGGTTATGGGAGAAGGCAGGAGAATGGGGTTTGGTTGGAGAGATAGATCAGCTAGGGTTATATGGCGGAGTAGACTTGATGGGCTGAATGGCCTAATTTTACTGCCATCACTTATGAACTTTTAATTGCCAACAATGGTCACATCTGGTGATAACCACATCTGCAACAGCTGGTTGAACATTTATGCATAACTCTCCCGTCCAGTCCTCATCTCCCACACTGCTCCCACCAGTACACACTGCAGACAGGGCAGGAACCCAGGGATCACCCTAGGACAATGTACAGTGTGAGAGGAGATAGGTGGGCAGGATAGGCTGAATAACCATCAGCTTCAGTAATGAGCTTAATATAATGCAATGTTTAATGTTTTACAATTGTTCCAATAAGTTGCATTTTTGTTGCCTGACTGATACTGTAGATCCCAACCTCTTAATCCGATATATCGAACTACCAACCAAATCTATGGGAGTCAGCAGCCGACTGTTCATGAAATGCCGGTAAGCGAAGAAATCTCTGACATCAGCTGATTTACTGTGGTGCCTGTTAATGTTTTAATAATCTACTGAAGTCAACTGTCCAATTTCAGATTCATAATTGATCAAACGGATACCCCAGTGAGGTTCAGTGTGTGTGGGACCTGTACCCCAGTGAGGGTCAGTGTGTGTGGGACCTGAACCCTAGTGAGGGTCAGTGTGTGTGTGTGTGTGTGTGTGTGTGTGTGGGACCCGTACCCCAGTGAGGGTCAGTGTGTGTGGGACCTGTACCCCAGTGAGGGTCAGTGTGTGTGGGACCCGTACCCCAATGAGGATCAGTGTGTGTGGGACCTGAACCCCAGTGAGGGTCAGTGTGTGTGTGGGACTCTAACCCAATGTCCATGAAACCCATACTTGGGTAACAATCCAGCACTATACACGCATACTTTGTTAATCCAACTACTGCCGGCGGTTCACCTTCTCTCTCGAGGATGCTCAGAATTCGGCTCGTGACATCCTGAACCCTGGCACCAGGGAGGCAACAGACCATCCTCGCATCTCGTCTGCCGTCACAGAATCTCCTGTCCACTCCTCAGACAATGGAGTCACCCACCACTAGGGCCAATGTGCATGATATCTGTAGTTATTATTTTTCCAAAGGAGGCAAAATCATTGCTCTTCTGGGGATGTTGTTGAAGTGTTGGAGCTGGATTTTGGACCGGGATATAAGGGGAATCTGCTTGATCACTGAGAGTTTACGGCAGATTTAATGAAGAGTGGTGCCAGGCAAATGCTCAGGGTTGAATTCTATCTTTTCCCTCAGACTCATCCTAACCAATCTGTTATTATTCCAGACCAGCTACTTTGCAATATCCCGGAAAATCTCTGATGATATGAGTAAATGTGGGATGTACAGAGACAACGGATTTAACGCGGGCCTGGAGAAAACGTTGGTCACTGGGCCAGACAACCTCGTCAGGTTTCAGGACCGTCTGAACTTCCACCGCTCCTACTTGCAAAGCGGAACGTCGGACACGGAATAGTGGGTGCCATCTCCCGCTGCTTCCTAACAGATACTTTCCCCGCTGCCCGTTCTCTGCAGTAGTGGCTGCAATTACTGTGCATGTCCCTTACCTGACCCAGCAATTAATTTAAATTCTGTGTATTAAAAGTATTCGTTTAGAACTAGTATTAAATGGAGTTAGTATTTATTTTTAAACCATTGTAATTCCCTGTATGTAGTCATTGCTCAAAGCCTAACTCAAAGCCACCCTTCACTCCACGACTTAGTTTGTCAATTCAAGTCTTGCTCAAGGTTTGAACACCTAACGCACGCTGGCACATCCTCCGCAGCACCGAGGAAATCGTGTACTTTGAGAGGGGTGGTGAGAGATGCTGGAACAGCAGTGCAACACTGCATCCTTAGATTAGTCCTGGGACGATGTTGTACCACAGCTGGGGCACTACAGAGGAAGCGCCTCTTGGTCAGAAAGAAGGAGTGCATCAAAGTTGGGGCCATTTTATTTCAGTTAAACCCAATTTGTTTGTTTATGAACTAAGAGTTGTAGAGTCGTAGTGTGGAAACAGGCCCTTCAGCCCAACTTGCCCACCGACCATCGTGTCCCATTTGCACGAATCCCACCTGCTTACTTATTTAGCCCATATCTCTCTAAACCTGTCCTGTCCATGTACATAACCAAATGTTTCTTAAACATCGTGATTGTACCTGCCTCAACTACCTCCTCCGGAAGCTCATTCCATACACCCACCACCTTTATGTGAAAACATTTCCCCTCAGCTCTACCAGTGCCGATATCAACCAGTTTAGAATCAGCCAATTTCTTTAACAGCGGTCCTTGCAGCCATCCTTGGATGACTGAAGTTTGACTTGTCTCCAGTCAGAAATTCCAGAAATTATAATGAGAAATTTTCAGTGTTTTCATTCTTCATTGTGCCAAAATAATGAGACGTCGTCAAATTTCTCATCCCATGCCATGTTTGAAACTGGATGGCTCTCACGACACACACAGTACTTGGAAGGCCTGCAAATAAAGCATCATAGTGTGTGTAGGTAGAGGAGTGGAGTAGTAATGCCAGCTGTTTCTTCCAGCATTGCCCCCCGCTCCTTCCCCGCCCCTCACTCCCACCCATCCTCTCTCCCAAAAACAGGTGGAGCCATGAAGAGAACCCTAACTTCTTCACCACGTAGCACTAGGCCATTACAAACACCCACCCCCAGCGCTCGCTAATCTTGTGGGTCACTGACTTCACAACAATGGTTTAACTTGAATGAGAATCTACAGGATTAAAAAAAAACACAGAAGAAAGTCTCCGATTGAAATTTACTAACAATTTCAAACGTTACACAACGTTATTCTGCTGGTACAGCTCATAATAGATAGGGAAATAATTTTATTGAGCAAAGTCAACAAGACCTCTTTTTAAAGAGGCCAAAACCTATGACACCGAGAATGTGCCAAGTAATACTGTTGAGGATTCTGAGGTTAGTCATTCAGCTTCAAGGCAGGGTTGCGCTAAATCGCTTTCACCTTCAGACTTTTGCTGCTTGCCGTTCTCATGATGTTAAGCTCTTTGAAATTAAGAGCATACGAATGTTTCCTACATTAGGTTTCACTGTCCCTCTTGGTTGGTCAACTAAATGTAACTACTCATCACATTTACACAGCACACACTCATCAGACAATGCATTGAGGTCCCTGTTATTGACACTCACGGTGACAAGCAATAACTAACCAAACAGCAGTCAAAAGAAAGTCTCCATTTCAAAAAAAAAGAGGTGAAAATAGACAGCGGGTTGTTCAGCATCTGAAAGGGGGCAAAAGATTTCGGGGAGGACGGTGAAGACACCCTGTCCCTAGGGGAACTTTGGAGAGAAGTTGGACTTTGAGCAAAGGATAACCAGCCTTAGCCACTTCACCTGGCCTGCATAATGTTTGCTGTTGCCCTTCAATTGGCGAGACCAGGAGCAAAATATGGGGCAAGCAAGTCAGTGTTGTCCCCCTAAGTTCAACCCACCGGTGTAACAAAGCCATCTCTCTCTCTCTCTCAGATGCTAGTGGGGCCGTCTAGTTCTGCAGCTACAACCTTAGTTTCACATTAGTCTTTTGTACATTGACGCATTTGCCCGGTCAATAGCATCTTGTGAACAGTGTTAGTGGAGGCATGAGCAGTGCAGTGATGCTGTCACTTGTCTGTGTTGCTGCTCCGTTTGCGGTGAAGCTTTGTTCGCTGAGGACAGGGCCTTGGTCGATCTCAGTTGCCCTGTCTAGAGGCTCCCTGCCTCCCCCTTCACACAGGGTCCGGGGTGCCGGCTCTGTGGCCGTTCACCTGTGGCTGCAAGGTGGCGCTATTGGTCGCAGCTCCGCCGTTGGCTTCTCCCGATGCCACCGCTGCGGCAGAGGGCACGGCTTCCGTCGCCATCTCCTCTTCCGGCGTGAGCGCCCCCTCCTCCTCCTCCCGTTTCCGGTACGCCTCGCAGAGTGGGAGGTCTGCACCGTCCCACAGGCTGTAGCTTGCCACGAACAAAGATGGCGTAAGAAAGAAGAGCAACGGGCGTAAGAACGAGACAAGAGCATGAGCAACAAAAAAATAATAATAATAAAGGGAGTTAGTGACAAAGATAGGGAAGAACTTGCATTTCTGTTGTGCCCTTCAACAGCTCAGGACCTCCAACAGAATATCTTTAACACAGAAGCAGGAGGAGGCCATATGGCCCTTCGAAGCTGATCTCCCATTCAATAAATGAACATCCAAACTCAGTACCCTGCTCCTGCACTCTCCTCCTATCCCTTGACCCACCCATAACAACCACATCCATCTCATATTTAATGATTTGGCCTCCATTTAGAGTCCAGGTCGCCCATTCTCTGAAAATATTTCACCTCATCTCAGCCCTAGCTGACCGCTCTATGATTCCTGGTTCTGGACGTCTCTGCCATCGAGAACATCTTTATTGCGTGTGTCTATTCCAGTCAGAAGCTTTTAAGTTTCAATCGGTCCCCTCATCCTTCTCAACTCCAGCAAAGGTAAGCCCAATTGTCCCAATCGCCCTTGATGTGCCAATCCTGTTAGCCTAATGCACCAGCCAATCCCAGGGAATAGTCCGTTGAACCTCTGCTGCAGTCCCTCCATGGAAAGAGCATCCTTTCTCAGACAGGGAGACCAAAACTGTACACAGCACTCAAGGTGTGATCTTTTACACCCAAGAGGCCTTCAACCCTCCCCTGCGATACAAGTCATCAGACAACAGTTGGAATTTCTCGGCGACCTGCTGCGGCTATGACGGGTGCTGGCAATCGCCAAAACTAAATCACATAAGTGGGACAGGCCTTTAAGGGTCTGCATGAATGTTTGCTCTCTCAACCACTCTGCTGTATTTACATACTTGCTTTCATCAACTGGTGCACACAAGAATGCTAATACCCACAGGTTCAGTCAGCAGTAGTAATTACCAGTCTGACAATTTAGGCACACAAACAGCAATGCAATAATGGCCCACACGGTAATCTTTTTTTTTGGACTTGTTGGTTAAGCAATAAATATTGGCCAGGTATCAATGTACGGCTGCTATTGTTTAAATCAGTGCCATGGAATCTTTTACACCCAAGAGGCCTTCTCCCTGTGATACGTCATCAGACAACAGTAATAATAGCAATAAAAGCTGACGTTTTCAAGACTCTGTTGGCTTCTTTGTGACTTTACCACCATTACTTTTTTTTTAGAACGACTAAGTTGGGGTTTTTTTCAAACAACTCATCCAAAATAAATTACCTCTGACAGTGCAGTGCCACCCTCAGTATTACACTATTTTTTTTGCACATATCTTAGAAGCAAGAAGCTACTCACAGGGTCACAGCTAGACCTGGGGAACTGAAGGGTCCTTGCACATTCTCAGTGTCTTTCAAATTCAAGTGTTTTCCCCCCGTTCTCCCACTCTTTCTAAGCGACTGTTGCATCAAAGGCTTCAAACTAATGCAAGTTCTTGTGGAACAAGAGTTCTTTGTTAGAAAGCAAGTTGTAAAACAGTACACTTCAGAGAGATATCAAATATCCCAGCTGGATTTGCACAGGTTAGATACATTTTAAAGCTCCGTCAACGCTCTCCCACTGAAGCAGCAACCCTCTCCCTATGATACAAGTAATCAGAAAACAGTAATAACACGGATAAAAGCTATCGTTTTCAACTTTGTGTGCTTCTTTGTGAATTTACCACCACAACTTCTGCTTAAAAGATTATTACTTTAAAAAAAAGACAACTCTTAAAAAAAACTCTTAAAAAAAACTCTTAAAAAAAACAGTAACTCAATAGAAAGCAAATGACGTGGGAAGTTGGTAGAACTTAAATTAGGTGAGGTGTAACATTAAATGGAAACACAGAAATTGGAAATCAATGATCTGTATGTTTTAACTTTATTTAGGTAGTATATAAAATGTTGAATCTTTAATGCAGGATGCTGGAATGTGTAACAGAATTAAGCATCCAGTCTAAATTATATAGAAAATTTAAAATAAACAAGTACAGAAATAAAAACAACTTTCTTTAAAATGCTGGGAACAATGAACAAGGCACAAGATTTAAATGACAATTAAATGCAACATTCACCTGGACACCACTACTCGAAGGACCCATTAAGGTAAGTTAAGCTTTCAGTCCGTGCTTTAAGATATTGTAGACCTCAGCGACAAAAAGCGTTAAAATTTAATGAATGCGTTTCACTGAAATAGCATCAGCAATGCTTAGTTTAATTTAGATACAGCGCGGAAACAGGCCCTTTGGCCCACCGAGTCCCCGCCGGCCAGCGATCCCCACACACCAACACTATCCAACACACACGCTAGGGACTATTTACTATTATATCAAGCCAATTAACCTACAAATGTGTACGTGTTTGGAGTGTGGGAGGGAACCGGAGATCCCAAATTTACCGCTGACAGCATAGTCGTGTATATGTGTTTAATTTGCCCGTTTTTGAATTACGCACTGCTTTTCAAACACGCAACCTCCGTGTAAGGCGCGAGGTGTCTGCAATGGGAGAAGTACCTGGAACGGCATGGAACACTGGGGGGGGGGGGGGGGGGTGGTGTACAGCTCAGAACACTGCAACATCACGGGGACGCACTGTGCAGCAGGAGTTGTACGCACAGCATTACATTGGATGGACATTGAACATTCTTGGCCCTGTGGCTTGTTTAAGGCCACTCGGATATTCCACAGGTATATGCGTGGCACAACACCGGAACAGAACGAGATGAGCAAGCAACTGGCAGCAGTTATAACAGTGGATAATCAGGCAATTGGCAGAACTGACATGAGTTACACAAGGAATTCACAGCCAGTGATGTGATGGGATGTAAAGCAGGTTCAATGCTTATAACACATGAATATCAGCACTGCTGGTATTATCGCCCATTTTAATGTGGAATGGATGAGGTTCTAAATTATACAGCTCTTCAATTTGAACAATTTTAACGGGAACATTTTTTTTTTCATTTCACAGCATACAAACAATATAAAAATATTTTATGATATAGTATAAAATGTTGCTGCATTGATTATTATGTATGAAATGCTTTGTGCCATTGATTATAGTTAAATTGAATTCCCTTTAATATACTGCTCATCTAAAAATGGAGTGTGGTATGTAACCGGCCTGTCTCTTCATGGCCACATTATCATCATACATCAAACAAACAAACAAACTTAGGAATACATCCCTTCCACTAAAATTATGACACAGGAATTTGTGTCACACACATCATTATAAAGTCTGATAATAGGTTTAGTGCATAGGTAACGTGCAAGATTATATTATAGCGAGATATGTAAAATTCTAGTTTGTGCTTTATAAAAACCCCACATCATTGCATAAAATAGGGCAAGAAAATTCTGTCCAGAATCCAAAATGATTGCACTGGTTTGTTGGAGAGTAGAGGGGCATTGCTTCTGCCTCATGAAACGTGTGTTTTAAAATTCAATGCCCTTTGTACAAGGAGACAAGAATGGCAAACTAACAGGTGCTAGAGCAGTCAGGACGATCTTCAAAGTTGTAGGAGTGACACCCCTTCTGCACGAGAATGCTTGAAGATTGACTAATTGGCAAACATCCTAAGCTGGGTTTGCTCCTCCAAGCAGGCTATTGGTACCCCACGGTTTCTACGTGAAGGATCAGTACATTTTGTTTAAAAAGTCATGGTGTGAGAGAGGGCAGGGTTGCACAAGAGACTTTTCATGTACAAACGGAAAAATGATTTCCCGCTGTGGGTTAGGAATTAATGTCAGACAAGAGTTGGAATGAGGAAGAAATGTGTGTGAAACAAAATACAGCTGCTGCCCTGACCCTCATATACAAGTATCTACACAGAGCTAAAAGGCACTGACTGGTAGGGGTTGTAATGTAGCCATTGTGTTCCAATTGAGACTGTAGTCAGCCGATGATTGTGTACTGCAAAGGTGCTTCAAACAGCCCCAACCCGAACACAAAGTATAATATGCGGGAAAGAAAGAAAGATTTCCATTTCCAGGGCATGACATAAAGAGATCGACAATAAACTGCATTATGGAAAGGGAGAGGGTTGAAGGCCACTAGGGAGGAACTGCAGATGCTGGTTTAAACCCAAGACAGACACAAATATCTGGTGTAACTTAGCAGATCAGGCAGCATCTCTGGAGAAAAGGAACGGGTGACATTTCGGGTCGAGACCCACTGAATTACTTTTTGTGTCTGCCTTTTGCATTATGGAAATAGTTTAAATAGACACCCATCGTGTCAAGGAAATACACTGGTGTAATGGAATCAGTACAAGAATATTACTACGCAAAAACCTCAGCATGTTAAATATGGCGATAGAAGAATATTATGTTGTGGGATTAAGAAAGTGTTACATCCTGAGGAGGTGAGATGCAGAGTATGTCAGTGCCCCCGTTGCGGCTGCTCAGACACGTTCAAGGCTGAGTAAGGGTAGTCCTTTGCTATTTGTACCTGGAGGAGTAATATTCTTCTTCCAGCTCGTATAGGTCGATCGCAATCTCATCTCTCAGGGTGATCAGCTTCTTGTCGCATTCTTCCTGCAGATTCCGGAGCTGCTGCTTCCGCTGGTTAATGGCTTCATTCACCGAGGGAAAGTCATTCAGAATCAGGAACTGTTTAAGGTCCGACACCAACTTCATCAGAGACTCCCCGGCACGCACCTAAAACAAGGCAGCAAATAAAAGACCAGTGATAGACCAGTGTCAGAGGTTATGGGGAGAAGGCAGGAGAATGGGGTTAGGAGGGAGAGATAGATCAACCATCATTGAATGGCAGAGTAGACGTGATGGGCCGAATGGTCTAATTCTACTCCTATCACTTATAATCTGCCAAGCCAATTTCTCTATGCATTACTCCCATAGTGTCAAGACAAGCGAAGTCCTGCATTAGGGATGTGGGCGAGGGAAGCTTGGACCAGGATGTGCAGTTAATTCCTTTTTCTAAACTAACAGTTCAACATTCTGCTGTGAGGGATGTACTAACAGAAAGCAGTCTTGCAACTGCTTGAAACTATTAACCAGAAACAGCGGTGCATTCAGCTTGCTGAATAGGTCGCACTATTCAATCAGATATCATAAATTAATCTCTCCACTCTATTGCAATCCATATTCTTTACGTAACAAAAATGAACCAATCTTGGCGTTAACAATTTCAACCGATTTGTACCTTGTGCAACTTTCTGGGCTACTGGGTTCCACAATTTCACTAACGTTTGTGTGAAGTACCTCCGGACATCATCCCTGAATAATCCAGTTAATTTTTTTTTTAATGGATTCCTCTCATTCCTTACTTTTCTATTACGAAATATTGTTCATATTCATAAATGACATGTAGCTCTTTAAAATAAGATCCCCAAACATAGAATTCAATTACTGGGTGATGGATTTACATTGAAAGCTTCCATTAAGATAGTATAATGAAAATAAGTCAGGAATTGGATATTACTTAATATTAAGAAAACATTACCTGCCAAATGGCTTTTAAGTATTAGTCCAAATCCTTACATAAAAATTTATGGATTCATCACAATTTAGATAAGGAACTAATTCTAGCTTTCTACGGTTCCAAAGATAAAGAGTAATATTATGTTCAGCTGTAATAAAAACTGCTGGGGATATTCAGCGGGCCAAGCAGCATATGTGGTGACAGCATTGAGCTAATGTTTCACACCAATGATTTTTAATCTGGTGCTGCCTTGTAATCCTCCCATTTCAGGCGTTTTTCATGATCAATTATTTAAAGTTTCCAGGATTCACTGTCAGTTTAATTGTCAGTCTGGAACTTCCATTGAAGTCAGCTGCCATGTCAGTGAAGGCAGAGGTGCCTCAGTCAACTTGACAGAGTCAGTCTGGGTGGAAATATTCCACATGCAGACTTTGCGAAAGCAAATGATTCCTGTATTGCTCAAGTAGCTTAGTGACTCATCATCAACAATATACTTCCCCAAATCTTTACCCAAGGCTCGGCAAAAGAGGAGCATGGGTGAAGCTCAACAGACTTGGTACTGGAGTTGGGCGTTTCAATGCCAGCATGTGGAGATGGGGACTCCGCCTGTGAATGCGGAGCAGAACAACAGACAGCCAACCATGTCATCTCTGAGAGCCCGCTCGCTATACCACCCACCATATGGAGCTCAGGGCCTGGCAGACATTGACGCAGAGACAACAACCTGGCTGCTCAACACCCGTTCTTGAGATCTAACTATTCCTTTGGTTTATTTATGTTTCATTCGCAAGAAGAAGAAGGCAAAAGTGTGCTAATCAAACTAAAGAGCGAGCCACACATGGAGATATGACGACCTGGATAAAAATCTATCAAACAGGCAGCTATTGGCGAAGCATGTTAAAGGTCAAACAAGTCTAAAAAAGGAAATACCATGAATATTTCATGGAACTTCTTCCCCAATATAAGAGCAAACAATATCTATGTGAGATTGGTCCTTATGAGATTGATCTATGCTCATGGAATGTGTGTGTGTGTGTGTGGTACCTCAGTGAGGGTCAGTGTGTGTGTGGGACCTGTACCCCAGTGAGGGTCAGTGTGTGTAAGGGACCTGTACCCCAGTGAGGGTCAGTGTGTGTGTGTGGGGGACCTGTACCCCAGTGAGGGTCAGTGTGTGTGTGTGTGTGGGACCTGTACCTCAGTGAGGGTCAGTGTGTGTGTGGGACCTGTACCCCAGTGAGGGTCAGTGTGTGTGTGGGACCTGTACCCCAGTGAGGGTCAGTGTGTGTGTGTGTGTGTGTGGGACCTGTACCCCAGTGAGGGTCAGTGTGTGTGTGTGTATGTGTGGGACCTGTACCCCAGTGAGGGTCAGTGTGTGTGTGTGTGTGTGGGACCTGTACCCCAGTGAGGGTCAGTGTGTGTGTGGGACCCATACCGGAGCCAGAGCCCAAGAAGTGAGACAGAGAACAAAGAAAACCAGGCTGACAAAATTGTGCGTGTGAGCTTGTTGGTACGTACAATATTTGCTGCTCTCACGTGCATCTCGTAGTGATCCTGCTCACACTGAGTTGCGCGGGAGACCTGTGTCTCATCTTCGACCTGCAAGATAAGATTCAGCTTTTAGTTCAGAGATTCTGGAAATCCACATCAAGCCTGCAAGATCTGGTGGTTCTAGCTAGCTGGCAGCTGGCTAGTTCTTAGGTCAATGAATAGTGAAACAAGGTATCTGGAGCAGGATGCAACAACGAGTGTTCACCCCTCATTCACATCACCGTAAACCAGCAACTCAACCCATCAATGCTCCACATGAGAAAACCACAGTGGGAACCTTTCAATGTGATCAAGGCTGATCTGTCCCTCTGACCCAAATCCCCATCACCCTCAATTCCCTTAATAATTAATCCATCACAACATCTCTGGAGAGAAGGAATGGGTGATGTTTCGGGTCGAGACCCTTCTTCAGAAGGTCCAGACACAAAACGTCATCCATTCCTTCTCTCCAGAGCTGCTGCCTGTCCCGTGGAGTTACTTCAGCATTTTGTGTCTATCTTTGTTTTAAACCAGCAACAGCAGTTCTTTCCTACAAATTTCACCTGGGTTGCAATCTCTTCTGTGCTGTTCCCCCACACAGCATGGAACCCAATCTGTCAACCAGACGGTCAGAAAAATAGAGCATGCATCCTGTGCAGTTAAATCCTCGGAGTCTATGCATATAGATTTCAGACAACTACTCCTGAAAATCTTGCCCATGTGCATTTTAGAACCTTGATGCACCATTGGGGGAAAAAAACATCATAAATGATGAATCTTAAGTTAAATGAAGGCTGCTTTTCACAACACCCGTGCACACAATTTGTTCCAGATTGATTGCAACGTACCCGAGCACTTTTAATGATTTCTGTGAAGTTATCCAGAATAGATTTGATATCATCTTTCAACCTCTTGTTGTAGGACTGCAGCAGGAGCTCTTTACTTTGAGGCAGCGTCCGTTGCTGCGACATTCCCCACTTGTTTCCCTGCACGGTCAAAAGTCACAATATGCAAGCAGCATGTTATTAAAACATTTTCAACACCTTCTCCGCTACAGTTGTTGTTCAGTTCAACAGGAGCGGCTTTCCCCTAATGGATACAAAGTGCTGGAGTAAGGGGTCAGGCAGCATCTCTGGAGAAAATGGATAAGTGACGTGGCGAGGACTCCTTCCCATAGAAAAAAAGGCCCAGAGGTGGAGGAAGAACTCTACATCATGGCGGGCCTGGAACTCGTAGAGGTGGGGGAAAGAGGGGCACATAGGCAAGGCCTCTGTTGAGGACAAACCATTCTGTATCAGAAAGTGGGAGGTTAGGGGGAAACACAAGGGTGAGGGCTGGGATCTGAGGGGTGGAGGGAGACTTGGGCAAGGTGGTGTAGGGGGAGGGGGGGGAGAATGATGGAGGCTGAGAGGGGAGGTGGTTTCTCTGGCATTCCCCTAATGTTTAATTTGGTATCACAGTTCTTGTATAGCCCTGATCCAGATCTGATGACAATAGTGCATTGTTCACAGCAATACTCTAATGACCTAAAGTTGGTGGATTTGATGAGACTTCTTCAAAAGGGCAAAAGTTGAGTTCTAGTCCTGATGATTGAGCATAGACTGCTGAGGGTTCTTTCACAGCATTAAACTACAGTGGTTTTGCCCAGTAGGGTGGATATAGACAATCTGACTGTACTATTTGACGATAGTTACCTCAACTAGCTTAACTATAAACACAAGTTTGTTTTATCACAGCTGGTTTGTGGGAACTTGCTAAAACCAATGTCTGTCATGTTACAAGATTGGACTTGCCTCAAATGTACTTAATAGCTTATAAAGTGCATTGGGATCATATCATGAAAGGTGCTGTACCAATGCATGTTTCTATTGGAAAGAGGAAAAATAGTTAGGAAACACACAGAAAGTGAGGGAGGGGTACCAATTGAGGGTTGCGTTATTTTCTAGTGTGTTTAACAATCTCAGAATACTCTAGTGCTTTAAAATCCAACAAAATACCTTTTAAAGTGCTTCAAACAAACCCCCATGGAGAAAATGTTACAAGAGTCAGTTTTAAGTACTGATTGAGGCTCAAGGCAGCAGGGATAATAACTTTTTGCACAATTATGCCATGGGATTTTTTTTATTGGGACGTTGAATATCTGAAATAAATAAATTGCTGGGGAAAAAAATCAACAGACTGGGTAACTTTTGTGGAAAGAGAAACAGGCTTAACATTTAAGATCCTAGACCCTTTGTAGGGGAGCATCAGCAGAGGATCATGTTTGTGCTTCTACGGGGCCCTGGAGACCTTAAATATCAAAACAGATCCTTCGCTCCACAAGCCCACACCAACATTCACCCACCCATCATCCCATTAATCTATTTTATTATCCCCACTTTCCCATTAACTCACCCAAGATTTTACCACTCACCTACACATTACGGGCAATTCACAGTGGCCAACAAACCTGCCGATCCACATGCCCGTGGAATGAGGGGGGAAACAGGAACATTCGGAGAAAACCCACATTGTCAAGGGGAGAGCGTGCAAACGCCACTTAGTCTGAAGGTCCTGACCTGAAACGTTACCTGCCCAATCCCTCCGTAGATGCTGCCTGACCTGCTGAGTTCCTCCAGCACCATGTGCTTTGCTCAACATTCCATCATCTGCAGTTCCTTGTGTCCCAGTTTAGTCTTCACCATTCCAAATCAGAGTCAAGAGTTGTACATCACTGAGCTGTCATTGAGGCAGCCAAAAACTACAGAAAATCTTCAATGCAGTCTCTGAACATAGTGCCCATCTTAGACCAGACACCCAACCATTGATTCCAATACACTGCCTTGGGAAAACAGCCAACATAATGGAGGACCTTTCCCATCCCAGCCATTCCTTCTCCCTGCTCCAGTCAGACAGAAGCTTGAAAGCACACGCCACCGGACCCAGGAACGGTCTCGAGCCAAAACGTCACCATTCCTTCTATCCAGAGATGCTGCTTGTCCTGCTGAGTTAATCCAGCATTTTGTGTCTATCCCCAGGAACAGCTTCTTCCTCTTTGTTATTACACTTTCCAACGGTCCTTCCATAAACTAGGGTTATTCCATTCACCAGCCTACCTCATTTCGGACATTGGACTTTTGTCTCTGGAACTGCTGCACTACAATGCTGAGAACGATATTCTGCACTCTGCAGCTTTCTCTTCGCTCTCCCAATCGTGCTTGCGTTTGGTTTGATTGTATTTATGTGTAATGTTATCTGATTGGGAAACCATCTACCACACGGTGCCTCAGGAAGGTCGCCGGCATCCATAAAGACTCCTCTCACCCTTGTAATGGACTGTTCGAACGACTCCCTTCCGGCAGACGTTACAAGGCCTTCTACGCCCGCACCTCCAGACTCAGGAACAGCTTCATTCCCAGAGCTATAGTGGCTCTGAACCGGCCCCATGGACTGTCTCCCCCGGATGGTCACGTCGCACAGACACATCTGCACTTTAGTCCGTTTTGACTTTTACAGTTCTAATGTTCTTTTTACAAACCTTGTTCTTGGGGTATCTAAACCTAAATTTTATTAGTCGTTTAAGTTATGACATCGGATGGAAGTTGCAAACCAAATCTCGTTGCACTTATGTGTAATGACAATAAAATATATTATTATTATTGATTGCGCGGCATGCAAAACAAAGCCTCCGCACACGGACACACTGAACTTTTATCTCCTGTTCTGTATTACGTTTACATGTTCTGTTGTGCTGCAGCAAGCAAGAATTTCATTGTCCTATCTGGGACACATGACAATAAAACTCTCTTGACTCTTGTCTCAAATCCATCCCCCATTTCGTCCCTGCCATCCCGCACAGGTTCAGAAGCGGATCTCTGACCGCCAACACGGGTTAGGATCACCCGCCTTTGCCCCACGTTTCCCCCCTGCTCTTCGGCCCGTCACCTCGGTGGGGAACACCTTGCGGCCTCCACCGCTCCTCACCCTCAGAACAACTCACCTCAGGCCGCGGCCACGGTGCTTTGCCCCCAAACCCCGTCCCTGCTGCCACACAGCCCGCCTCCTGACGAGGCCGATTGGAGTTGGGGCTCGAACGGATCGCTTTCCCTATGGCGAGCCGAGCTGTCCGTTAAAAGTGAGCGCCATTATGATAATAAGGGCGCGCCATGTTGGTGAGGTCTTGCCGCTTGATAAGGGCGCGCCATGTTAGTGAGGTCTTGCCGCTTGATAAGGGCGCGCCATGTTGGTGAGGTCTTGCCGCTTGATAAGGGCGCGCCATGTTGGTGAGGTCTTGCCGCTTGATAAGGGCGCGCCATGTTGGTGAGGTCTTGCCGCTTGATAAGGGCGCGCCATGTTGCTGAGGTCTTGCCGCTTGATAAGGGCGCGCCATGTTGGTGAGGTCTTGCCGCTTGATAAGGGCGCGCCATGTTGGTGAGGTCTTGCCTCTTGATAAGGGCGCGCCATGTTGGTGAGGTCTTGCCTCTTGATAAGGGCGCGCCATGTTGGTGAGGTCTTGCTTCTTGATAAGGGCGCGCCATGTTGGTGAGGTCTTGCCTCTTGATAAGGGCGCGCCATGTTGGTGAGGTGTTGCCTCTTCCTAAGGGTGCGCCATGTTGGTGAGGTGTTGCCTCTTGATAAGGTCGCGCCACAGAATAGATTAGAATAGAATGCCTTTTTATTGTCACATGTACAATGAGATTAAAAGCTGCTCCTACTCAGTGTAAAAACAAAAAGGGGGGGGGGGGGGAAATAAGGTGCACAGTTTCTACGGCGCTATATACATATCTATAAAAGACAATGGATAAATAGAATTAGTTACAGTACAAATTACAGTAGGTGGATAGATGAAGGTCCGGGGGTTAGGCTGTGAAGTCAGTGCATGTGTGAGTTCAGGGAGATAATGGATTTTGGAAAGAAACTGTTCTCGAGTCTATTTGTCCTTGTGCTGATGCACCTATAGCGCCTCCCTGAGGGCAGCAGGTTGAACAGGCCAAATGCAGGATGGGAGCTGTCCTTAATAATGTTCTTCGTCCTGCTGAGGCAGCAGGAGGTGTAAATGTCCATCAGAGAGGGGAGAGGGCAGCCGATGATCTTCTGTGCTGCCCCAACTACTCCCTGAAGCCTCTCCCTGTCTGCCATGGTGCAGCTGCCGTACCATGCTGTAATGCAGTATGTCAACAGGCTCTCAATGGACGAGCGGTAGAAGGTCAGCAGCAGGTTGGAGTCCAGGTTGTGCTTCCTGAGGACCCTCAGGAAGTGCAGCCGCTGCTGAGCCTTCTTGGTGATGTTATCTGTCCAGGAGATGTCAGCGGAGATGAGGACACCGAGAAACCGGAAGGTGTAGACACTCTCCACACACTCGCCGTTGATGTATGAGGGAGCTGTGCCTCCTGAAGTCGACAATGAGCTCTTTGGTTTTCTTGGTGTTCAGAACCAGGTTGTTTTCTGAGCACCAGGTTGTCAACTTCAGGATTTTCTCTCTGTAGGCTGCCTCGTCTCCCCTTGAGATGAGTCCGACTACTGTAGTGTCGTCAGCAAACTTGACGATTCGGTTGTTGTTGTGGACCGGACTACAGTCATGGGTATAGAGACCCATCTCCATACTAGTATCTTTGGCTTAACCAGCACCTGCAGTCTTTGGCTTACACCGAAGACAGACACAAAATGCTGGAGTAACTCAGCGGGACAGGTAGCATCAAATGAAGAAGGGTCTCGACCCGAAGCATCACCTACATCCTTTCTCCAGAGATGCTGTGTGACCCGCTGAGTTTCTCCAACTTTTTGTGTCCATCTAGCATCAAATGACAGACAGGCAACAAATGGGAAATGCAAAATCAAATTGTAGGAGAAATGAAAGAAAATAATAGTCTTCATATCGCTTGAATATTATGCAAAAGCAAAGCAATTGTAAAGTGTAATTATTGTATTGGTAGGCACTGTGATTCTAGCTATGGTTTGGGGGATAGTGAACAGCAGGAGGAATTAATGCATCCACAGGTTCATTTTATGACAAAATTCATGTAGTGAAATATAAATATGTATCAAAATAGAACAGTGAATAGAACCACGATAATGAATTCTGTAATGACATCCTAATATTTGTTGCAGATCATCTAGCTGACAGCTTACCATAAGAAACAATAACAAAATGAGGTTGTATTTTATTATTATAATTCTACAAAAGTAATGACAGGTTTTGTAATAACAAAATCTATCCATAGACTTAAGCAGACAAGAATGACAAAAATCAGTCGAGACTTACAATCCTTATTTACAATTTGCCCGAAAATTATAGTGATGCAAACTGGCAATCTTTTTTTCATTTCAGGGAAACTTAGAAAATTCAGTTTAGAACTGAACTGTTCTATCTTAATTTCTTTCTTTTTCAGAATAATGTCAGACAATATTGAACAAGCTAATCTGCTACACAATATCTTCCTGTGAATGAGCTTCTCTAAAGGCTGTCTTTATGTCTGAAGGAACAATTCAATACACTTAGAAAAATATATATCTTTGGCTTGCATGTTTTACTTCATAATTCTTCTCAGACATCGTTGAGGTCTGCTGACTCCAAGCCTTTGTTCAAACCATTTACAGACGTGAACACATAGACACATCTCTAATGGACCTGACAAATGTGGTAAGTTGTCCAGTGCTCTGTCTGTGAGATGTAGCTGCTCCACAATGATGAAGTATTGGCAGGATATTTCCAGTCAGGATACTGTATGACTTGTGGAGGCGAACTACCATTTGGTATTTTCATGCACCTGCTACCCTCATCCTTTCTGGAATAGACAGGCATACCTCTTTCCATTGCAGATCATATAGACTACAGGCTTAATGTGTCAACCTTAGTCATTTAAGCTTATTGGTGGACAATGTCATACTTTGTGGAATTTCCCTCAGATCAGCCGAACTCAAATAAAGAGGTAATTCCAGGGACCCTAGTGATTTCCTCCTTCATCAAAACTTTCTATGCTGGCAACAGTATTAGGATTTAGGTTGATCTCCAGAGCTCAGGTGGTCCTTAGAAATGTCTTCCTCAGCTGAATCTCCAGGTTTATCACTGTTAACATCTGTCATAATTTCCAGAGAGCCATCGCCAATCACTCGATTAACCTTTTCTCCTCTTGCAGCCAATATTTCTTCGATATTCCTGATGGTATTAGCAAAAGAGTAAAATTAAAATGGTGCCTTAACAATCAAAGAAACTTCGAGTGGGGTTAGAAGGTGAAGGACGATTGGGCCATATTGAGTTCAGATATTTAAAAGCTATACTCTAACTTTATATTTAACAGTTAACTGAAAACTTGGTTTACAGAGCAGAGTGGAGCAGGATTTTCTCTGCAGTTCAGCTTGAGGAACGGCATTGTAGCGTGCCAGTTCCAGCGAAAAGGTCCAATGTCCGCAATGAGGTAGTTGAGAGAAATAGGGCTATGGCCTTATCAAAGTTTACTTATAGTTGACAATAAGTAGAAATACAAACAAGGTTACTTGAAAACAGTTAATTTTTCATGACAAGTTACTGGACATACCCAGGTGATTTTGTGCAAATCTGGTCATTGCATTTCAATAATTCCTGGCTATTTTCGTTTTACAGTTCATCACTATCCCACTTAGGAAAAAGAAGTAACAGAAGAAAACTTTGCAATTGATGGAGAGTGAAGATGCCAATATTGAGCCCCACTAATTTGCTGAAATTGTAAGTAAAATCACACCATTTAAACCAAACAACAAGGAACTTACTTTTTTCCTTCTAGGTCTGAAAACCATCCCAAATTGTCTGCTATAATATGATGATTGTTGCATCCAGGACACTTTACGATAACCACTCCATTGTGATAAGCAAGCTTGGAAATCCTCTTTGCAGATCTTGCATTGCACACCTGAAACAAGATAAAATACCCCTGTTAAAGAAGGAACTGCAGATGTTGGAAAATCGAGGATACACAAAAAGCTGGAGAAACTCAGCGGGTGCAGCAGGAGATAGGCAACATTTCGGGCCAAAACCCTTCTTCAGACAATGTAAAATACCCCTGCATTGTTACCAGGAAATGCCCAAGTCACCGCTTACATTGTCTTTATGCCTGGTTCTAGTTTCCATTTCTATACTTGACAGCAAACCTGTCTTCCCACACACATCTTGTCGTCTTTTCCAAATAAACACTGGATATTGAACACAGGACATTTGGCCTCTGATTGCCCTGTATAAACTCAGAGATTAAAGAAGAATTTCCCCATATCCCCACAAATGTCCCCATATTTTAATGTAGCTCACAACACGTAAAATCGTTGTGGGTATTGCAGTGGTGCAGATAGATCTGCTGCCTCACAGCACAAGAGCCAAGAGTCGATCTGACCTACAGAGCTGTAAGTATGGAGTTGCATGTTCTCCTGGTGACCACATGGGTTTCCTCTGACTGATTCAGTTTCCTCCCGCATCCCCAAAACACAGAGGTTGGTAGAATAATTGACCACTGTACATTGCCCCTTGTGTGCACAGATGAGTGGTAGAACAGAGGAAGGGATTCATAGAAAAGATTTGGTTAGGGTCAGTGTGTATGTTCACTGGTATAAACAATGTGCCAAATAGCTTGTTTCCATGTTGTAACTTTCTATGATAGTCTTCCCTGGCTCTCAAAGAATTCCAATCAAACCCAGTAGAGTTGCTGCCTTACAGTGCCAGAGACCCAAGTTCACTCACAACCTCAAGTGGTGTCTGTGTGGAGTTTGCATGTTCTCTCTGCGACCACGTGAGTTTCTTCTGGATGTTCCGTTACCTCCCATTCCCCAAGATTTGTGGATATCTAGCTTGAACGGCCCCTGTAAAATTTGCCCTAGTGTGTAAGCAGTGGATGCGAGAGTGGGATAACATAACACTCCTGATTGATGGTCAGCGTGGACCTTTTCACGGTATCCAAGTGCAGGTGGCAATAATAAACCCATATCTGCACATCTCTCCAATTTGGAAGAGCACCATGCGGATAATCCTGTGCAAACTCCACACAGACAGCAACTAAGATCAGGATGAAACCCTCCTTTCTGAGGCACCATGTTAATATTGCCATAGAGGGAGTGCAGAGAAGGTTCACCAGACTGATTCCTGGGATGTCAGGACTGTCTTATGAAGAAAGACTGGATAGACTCGGTTTATACTCTGGAATTTAGGAGATTGAGAGGGGATCTTATAGAAACTTACAAAATTCTTAAGGGGTTGGACAGGCTAGATGCAGGAAGATTGTTCCCGATGTTGGGGAAGTCCAGGACAAGGGGTCACAGCTTAAGGATAAGGGGGAAATCCTTTAAGACCGAGATGAGAAAGACTTTTTTCACACAGAGAGTGGTGAGTCTCTGGAACTCTCTGCCACAGAGGGTAGTTGAGGCCAGTTCATTGGCTATATTTAAGAGTGGGTTGGATGTGGCCCTTGTGGCTAAGGGGATCAGAGGGTATGGAGAGAAGGCAGGTACGGGATACTGAGTTGGATGATCAGCCATGATCATATTGAATGGCGGTGCAGGCTCGAAGGGCTGAATGGCCTCCTCCTGCACCTAATTTCTATGTTTCTATGTTTCTAATATCTGCTTTTCCCCCGCCTCCCAGGTTAATCTCTGGAGAGAATAATTTATCCAGACTAGTAGCAACCCCCTGGCTGCAGCGGGAGCGTGAACAGCGGGGCCCCTTCACTACCCCCCGGGCTAGCAGCTCACCTTGCAGGTGTAGACCAACTGATAGTGTGTGGCTGAGGCCTGGGTTGCGCCCAAGGTGGCCCGCTGTCCCCGGCCGGTCCGGAGACCTGTGCGCTGCACCGCGAACCGCCCGCCTTCGCGACCAGCACCGGCATGGAAAACCGGACGCGGCCAGCCGGAGGCCGCCGCCAGCAGCAGCCGAGCGGTCGCTGTCCTCCCGAAACGAGCGAACGCGAGGCCCAGGCTCATCCCTTCCACGTAGGCCGCAGCTCGGTTGCTATGGAAACTCGAGCATGAGTCCGGCTCTGCGTCGCTTCCGGGTTCGCCCCAGTCGAGTCACGTGGCACTGACCGCTGTACAATCCCTCATTTCAAATGCAAACATCGAGTAGAAAACTGATATCAACGTATTATCCTTGAAACATGTTGCATTTGTTTGCAATGTTGCAAATAATTGGTAGGAAAGAACTGCAGATGCTGGTTTAAATCGAAGGTAGACACAAAATACTGGAGTAACTCAGCGGGTCAGGCAGCATCTCTGAAGTCTGTAGAAGGGTCTCGACCCGAAATGTCACCCAAACCTTCTCTCCAGAGATGCTCCTGACCCGCTAAGTTACTCCAGCATTTTGTGTCTAGTTGCAATATATGGTTTCCCCTTGGTTAGAAAATAAATCTGTCGCTCTATGCAAGACACAGACCAGCACTAAATGTCTGAATTAGTCTAACACATTAGATGGGCACAAAAAGCTGGGGTAACTCAGCGGGACAGGCAGCATCTCTGGCGAGAAGGAATGGGTGACGTTTTGAGTCGAGACCCTTCTTAAAACATTGTCTTGCTCGGTTCCTCCTGCTCCTGTGATTGAGAGGCTTATTCTCAAATAACAAAAGGATGCGTCTCCTCAGGAGGCCACATGAGTAGCAATAGTGCTATGTACAAATGCATTGTGCCAACACTTCTTCTTTCATGTGGCGTGCACAGCCTAAAGTTGTTCTATTTGATCTTCCGTTTGTGCAAGTCGAGTTGATTGCATTAGTCAAAATAGGGCGGACCACGTGAAGGTTGCAATCTTCCACCCCTGTGCCAACACTGCTATGTGTAGAGGAAGTAACTAGAATAGTGGTTTACGCTGAAGATCGACACAAAATGCTGGATGAACATGGATGATTCACAATGGATCCACAATGCTGGATGATTCGGACAGAAAAGGAATGGGTGACATTTTGGGTCGAAACCCTTCTTCAAACTGAGAGTCACGGAAGAGCGAGACTCCAGATATAGAAGGGTATGGTGTGAAAAGGACAGATCAAAGCAGTCGTAGGTTAGGAAAAGGGGAAGTACAACAAGACATGGGTGTCCTTGTACATCAGTCACTGAATGTAAGCATGCAGGTAAAGCAGGCAGTGAAGAAAGCTAATGGCATGACAATGGAGAATAGGTGCAGGAGTAGGCCATTCGACCCTTCGAGCCAGCACCGCAATTCAATGTGATCATGGCTGATCATCCCCAATCAGTACCCCTTTCCTGCCTTCTCTCCATATCCCCTGACCGCTATTTTTAAGAGCGTTATCTAGCTCTCTCTTGAAAGCATGTTGGCCTTTATAACGAGAGGAGTTGAGTATAGGAGCAAAGAGGTCCTTCTGCAGTTGTATATGCCCCTGGTGAGACCACACCTGGAGTATTGTGTGCAGTTTTCGTCTCTTAATTTGAGGAAGGACATTCTTGCTATTGAGGGAGTGCAGCGTAGATTCACAAGATTAATTCCCGGGGTGGTAGGACAGTCACATGATGAAATAATGGAGAGACTGGGCTTGTATTCACTGGAATTTAGAAGGATGAGAGGATATCTTATAGAAACAAATAACATTATTAAGGGTTACACAAAATGCTGGAGAAACTCAGCGGGTGCAGCAGCATCTAAGGAGCGAAGGAGATAGGCGACGTTTCGGGTCGAGACCCTTCTTCAGAAATTATTAAGGGATTGGACACTCTAGATGCAGGAAACATGTTACCCATGTTGGGGGAGTCCAGAAACAGGGGCCACAGTTTAAGAATAAGGGGTAGGCCATTTAGAACTGAGATGAGAAAACACTTTTTCACACTGAGAGTTGTGAATTTGTGCCATTCTCTGCCTCAGAAGGCAGTAGAGGCCGATTCACTGGATGCATTCAAATGAGAGTTAGATCGGCCTAGCGGAAGCAAGAGAAGGCAGGAACCCGGTACTGATTGTGGAAGATCAACCATGATCACATTGAATGGCGGTGCTGGCTCGAAGGGCCTACTCCTGTACCTATTGTCTGTGTATCTATGTACATATCATTGAACATCGTCTGCTTTGATCTGTCCTTTTCACACTAGTCTCCCCGTCCGCTGACACTCAGTCTGAAGAAGTGTCTCATCCTGAAATGTCACCTAGTCCCTTTTCCCATTTCCAGAGATGCCGAGTTACTCCAGCAATATGTGTATATCTATCTTCTATGTACACTTGCAGCATCTGCAGTTCCACCCCAAGACACTAGAGGAGCTCCTCTAGTATCTTTGGTTCCACCCTGCACAGTCAGTGAGGGCGCGGTCCCTTTAAATTGAAGCCACGCGTGAACTGGCGCGGGTATTACCGGGCATGCGCGGTATCGCCGCCCTCTTTCTGTGCCCCCGCCGCCATGGTGAGTTCGCCGCTTCTCTGCGCCGTTCGCAATCCGCCGCCATCCGCCCCGTCCTACACCCATCCAGCCCTCCGGTGCCCCGCCGGCCACCCGCGGGCCATCCGCTCCGCATACAGCCGCAAATTAGGGCACGATGGCGTCCGGAGGCCGAGTTTGGAGAGAAAGAATTGTTTAGGTGGGGGGCGCCGCCGCCGCCATTTTGGCGGGTTGGATGTGTTGGCTAAGCGGGCCCGTCACCGTCTGCCGCCGGCTAACCGGGCCCGGGGATCCCTCTCTGTTACTGCCCGCAGCTGGGTCTCTGATTCCGGGTCCGGCCCCGTCACTATCTGCAGCCGTCTCACCGGGTCACAGCATCCTACCCGGTTTCTGCCCGCAGCTGGGTCTCGGCTTCCCACCCGGCCCGTGCACAATCTGATCGCAGGGCGGGGAGGCTTTGGATTCAACCCCGACGCCTTGCACTCGGCAACGTGTCTATACGCAGCTTCAGGTGGCGAACCTCGCCGCACGGTGTTGAGGTGATCAACCATTCATTTTGGGGTCGTACTGGAGGGAACGCTTATTAATAGACTTGTGGAATGGGCAGAGGCACGACAGCTGGAATTTATTGCCATTTGTACGAATGAGGTGAGGCAATGTAGAATAAAGGATGCTACTTAAAAGGTGCAGGTGTTGAGAACTGAGGGTCTGAATGTTCAGTATAGAAGCAGGGAGGTTCTACTGCAGTTGTACAGAGTCTTGGTGAGACCACACCTGGAGTATTGAGTACAGTTTTGGTCTCCAAATCTGAGGAAAGATATTCTTGCTATAGAGGGAGTACAGAGAAAGTTCACCAGACTGATTCCTGGGATGTCAGGACTTTCATATGAAGAAAGACTGGATAGACTCGGCTTGTACTCGCTAGAATTTAGAAGATTGAGGGGGGATCTTATAGAAACATACAAAATTCTTAAGGGGTTGGACAGGCTAGATGCAGGAAGATTGTTCCCAACGTTGGGGAAGTCCAGGACAAGGGGGTCACAGTTTAAGGATAAGGGAGAAATCTTTTAGCACTGAGATGAGAAAAAAAAAATTCACACAGAGTGGTGAATCTCTGGAATTCTCTGCCACAAAAAGTAGTTGAGGCCAGTTCATTGGCTATATTTAAGAGGGAGTTGGATGTGGCCCTTGTAACTAAAGGGATCAGTGGGTATGGAGAGAAGGCAGGTAAGGGATACTGAGTTGGATGATCAGCCATGATCATATTGAATGGCGGTGCAGGCTCGAAGGGCTGAATGGCCTACTCCTGCACCTACTTTCTATGTACATAATCAGGTAAAGGGCACGTTGAGACGTGCAATTAACATAGAAACGCAGAAAATAGGTGCAGGAGTAGGCCATGTGGCCCTTCATCTATGGCTGATCATTCACAATCTACCCCGTTCCTGTCTACTCCCCATATCCCTTGATTCAGCTAGCCCTGACTTGAATCTAACTGTTCTGAATGCATCCATGAATCGGCCTCCAGTGCTTTCTGAGGCAGAGAATGCCACATTCAATTGTTTAGTTTATATATGCAACATGGAAACAGGCCCTTCGGCCCACCGAGTCGGCGCCGACCCACGATCCCTGCACACTAACAGGATCCTACACACACTAAGGACAATTTACCATCTTTACCAAAGCCAATTAACCTCCAAACCTGCACGTCTTTGGAGTGTGGGAGGAAACCGGTGCACCCAGAGAAAAATCACGCAGGTCCCGGGGAAAACGTACAAACTCCACACAGACAGCACCCGTGGTCAGGATCGAACCCAGGCCTCTGGCGATGTGAGGCAGCCACTCTACCACTGCACTACTGTGCCGTGTTGGGCTTTGTCATTAGAGGCATCCGTGTAAAACCAGAGAGGTGTTGGTCATAAATCATTGATCACCTGGGAGTGTGGTGTTTAATTCTGGTTCTGGAAAAGGGAGGATATGGTATTGAAGGAAATGATTCAAGGGCTTACATTTAAAAGGATAGATTTGAGTACCTGATACTGCTTTAAAAAGGACAGTGAATAAAGCGATGAGCAGACAGGTGGATAGTGGGGTGCTCTTTCCTTTGGTGAATTGGTGAAGGACTGGTGATGGATCAAAGATAAAAAATAAAGGGAATTAAGAATGACAGGAAGTTTTAAGCAGCATGTGGTTGGAATTGCTGTGCGATGGCTGCAGATGTGGTGTTGGTGTTCCATTGTACCTACAAGAGAAGCATTGATAAATGTTTGAGAAAAAATGTGCACAGTTGGTGTATGCTCTGAAGGAGATTTGTTGATAGGCTGCCTCATGTGTTGTAACCACTTTTCTGCTG
This sequence comes from Okamejei kenojei, assembly GCA_035221665.1. Taxonomy (NCBI): domain Eukaryota; kingdom Metazoa; phylum Chordata; class Chondrichthyes; order Rajiformes; family Rajidae; genus Okamejei; species Okamejei kenojei. The sequence continues at coordinate 24,364,774 of CM069163.1, forward strand.
GCAGACAACACACAGGGAAGTTGCTGAACTGTGGAGTGGAGGGTGTTATGAGATGTTCAACAGGTGAGTCCCGATATTACAGGGATGTTTGAGATATTCCCCTTGGAAACCTAACAGCTGCAAAATTCTCAATTCCCCTGCCTCTATGCTGTGGATACTGTTTCTGGGTCTTAAGGAAATTGTTATTTTCTTGTATTTTCAGCATGAGGGCAAGGGTCTGTTTGGTTGGGAGTCTCGGAGTTTGCAAATGATGTAAACGAATATTTGCTATCTGAATATAACGGATGACATTTACCCACCAAGATCGCTGATGCACTCTTGAGCCACTCTTTCCCACCAGCATTTCTTTACATTTCAAACTTGTTCTCCCACCCTGGTTAATTTATGAGATGTGCCGTGTCATGAATTTGGGATTTGTGACTTTTTCAGCCTAAAGGGAAGAAATCCAAGGGGAAGAAGGTGGCCCCAGCCCCATCCGTTGTCAAGAGACATGAGGTGAAAAAAGTTGTGAATCCTCTCTTCGAAAAGAGACCCAAGAACTTTGGAATTGGTGAGTTCAACAACCGGCCATTAATCTGGGAGACTGCAATGAGCAAGATTCAGAACCTGTTTTTTAGGTTTAGAGGGCATTGATAACATTGAACCTCTGCTTAAGAAAAAAGTTTAATTGGGCATGGTTATTGCTTTTTATCTTGTATGGCCTGTTTTCCTTGATATGACCAATGGTTTAATTCGGCTCCTTGGTCATAGTCATGTAAAGGCTCCTCGGCTGAACTTGTCCAGGCTGACCAAAATGTCCCATCTAAGCTAGTCCCATTTGGCCCAAATCCCTACAATCCTTCCCTATCCATTTACCTGTCCAATTGTCTTTTAAATGCTGTATACCTCTTCTATTTCCTCTCAGCTCATTACATATAATCTACCATCCTCTGTGGAAAAAGTTGTCCATCCATCCCCCCCCGTCCCACCACACCACTGTTCTTGTCCCATCAAATGTTCTCCCCCTCACTATGTCCTCTGGTTCTTGATTCCCATACTTCAATGCAGAAAGGATTAGAAATTCGGAAACTCCATGCTATAAACAAATCAGTGTGTCAATTGTCAATTTTATTTCTGGCCCATGTTTTTATTGACGAGATGTTAGACAAGAATACAGAGGTAAATACGTTGAATTCTACTTCATTGAATGTTGGAACACTGCTGGGGTCTATACCTGTTCTGCCAGGGGTGTAAAGGGCCTGTCTCACCAGCATGCGACTGCATGCGGCGAGGGAGACCAAACATGGTTGCTTGAGGCGGGGCCGGTCCCACTTCCAACCGCGGAGCCGTATGGAGCGGGTCCCGACATCATACTCACCAATCAGCTGGGCAGGAGGCGGGCCGACTGAATTTGGCCGTCAAAACGCTGCGTACGCCCGTCGGGGCACTGCGTACAGCCTCAATGCAGCTGCGAGCCGACAGACCGTTGCCGCGCGGGATTTTTGAACAGTGTCAGTTTTTCAGAGCCCCACGCGATGTCGGGACCAGCCCCGCGAGGCCGTATGGCTCAAGCGACCATGTTTGGTCGCGCTCGTCGCATGCTGGTGGGGCAGGCCCTTAACTATTTTCTTTTGACTAGTAGCTCCAATCCCAGAGAATAATGTGCTTGGTACATGGCTGAGGTTAAGATGGAGTTTGTGAGATTGTAGACTTGAGACCTGATTCCGGTTTAATTAAACGGATAGACAAAATATTGGAGTAACTCAGTGGGTCAGGCAGTTTCTCTGGAGAACATGAATAGGTGATTTTTTTTTGGGTCGGAACCTTTCTTCAGACAGATTACATTTAATTAAATGGATGTTTGCTGCAGTAGTTCAGAACTCCTTGCAATATCTCAGTTTTAGCATGCTCGTTGCAAGGGAAATTTGAAGTACTGAAGACATCATTATGCAGTGTAGGAGTTGCAGAGATCTTTGTGTGGGACACAACTTCAACTGGGATAAAATCCTGGTGCTCACTGTCTCCTATTCTTTCAACAGGTCAGGATATTCAGCCCAAGAGGGACCTGACGAGGTTTGTGAAATGGCCTCGTTACGTCCGGCTTCAGCGGCAGAGGGCCATCCTGTACAAACGCCTGAAAGTACCTCCTGCAATCAACCAGTTTGCCCAGGCTTTGGACAGGCAGACGGGTGAGTCCCGGTATTATAGGACTGTTTGAGATATTCCCGTTGGAATCCTAACAGCTGCAAAATTCTCAATTTCCCTGCCTCTATGCTGTGTATACTGTTTCTGGGTCTTAAGGAAATTGTTATTTTCCTGTATTTTCAGCATGAGGGCAAGGGTCTGTTTCGTTGGGAGTCTCGGAGTTTGCAAATGATGTAAACGAATATTTGCTATCTGAATATAACGGATGACATTTACCCACCAAGATCGCTGATGCACTCTTGAGCCACTCTTTCCCACCAGCATTTTTTTACATTTCAAACTTGCTCTCCCACCCTGGTTAATTTATTCTTCCTTTTCCTTTCTATGCAGCCACCCAACTCTTCAAACTGGCCCACAAGTACAGGCCTGAGACCAAACAGGAAAAGAAGCAGAGATTACTGGCCCGGGCTGAGCAAAAGGCAGCTGGGAAGGCTGATGCTCCCACAAAGAGACCTGCTATTCTCCGATCGGGTGAGTTGGGTCCCTGTATAACCGCCGGCTGACATTGGACGTGGAGGTCACTTGGGATTCTTCTCCAAGGTGAGGGGAAGGATATCACTGAAAATTAAGTTTGTCCCTGAATGTGGACAAGATGTGGGGTTCTAATTTAGGTTGGCAATCAATTACCCCTGTATAACGTGTTTTTGGGGTTTTTTTTTTACCTTTGCACAATGTGATTTGGCCTCTTTCCTGTCTGAGCATGGCTTTGTTGAAGCTGATTATTTACAGGCATTTCCACACATAATCCCAGCTGCCTCCTCTTGATTTGCCTTCAGTGAACTTGAGGTCGCCCATTTGTCCTAAATTTCATCCACCATTTCTGTGCTCATGAACTTGCAAACATGTCCTGCTTGTTTTAAAAAAAATAGTCTTTGGATCTGTCAAAAACTTCTGATCCTAAACTGTCCACAATTCATCTACTTCTGGCTTTGAGTATCCCTAATTCTGCCATTCAACTGGCCTTAATGCTGTTACTACAGATCTTAAATTGTATCAAAATATTCCTGGACTGTGTTGGGACTGAGGGGCAAAGATTGCTGCTTATGTCTTTGGTTTTGAGTTTTGTTGTGTCCCTGTTGGTCCCACTCCTGTGAAGCCCAGTTGGCTAATGTTGCAATGATGTTTTTGAATTTCACCTGAAGATCAGCATGTAGATCAAACAAATGAGCTTTTTAACACTGAGCGACAAGCCATGGGCCTTACTCCACTTTAAGAATGTAGAGTTTTATTATCTAAAGGATATCGGGGACACAAACAACAATTAAATAGATTAGCTGTGACTGAACCAGTGCAACGACTCAAAGGCAAAACACAGTGATGGAGGAACACTGGCTCTGCAGCATCTGTGGAAGAAATGGATAGCTGATGTTTCCGGTTAGGACCTTCAGTGTGAAGAGGGTCCCATCCTGAAATAACGCCTGTTCATTCCCTCCACAGGTGCTGCCTGACCTGCTGAGTTCCTCCAGCACTTTTTGTGGTTACCTCAAGATTCCAGCATCTGCAGTTCCATGCGTCTCCACCAAGCCAAATGATTTGTCAAGCTGATATGATATCCAAGGGCTGCCTTGTTCTACTGACTTTTCTCCACTTTTTTTGCAGGTGTGAATACTGTCACCACATTGGTGGAGAATAAGAAGGCTCAGCTCGTGGTTATTGCACATGACGTTGATCCAATTGAGGTAAGAAACCTTGGACTTCTTTCTCCCTGGGTTTAGAGTGAATCTGTGCTTAGGTGTGACTGTATGGCAAGGCATCAGCAGCTGGTCTGGCACAGAGGATAGTTCTCCTGAGTCTTTGTGGAGAGAGTGGGATGAGGATTCTATTTGAATTTCATTCCTTGAGTCTGGGAAAGCCAACTTCATTGAAATATCCCTGGGCTATATACCAGGAGCTAGAGGGTAATCATTGCTGGTGTGTAGTCTGGTCATAAATGTCCTTCCCTAATGATCTTGCCCATGCACTGGTCTGGCTAATGTGATGATGATTTTGAATTTCTTCACCTGAAGTTCATCGTGTAGATAAACAAGCTTTTTAACCCTGAGCATAAGCCAAGGCCATGCCAAGCGCGAGTCAGAATGACCTTGCCTTTCTTCCCAATCCTCATGATTGTTTGGCCCAATGTTTCATCCATTGGTTGGGAATGTGAAACTGGGACCAAGATTAGAACATCAGCTGACATCCCTGACACTTGAACAATAAGATTTGCTTCTGCATGGTTCATTTGCAGCCTGCCTTCTCCACTTAAATTCTCCTCGTACCCCCCTTGCGTGTGGCTGCTTAAGCCTAAAATTCTATAATTTGTTCATTAAATCTTTTAAGACCTATTATGTAAGCTAGAGTTATAACCTTGCATTTGCTTGACATAGATTTTTTTTCTTTTGAATAGCTGGGATGCTTTAAAGGTGCTGAATAAAGGCCAGCTAATGATAATCACCATTTTCTCCTTCCCCAAATGCTACCTCCAGCTGGTTGTGTTCCTGCCTGCGCTGTGCCGTAAAATGGGAGTCCCTTATTGCATTGTCAAAGGCAAAGCCAGACTAGGACGCCTTGTGCACAGGAAAACTGCCAGCTGCCTCGCTTTGGCACAAGTCAACCCGTGAGTATCCTGTCATAATTACCATTAGAAGTAACGTCGCCTGGCCCTTTGGCTGGAGAGGGCAGGGTGCATTAAGCACAGTTTTTAGCAATTTTCGATGTAGCCATTCTAAGAGTTGAACCAAACTGCAATGATGTACAATGAATTTCTTCACCTGAATAACCGTGTGGCATTTTGAGCTTTTTAACCCTGAGCATTTGGTTTAATCAACTCTGACTCCAAATCCTGGTATTCTCACAATCCTGACTTTCAGGAAGTAATGATCTGTTTTCTTCCCCCTTCAGTGAGGACAAGGGTGCGATTGCCAAGCTGATTGAGGCTGTGCGTACAAACTACAATGAGCGATATGATGAGGTATGATTTGGATTGGATCGTATCCTATCCAGTCAAATAATTCTGTAATCTAGTTTGAGGCTCCCCAGACTGTTTCAACAAGGAGTCTCTGCCAACACGTAGGGTGGTGTTGGTTGGGCACTACTTTCTGTCCTGTGTAGAAGGCTGGTGGGGCATACTAATGGGTCCTGGAACATTACGGTTGCAAGAAGAAAGGAGATGAGCAAGAATTTTAGTCAGTGTGTGGTGAATCTGGAATTCATTGCCACAGACGGCTGTGGATGATGGGTCAATGGGTATTTTTAAATTAAGATTAACAGGTTCTTGATTAGTATGGGTGTCAAAGGTTACGGGGAGAAGGCAGGAGAATGGGTTTGAGAGGGAAAGATAATTCCGGCACGATTGAATGGTGGATTAGACTCAATGGCCAAATTGTACTCCTGTTGGAACTGTCGGGTCTTTGAAAATACAAAATGTGTCCCTTTCACTGTACTCATGCAGAGATGCCACGTGTCCCGGATTCGCCGTATTTTGTCCCGGCGAAATAACCTTTTTACGGTGTTCCGGCAGCCAAACATGCTGTTACGGAACACCGCCGCGCCGGTGTTCCTCCCGTGGTGAACGCCGGCGCCATGTGCCCCCGGTTTGCCAGCCCGGGCGGCGCCGGCCCGCGCGATCAGCGGCACTTTCTTGCCGCCAGCCGGCCGCTCGCGGCAGCCCCCTCACCGGGCCCCCCCCCCCCCCCCCCCCCCCCCCCCCCCACCCAGTGCGCAGGCGCAGACCCGCCGGCAGCCCGCTGGTCTGCACCAGTGCGCAGGCGCATAGCCGCCGGCAACAACTCCAAGTGAGTATGTTGCGGAGAGAAATGCAATTAACCCCATTTGTTACGGACAAATGGGTTGAATGTTACTGTGAACTAAATTTAGGGTTGGCATCTATGCTCATGAATCCCTCAGAGGGATTGTGATGATCTTGCATGAAGTGAGTACTGGAATATCTGTCTCCTGACTGAGCAGGTCGGGGTGAGGCTATTAGGATCAAAGTAGATATGACTGCAAGTATTTTAGAGCGAGATGCAGAATTGGTGCTAGCAGGGTGGTTTGATCTTTCATGTGCTTTCTGCTTATTTTCAGATCCGTCGTCACTGGGGCGGTGGGATCCTTGGACCTAAATCTGTGGCCCGTATTGCAAAGCTGGAGAAGGCCAAAGCCAAGGAATTGGCAACCAAACTTGGTTAAACCTTGTTAACTCTACCCATTGTACATAAATAAAAAAAACATGTTAGTTTTTCTGCGTATGTTGTGAATTAAGACAGTGCCTGGTTGAATTGGTCTTGAGACTACAACAACCTACGCACAATATGTTCAGTTTCCCCTATAGCACCTGGTTAATGGTTAGATTCACACAAAACTGATAACTTCCCTTTATTAACCAGCTCCATACATCCATTCCATGGTGTCTACTATAATCACTGACTGGTGATCAGGTAGCCTATGCTGCTTGAGTAATCTTGTAACTTGCTGAGCTGTGTAATGCAGTAGAAGGAATGTCCCTCAAATTCTCCACATCAACCACCACCTGTGATTCTCACAGTTGCTTCTTTAGGCACCAAGGACCCAGCAAACCAGAGTGGAAATAAATGTCAATGCGGGATAACTGAAGAAATTATGTATTGTCATAACAGGTTGTAGTTAATTTTTATGGAAAATTTGCATCATGATCCATGGAAAAATAGGATGGTAGTTGAATTTCAGAAGATCCACCATTATACTTTAATCAACTGGTCTCTACGCAGGGATTTTCCGTATGAACTTCTGGAACCACATATAGGACGTAGCTGCACACAGTCCATACCTGTCAAAGAAAAACAATCCATTGTATATGGTTACTATGGCCTAATGGATCACTAACAATTACCAGCATTTTGATGGCATAGACATAGAATGTTTGCCGGAAAGAGCAAATTTAAACAACAGTTAGCCAATCGAGAACCCAGTCACTTACCTTTCCACCTATGGCTATTCGCAAGGATAATGTGCATTTAAAAGTTGAGCAAGAGAACAAGTAAAATAAACAACATTGAGGTGGTGTGTAGTGAACATGAATCTGCCATGCAGGACTGGAATCATGTTCAACTTAGCTGCTCAAACTGTAGCATTAAGACGTGAGTATGCCCTGCACTATTACCCATTGTTAGTATCATTGGTATTGGGTTATTTTTGTCACATCTATCAAGACACAGTAGAAAAACTTATTTTGCATGTTATCCAGGAAAAACTACAATAAGCAAATGCATAGGCAGTGCAAAACAGAATAAACAAAGAGAAAGTTCAGATTTAAAGTGCACTGTCCTTGTCATTTGGAATTCATCCCTTGCACATGAGCGCTATGCAAGATAATAGTGGTGGAAAATGGGCTGTCACAAAATGACAACTGGCCTGTGCTTATGGCCACAGCATCACACCTGCTTAGTTCTATAACCACTGTTACTGAATACTAAAGTTCAATTGATGCATTGTCGAAAGCATCCCAACTGGTTGAGGTTTTTTTTTAAAGGAGTTGAAGGTGATGGATGAGGTATTCGCAGTGTCTACATGAATTTATTAAGGCATTTGATGCAGTCTCCCCTAGTAGGTTGATCCAGAAGATTAAGATGCAGGGTATTAACAGTCATTTGAATGCACAACTGGTTACAGAGGACAAGGTTGAGGTGAAAAGACAACATTCTGGCTGGAGGTCTGACCAATGGAGTTGTTATTTATATTGATTTAGATATGATTTACAATGATTTAGATGTAAACGTAGATGGGTTGGTTGGCAAGTTTGCACCAAGATTGCAGACTGTGGACTGGGAAGGCAGTTAGGATATAATTCTGCTTCTGAAATGGGAAATGGGGTTTAATTTGAGCAAATGTGGTGTATGCTTATGGGTCAGGAAGTCATGCGGAAATCCCTGCCACAGAGTGGAGGCCAAATCACTGAATGGATTTAAGAGAGAGATAGAGCTCTTGGGGCTAGTGGAATCAAAGGTTATGGGGAGAAGGCAGGCATGGGTTATTGATTGGGGACGATCTGCCATGATCACAATGAATGGCGGTGCTGGCTCAAAGGGCCAAATGGCCTCCTGCACCTGTTTTCAAAGTTATGTTGCAACTTAAAACTACTTTGGTTAGGCCGCATTTGGAGTATTGCGTGCAGTCCCATTACAGGAAGGATGTAGAGACTTTGGAAAGGATGCCGTGGGAATGGAAACTGTCTTGTACAATTTATGTGCAAGTATCATTTATAATTCTTTATATTACCTAAGTCTATGTAACTGCGATGCTGCCGCAAGCACGATTGTCATTACGTCAACCTCACCGTACCCGTGTATTTGAATGTAAACCTGACTTGTAATTTTGAGATTGGGGCTCACAATAATTTCTCTTGAGATCAGCCTTTAACAGACACAACCTAGTCTACCAGCCATGGTCTTACCAGGTTAGGATGTACTGCAGGTGCTCATTCCTCAAGGTGATCCGAGTCTGTCCACCCACAGGGCCTCCAGCAACTGTGCTGTCTGTAAGAGATGGTGGTGCAATTAGATTTACAAGGATGCACCATTCTGCAGGATGTGCTCAGAACATCCTAAGGTGGTTCACAGCCGACCCAGTCATTTGGAGTTAATTTTGTAGAAACCTGTAATTCTAGCCTCAGAAAGGGATTGTGTTGCACCTAGATCACCATTGCTCCCGGCCCACCACTCTCACTGTCGCCCATAACATTCTGCAGTCTGCATCTCCCATCACTGGTTCACATTGGTCCATTTTATGAGCACAAATAATGAGGCCACATTTTCTTTGGCAAATAGTTATCCAGAAAGCATTGGGGGGCACTGGACCCGAGAGTACAGATATACACGTTATTAAAGTTGTAATACAAGGGTGTAGGCGAGCACAGAACTCCTCAACTACACCTTCCCTCACTGATATCGAAACATAGAAAATAGGTGCAGGAGTAGGCCATTTGGCACTTCGAGCCTGCACCGCCATTCAATATGATCATGGCTGATCATCCAACTCGGTATCCTGTACCTGCCTTCTCTCCATACCCCCTGATCCCTTTAGCCACAAGGGCCACATCTAACTCCCTCAAATATAGCCAATCAACTACCTTCTGTGGCAGATAATTCCAGATACTCACCACTCTCTGTGTGAAAAATGTTTTCCTCATCTCAGTCCTAAAGGAATTCCCCCTTATCCTTAGACTGTGACCCCTTGTTCTGGACCTCCCCAACATGGGGAACAATCTTCCTGCATCTAGCCTATCCAACCCCTTAAGAATTTTGTACGTTTCTATAAGATTCCCCCCTCAGTCTTCTAAATTCTAGCGAGTACAAGCCAAGTCTATCCAGTCTTTCTTCATATGGAAGTCCTGACATCCCAGGAATCAGTCTGGTGAACCTTCTCTGTACCCCCTCTATGGCAAGAATGTCTTTTCTCAGATTTGGAGACCAAAACTGTACGCAATTCTCCAGGTGTGGTCTCACCAAAACCCTGTACAACTGCAGTAGAACCTCCCTGCTCCTATACTCAAATCCTTTCGCTATGAATGCTAACATACCATTTGCTTTCTTAACTGCCTGCTGCACCTGCATGCCTACTTTCAATGATTGGTGTACCATGACACCCAGGTCTTGTTGCATCTCCCCATTTCCTAATTTGCCACCATTAAGATAATAGTCTACCCTCCTGTTTTTGCCACCAAAGTGGATAACCTCACATTTATCCACATTATACTGCGTCTGCCATGCATTTACCCACTCACTCAGCCTATCCGTCATCTTGCATTCGCAAACTTGGAGATGTTGCATTCATTTCCCTTGTCCAAATCATTAATATATATTGTGAATAGCTGGGGTCCCAGCACTGAGCCTTGCGGTACCCCACTAGCCACTGCCTGCCATTCTGAAAATAACCTGTTTACTCCTACCCTTTGCTTCCTGTCTGCCAGCCAGTTCTCTATCCACGTCAATACTGAACCCCCAATACCGTGTGCTTTAAGTTTGTATACTAATCTCTTATGTGGGACCTTGTCGAAGGCCTTCTGAAAGTCTAGATATAACACATCCACTGGTTCTCTCTTATCCACTCTGCTAGTTACATTCTCGAAAAATTCTATAAGATTCGTCAGACATGATTTACCTTTCGTAAATCCATGCTGACTTTGTCTAATGATTTCACCACTTTCCAAATGTACTGCTATCACATCTTTAATATATGACTCTAGCAGTTTCCTCACTACCGATGTTAGACTAACTGGTCTGTAATTCCCCGTTTTCTCTCTCCCTCCTTTTTTAAAAAGTGGGGTTACATTAGCTACCCTCCAATCCTCAGGAACTACGCCAGAATCTAAGGAGTTTTGAAAAATTATCACTAATGCATCCACTATTTCTGTGGCGACTTCCTTGAGTACTCTGGGATGCAGACTATCTGGCCCTGGGGATTTATCGGCCTTTAATCCATTCAATTTACCCAACACCACTTCTCGGCTAACCTGGATTTCACTCAGTTCCTCCACCTTATCTGACCCCCGGTCCCCTGCTATTTCCGGCAGATTATTTATGTCTTCCTTAGTGAAGACAGAACCAAAGTAGTTATTCAATTGGTCTGCCATGTCTTTGTTCCCCATGATCAATTCACCTGTTTCTGACTGCAAGGAACCTACATTTGTTTTAACTAATCTCTTTCTCTTCACATATCTATAAAAACTTTTGCAGTCAGTTTTTATGTTCCCTGCCAGTTTTCTTTCATAATCTATTTTCCCTTTCCTAATTAAGCCCTTTGTCCTCCTCTGCTGAACTCTGAATTTCTCCCAGTCCTCTGGTAGGCTGCTTTTTCTGGCTAATTTGTATGCTTAATCTTTTGTTTTTATACTATCCCTGATTTACCTTGTTATCCATGGATGCGCTACCTTCCCTGATTTATTCTTTTGCCAAACTGGGATGAACAATTGTTGTAGTTCATCCATGCAGTCTTTAAATACCTTCCATTGCACATCCACTGTCAACCGTTTAAGAATCACTTGCCAGTCTATCTTGGCCAATTCACTTCTCATACCTTCAAAGTTACCTTTGTTTAAGTTCAGAACCCTTGTTTCTGACTTAATTATGTCACTCTCCATCCTAATGACGAACTCAACCATATTATGGTCACTCTTGCCCAAGGGGCCATGCACAACAAGACCGCTAACTAACCCTTCCTCATTACTCAATACTCAGTCTAGAATAGCCTGCTCTCTCGTTGGTTCCTCTACATGTTGGTTTAGAAAACTATCCCGCATACATTCAGCACCCCTGCCCATTTGATTCACCCAATCTATATGTAGATTGAAGTCACCCATTATAACTGTTTTACCCTTGTTGCACGCATTTCGAATTTCCTGTTTGATGCCATCCCCAACTCCACTATTACAGTTAGGTGGCCTGTACACAACTCCCACTAGCGTTTTCTGCCCCTTAGAGTTTCGCAGCTCTACCCATATCGATTCCACATCCTCCAAGCTAATGTCCTTCCTTTCTATTGCATTAATCTCCTCTCTCACCAGCAACGCTACCCCACCTCCCTTTCCTTTGTGTTCATCCCTCCTGAATATTGAATATCCCTGGATGTTCAGCTCCCAGCCTTGGTCCCCCTGGAGCCATGCCTCCGTGATCCCAACTATAGGATAGTCATTAATAGCTATCTGCACATTCAACTCGTCCACCTTATTACGAATGCTCCTTGCATTGAGACACAAAGCCTTCAGGCTTGTTTTTACAACACTCCTTTTACAATTATGTTGACAAGTGGTCCCTTTTGATTTTTGCCCTGAAAACCCATCACCTCTTCTGTTTCTTATTTTTTTCTTCTTTCCCCCCTACATGTTGGGTCTGAGTGCTTCCCTTCTCTGCCTCCTGCCTCAGACCCTGTCTACTGGCTTTCTCTATTTGAGTCCCTCCCCCCCAACCATTCTAGTTTAAAGTCCCCCTGGTAGCCTTTGCAAAGGCTACCGGGGGGACTGATAGGACAGCACAAAGAAATATGCCTGACGCCAGCAAGTCTTACCGAAGTCTGCGTCAATAAGGATAGGTTCAGTGTCCACAATCTGTGCCATTGCCTCCAAGTCCCGGTAGTGCCAGACGTTCTTCTCAATGTCATTCTGAGGAGTGAATGGCTTGCGTGTCTCAGTCAGTCGAACGATGCCAACCAGCTCCACCTCGTCTGTGATCTGGGGGAGTTAATACATAACACGGCTTACTGAGGGGGAAAACCTCTCAGCTCCTCAGAGATGTGGAGTCCAAATTCTACATGACACAAAATGCAGGAGTAACGACCCGAAACGTCACCCAAACCTTCTCTCCAGAGATGCTCCTGACCCGCTAAGTTACTCCAGCATTTTGTGTCTAGTTGCAATATATGGTTTCCCCTTGGTTAGAAAATAAATCTGTCGCTCTGTGCAAGACACAGACCAGCACTAAATGTCTGAATTAGTCTAACACATTAGATGGACACAAAAAGCTGGGGTAACTCAGCGGGACAGGCAGCATCTCTGGGGAGAAGGAATGGGTGACATTTTGGGTTGAGACCCTTCTTCAAACTTCTGTTCTACAGCTTTTTGTGTCTATCTTTGGTTTAAGCTCGCATCAGCAGTTCCTTCCTACCAATTCATCACCACTGGTGTTGAAGAAGGAACTGCAGATGCTGGAGAATCGAGGGTACACAAAAAGCTGGAGAAACTCAGCGGGTGCAGCAGCATCTAAGGAGCGAAGGAGATAGGCGACGTTTCGGGCCGAGACCCTTCTTCAGACTGGTGCTAGTTTCGGGCCGAGACCCAGTCTGAAGAAGGGTCTCGGCCCGAAACGTCGCCTATCTCCTTCGCTCCTTAGATGCTGCTGCACCCGCTGAGTTTCTCCAGCTTTTTGTGTACCAATTCATCACCACTGGTGTTGAGACCCCACACAGACAGCACCCGAGGTCAAGATCGAACCCCGACGATGTGAGGCAGCAGGTGCCAACAAATGCCAAATTAAACTAATCTCCTGTACAGACAATATTCTGGTAAACCTCTTCTGTACCCTCTCCAAAGTCTCTATATCCTGTAATGGGGCAACCAGAACTGCACACAATACTCCAAATGCTACTTAACCAAAGTCATGCAAAGCTGCAATATGACAGCCTGACCCATATAATTAATGCTCTGATCGGTGAAGGCAAGCATAATATACACTACCGCTTTACCACTCTTAACTACTTGTGCTGCCACTTACATGGAGCTATAGACTTGGACCCCAAGATCCCTGAAGTACCCACACTTTCCCCTTACCTTCACCCCACACTCACCTGTCCTTTGCTTCTCGTTTCTGGATTGATCTTCCTTCTAGGTACAAAGCCCCTGTTCACAAGGATTCGCACTCTGAAAGAAACAATTACATAGTTCACCTGGCGAGCATGGTGCAAATGCACTGGCTAAGACTTAATGTTGGCCCTGTTGTCCCAGGCCAGAGGATGACTGCAGGGAAAGTAATTATCACAATCTGGGCTTCCCATAAGCCTTACTAACCTACAGTGGAGGGTTTGGTGGCAGAGGGGGCTCCAATGAGATCTAGCCCCCAACATGGGGTTCACTGGGCAGGTTATCAGCTAGTGTTTGATGGCTGCTCAAGATAAGTACCGGATTCTAATAGGGAAACTCCCAGAAATAGCCCTTAGAATATTTATCGTTTGACTGTTTTTCCCACCGTCAGAACATTGATGTCAAATATAAACAGTCTCAAATGGAAGTGCTGGCGAGACTATGAAAAGGGGTCTCGACCCAAAACGTCACCCATTCCTTCTCTCCAGAGATGCTGTCTGTCCCGTTGAGTTACTCCAGCTTTTTGTGTCTCTTCGGTTTAAACCAGCGTCTGCAGTTCCTTCCTACTTTGGGCTATTTACTGTAACCTCTTGGATTCTATTTAAGGGGCTGAAGGTCTCCTCATGTTCATGTGCAACAGCCTTGTCCTGCTGTTCCCAACATAATACACTTTTCCACTCCCCTTACCAACTCTAACCTCACCCCCTCTGAACATATAGCCCTCCATGCACTCTGCTGCAACCCCCAACATTACAATCAAACCCGCTGACAAAGGAGGTGCCGTGGTAGTCTGGTGCTCTGACAACTCTCTGCCATCTCCTCTACTGATCTCTGGACCATGATCCCACAGACGAGCACCAGGCCTTAATCTCAAACACCATCTCTGATTTAATCACTTCTGGCAGTCTCCCTTCTACAGCCTCCAACCGTATAGTTTCCCAGCCCTGCACAGCTCGGTTCTACCTTCTCCCCAAAATCCATAAACACAAAAGTCCTTGTAGACCTATTGTTTCTGCCTGCTCCTGTCCCACCAAAATGATTTCCGCGTACCTCGACTCCATCCTATGCCCCCTGGTCCAATCTCTCATCACCTATGTCCAAGAAACCTCACATGCCCTTTGCTTTTCAATGACTCCCTCGTCTTTACTATGGAAGTTCAGTCACTCTACCGCCATCCCCCACCAGGATGGCTTTAACGCCCTCCATTTCTTCCTCGGCCGCAGAACCATCCAATTTCCCTCTGCTATCACTCTCCGCCTAGCGGAGCTGGTCCTCACCCTTAACAACTTCTACTTTGACGCCTCCCACTTCCTCCAAGTCCAAGGCATAACTATGGGCACCTGCATGGACCTCAGCTATGCCTGCCTCTTTGTAGGATACGTTGAACAAACCTTGTTCCAAGCGTACACTTAACTCTATCTCCGTTACTTTGATGATTGCATCTGTGCTACCTCCTGCACCCATGCAGAACATATGGACTTTATCAACTTCACCACCAATTTTCATCCTGCACTCAAATTTACTTGGACCTTCTCCGACACGGGGCGGGCGGTTCTTACTTGCCCTTCAGGCTCTGGGACCGCTGACGTACCCCAGGTCCGTGCAGTGGAAGGGCGTGACCACGTTGGCACCGGTGTCTCCGCTGGAGTCAGGCGGCCCGCCTCTCGTGCCTCCTTCTCGGGGTCCACCTGTGACCGGGGCATGATGTAGAGCTCTCTGGAGTGGTCGAACCGCCCACGTACCATCACCCGCCTGTACTCCAGCTTCTTCACGTCCAGTTGACTGTGGGGCACAGAGGTGAGAGGTGGAAACGGTAGTGCATAAAACAAGCCGGAAAACCAAACCTGTGTGACGAGGTCAGTATTACCCCGGGGGGGGGGGGGGGGGCAGGGTGGGTCAGTGTGGCCCTGGGGGAGGGTTAGTGTCACAACGGGGGGAGGGGGTTCAATGCCAGTCTTACTTACTCCAGGGGAAGGGGCACGGGCTCCAAGCAGCTTCTCTCTGCTAGTGCCTCAATTAGCCGCAGTTTCCATTTCCGACGTTGAACCTTAAGGGAAAGGAGAGCGAGAATGTCAGAGACAGGTACATAGATCAACATGGCAAGACTCGGCCACACACCCAGTTGGACACTTGGACTCGCACAAGTAACTGATCTGTCACACAACTGGATCCAGATTACAGGGGTAACTGGTAACCTCTAGGTCCTTCTCTGTAGTTCCCTTCCCCAGTGCAAGTGTCAGCCGGAGTTAGTCAGACCATTACACCCTGGACATCCGAGCTCCAGAGTGACCATTACCCTACAATGGCCATTGGCTCCATGGTCTCTGACACTGCACACAGGCTGCCAGCCCCATCCAAAACCCAGACACCTCACAGCAACAGCCATCCCCACTCTGATCCCGTCAGCACGTAACAAAAGTGTTTCACTCTACCTCGGTACACATGACAATAAACCGAAAGCTAAACTAAACTAGAAAGAACTAACCCCACTGACCAGTGCAGTCACCACCAAAGCCCATGCTGTTCCCTGACCCCACACAGTGACTACGGAGCATTGTCTAATTGGCAACACACTGACACAGGGGAACAGCAAGCAAATATTCCAAACAAATAAAACACCCTCCCATCCTGCGCATGGACTCCCCCCAAGTGCAGTGAGTGAACATGAACCAAACAGCGGAGATACCTGCCAGGTTCCGAGACCAAAGGTGGCGACCGGGATCAGAAGCAGGGTCCACTTCAGGAAGGAATCATTGGTGTCCTCAGCAACCGTCGCTGTGGAGCTGCGTGCCACATTGTGCCCGACAACAACCCCTGAACAGTAAACACAGTCTGAGTAACAGCAGAGCCTGGGGTTGTTTATCACTGCTCTCAACTCCTCTGCCCTGCAACCGAGCGCACGTTCTGGAGGGCTATAGAGGAAGAGGAACAGATTGGGAACAGAACTTCCTTACCTTTGGTTTTTCCTGTGGCAGAGCACAAGATCAAGTGGCCATCTCTGTAGACCTTTGCTGAGCAGTTATTCAATATCTGTGGGATACAGAAGAGACCGAGAAAAGGTTTGAAGGAACCTGGCATTAGTGCTAGTGTATGTGTGCGTGCATGTGAGAGCGTACATGAGAGTGTGTGTGCGTATGTGTGTCCATATACACATTTGCTCTACTGTCCATCCTTTGTTCTCTCACCGATTCCAGCTCAGAAGGTCGTTTGGCCCATCCTCCTAAATTTATGGTACACAATGACAGATCTGTGCACTCCAGCCCCGTAGCCTAGTGGTTTACAGATGGTCCTCTATTCATCAGTGCTGTACCCATGTTTAGAGGCAGACGTGCATTCAACAAGGCTCTGTCCATGACATACAGTGGCAGACCAATCACCCAGGTGCAATCCTACTCCCCAGTGCTACTTGTATGGAGTTTGCATGTTTGTGCTGCCATCATGTGGGATCTCCCCTGTACCCGGTTACTTCATACATGAATAAAGTGAAGGAGGCTGGGATGATTTGAAGGGGAGAATTTAATATATATATTTTTTAAAGGCTTAATAAACTGATGGTCAGGACAGGCATGTACCCAGAAATAACCAGTGTTGCCTTCCTATTTTGCTTGCGTTTGGCTTGCTTGTATTCATGTGTAGTATCGTCTGATTAAATTGGAGATCATGCAAACAAACGCTTTTCACTGTTCATGACAATAACGAACCTAAACCCGGCAATTCATTTAATGGTGGGGGGGGGGGGGGGGGGGGGGGGGGGGGGGGGGAAGCAACATAAAGTGATGGCAATGGGAGTCATTGTGTGCAAGCAGCACTGCGAATGGCCAACCTCACTGGGAACAGGAGGCTTCATCATGGGTGGGTGGGTGTGTGGGTGGAGGGGCAGCGACTGTGTGTGTGTGTGTGTGTGCCGGCCCCGGCCTGAGACACTCACCCCCGGCCCGAGGCTGACACCTGAGGCCCGAGGCTGACACTCACCCCCGGCCCCGGCCTGAGGCCCGAGGCTGACACTCACCCCCGGCCCCGGCCTGAGGCCCGACGCTGACACTCACCCCCGGCCCCGGCCCGACGCTGACACTCACCCCCGGCCCGAGGCTGACACCTGAGGCCCGAGGCTGACACTCACCCCCGGCCCCGGCCTGAGGCCCGACGCTGACACTCACCCCGAGGAGCCGCGACCCGCGCGCCGCCCGCAGCATTCTGCACTGCACACAAACCGGAAGCACGGCCACGCTTCCGCCGGCGTCAGCTGACCACAGCTGGGCCGCGGACCACGTGACCCCCACCCCGGCTGCGGGGCACGTGACCCGCTCTAGCTCGGGGACCACGTGACCCCCACCCCGGCTGCGGGGCACGTGACCCGTTCTAGCCCGCGGGACCACGTGACCCCCCCTCGGCTGCGGGACACGTAACCCGCTCTAGCCCGGGGACCACGTGACCCCCCGGCTGCGGGACACGTGACCTGTTCTAGCCCGGCGGACCACGTGACCCCCCACCCGGCTGCGGGACACGTGACCTGTTCTGGCCCGCGGGAGCACGTGGCCCGGGTGCTGGGACGGGGACCACGTGACTGGGCCTAGACCGGCCTGAGGGGCAGGATGTTGGCCACGTGACCAGGTTTCTTGGCCCTCCATAATATTCCCAATGGAATTTAAACACAATGATGTATGTTAGATTGGGTTAAGTTCAAGAGGACACCTGCTATCTAAAAATTCAGATCTGCCCAAGGGGTAACACACTAAAAGGAAAATATGACATCAGAATTCTCCTACATTTTCTTGCACACTGATGACAAAGTCGGGACTCCTGTAACTTAACGTTTTTGTTGACATTCAATGCGGAAGAAAGTACATCGTGCTCATGGTAGGCTCTATGCCTTGGTTGATACAAGGTATGTTTGGTCATTATATTAATTAACATTATTCACAATAACATCCAATCACTTCAAGCGGATATGTATTTGACTGTGGGTACACAAAGTGCTGGAGAAACTCAGCGGGTGCAGCAGCATCTATGGAGCGAAGGAGATAGGCAACGTTTCGGGCCAAAACCCTTCTTCAGACTTTGACAGTATTTGACTGTCACGTTCCACTCATATCCAGACTATCCTTTTCTCCAGGGATGCTGTCTGACCCGCTGAGTTACTCCAGCTTTTTGTGTCTATCTTCATTGCATAATACGCTTCCTGTTGTGCAGGAAGGAACTGCAGGTGCTGGTTTAAACCAACGGTAGACACAAAAAGCTGGAGTAAGTCAGCAGGACAGGCAGCACCTCTGGAGAGAAGGAATGGGTGACGTTTCAGATCGAGACCCTTCTTCAGGCTGGTTAGGGATAAGGGAAACGAGAGATAACGAACAAAAGATTTGTAATTGTAATTAATTTATTAGCCAAGTGTGTAAACACACAAGGAATTTGATATGCAAAAAAGTAACGATGATAAAGGAAACAGGCCATTGTTAGCTGCTTGTTGGGTGAAAATGAGAAACTTGTGCGACTTGGGTGGGGGAAGGATATAAAGAGAGGGAATGCCAGGGCTACCTGAAGTGAGAGAAATCAATATTCATACCACTGGGCTGTAAGCTGCCCAAGCAGAATATGGAGTGATGAGGGGTAAAGAGTCTG
The DNA here is from genome assembly GCA_035221665.1 of Okamejei kenojei. Taxonomy (NCBI): domain Eukaryota; kingdom Metazoa; phylum Chordata; class Chondrichthyes; order Rajiformes; family Rajidae; genus Okamejei; species Okamejei kenojei. The sequence continues at coordinate 24,383,876 of CM069163.1, forward strand.
ACCATCGTCAGTGGACCTGTTTCTGCACCAATGTTCATGGTCGAAGGGCCAAATGGCCTACTCCTGCACCTATTGTCTATTGTCTATTGTTTGTTTAACTGGAGGAATGCTGGCAGAGTTGAAACTTTATCCCAGCTCCCTAGAGACCGACATTTAGAATGATTGAGTTTTAGGTATCTGTTTTAGGTTTCAGAATTTACAGTTTTTGCGATCTACATTATTTCAGAATTACAGCTGTGGGAGTTCACAGTGTTCTAGATTTACAGTCTTTCCACTTGGCAGTATTTCTAGGTGCTAGCCGGTAACTGTATGGGGACACTAAATTTAAGATGCATTCCACTTCAGCTTTCATGCAATTTTTTCTTCAGTTTCCTTCGTTTAGTTCATTTGTCTTTTCTTGACTTGCTTTTTGCCCTTAATTACGGGGAATCAACAAAATGTGTACAAATTTACTGATAAACATCGCCTGATTGATGACAACTTTAAATGAAATATCAGGTCTTCAAATTCTTCTGCTGCAACAAATGAAATTTAGCCAGCTTGGAGCTGACTTCATTCCAAAAGAGCTTTCTTAATTATGGCTTAATAATGGCAAAAAAACGTATACTTAAATTCTGGAAAAACGTTCCCACACCAACGATAAAAATGTGGATTTCAAATTTGTCCGAAACGTTACACCTAGAAGATATGAGATTCCTCCTTGCAGGCAAATCAGACCATTTCCAAAAGAGTTGGTCTCCATTTATCGACTTATTACAAGCATAGGGTGCAACACAACTCTGATAATAAATGGTATCAGGACCTGGTTAGGAGTGTGTAAAGATACGAAGGAGGTGCATCCCTTTTATCTTAGCTTATTTTACTTTCTCATATATACATATATTTTTCTTTCTTTTCCTTTGTTTTTCTTTTTTAGTCTTTCTTGTGTCTTATGCTTCTACGGGTTCTTCCGGATCACTCTCTCATGCACTTACTATCCTATCTAACTCTCTCTATTCTTCTTCTTATTCTTCTTCTTAAAGTATAAAATAAGAAGTGGTACAGGAAATGTATTATGTTATTTTTGGCTTATATCATTGTAATGTACATTTATTCTAATAAAGAAAATTTAAAAAAAACCCCAAAAAACAAATGAAATTCATTTCAAAGTATCATGGACTCTTCCCAGTACCAAGCAAAGGAAAGGGTATAAGATTGTGTGCAACATGCCTGGCCTTCGCACATTTGAATCACGTGTGACTAGTCAAGGAAACTGCACATTAGTCACGATGCCATGCGAGATGCACGCAACACAGTGCAGTTAAACTCTGATATTCTGCCATCCCTTGGCTTGGAAATTCCGATGGGCGGCACGGCGGTAGAGTTGCTGCCTTACAGCGCCAGAGACCCGGGTTCGATCCTGACTACGGGTGCTGTCTCTACGGAGTTTGTACGTTCTCCCTGCATGGGTTTTCTCCGGGATCTCCGATTTCCTTCCACACTCCAAAGATGTACAGATTTGTAGGTTAATTGGCTTGGTATAATTGTAAATTGTCCCCAGTGTGCGTAAGATGGTGTTAGTATGCGGGAATTTGTTGGTCAGCACGGACTCGGTGGGCTGAAGGGCCTGTTTCCACACTGTATCGCTAAAACTTAAAAAAAATAATCTGGTTCACTTGTTGGTACACTAAACTCGGCTGTGTATAGTGTAAATACGTTCTCCTTATCTACTAAAGCTTAATTTTTTTACACCTCTACAATATCTTTCCTTAACTTGCTTTACTTGAAGGAAAGCAGTCCCAGTTGGGATCCTCAAAGAACATTACTTGCTGTGGAATGGGCATGTCTCACTTGGGTCCAATGCATGATCAGAGTGAGCATGTGTTGTAACAGTCTGACATCTATCATCGTCCCATTTCACAACTGGAAAATCAATCAATCCCATTTCAAACCTTAAATCTCAAATGCCCATGAACGATGGAGATTACAGTGATTAATAGACACTGCCCCGTCCATCACAGGTATTGACAGGTGATGTAGCCTCAAAAAGGCAGCCAGCATCATTAAAGACTCACACCCCCCCCCCCCCCCCCCCCCCACCCCCCCGCCAAAATCTCATTTAACTCTGACCATCGGGAAGGAGGTACTGGAGTCTGAATACCAGAAGTACCAGGTTGAAGAATAGCCTCTTCCCCACATTCATCAGGCTCTTGTACCACTGTACAACACTAAACTCAGCTATGAACTATCATTGGCTGCACTAGCATAGAGGTTATTAATTTATTGATTTTGTGTTAATTATGTATTAGCTTTGTGTATAGTGTTTACAGCCTGTTATGCTGCTGCAAGTAAGAATTTCATTGTTCTGTTGTTGGTGCATTATACATAGCCTTTGACCATTTGAATCATGTGTGACTCTGCGAGGAAACTACACATTAGTAGTAACATTTCTCTGTTCCCGTGTCTTCCAGCCTCATGCAGAGCTAGGAGAGCCTATTCATATCCATGATAAACAGCAGTGGTCCTCTGCTTGTGGCACTGTATGTTTACCTGGCTGCCTGTCACCATATTGAGTGAATATCTGGTAGAATCTTTGCAGAGCAGCTTCTCTGGGCTCAGGACATTGTAAGACTCGATAGTCAGACTGGGAACAATGTATGAATACAGATGCAACTTGTAACAACGGTGAAGAAAAATACAAGTTATTGACAAGTTGATTACTCGAGTGTCAGAGGCTGAGGAGAGAATAGGAGTATATAATATTATTAGAGGCATAGATCAGGTAGACAATCAGATCCTTTTTCCCCAATGTGGAAATGTCAAAGACTAGAGGAGATGGCTTGAAAACTGTAACGTCCAGGTTCAGGAACAGCTTTTTCCCTGCAGCCATTCAGCTATTAAACACTACAACCTCTTATAAGCCATGAACTACAGACTATTATTGCTTTTTGTGTGTGTACGTATGTGTGCGTGTATATATAAATATATATATAATATATACACACACACACACATATAGATCATATATATATATGTATATATCATAGACAACGAAAATGTGTATGTGTGTGTATTTGTGAGTATGTGTGTATATATATATATTCAGACTGAACTTTTTGTTTCTCATTTATTATATTGCTTACAGTGTACTATGTTTACTTATTCTGCTGTGCTGCTGCAAGTAAGAATGTCATTGTTCTATCTGGGACAGATGACAATAAAGCACTCTTGCCTCTATGGCGAAAGGAGCAAAGTCTAATGGAGATGTGTGGGGTAGGTTTTTTACACAGAGGGTGGTGGGTGCCTGGATCGTGGTGCCAGGGGTGGTGGTGGACAGATGCGATAGTGACATTTAAGAGGCTTTTCGACGGGTACGTGGATGTGTAAAGGAGTGGTATACATCACGAGCAGGCAGAGAAAATTAGTTTTGTTTGACATCATGTTCGGCCCAGACATTGTGGGCCGAAGGGACTGTTCCTGCGCTGTACTGGTCCCTGTTCTGGCACTACTGCATACCATCGGCAGTCTCACCCAGTTGAATAATGGTGGAGAAAATGGTGAGGTCAGTTAAAGTTTGTGCACTGGTCATGAATGTAGAGATGGGAAAGATTGTCACAGATGCAATGGATTTCATTTCTAAATTCGATGAGGACCATTAAGGGATGGCAGAGTGGCACTGGTAGAGATGTCGCCCTCACAGCATCAGAGGCCTGGGCATCGATTCTAATCCTGTATAGAGTTTGCACGTTCCTCATGTGAGATTCCTCTAGATACTCTGGTTTCCTCCCTCTTCCCAAAGACGGGTTAATCTTCTTCTTGTGTATGGCATGCACAGCCTAAAGTTGTAGGACAACTTGTTCTATTTGATCTTATTTGATTGTGCACGCCGGGTTGATTGCATTCGTCGAAACAGGGCGGACCACGTGAAGGTTGCAATCTCCCACCCCCGTCGAGTTAATCGGCCAATGTAAATTGTCCCTATTGTGTCGGGGGTGGATGCGTAAATGGGATCACATAGAACTAGTGTGAACGGGTTATCAATGTTCACATGGGCTCGGTGGGCCGTGGGGCCTGTTTCAATGCTGTACCTCTAAACTAAGCTAAAAACCATTTCAATGTGGTGACAGATGTTGACACCAGATTGGAGATTTTATGGGAGCCTGGCAAACCTTCATTTGAGTAGGTGGCACATTCAAGGTAGGAGATGAGGAGATGGCTGCTCATTTAGATTGAGAAAGGATGAATTCCTTAAGGGGGGCAGGGAAAGACACTCAATATAGTTGAAGAGCTAGGAAGAGACATTAAAATTTTAGAACACCGTCTGATTGCCAAGTGGGAGTGTGTGGTTGTAATCGAGAGAATCTACCAAAGAATTATAGAAACTCACATCAGGGTTTGATTAATGCAACTCCGCCCTTTGTTCATAAAAAAGAAATATCTCACTCTCAATTAGCTGTCCAGTTTTTCAAGTTATGGAATTCGTGTCCTTCACTAATCTGAAGAAGGGTCTTGATCTGAAAAGTCACCAATCCATGTTCTCCAGGGATGCTGCCTGACCTGCTGAGTTACTCCAGCACTTTGTGTCCCTTTGTGCATCAGGTACACTGTTACAGACATGAGGTCTATCAAAGTGAGAAAAGCATCTCATCTCTTTGGATTCCAGATCTGTGATACCTTGACAGAGTGAACGGTTGTAAATAAGGAGAGCCGATTAGTGAGGGTGGAACTGAGGGAGACAGCTGCGAACTAATCGGCACTTTCACATCACGTTCTACAAATAGCTGACTAAATGCTCGTTTATTTTAGTGATGTTCCTCAACCCATCTGGCGGAGATGGTGCTGGGGTTGGAACTGTTTGTTCGTGTGTTTTTGTAATTCCGAGTGTGAATATTTCCAGATTCTGCCTGAAGCACCACCAGTGTGTTGTTGTGTTCGTGCAACGCCAAGAAACAATTTTGAAGTATATATTGTGCAGCCATGATCTGATTGAATGGTGGTTTAGCCTAACGGGTGGGGGGGGGGGGGGGGGGGGGCTCCAAGTCCTTTTCATGTACCCGATAACAACATGGTGGTATCACCCAGAAAATAACAGTTCTGGACACAAATACTGTGGCTCCAATGGTAGATTAGTGACTGGAAGGGGACGTTACTTGTGACTCTCCAAGGTCTCAATTCCATTCACGTTGCCTGCTGGTGTGGACTTGTCCAACACGAATTCCTGATGCTAGGAATGCTTGGGTTAACACATGATGAGTATTTGATGGCACTGGGCCTGTATGCGTGGAGTTTAGAAAGATGAGGGAGGAACCTCATTAAAATTTACCAAATAGTGAAAGGCCTGGAAAGAGTGGATTAGTATGGGATTATGGGGAGAAGGCAGGAGAATGGGATTGAGAGGGAAAGATAGATCAGCCATGATTGAATGGCGGAGTAGACTTGATGGGCAGAATGGCCAAATTCTGCTCCTATTATTTATGAACTTATGAATGTGTACAGCTTCATAGTCAAGAAGCTCAAGTCCAAGATAGGATATCTGCTTGATACTATACTACGCCTTAACCGGTTGTTTCCTCCGCCAATAACACACTATACATGCAAGGGGCTGAGCAGCAAGTTACCAAGATTTCTTCAACAAACATTGTCACCTCGAAGCACAAAAGCAGGAGATATACGGGATACCACCACCTTCAATTTCCTCACCAAGTCACCTGCTGTCTGAAGAAACATATTGTCCTTCCTTCGTCATTGCTAGGTTAGAATGTTTGAGCTCTGATACTGGAACAGAGCAGAGGTTCACCCAGACTACAGTGGTCCAAGAAGGGGCTCCACTGGCATCTTCTCAAAGACAACAAATATTGGTCTTGCTAGGAAAGTCACCTACCCAATATGAATTTACCAAAAGGCCAGAAACTCATGTGGGATCAAATCCGATACGCAAGGTTGTGAACAGTCGGGTACACGTTAACTTCCAGAGGGGGGGAGTGATGGTGCGGGAGAGCTGTAGGTTGTCAAGACAGATTTGGAAACTGACCCGTTTTCAGATGATTTTGTGGAAGGTTATTGATAAAGAGAAACAAGAAAGGACCAAGATAACTGTGAGAATTGGACCTGCTGAGCCATTGACTAGATGAATAAGAATGGAATCAGGTGAGGTTGTGGTCTCGCCCCAGAGGACATTAGAGGCAGAGGCATTAAGGGAGGAAGAAGTGCTTGACCCCATGAAGCTTGCTGGGTTTGGTCACAGACGTCATTAATTACTTTGATAACTAAGAGCCCTTTCTGTTCTGAGGAAGTATGGAACATGTTTGGAAAGATTCAAACGCATAATTGTGGGAATGAAAGGAGTTTGGAAACAGGACAGAAATTTAGTTAGAAAAGTGCAATCTGAACTGCGGAATTTTTATCAGTCTGTTTTGGTCATTTATAGATTCCTACAGCATAGTAACAGGCCCTTCAGCACAATTTGTCCATGTCGACCAGGATGCCCCATCTAAGCTAGTTCCATTTGCCCGCCTTTGACCCATATCCCTTTAATCCTTTTCCACCCATGTACCTGTCCAAGTGTCTTTTATATGCTATTATAGTTTAGTTTAGTTTAGAGATACAGCGCGGAAACAGGCCCTTCGGCCCAGCGGGTCCGCGCCGACCAGCGATCCCCGCATATTAACACTATCCTACACACACACTAGGGGCTGTTTTTACATTTACCAAGCCAATTAACGTCTTTGGAGAGTGGGGGGAAACCGCAGATTTCGGAGAAAACCCCATATGTGTAAGAAAGAACTGCAGATGTTAGTTAAAATTGAAGGTAGACACAAAATGCTGGAGTAGCTCAGCGGGTGAGGCAGCATCTTTGGAGAGAAGGAATTCAACTCCCCCTCCCATTCCCAATCTGACCTTTCTGTCCTGGGCCTCCTCCATTGTCAGAGTGAGGCCCAGCACAAATTGGAGGAACAGCACCTCATATTTTGCTTGGGTAGTTTACACCCCAGTGGTATGAACATTGACTTCTCTAACTTCAGATAGCCCTTGCTTTCTCTCCCCATCCCCTTCCCCTTCCCAGTTCTCCGACCAGTCTTACTGCCTCCTCCTACATTCTATCTTTGTCCCGCCCCCTCCCCTGACATCAGTCTGAAGAAGGGTCTCGACCCGAAACGTCGCCCATTCCTTCTCTCTAGAGATGCTGCCTGACCCGCTGAGTTACTCCAGCATTTGAGAAAACCCACACAGGTCACGGGGAGAATGTACAAACTCCGTACAGCCAGCACCCGTAGTCGGGATCGAACCCGGGTCACCGGCGCTGCATTCGCTGTAAGGCAGCAACTCTACCGCTGCGCCACCGTGTCGCCCAGCAGTAGCAGTAGTGAGGCCTCAACTACCTCCTCCAACAGCTCATTCAATATACCCTCCACCCTCTGTGTGAAAATGTTGCCCCTCAGGTTCCTATTAATTTTTGCCCTTCTCATCTTATACCTATGACCCCCGGTTCTTGATTCCCCTATCTTGAGTAAAAGACTACATACATTCACCCTATATATTCCCCTCATGATGTTTTCCAGCTCTATAAGATCACCCCTCAGCCTGCTGCACTCTAGACAATTGAAAAACTAGCCTGCCCAACCTGTCCCGATATCTCAAGCCCTTGAGTCCTGCCCACATTAGTGTAAATCTTTTCTGCACTCTGTGTATCATACAACCGAAGGACTGAACAAACTGCAGGAGATAAAGGAATAAGCTGGGGTCTCGGAGACCACCTGGAGGATCGAAGGCTATTGGGAGTCAAACTACGTCTACAAGAAGATCACATTCACCTTCAATGATGCAGAGGAAGAACACCACCCAGGTGACACCCCAGAATATTGTTTTATGGAACATCTTTAGCATCAATAAGGGTCATCACCAGCAATGCAGCTAAACGCAAATAACATGAATCAGCTGCTGCTATTTCCATCTCTGATTTGGATATCCTGTCTTGTACGTATGTGAAACTGCAGGTAGTAAAATCTCCCGTGGAGATGATTCCTCATTACCCTTGCAAGCAATGACCATCTGTAAAGTTGACAGAGGATAGAAGGCATCCGGATGATACTGCAGGATTATATCGAGATATCCATAAGTGAAAAGAAGCTTTACTGTTTGTCTAAACAAACAAATTTAATTCCCTGACAAACAATGAAGCGTGAAAGGTTGATTTGAGTATACGATAGTTATCTGCTCTTAGTCGCAAACATGAAAAGTTAACCTCTCCAGTGAATTTCACGGAGTTTGTATAATTGGAGGTTCGTATAATTATGGCATAAATACATCGCAAGAATAACTGGGTGTATTTAATGGGGACCGTGTTAAAATATTGAACAGAGTCAGACTGAATGAGATCCCATGGTGAAGCAGTGGAGGGGACTGAAGCTAATTGCAGTATGATCTATATAAGCAGCTTTCTCACAGACATGCGTGACTAACCCTGGACTATATGACTCAGTGCCGAACCAGATGCTATCTTTAATTAGTAAATCATTAGATCATGAATACATTGTTCCCAAATGAGCGTGATTACATGTACGTAATAGCAAGTTACAGCTGACTGACCAAAGGTGCTGAAATCAAGGCCTGCTCCCACACTATATTTGTTTGTTCTCATCAATTAAGGTAGTGATAATCTTCTCACATTCACACTTCCAGTTACAGCAAGGTGGTTCTTCCCAGCCTTGCTTCCGATTTACTCTTCACAGGATTCCAAGCCAGATGGGAAAGTTAGAGTGCCTGCGGCAAGTGACAGATAAATTGGAATCTCCCTGGCATGTCCAGGAACAAAATTTAACAGAGGACTGCTGCGTTGTGAACATCAGTATAATGCTCATACCAAAGGTACAGTGAACTGTAGATGTCAACATCTTGAGTAAAAAGCACAAAATGCTGGAGTAACTTGGTAGGTCAGGCAGCATCTCTGGAGGACATGGATAGGTGATGTTTTGGGTTGGAATCCTTCTTCAGAATTTGTGTTATTTTCTACAATGTTAAAACCATTATTTCTGACTTGATGGCATCTCTGCATTCAACATAAGCACAGACAACAGGTGCAGGAGGAGGCCATTCAGCCGTTCAGGCCAGCACCACCATTCATTATGATCATGGCTGACCATCCAAAATCAGTACCCCATTCCTGCTTTTTCCCCATATCCCTTGATTCCTTTAGCCCCAAGAGCTAAATCTAACTCTCTTGAAAACATCCAGGGAATTGGCCTCCATTGCCTTCTGTGGCAGAGAATTTCAGATTCACAGCTCTCCGGGTGAAAATGTTTTTCCTCATCTCGGTTCTAAATGGCCTACCCCTTATTCTTAAACTGTGACCCCTGGTTCTGAACTCCCCCAACATCACGAACATTTTTCCTGCATCTAGCCTATCCAATCCCTTAAGAATTTTATATGTTTCGATATGATCCCTCTCATCCTTCTAAATTCCGGTGAATACCATCCCAGTCGACCCATTCTTTGATCATATGTCAGTCCCGCCATCCCGGGAATGGCAAGTTATTCAGTGTCGATCCACCTGACAGATGTTTGTAAATATTACGTTCCCTCTGTTGTAACACGAGTTGCATTCAGATTGAGTTTTGAGCCAGAAATGGTCAAGCTAATCAAGGTTTGATCTTACCAGTGTAGGAGCTGCAGATGCTGGTTTATACCAAAGATAGACACAAAATGCTGGGGTAACTCAGCGGGTCAGACAGCATCTCTGGAGAAAAGCAATATAGAAACATAGAAAATAGGTGCAGGAGTAGGCCATTCGGCCCTTCGAGCCTGCACCGCCATTCAATATAATCATGGTTGATCATCCAACTCAGTATCCTGTACCTGTTCTCTCCATACCCCCTGATCCCTTTAGCCACAAGGGCCACATCTACCTCCCTCTTATGTGATGTGATATTGTGATGTGTGATGTTTCGGTGTCTGAAGAAGTGTTCAAACCCGAAACGTCACCTATTCCTTTTCTCCAGAGATGTTGCCTGACCCAGAGTTATTCCAGCATTTTGTGTCGATCTTTGATATTACCAGACTCAATGCAAGTGCTTGAAGTCTGATCCAAAGTACTCACCACCTCCTGAGCTGGTCTGTAGCTATGATTTTCACATCAAGCAGCTAAATCCCTCAGCTGTCTTGATTACTGCTCTTCATTGTTTGGATCTGCATAATGACAAGTCTCTATGAAGATTTAAAATTATTTTATGGCTTTTTTATCGTTCAACTCCTTTCACTGAGCAGGAGGCACTGCATTGTTCTTCTCACTGTGCATCTATGCCATGCTCATGCAAACCAGGGCAAACCGAGAAAAATAATTAGCAAAGTGTAAGCAAGAATTTCATTGTCCTATCTGGGACACATGACAATAAACTCTCTTGACTAGAGGGTACACAAAAAGCTGGAGAAACTCAGCGGGTGCAGCAGCATCTAAGGAGCGAAGGAGATAGGCGACGTTTCGGGTCGAGACCCTTCTTCAGACTGGTCAGGGATCAGGGAAACGAGAGATATAGACGGTGATGTGGAGAGATAAAGAACAATGAATGAAAGATATGCAAAAAAGTATCGATGATAAAGGGAACAAGCCATTGTAAGCTGTTTGTAGTGTGAAAATGAGAAGCTAGTGCGACTCGGGTGGGGGAGAGAGATAGAGAGAGAGGGAATGCCAGGGCCCGAGGGCTGAGGGAGAGGTGGGAAGGGGAGGAGACAGCAAGGGTTAACAGAAATGAGAAAATTCAATGTTCACGCCCAGAGGATGCAGACTCCCCAAGCGGAATATGAGGTGCTGTTCCTCCAACTTGCGATGTTGCTCACTCTGGCCGTGGAGGAGGCCCAGGACCGAGAGGTCGGATGTGGAATGGGAGGGGGAGTTGAAGTGCTGAGCCAACGGGAGGTCGGGTTGGTTATTGCGGACCGAGGGGAGGTGTTCGGCGAAACGATCGCCAAGCCTCCGCTTGGTCTCACCGATATAGATCATCTGGCATCTGGAGCAGCGGATGCAGTAGATGAGGTTGGAGGAGGTGCAGGTGAACCTCTGTCAGACCTGGAAGGACTGCTTGGGTCCCTGAAAGGAGTGGAGGGGGGAGGTGAAGGGACAAGTGAAGCATTTCTTGCGGTTGCAAGGGAAAGTGCCCGGGGAAGGGGTAGAGCGGGAGGGAAGGGAAGAATTGACAAGGGAGTTGCGGAGGGAGCGGTCTTTGCGGAAGGCAGACACTCCTTAGATGCTGCTGCACCCGCTGAGTTTCTCCAGCCTTTTGTGTACCCTCGATTCACCAGCATCTGCAGTTCCTTCTTTAACACTCTTGACTTGACTTGTCCTGATTGTTCTCCAGATGAATGGGTTTATAAGGAGAGGGAGAGTTGGCTCCATTTCTTTCCTGGGATTGAATTAATGTGGCCACATAAAGAGCAGTCATTCGAATAAGGCACTGTAGATCAAGCAACATCTGTGAAAGTGTGCTGTAAAGGAGTCAAGTGACAAATGCTTCCTGACATAAATTTATGCATAGAACAAAAATGTCAGGCGTGTTATCTGGCTCAATTTCCCATTATTATGGTTTATTTGCTTATTATCCAATTCTGTTTGATGGCCAGCAAGAGAAAGAAAAATGTCTGACTACTGCTGTGAGTAACACTAGATTCCCTTGAAAGAGCCAACAGAAAATGTCTTCATGTACAGCAATAGAGAGAAAGGGAGAATGGGACGAGTTGAAAGTGAGAGATACGGCAGGGCTGTTTAAGAGGCTTTTAGATAGGCACATGGATATGCAGGCACTAGAGAGATATGGACGTAATGTCGTGTTTTGAACAGGCATTATGGGCCAACGGGCGTGTTCCTGTGCTGTACTGTTCTATTGTCGGAGTGAACTGCAGATGCTCGTTTAAACCAAGGTTAGACCACAAAATGCTGGAGTAACTCAGCGGGACAGGTGGTATCTCTGGAAAGAAGGTCAAGACGCGACCCGAAACGTCACCCATTCCTTCTATCCAGAGATGCTGCCTGTCCCGCTGAGTTACTCCAGCATTTTGTGTCTGTACTGTTTTATTTTCTATGAGTCTGAAGAAAAGAGTAGGGACGAGGCACAAAAGCAAAAGAGTGAAGTAGCGGAAAGAGGAAGATGATCGAGGAAGAGAGTGGAGATAGGCGAGTAAAAGAGGGACAGTAGATTGTTAGTGTGAGATCTGGGGAAAGTGTGGGGGGGTTACAGGAGTGTGGAGAGAACAAAGACAAAACAAGAATGAATGATATCCATGATCTGGTGTTCCCAGCCCAAGAGTCAAGAAAAAAATAACCAACATCACAAGATTCAGAATGTGCTATTTATTAGATAATTGCCAAGAAGATATGGAACTGTATAATTTAAATATTTTCACATAATTTGTTAAAAAGTATGTGCATCAGTATACCCCTCAGACAAAAACGGAGGAGAAATTTCAATATCACATGGAAATTTCACAAAACGGAAAAATTATTTGGCAAAATATACAGCAAAAAATGACCAAAAAAGGATTAAAAACACAAAAGTTAAACAATGTTTTTTTCTCTCTGCATCACCAATGAAGCACACTAAAGTATATTAGAAGGATTTTGTTAGTAGGCATTTAATTCAAAAGCCCGTGCTTATGATTCAGTGAATGATTTCAAATCGTTTTTTACAAGAATGATTCCAGGAATGAGTGGGTCAGCATATGATGAGCGTTTGACAGCACTGGACCTGTACTCGCTGGAGTGTAGAAGGCGACCTCATTGAAACTTACAGAATAATGAAAGGCATGGATAGAGTGGATGTGGAAAGGAGTGGTGGGAGTCTAGGACCAGACGTCAGAGCCTCAGAATTAAAGGGCACTCTTTTAAAAAGTTGGCGAGGAGGAACTTCTTTAGTTAAGAGGACAGATAATTCGCGGAACTCATTGCCACAGAGGGCTGTGGATGCCAAGTCAGTAGATATTTTTAAGGCAGAGATATCGACAGGTTCTTGATTAGAACGGGTGTCAAGGGTTATAGGGAGAAGGCAGGATAATGGGATTAGGTGGCAGAGATCAGCCATGATTGAATGGTGGAGGAGACTCGATGGGCCGAATGGCCTAATTCTACCCCGAGACCTTGTGAACCCCCACCGAGCCAGCTGGAGAATTTAAATAGAGTTAGTTAAGTTCGGTGGAATCCCATCTCCACTCTAAGAACACACTCCATGGCAATGCTAAACAGGATAGACTCTAAACAGCAGACCATTTTCTGCAGTCTTGCCACCCGACCTGACCGACAAGACCTCGGGAGCAGATAGTTTGCACGCTGATGTTCTAAAACTTGATGCAGAAAAACGTCAGTCACAAGTCCACAACTTTTATCTTCCACATCTGAGAAAAGCAGGAAGTGTCAGCGAATCTTAGAGATGTGTTAATGTGACCTTCCTCAAAGAAGGAGACATATCCAATTGCGTTACTACTTAACCTGGTTGTCAGCCAAGGTCTTCCTCAGCCACTCCTCCCATTGACACAGCAGACTTTCTCCTCAAGCCGAAGAAAAGTGACGGCAGTAGCACCAGTACATGGCCTTGTTCCACCTCACTCAATACGTGGGAATACATTGACTGGGAAGAACTGCGGAGCATTCTCCTCTGATCTGACTGCCTGCAGACATTCTGTGTAAGAGTTACATTTGCTGCATGATGGATGGCCTAACCGATTGCATTCACATCAGATCCAATCATTGCAGTCCAGTAGCAAGCAAGGCTGTGTAATTACTCTCGACTTGTTTTTCAGGTTTTCTCAGGTGGCTGCACCTCAACTGCATGAGTGCAGTTACTCTGCAAACTAATAGGAAACGGTCAAATTTACTGCATCCTCTCTCCGGAACCAAGGTCAGAGCAAACACAATACCAGCTGCAGTCTGCAGGCGATGCTTGTGTATTTGTGCAGGTGGTGGAGTGTACAACAGGATGGGGTTTACACTCAACATTTGCAAAACCAAAAGGTCTTCTAGACCAGGATTTACTACAGCAGGTTCTGAAGACCTTGCATCACATTAAACAGCTGGATTCAGCGTCTGTGAAGAGCTGGGGGCAAGGAAGGATCATGTGAATCAGGGTGTCAGAAAGGCAGCAGAGCTCTGGGGAATCTGAAAATACACAAAAACTTGGAAAACTGTGCAACAGAATTGTCAAGCGTGACACCACCACTCAATCAATCATACCCTTCAATTTTGACACAAAAAGCTGGAGTAGCTCAGCGGGACAGGCAGAAGGAATGGGTGACGTTTCAGGTCGAGACCCTTCTTCTTCAATATCCCAGACTTCTCCGTAACCATTCCTTTCTCACTGGCTCAACATACTCATCACAACTAAAACAAACTCATGGGAGTGTGCTTTGGGACTTGTCAACAGTGTTAATTGTGGGTGAGGTAATCTATGCAGATTATCACCTACTACTCCTGCCTAGGCAGATGAATCAGTGCCCATCACATATGAATATCACTTCAGGTATAAAAGGTACCCAGGGTGGGGGGGATGGCATGGAGTGGAAGGGGTGTCCCATCCTGGAGTTCCTTTCCAAATGGTCAAGTTCAGCAGGACATGGCTGCTGAGTAACTTCAGGAAAACTACACAAAAGAAAATCAACTTGACTTTGACCGCAGAACACCCATCCACACAAAAAATAAATTGGTAAGACTGATTAATGTAAATGAATTGAATTTGCCTTCACATGGCTATGCTGCGGGATTCAACCACTGCATTTTGTTGAGGAGATTCAAACTGGTAATTTAAAACTGGGCATGTTATAGCTGCTCTGGGACACAATCACAGTAGAACTGTTTTCCACCACAGTCTGCAAATTCATGACCCAGTACGACTTCTTAACTGTTGAGGTAGGAGACAATTCAATGAAGACTGGAGAAGAGCAAACCTCTAAAGGTGTTGCCCTATAGCGCCCTGTCCCACGGTACCAGTTAATTCCAAGAGTTTAAAAAAATCAAACTTGTGGTAAGCACGGAGATTGAACGTAGCGGGCACGTCGGAGCTCAGGGACGTCTCTTAGCGCTAACGGCAGGTACTCGGGAAGACTTGCTAACGGCAGGTAAGCACGGGAAGACTCGTGAAGATTTTTCAACACGATGAAAAATGTCCACGAGAGCCGCGAGTACCGACGAGCGGCCATCACCGTATATCTCAGAGTTCGAATCAGGGCAAACTCGGGAGAACTCTTGGAATGAACTCGTACAGTGGGACAGAGTTACCATCACATTCTCAAGGACAATTCGGAATAGATAATCAATGCTGGTCTTGCTGGCAACATCTCTATGAATCATCACTTGACATTAGACTTAGTATTTAGACATAAATGAATGTGGAAGACAAGATACTAATGTTGCTGGTAATTTTGCCTCACCTCTCCAAAATTGGCCCCATCGCCTTATGAACAACAGTACTTCATCTCACTTCAAAATGAGGCCTCTGGATCAGCAAAAGTTTTCAGGAGGTACAGTTTTTTTTTGCAATTTCCTACACTGTCCTGGTTGACAAATCCTGGCACAAAATGATATTACAGTTTTATTTTGAAAAAGGTTAGCATTTTATAAAATCAGTTGCATCATTTCCTGAATCTACACGAGAAAGTAGTTTCTGATTCTCTGGTTTGTCAAACATAATCAGTGCGACATCATCTCAACCAAGATCCAATGCAGATAGGTTTTTCTTTAAAAGTATTTCCTGTTGCATACCGGAAATCTCCCCAATATAGGTTTAGAAGTCAATTTGAAAAAAATATTCTGACGGTGACTTGGTAATTTCGGTTTCAGAAGTCGGTCTGTTGCTAATTGTCTCCTCGATTAAGAAGAAACTGCTTTCTCTGTTGTGTTACAGAGCACAGCTGCAACACCCAACACTATTTCACTCAGTTGACTTCTTTATAAAAAAACAACTTAAAAATAACATTAATAATGAAAGCCCGGTACTTTGAATAAAAATGGCAAAAAACTGTTTGCTTCCTCCTTTAATAATTAAGTTAAGATATACAAACCCAAATGATAGTTTGAGAAAAACTCACAGTGCCCTCCATAATGTTTGGGACAAAGACCCAGCATTTATTTATTTGCCTCTGTACTCCACAATTTGAGATAGGAAAACAATCACATGTGGTTAAAGTGCACATTTTATTAAAGGCCATTTTTATACATTTTGGTTTCACCATGTAGCGATTACAACTGTATTTATACATCACGCCCCCCCCCCCCCATTTCAGGGCACCATAATGTTTGGGACACATGGCTTCACAAGCGTTTGTGATTGCTCAGGTGTGTTTAATTGCCTCCTTAATGCAGGTATAAGAGAGCTCTCAGCACCTAGTCTTTCCATCTTTTATTGCTGTTTATCAACATGAGGACCAAAGTAGTGCCAATAAAAGTAAAATAAGCCATTATGAGACTGCGAAAAAAGCATAAAACTGTTAGAGACATCAGCCAAACCTTAGCCTTACCCAAATCAACTATATTGGAACACCATTAAGAAGAAAGAGAGCACTGGTGAGCTTACTAATTGCAAAGGGACTGGCAGGCCAAGGAAGACCTCCACAGCTGATGACAGAAGAATTCTCTCTATAATAAAGAAAAATCCCCAAACACTTGTCCGGCAGATCAGAAGCACACTTCAGGTGTGGATTTGTCAATAACCACAGTCTGCAGACTTCACAAACAGAAATACAGAGGCTACACTGCAAGATGCAAACTACTGGTTAGCTGCAAAAATAGGGTGGCCAGGTTACAGATTGTCAAGAAGTACTTAAAAGAGCAACCACAGTTCTGGAAAAAGTTCTTGTGGACAGATGAAACGAAGATTAACTTATATCAGAGTGATGGCAAGAGCAAAGTATGGAGGAGAGAAGGAACTGCCCAAGATCCTAAAGCATATCACCTCATCTGTGAAACACAGTGGTGGGGGTGTTGTGGCCTGGGCATGTATGGCTGCTGAAGGTACTGGCTCACTTATCTTCATTGATGATACAACTGCTGATGTTAGTAGCATAATTAATTCTGAAGTGTATAGACACATCCTATCTGCTCAAGTGCAAACAAATGCCTCAAAACTCATTGGCCGGTGGTTAATTCTACAGCAAGACAATGAATCCAAACATACTGCTAAAGCAACAAAGGAGTTTTTCATAGCTAAAAAATGGTTAATTCTTGAGTGGCCAAGTCAATCACCCGATCTGAACCCAATTGAGCATGCCTTTTATATGCTGAAGAGAAAACTGAAGGGGACTAGCCCCCAAAACAAGCATAAGCTAAAGATGGCTGCAATACAGGCCTGGCAGAGCATCACCAGAGAAGACACCCAGCATGTCCATGAATCGAAGACTTCAAGCGGTCATTGCATGCAAAGGATATGCAACAAAATACTAAACTTGACTACTTTCATTTACGTTACATTGCTGTGCCCCAAACATTATGGAGCCCTGAAACGGGGGGGGGGGGGGGGGACACTATGTATAAACACTACATGGTGAAACCAAAATGTATAAAAATGGCCTTTATTAAAATTTGACAATGTGCACTTTAACCACATGTGATGTTTTATATTACAAATCTCAAATTGTGGGGTACAGAGGCAAATAAATAAATGACGGGTCTTTGTCCCAAACATTATGGAGTGCACTGTATATCGAAGCATAAATCCTATTTCAATTGAAAGCAATTGTTACCACCTGCAAACGACTGGCTGAGAGGGGGAGTCACCCTGCTAATGGTTACTTAAATTCCAGACCCAAATGCCCCCAATCTGGTACTGAGAACTGGCAACTGTGGTCCACAGTCTCCAAAGGATGCCGACTCGATGACAATTGGGAAGACAATCACATTCCCGAGCAGAGTTGGGATTTGCTAATAAGTTTGATGGCCCTGTCCCACGGTACGAGTTCATTCCAAGAGCTCTCCCGAGTTAAAAAAAATAATCAAACTCGTGGTAAGCGCGTAGAGTGAACATAGCGGGTACCAAAATGAAGCTCGGGGACTTCTCTTAGCGTACTCGCTAATGGCAGGTAAGCTCGGGAAGACTCGTGAAGATTTTTCAACATGTTGAAAAATGTCCACGAGAGCCCCGAGTACTTACGAGCGGCCATTACCGTAAATCTCCAAGTTCGAATCAGGGCAAACTCGGGAGAACTCTTAAATGAACTCGTACAGTGGGACAGGGCTTTAAGGCTAAGCGCTGGGAAAAAGAGAGAGGGAGCCCTATTTTTCACTTGGTGTTACAGTACCTGACTTGCTTAGCCATTTAATTTTCTCTAACTTCAATGAACAAATGCAAAATTAAATCCCCCTCCTGGCATCCTGAGTCACACGCTACCAATTTAACAATTCAACAGCATCGGTTCAGATTCTTGGCAGCAATCATTTAAAACAAAATGAATGCAAAAAAAAATGACCAGGTACCTTCTGCAGGAATGCGTGCAAGTGAGTTAAGTTTACTCTACACATTTTCTGTTCCAAATGCATATCTTCACTTCAATTCAATTCAAAGCAATTTCCATCGTACCCCCTCACACCACAGATCAATCTTTACATAACTTAGCATTTAACTTCAGACTATCCCATGCATGACTGCATTCATGTGTAAACCCAATTAGTACTATCCAGGCACAAGAGCCGTCGGTGACAACCCCATATAAAGTCCATGAACATCTTGCAAGACCGAGCTTGGATCCGATTTGTCTCCTCTGACTCTTAGAGATGCTGAGAGTGATCAACTAACTCCCCGGCTTTGATCAAATACTGCTCTGAAAAAAAACCCGACAAGAATTAGGCCCAGGCAGTTTCCAAGATTTTGGAATGGGTTGCAGTGGGTCACGCCGCTGAACGGGTATTGGAGAATGTGTCGCACTCATCCTGAATAACGCAAACTCGAACCGGTCGGAGTTGCGAAATAGCAAACCCCGTCTGGCGAAACCCAAACGACCGGGGAAGCGAAATACAGCGACATTTCACGGAATGGGTCACAGTCATGGCAAGAAACAGTTTTAAATGAAGCAACCTTAGTTAAATCAACATTTGCTTTGAAAAGGTAGTAATAGGTATTTTTAAACAAAAAAAAAACTATTCTCTTTGCCATTTAGTCAAATCCTGAAGTTTATCTCGGATATCTTTCACCAGACCAGCCAAAAATTGTCTGAAATCACCTGCCAACATCCCACTGTCTGCAAAGGAATTTTATAACTACATCTTAAATAATTAAGAGAAGAACTACTGTACAGTGTTATACTTACACCTCAGCATCCTGACCATACTGTCCTGAACTGCTAGTCTCCCCTCTATCCTCATCATCTGATTGATCATTAAATTTGTCATGAAAGGGTTAGGGTCTTTTCCCCTCTCCTGTTCTTCTCTCCCTGTCATTTTCCTCTTCATTCTGACTTTCCAACGAGACCTGGCTCAGCGGCCGCCACTGACAGGCTTGGGAAGTCACATCACCTTCTTTACCTGTGGGTTGACTGCTGGCCTTCGCTTTAGAACTTCCCTCTGCACTCACTAATGGTTTCCCTGACTCGGTACTACGTATGCTCTGGTCTACACTGCCGGTTTCCTGGCGGGTTGAGGGCGTGGAATGTACAGCGATTGGGACACGGGCGTTTGGTCCTGTACTTTCACATGAACGTGGTGTCACAAAGGCGGAATGTTCAAACCTCGCGTCTTGCTTCACCCTCAGCTCCTTCCTCGTTCCACTCTGATAGTTATGGTCATTCTGCTCTTGCCATGTAACGCAGGGCAGGCCCCTCGACTCGCTGGAATGGGCAATTGGACTGACCGATGGCATCGGAGATGGGGAGGGTCTGCCTAGATATGCACCCTGGTCAGGTTTAGTTTTACTACCGCTTGTCCAACCTAGGTGCGAATGTGTCGCATGTGGCCTCTGCTCTGTACTACAGCCTGCATGTGACTGGCTTTCTATGGAATATCTAGCCTCACTGCTTGTAACATTAACCTTGTCTTTTGGCACTGTGTCACTGAGGAGGTCGGTCAAGAAGACACTCCATGATTTCAATTTGTTCTTCGTTTTCTCCGAAGACCGCACTTGAACTGCTTTTGCTTGAAGCTGCCCCACGCCCAGCTCCCTTGAATCAATATATTGCACACACTGTCCCTGAACCAATAGTTGAATTGTTTTTAAATCAGGAGCTGCCCGTTTCTCCTGCAAGTTCTGGGTGATGCCACTTCCCAAGGGCTCATTAATCTCTCTGTCCAGCAGGACATCACCGTGCAAGTCTAACCGGCTGCTACACCTCTCGTCCCTTTGGACAACCCGCGCCGTCAACTAGCAAATTCCCCTGATCAACCCCGGTTGTGGTTTCAGTTTGGATCTCAGTTGATGTTTCTCCTACAACCTGTCCGTGTTCAGTCTGGTGCTCTGCACTGTGAACGGCACGAAGGTCCTGAACCAAATCCCGCCCGTGAATGCTGCCCTT
Source organism: Okamejei kenojei (assembly GCA_035221665.1). Lineage (NCBI taxonomy): Eukaryota > Metazoa > Chordata > Chondrichthyes > Rajiformes > Rajidae > Okamejei > Okamejei kenojei. Next base: position 24,404,321 of record CM069163.1, read on the forward strand.
GTCTTCAGCAGCACCACTCCCTGTCCCTCCACACAGACGGTCTGCAGCCACCTCCTCTTCCTCGCCACCTGGTCCCTTCGCACAAAGTCCCCTCAGTTTGTCGAGAGACCGAAAGCATCTTGCCTCCAAGGCCTGGCACACCTGACAATCTGCATTCTTCACCTTGGCCTGTAAAATCCTGCACTCCTTCCTTGGCCTTCAAGCTCTCTTCCGCTACTCGGGCCTTTTCCGCCAGGAATCTCAGAATCTCTTGCTCGATCCCATCATCGCTGTCCCCGGAACTGCTGTCGCTTGTTGTAATGTTTTTTGGATTCTGCCCTACAGCCAGGGCGGATGGTGCAGCAGCTAACGAGACCACCGTGGACCTCCCCATTCCTGCCACCTTGCCGTTTCCGTCACCTTCCGACGACTCCCCTCTTCTTTTGTTATTCTTGCTTTTAGCTTCTAAGTAGCTTCTACAAACTGCTCGGCTAGTTTTTGACAGGCAGCTCTTCAGGGGAGCATGGCTCAATGCAAAGCCTTCACCAGCGGCCTTGGGAGTTTGATCACCGAGACCACTGCTTTGCTCAGAGAACGTAAGCACCTCTGCTCCCGTAAACCGGACTCGCTTCCTGCTCTGGTTCTTGGAGTCCCTTAATCTCTTGCCCAGTCTTTTCCTGGTTTTCAAGAGATCCTTGGTTGCAGTATCCAGATCCTCATCGCTGTCCAACGAGCTACTTTTATCATCTGTCTGCCAAGCATCATGAACGGGCTTGTGACAGGACTGTTCACTGGCAGCCCAGGTGATGGGCAATAACTTGCCTGGATTACTGGAGACTGTCTTGCCGTCCTGGGCGTTATATCCATCAAAAGCATCTCGTTCCAGCAAATCACCTTCAGGTTTACCCTTGCAGATGACAATGCCAGAGTTAGTCTTGGAAACGGGAGCCTCAGTGACCTTTTGCTGCCTTTCTCCCAGCTCTTCAGTTTCCAGTTTGCGATCAATGCTGGCGTCACTCCCCAAGCTTTCCTTCTGCAATAACTGCACACGAGATGAAGACGAAGGAGAGAGCAAAGATGGAGGGTTGTTGAGACTATTTTCCTGCATCAGTTCTGCGGGCATGTCTCTGCCTGGTTCGTTCACCGTTCCCACTCCATTTGATTTCTGGTTGCTGACGTTCACTTTCAGAGCCAAGTAACTTTGAATTTCTTTTTCAATGCCGTCACTGCTATCCACAGAACTGTCTTCACTATCGGAAAAGATGATTTGGTGCGAGCCGGTGGCAGTGCATTCACTAGGTGTCGTCCAGCAGTCCACACGCTCTTCCCTTCCCAGTGGAGTCCAACCCGTGGTGCCATCTGCACCCGTCCGAGCGTTGACCTGCTGTCGGAACAATTCCGACGGGGTCTCCGTTCTATTTACGCTTAGCCCGGAATCCGTGAGTTTTCTTTCGCTTTGCTTTACAAAGTCATCGCTCAACTGGTCGTTGGGGACAGTCTGCGAAAAGTTGAGGGAATGAGGCGTCTTTGACTCCTGCGACTTGGGCGCACACGGCTTCCGCCTCTTGCTCGGTGGTGTTGTCCGCGCTGCTTCCCTCCCCTCGCTGGCATCCAAGGAAAGATCGGAACTCTTGGAGCAAGGAGAGTTACGAGGCAATACCCCCAGGGCAAGGGGCACATCCCGGGATTTCTTCTGTTCCAACTGATAAAGTTGGATGGCTTCTTCTATGCCGTCATCACTACTGGAATCAGATAGCTCAGCCCCTGTGGTTATGGAGATAGGCTTTGCGACAGGGAGCTCAGTCTGCACCTTCCTCGGGATGTTACTACTTTTGGAGAGATCCTTAAAGCTGGGCAATGCTAATGGTTTCTTCTCATGGGCCAGCTTTTTAAGGCCCTTGAGATTCCTTTCATTGCTTTTCCCTGTTTTGCAGATGCTGCCAGCTTCACCCAGGTGGGTGGATTTGATGGCAGTAACATGAGGGCTGGCATTTGTTACCAAGGCTTTGACGACATGTGTTTGACTCCCTGTCCCGGGCTTAACGTACCCTTTCTTGCTCTTCTGTCCCACCCACTTCACCGAATTATCCTTCAGTGCTGGCACTCCCTCTGATGCCACCTTGCTGCTGGGATCGCTGGATTCTTTATCCCGCTTGTCCTGCAAGAATTTTTCAATCTCCGCCTGAATGCTCAGTTCAAACGAGTCGTTGCTGCTGATGCTGGATGGAGAGGAACACCTGGAGTCCGCAGCATCCGTTAGGTGGGCGGACAGCGGGCCAACGCTGACGAGGTCGGTGGGGACCACCTCTCCTCCGACCGAGGTACCATCACTGGCATTTGGAGCACAGTCTTCCATAGCTGGATGCATCCCAGGGGGAACTAGCACGTCATGTATGGCGCTGGTTATCGAGCAGCTCTCTTCTGTCCTCTTCTTCAAGTACTCCTGTATGGCCTCTTCTATACCTCGGTCTACAGACTCATCGCTGTCTGTGTCTGTCAGGACGCAGTGGCTCAGGTTGGATTCCTCCGTGCCAAGCGTGAAGGTTGGATACCCGGTCTTCAGCTCCTCCACGGCCGCTCCTTTTAAAACATTGACGGCGCTGCTGTCCAGCACGCCCTCGCCCCGCCATTTGGAGATGAGATTTGTTTGAGCGTTACTGCTGGGGTCATTGTTCCTGGCACGAGACGAGTCATGGGGTTGCAGGTTTTCCACAATCATTTGTACATTGACGTTGATAGCACTTCCAACAGGAGAGAACTTCTCCCCCGGTGGGGAGAAAACCACAGGGAGGCTAAAGCTCTGGGATGCTCCAAAGGGCTGCCAATCTGTCTGTACTGCAGAGACAGGTGCCAGGTTCATTAAAAACATTATAGCAGGAAAGTGGCAGACTGGACATGTACCCCGTAGCGCTCTTCTCCTCACATCCTGCAAAACAATGCAGACAAAAAATAAGCAACACGGCTGCAAAATAAACCCATTTAGCTTAACACTTATTTGCACTGATGCTTTGTAAGAGTCAGGCAATTTAGGGTAAGCTTACTTATCTTCTGCTTGGTCATTTAGGAAAGTAATCAACAGCAAAAATAAAAGAGTGCAGGTGGCACGGTGGCATAGCGGTAGAGTTGTTGCCTTACAGCGCGAGAGACCCGGGTTTGATCCTGACAACGGGCGCTGTCTGTACGGAGTTTGCACGTTCTCCCCGTGACCTGCATGGGTTTTCTCTGAGACCTTCGGTTTCCTCCCACACTCCAAAGACATGCAGGTTTGTAGGTTAATTGGCTTGGTGTAAATGTAAAATGTAATGTGCGGGGATCACTGGTCGGCGAGGACTCGGTCGGCCAAGGGGCCTGTTTCCGCGCTGCATCTCTAAACTAAAGTTGGTTCACTTTTACTGATGTTGGTGAGGGGAAAAATGTTGGTCAGGACAAGAGTGATAACTCTCCTACTCTTCTTCAAAATAAAGCCTGCAGGATCAAGAGAGGAATAGATCGGGTCGGTGCACGGTGTCTCTTGCGCAAAGTAGGTGAATCAAGGACCAGAGGATATAGGTTGAAGGGGAAAAGATTTAATAGGAATCTGAGGGGTAACATTTTCATACAAAGGGTGGTGGGTGCATGAATCCATGCACGTTTGGTGAACAGGCCATCTGATTTCTTAAACCCATGCACATTTAAAATGTATTATAAATGAGTTCAAATTCATCTTTGAGAAATTATATTTGGAGGCTCATAAAAAGAGGACATGGGGTTCACCCTCTCTAGCCAATTATGAATCAATGAGCACTGATAGTTTGGTCGGATTACAGGAGAAAGTGGGTTAAAAGGTATCTCCATCTTTGATTTGAGGCTACATTAGGATGTTGCTTCTTTATGTTAAAGGATAGTAAGTGAATTGCAGCTTGTGGTTGTTGCCCCTTGGCCAGTGTTTGGGTATAGTAGGGATATTGATAGCAGTCAGCTATGCCCCAAGCTGTCGAATTGCCAATTATACCAGGTACACCAGGCCACAAAGTGCAGGGGAAAGAACATATTGCAACCTTAATAAATGCAAGATCCATGGTATTTTGGTCAGACTTTGGCTCCAGGTTGGCAGTGCCCCTAAACTGCAGCGAGGGTCAGCACCACCTCACCCACCCCTGGTGACCCTCCAACCATCTGATTCTCTCTTGCAACCGGTTCAATCGCCGGGCCCCGGTCACACGGAGCCTCCCGTTGCCGCCCTGCTCCCAGCCGCGGCCGGCAGTCGTTAAACCCGACCCCGCAGGCTCAGGCCACACCCTCCCGACCTGGGCCCGGACTGCAAGGCGAGGGTAGGGTAGGGAAGGGGAGCAGAGGCTGGGGCTGGAGGAGAAGTCCCCTCTCCTTGCTTCCCCTTCACCGGTGCAATTGTCACAACGTTTTATTCCCTGCAAATGCAGCACGGGGAAGGCGGTGCAAAAGACAGGAGGCAGGCCGGGTGCAGCTAGGCCCGAAGCCTCGGGTGTGGAGCCGGCCGTCCGTCCGTCCGGCCAGCCTGCAGCTCGGGTCCGGCCGCCGCCGCCAGTCCCGGATCCCCGGGGTCTGATTGACAGGCGGCGGCGGCGGCGCGGCCCGGATCCCCGGGGTCTGATTGACAGGCGCCAGGTCCCCGGGAGCCCCCTCACTAACCTGCTCCCTCGGCTGCAGCAGCGACAACAGCGCACTCGCACCCACCGGCTGCAGCAGCAGGCAAAGTTCACATTGCACAGGCGAGGAGGCGGAGGGAGCAACAGGAAGGACAGAAATAAATAAATATTTCCTTCCACCCAACGGCTGCAAGAACACCAGCGGGCGGAGAGGAGAGGAGCGGAGAGGAGAGGAGAGGAGAGCACAAAGTTATCATTGACATAAAGGTGTTTGCTGCAAGTTGGAACTGTCTTTGCAAACAAAAATATGGACAATTTGTGAATACTGCTTTTGCAAAAGCAAAGCACCCTTCCCTCAAAATTGTTGCACGGGATTTGTGCCACAGGGTTGACATGTACATCTCCCAGTCGCACGTTGAGATTCCGACACTCACTTCGCTCAGGAGTGACAGATAAGGTGACTGTCAATTATCACGAGTGTTTAATTGTATGCAGGGGGACCAGAACAATATATATTTTTTCATTTGCTGCAGCTTTAGAGGCGCATTCAATAAATATACAAAAAAATTATACCCAGGTAAACAAATAGTGCAAGCCAAAGCAAGCAGTACCACCTTAGTAATATAAGGTCCATGATATGTTGTTGCTGAGGGAGTGTTGTGATTGTGTCTACTGCCTAGGGTGGTTCTAGAGTCTGAAGGCAAGAAGGTGTTCTGGAACCTGGCAGTCACAAGTCCTCCTGCATCTTATTCTCGGTGATAGCAGCGAGATCTGCTCATTTACTTTATTGTCACGTGCACCGAGGTACAGTGGAAAGCTTTCTGTTGCCTGCTGTCCAGTCAGCGAAAAGAGTATACGTGATTACAATCGAGCCGACCACAGTTACAGAACTGGGTTACAGGGAGTAACGTTTGGTGCAAGGTAAAGTCCATTAAAGTGTGATTGAAGATAGCCCGACTGTCTCCAATGAGGTGGATGGTAGGTCAGCGCTGTTCTCTAGTTGGAGGTAGAATGGTTCAGTTGCTTGCTAACAGCTGGGAAGAAACTGTCTCTGAATCTGGAGGTGCGTGTTTTCACACTGCTGTAACTCTTAGCCTGATGGGAGTGGGAAGAAACAGAAAAATAGGTGCAGGAGTAAGCCATTCGGCCCTTCGAGCCAGCACTGCCATTCAATATGAACATGGCAGATCATCTAGAATCAGTACCCTGTTCCTGCTTTTTCCACCATATCCCTTGATTCCTTGAGGAGGGAGTTACCGGGGTGAGCCTGGTCCTTGATAATGCTGGAGGCCTTGCCGAGGCAATTTCATTCCGTCTTGGATGGAGCTGTTCCCAAACCATGTGATGTTTGGGAACGTCACCCGTTCCTTCTCTACAGAGCTGCTGCTTGTCCCGCTGAGATACTTCAGTATTTTGTGTCTATCTTCGATTTAAACCTGCATCTGCAGTTCCTTCCTACACATAGAATAGAATGCCTTTTATTGTCATTCAAACACCTTGGTTTGAACGTAATTGCATTTCTACAGTCAACAATTACAAAAAGAACCAAGACCCACTCTTAACACACATTACACAAACATCCATCACAGTGAATCTCCAACACCTCCTCACTGTGATGGAAGGCAAAAGTCTTATCTCTTCCCTCTGTTCTTCACCCGCGTTCCAGCAGTTCAACTGCAGCGTCGAGGCAACTGGGGCTCCCGATGTTAAAGCCCCCGGCGGGCGATGGTAAGTCCTGCGGCCGTTAAGCCGCGCGGGGCGATGTTAGGCCCCGCTCCAAGTCATTTCCAGCGGGAGAAATTACCGTTGCGGGAGCTCCGAAAAGCGCTCTCCCACCGGGGACCCGCGAGCTCCCGACGTTACCGTCCACGGGGCCTGCGGCCGGAGCCTCTGAAGCGCCGAAGTCAGGTCACATCAATGAACAACAGCCTAATGTACGTGATCTTATTTTCCAAGTGGCCCAGTTTGGGAGTGGAGAGCCAGCGAGATCGCATCCCCATTGATCGGCTGTGTCTTAGATACTTTGGTGATTTTGGTTTGGTTTAGTAAGTATCATTTGGTATCATAATTGAATAAATTATATTTGATTTAAAAATAATACAAAAAAAAACTGGGGCTGTGTTTTCCAGGACCACTGGGCACCGCTGGGGATGGAATGTATCCTTAACAAGGAGTGTGAAATTGTTTTACTTTGTATTATGGTGGCGGGTTTGTTTGTATGGTTTTACATTGCACATATCATATTTGTAAATAATTGATTATAATTATTTTTGGTTCTACAAAGTATTGACTCAGGGGGGCTGAATACTTTTGCACGCCACACTTTTCAGTTTTTTATTTGTAAAAAAATTTGAAAACCATGTATCATTTTCCTTCCACTTCACAATTATGCGCCACTTTGTGTTGGTCTATCACATAAAATCCCAATAAAATACATTTACGATTGTGGTTGTAACGTGACAAAATTTGGAAAGATTCAATGGGTATGAATACTTTTGCAAGCCACTGTATAGCCAGAAGGAGCAGGCCCTTTAGGACACCACTGCTATTGTGAGCACCATGAAGAATTTACCATGAGGCAGACAGACGGCTCTGCAACGTCCTTTCCCCGATGTCAGCATCTGCTCCATGCGATGGACGGAGAAACCTTTGGGCTGGAGGGCTGAGTCTGGGGAGCCTGGGTTGAGCCATGTCTTTGTGAAGCATTCCCTCATCTCCCTTTACCCTTAAACTCTATTAGCCGGGACATCCCGTATATTGGGCTAAATGCACAGTGGCCAAGAGAATACCCAGGAGTGGTGGGGTTGTAATCCGTAGGCTTGCGGGCTCCAGTTGTCCCGTATTTGACTGCTACTACTCTGATCGAGGGGACTGTCAGATCAGAGCGCCGCGTCTGGCCCCGCCTCACCCGTCCCGACGTAGTGCAGCCCATGGAGTGCAGCAGCAGCAGCGCCTCGCCCGTGGCCCCGTCGGTTGGCAGCCCGGCCAGCTGTCCGACCTTCGGACCTTTGCTTACCGCCAACACCACCACCATCCTTCTCATGGCCGATCATCCGTTCATGAGTTGGATGGGGTGCCGGACCAAAACTCCTCAGCTGGCCCGCCGGCTGGTCTTCGTGTGCAGTCCAGCACCCGGGCCAACTCATCATTCACCCAGCCACGGCCGAGTCGGTCAACGAACTGCCATTGGGAAATTGTTCCTTATTTTGACCTTTTGTCCTTTATTTGGGAGTGAGATAGTTGGCAACCCTAACTCTGGCTGACCCACCACACCTCACCCCGCCCCACCCCAAACCACCCCACCCCGACCCACCTCATCCCACACCACCTCACCACACCCACCCAGCCCCGCCCTTCGGTGTAAAGCAGCATCTGCAGTTCCTTCATACACATGTGTACAGGCACTCACACACACACGTGTAGTCTGTGCAACCGAGCCTGGTTTCCAGTGGATTTGATGTCCTTGCTGTTGCATCAGGACCTTGCTCCGTCAATTTCAAGTGACAGCTGATGTGTAACGGCCTCTCTTCACATCAGGTAGCAGCCCCTTCTCTGTAACAAGTGTAGATTGGACTATTTCATACTAGCTTGTTAGTTGTGACTCCGCCTAGTATGTGCTTTATATTATCAAGAGCTTGCCTACGCTAGTTAGTATCTGCTAGGACATGTAATGTCCTGCAGATCCTGGCTGTAAATAGATTTAATAAACATGTGTTGTATCTTGATATTTGTTCGACTCAACTCATTACATGGTGTCAGAGAGTGTCTTGCCCACTTCGTTCATGTTTATCGGGTTTTGTTTTTTTGATTAGTTTGTGTGTCTACTATCTCCATCATGGCAAATTCGTGTCGCAGTCCTTGTCCTCTGATCTTTGACTCTGACATTGCTGAACGCGGGCGTCTTTTTGAGCGCGACTACACTCATTATGCTCGCATCGTTCATCGCAATGACCCCCCCGATGTGTGTGCCTCTGTATTCCTTAGCTTGACGGGACCTGAGGCAATGAATCATGCCAACAACTTCACATTAGCGCCTGCTGTTGTGGATGATGACGGTCAGGCCCAGGTGCCTGCTGAATCGATCGACCCTGCCGTTTTGCTTACGATCGAGGCCTGGAATACTTTGGCCGCGCTGTCCATCAATTCTTTCCCGCTGACGGGCCCACTCAACAGGTACTCTCTCAATACAAGGACCTGTTTAACGATGAGCTTGGCAAGTTGCCTATCAAATACCACATTGTTGTCGACGCCAAATTCACTCCTGTGGTCCGAGCACCACATCGTGTTCCACATGCCATGCGTGACAAAGTACACAATGAACTCAAGTGGATGGTCTCAGTGTTATTGCTGACGTTACTGACCCATCTGACTGGGTTTCCACCATGGTGGTTGCAACGAAGAAGAACAAGGCGGAGATCCGTATCTGCATAAACCCCAGAGATCTCAACGCTGCTATCAAACGCCCGCATTACCCAATGCGAACAATAGAGGAAGTTGCTGCTCAGATAGGCAACGCATCAGTATTCTCCGTTCTAGATGCCAAAAGCTCATTTTGGCAGATTCCACGGGACCCAGACTGGTCCAATCTCAATACGTTCGGCACCCCCTTTGGCCGATACAAATTTCTGAGAATGCCCTTTGGCATCAACTCCGCCAGCAAAGTTTTTCAGCGTGGATGGAACAATTGTTTGCTGAGTACCCATACGCCATCATTGTTGATGACAGTCTCGTTTATGGACACGGCCTGGCTGAACATGACGCTAATCTGAAGAAAATACTTGACCGTGCCAAAGACATTCCGCTCAAACTCAATCCCCTGAAGGGCAAGTTTCGAGTTCCAGAAGTTACTTACGTCGGGCATGTTTTCACAAGTGACGGTCTCGGACCAGACCCGTCAAAAGCTGCAGCTACCAACGAACTACCGATTCCTGCTGACGTCGTGAGCCTACAAAGGTTCCTTGGAATGGTCAACTACATGGGGAAACCTATTCCCAACCTCAGCGACATATCTTCCCCCCTGCGAGAAATGACACACAAGGACGCTGCATGGTCCAGGTATCCGCAGCACCAAAGAGCGTTTGACACTCTCAAATTGCAGCTGGCCAGTAGCGCACCTACTCTCGCCTACTTTGCTTTGGAGTTACCAGTAACACTCACTTGCGATGCGTCCCAGTATGGACTAGGCAGACCACTGCCAACGGCGATTTGCAAGCCTATTTCATACGCTTCTCGTACACTAACTGACACTGAACAACGTTACGCCCAGATCGAAAAAGAATTGCTCACAGTGGTTTTTGCCTCCTTGAAATTCAAGGACTTTATCTTTGGGAAGTCTGTGACTATAGAAACTGACCACCAGCCGCTGGTCACTATCTTGAACAAACCCACCCACGCTGCCCCAGCACGACTACAGTGAATAATGATGCAACTGCAGCGATTTGATTTCAACATTGTATATAAGAAAGGCAAAGACATGCACATAGCAGATACGCCATCAAGGGCCCCACGCAAAACCAACAAACAACAGCTCTCTGAACAGGACCAATTCTCAGTAATGAAGGTATCGTATTTTCCGACTGATTGGGCTCTTCCCTGCGGCTGTTACAATACTTAACTCTGCACCTCGGTGATTGCCAGTCACCCCCCCGGACACTCCTTCCCCCAGTATAGTTGCACTACTGATACTGTTTGTACATATATATATATTTTTACCATTCATTATTCTAATGCCCCTGTCCCACTTAGGAAACCTGAACGGAAACCTCTGGAGACTTTGCGCCCCACCCAAGGTTTTCGTGCGGTGCCCGGAGGTTTTTGACCTCCGGCTACCACCTTCAACTAGCATCGCAACTGGCTTCGACTAAAAAATTACCGATTTTTAAAACGGAAACCACTTTCGACCATTAGGGAGACTGACAAAAACCTCTGGGATCCGCACGGAAACCTTGGGTGGGGCGCAAAGTCTCCAGAGATTTCCGTTCAGGTTTCCTAAGTGGGACAGGGGCTTAAGTTCGCTCTTCTGGGGAGATGCTAACTGCATTTCGTTGTCTCTGTACTGAACACTGCACAATGACAATTAAAGATTGAATTGAATTGAATTGAATTGAATTGAATTGAATTGAATTGAATTGATTGCTTGAGCAGCCAAGCAGGACACACGGCTGCTGATGAGACTTCACATTTGCTGTTCACGGACATCCAGCGTGGCTGGCCGGATAAACAACACAACACCCCGCTCGAGATACGCCCGCACTTCCTGGCTCGCAACTAATTGGTATTATAGGACGGGATTATAGTTAAGGGCCTTAAGGCAGTGGTCCCAACTGTCCTCCGGGACAAATACTTCAACGCCGTCCACAGGGGCCACCTCGGCGTGGAGGCAACCTCCAAAGGGGTGGCACAAAGCATGTTTTACTGGCCTGGTATGACCAAATACATACGCAAAAAAAACGAAGTTTGCACCGTCTGCAAAAGCCTGACAGCATATCAGCAGAGGCAGCCTTTACTGCCACACCTGGTCCCTCCTCTCCTGTGGTCCACCTTAGACACCGACATATTCGAATGGCATGGGAAACACTTTCTGGTTCTTGTTGACTCTTACTCGGGCTGGTTCGAAATTGACTTACTTCAAACCATTACCTCTGAAGCGGTTATCGAGAAGTTGCAGCGTCACCTCTCCGTGCACGGCTCCCCTGCACGTATTCTGTCCGACAACGGCAGGCAGTTCACCAGCCAAGCTTTCAAAAAGTTTGCAAAACTGTGGGACTTTCGACATTTTACCAGCAGTCCTGAGTTCCCGCAGTCCAACGGATTCGCCGAATGCGCTGTCCAAAGCGCAAAACAATTAATGGAGCAGTCCTACCTTGCAAAATCTGATGTATACCTGGACATGCTCAACCTAAGAAACATTGCACGGGATCCCATACTAGGTTCTCCAGCCCAACGACTGATGTCTCGCCAAACCCGTGCTCCCCTGCCTGTGTCCCAGCAGCTTTTGCAGCCACAAGTTCGTTCCCCGCCTGCAGTCCAGAAACAACTACAATTCAAACGTGACGCAGAGAAACGCTTCTTTGACAAATCCAGCAAACCACTTTGACAGTTGGTCCGTCTCCAGACCGACAAGGACCATGCCCGTCTGGGTCACGTCTACGGCCCTGCCAAAGAGCCGCGCTCTTATCTGGTTGAAGTGGTCGGAGTTATCTACAGACGCAACTGTCAGCATATCCTTCCGGTGAAGGAACTGCGTCCTGCGACTCCGCATCCTGATGCTCGCGTTTCGTATACCCTCCCACGGTCGGTCCCGCGGACCCACTGCCAACTAACGTTTCCAGCAAGGCCTCCCCGCGGCGTTTGGCGACCAGCTCATCTATCTCATCACCCTCCCTGCCTGTCGGGTCGCCGGTTGTTTCCACAATTTCCTCCCCGGTATTTTTTCCGGTGAAAGGAGGTGAGGCGGATTCGTACCGCACACGGGCCAGACGGGTTTGCAGGCCTCCCGTTAGATACGGTGACTTTGTGTAATTTTACAAACTTTCCCAAATGTGTTATTAACATTCCACCTATATTGCTTAAGCCACCGATGCTTCTTTTGGTTCTACAAGGAAATGTAGATTGGCTATTTCATACTAGCCAATTATAGTGTTTGTTAGTGGTGACCCCACCTAGTATGTGCTTTATATTATCAAGAGCTTGCCTACGCTCGTTAGTATGAGTGGTTTCTAGGAAATGTAATGTCTGCAGATCCTCGCTGTAAGTAGATTTAATAAACATGTGTTGTGCCTTGATATGTGTTCGACTCGACTCATTACACCAAGGTCGGGTTGCCTCCATTGTCAAGTCCTTCATGGTCCATGCCAGCAGTGGGTGCTTTGTTCTCAGAGCTCAGCAACTCAGATGCCTTTAGTTTAGTTCAGAGATACAACGTGGAAACAGGCCCTTCGGCCCACTGAGTCTGTGCCGACCAACGATCACTCGTACACTAGTTCTATCCCACATACTAGGGACAATTTTACAGAAGCCAATGAGCCTACGGACCTACAAGTCTTTGGAATGTGGGAGGAAACCGGAGCACCCGGAGAAAACCCACGCGGTCACAGGGAAAAGGTACAAACTCCGTACGGACAGCACCCGAGTCAGGATCAACCCCGGGTCTTTGGGGCTGTAAGGTAGGAACTCTACCGCAGCACCACCATGCTGCCCCACATACACTGACCCTGATATTCACACTGAGTGAGATGTGTCCAGGCTTCGGTCAGTGTCATCTTTAAAAGAGAATTGGATAACAAAAAAACGTGGAGAAACTAGTCAGTGACTCTGGTGCAGAACTGGGACAGGATTGATGAATTAAATGGATTCCTAGTGTGTTGCAGACAGTTATTCTTCTCCATCAGGTAGTTAAACAGGTACTGAAGAAGCATTTCACGTGCAAGTGTGGAGAATGTTACAAAGATGTCAATGATGGGGCACACAGATATAAGGTAGTTGAGAACAGAACGTGGCTAGATGGGCCGAATGGCCTCCTGAGTTATGTCGCTCATTAGGCCTACGTTATAATTCCGAGCCACTGTTGTTAAAGTCAGAGCATCTGCCCAGTGACCAAATTAACCACAATTCAAATCTTTCTAACCTTCAATCCCCTTAACGTTCCTTCCCACAGAGAGAGGAGAGTTGAGGTTTTAACACTAGGTGGCAGTGGCAGCAGACATGTTCTTTTCAGATCTGCCCTTTTAAACTTCACCTCCACAATCACAGCCACCACTGGCCCTCACTGGGGTACAGGTCCCACACACTCACTGACCCTCACTGGGGTACAGGTCCCACACACACTGACCCTCACTGGGGTACAGGTCCCACAAACACTGACCCTCACTGGGGTACAGGTCCCACAAACACTGACCCTCACTGGGGTACAGGTCCCACACTCACTGACCCTCACTGGGGTACAGGTCCCACACACTCACTGACCCTCACTGGGGTACAGGTCCCACACACACTGACCCTCACTGGGGTACAGGTCCCACACACTCACTGACCCTCACTGGGGTACAGGTCCCCCACACACTCACTGACCCTCACTGGGGTACAGGTCCCACACACACTGACCCTCACTGGGGTACAGGTCCCACGCACACTGACCCTCACTGGGGTACAGGTCCCACACACTCACTGACCCTCACTGGGGTACAGGTCCCACACACTCACTGACCCTCACTGGGGTACAGGTCCCACACACTCACTGACCCTCACTGGGGTACATTCCCCAAAACACTGACCCTCACTGGGATACAGGTCCCACACTCACTGACCCTCACTGGGGTACATTCCCACAAACACTGACCCTCACTGGGGTACATTCCCACAAACACTGACCCTCACTGGGGTACAGGTCCCACACTCACTGACCCTCACTGGGATACGGATCCCACACACGCATTGTTCCTCATGGGCCATGTCTTCAGCCTAAGATGCAGAATTCCCAGCTGAAGCCTCTCAGATCTCTCTCTGCAGGGGCCCAATACCTCCTGTGGCCGCACCTAACATCTCATTGGAGACCACAGCTGTGAGGAACCAAGAGAGTTTCACCGTGTCCGAGCTGCTAAATTCCAGCAGTGAGCAGCCATTGTTGCACATCTGGCTAGATTACGTTGCTGGCACACATCTGGGCAAGGGGGCATAATCTGACTTCAGTGGTGGGTCAGATTTTAAGAGTCCATTATTAAGGATAAGGTTTTGGGGTACTTGGAAACACACGATAAAACAGGCCAAAGGCAGCATGGTTTTGTGAAGGGGAGATCTTGTCCGATGAATCTGTTGGAATTATTTGAGGAAGTAAATAGCAGGAGCCGGTGTGGGGTAACCGCTGTGGGATGGGGGGGGTGGGTTGGGGGTGGGGGGGGGGAGAACAAAAGGAGGAACCATCGTGCTTTGTAACTTTGTCAGCACCTTAGGTGGCCACTATTTGTATACAATGGGAATGCAAACAAATTTCACTCTGCCTTATCACATAGAACAATAAAGTATTTAATTCCGTTCCATACCATACGATAGAACTTTATTTATCCCAGGATGGAAATTGATAGAACAGAATAGACAAAGGAGAGTCGGTGGATGTTGTTTACTAGAGTTTTCAGAAGGCCATTGATAAGTTGCCACACATGAGGCTGCTAAAGAAGTCAGGAGCCCATGTAGAATTCATTGTGGAGGCCAGGTCTGACTCCACTTCCCCCCACCCCTTCTTCCCAAAGAATGAATCTTTGCACATCCCCAATCCTGGACTTTCCACTCCTCACTTTTATTTCATATTTCAGGTACCTAGTTGTGTTTCATGACTGTTGGCAGACTAATTTCCCTCTTAAGTCATTGGGATAATATATCATGAATAGGAAGGACATCAAGGGAGAATCATATCTTAAGTCATTGGGTAGCTTTTTTTAAACGGAGATTGATAGGCTCTTGAATAGGAAGGGACGTCAAAGGAGAATGACAAGGGGCTTAAGGATAAGGGGGAAAATCCTTTGAGAAGGATCACACAGAATAGATCAGCAGTTCATTGATTTTGATTGGATGTGGCCCTTGTGGCTAAGGGGGAGGGTATGGAGAGAAGGAGGTAGGGCTGAATGGCCTCTGAATGGCCTTCTGATTCTATGTTTCTATGTTTCTATGGTCTCATGGTACACATCTGGACTAGCAAGCGATGCTGTGGTAGATGGAGCAGTGCTGCCATCCTCTGGCCAGTGGTGGGGATACAAGTCCCCAGAGGGAGGGCGAGGTGGGACTGGGGGGTGGGAAAGGCATCACACAGGCCGTCGGGGAAAGAGAAATGATGTACAGAAGCAGATTGTTCAACTATTTGGGATAAATTAAGTTGCACTGTGCAGGGCCAGACGATTGAAGGATGAGTCAAAATGTTGAAACAAGGAACTGGAGATGCTGGTTACACAATAGGGCACAGAGTGCTGGAGTAACTCGGCAGGTCAGGGCATCCATGTTCCATGTTCTCCTAAGATGCCGACTGACCCGCTGAGTTTCTCCAGTACTCTGCATCCCATTGAAGGATCAGTCACTCACGGACAGGATAACACTTGAGTCACAGTGTTGTGGGGTCAGGGTTAAGGGCCTGTCCCACTTTCACGACCTAATTCACGACCTTTTTTACTCGTGGACATTTTTCATCAGGCTAGAAAAACGCCCCGACCCACTTGATGCCACGAGTACCTACGACTAGCATCACGGCCTGTTACGACCTACCTACGACCTCGTGACGACCATGCTGCGAGTATGAGTCAAGGGCAAACTCGGCAGAGGTCGTGAAAGTGGGACAGGGGCTTTACAGTGAGGGGTCACAGTGTCAAGGGTCAGGGTCACAGTGTCAAGGGTCAGGGTCGCAGTGAAGGGGTCACACTCAAGGGGTCGGTTAGATGGAGGCACCATCGAAGGGTCAGTCAGATGGGGACAAGCTGCCGTGGCCCTGGGGTGGTTGAGTGAATCCTACCTGTGCCACACTGTTGTGGTCCGGGGTCAGCTGGTGTCACTGGGTTTGGGCAGCGGGTGTAGAGAGGCTGACTTGTGGTGCGAGCCCTGAGTCAGATGGCGATGGTGCCAGTTCCCTGGGCACTGCCCTGGCAACAACTCCATGCCATCTGCAGCTAACACATTGCCCAAACATCCAGGCCCAGCTAAAAATAAATAAGGTATTTTTATATGCAGATCAGTTTGCAGCAATAAAACAAACTCTCGGGAGAAGAAAGATTGTGCTAATTTCATAATTAAAGTCCAAATTAGTCTCTTTTATGTCAGAGAGATGGATTAACTTGGAAATCATTTTTTTTAATTCTGCAGACACTTTGCATTGTGAGACTTCATAAATACCAAGTCCCTGAGTGACACTCGGGGGGGGGGAACAGAGCGCTTTTTATGAAGCTGAATAAATTTAGTTCCTATTTAAAAATAAATGCATTCATTGAGATTTTATGAAACAACGGAAGGGAAAAGTGTGACAGAGTTGTGGGCCGCGGGTGTGTGAAGAGAGAGTTACAGGTCGACACAAAATACTGGAGTAACTCAGTGAGACAGGCAGCATCTCTGGAGAGAAGGAATGGGTAAGAGAGAGCTGCAGTTGCATATGACGTTGGCGAGGCCGCATTTAGAGTATTGTGTTCATTTCTGGGCACCGTGTTATAGAAAAGATGTTGCTAAGCTGGAAAGGGTACAGAGAAGATTTACGAGGATGACGCCAGCACTAGAGGGTCTGAGCTATAGGGAGAGGTTGAGCAGGCTAGGACTCTTTTCCTTAGAGCGCAGGAAGATGAGGGGTGATCTTGTAGGGGTTCATAAAATCATGAGAGGAATAGATTGGGTATACGCACAGAGTCTCTTGCCCAGACTAGGTGAATCGAGGACAGAGGACATACCGTAGGTTTAAAGTGAAGGAGAAAAGATTTAATAGGAAACTGAGGGGTAATGTTTTCACATAAAGGGTGGTGGGTGTAGGGAAAAAGCTGCCAGAGGAGGTAGTTGAGGCAGGGACTATCCCAACATTGAAGAAACAGTTAGACACATACATGGATAATGGAAGGTTTGGAGGAATATGGGCCAAACGCAGGCAGGTGGGACTAGTGTAGCTGGGATATGTTGGCCGGCAGTGGCAGACTGGGTCTAAAAATATTGGTTGCCAGGAGACAAAGGGGGCCCACTTCATCAGGGGCCCACTTGCCATCAGGCAAGCTGACACCCTGGCCAGTCTGCCACTGTTGGCCGGTGTGGGCAAGTTGGGCCTCATCCTCCTGCTCTCCAAGGAATAGAGTCCCAGCCTACTCCACCTCTCCCTATAGCTCAGACCCTCCAGCCCTGGCAACATCCTTGTAAATCTTCAGTCCATTCCCTGCACAGACGATGCCTGACCTGCTGAGTTCCTCCAGCACTTTGTGTTTTAATCCACAAGCCGTAGTAATCACTTTCTGTCCTTCAGGCCGGGCCTTTGTGGTTCATGTGCCAAGTCCAGTCGTATTTATCGTCACAAGCACAGGGACAATGAGGTGGGGCCACAATGAAAACCTTGCTCCCAGCAGCATCACGGACACAAACACAACACACACATGTACCTAAATAAACATCCATTACATGTAACGTTTCCAAAAAAAAAAGCTTTTCTCCAAATCCCTTTGCACTTCCATATTTTGTAGCCTCGTTCTATTTTAATAATACCTAAAGGTCCTGTCCCACATGGCGATTTGTTTCGGTGACTGCCGGCATCATTGACTGACGTATCAGGTAGGCATGTTACAAAACATACCTTCAGTGGCGCTGCAGTCCTGTCACTGGCCGTGTGCGCTACTTTGGCGCCTTTGGGGGGGGGGGGGCGGGGTTAAAATGCGGTTTTCCCCCGGCCTTCCGGAGTTATATTTTCTCGGAGTGCGAGCTTTTGCTGAAGACTCGTTCCGACTGGCGGTATGTGAAAAACATTTTTTTAATCGCCCGACAATTTCAGCTCTGGAGTAAAATAAAAATTAGCTTCTAATGCCGTGAACGCTGAGAACGGGGGCGGATTTCACATAGGGGACAGGTAAAGGAAAGCCGTTTATTTTTACATATAAACCTGTTTATCAAGATGACCTTAATCAAAATGTCATGTTGCGAAATGGTGATTTATTCCCCATACGAACCGGCAGTATTTTTCCTGCCGATATGGGGTTTAAATTCACCGCAACCGCAACGTTCCAATCCATCGCGTTTCATAAAATCCCACTCGCAAGCTGATTTAAACGGCCATTCATTTACAGGCATTAAACACTAAATTCCTTCAATTTGGCCTATAAATTAATGGCAATGAGATTTAAAAATCATGTTGTATTGTGAATTCTTGTGTAAATGTTATTTGGACACTTAGGCTGGATTTTTAAAAAAAGGTTAATATTTTCTTAAGAAATGGATAGATGTTCAGATCTAGTAATTGAATTTTGTAATTAGTTACAATTGGGTAACTAACTAATTAAATGCTTTAATTTCTGATCATCCAAGTAAGATTGTTTCATATTTGTTTCAGAATGCTTCAATCTATAATAACTGAAAATGTCTTTCAGTTCTCTTATGGGCTTTTGACTGTCCTCGATCACAGCTTTTGTGTTAAATCAATAGAAAAGCAATAGGGAACAAGATGCTAATTTCTGAGTATGAAAATGGCCATAACGTTTTTAATACTGAAGATATGAAAGTGAATTAGGTGTCAAATTAAACTTATTTTTATGCTTTATTTGATGGGATAAATTGCAGACTTGATTATTAAAATCTCAAAATTTTGTAACATTGCTATATCAGGTCAAAGAAAAATCTGTGGCGTGATGACGTATGGACGCAAGGTGTTTTTTTAAGTGTCGCAACATTCTTTTGGTCGCCGCTGGATTTTGAAAAGTTCAAAATCTTTTGGCGACACTGAGATGACGCCGGCAGTTGCCAAAAATATCGGCAAGTAGGAAAGGCCCTTTAATCAGTCTGAAGAAGGGTCACGATCCGAAACATCATCTGTTCATGTCTTCCAGAGATGCTGCCTGACCTGCTGAGTTACTCCAGGTGGGCACAAAATGCTGGAGTAACTCATCGGTCAGGCAGCATCTCTGGAGAAAAGGAATAGGTGACGTTTCAGGTCGAGACTCTTCCTCAGACTGAGAGTTGGGGGAGAGGGAATGAAAAGGTACAAAGAACAAGCGAATTAAAGGTATGAAAAGAACAAATCTTAGCCAGCACCGATTCACAATGAAAGGTGGAGCCCACAATGGTCCATTGCTGACTGTGGAAAAGGGGATAGGAACAGAGAACCTAGCAGGACAACTAGGGTGGGGGAGGGACGGAGAGAGAGGGAATGCAAGGGATACTTGAAATTAGGGAAATCAATGTTCATACCACTGGGGTGTAAGCTGCCCAAACAAAATATGAGGTGCTGTTCCTCCATTTTGTGTTTGGCCTCACTCTGACAGTGGAGGAGGCCCAGGACAGAAAATTCCGTGTGGGAATGGGAAGGGGAGTTAAAGTGTTACTCATGCAATTAGTTTTGTTCAGGATTCCAGCATCTGCGGTTTCTTGTATCTAAATAACACCTTGGTATTTTTATATGAATTCTTCCTTCCAAGTTGGATACCCACATATTCCCACCTCTAAATAATACTTGTGCCTCTAAATACTACTTTGTTATTTTTTTCATTAATTCTCCCTTCCAAATTGGATTACTGCTTTATACTCCATCTGCCATTTCCGTGCCCACTCACTTCATCCATCTGTATTCCTGATCTCCTCACCACTTGCTAATTCTGACTCTGTGAGCCTGAAGCTCTTCCCTCTGCTGTGGACATAGCGGGCTATGTGTGCAATATTGGGCACCATATCTGAGGAAGGATGTGCTGGCTCTGGAGAGGGTGCAGAGGAGGTTTTACAAGGACGATCCCAGGAATTAGGAGGTTAACCTATGGTGAACATTTGTCGACACTGCGCCTGTACTCGCTGGAGTTTTGCAGAATGAGGGGGGCACCTCATTGAAACGTACAGAATAGTGAAAGGCTTGGATAGAGTGGATGTGGAGAGGATGTTTCCACTCGTGGGAGAGTCTAGGACCAGAGGTCACAGCCTCAGAATTAAAGGACGCTCTTTTAGGAAGGAGATGAGGAGAAATGTATTTAGTCAGAGGGTGGTGAATCTGTGGAATTCTTTGCCACAGAAGGCTGTATTTTTAAGGCAGAGACAGATAGATTCTTGATTAATACGGGTGTCAGAGGTTATGGGGAGAAGGCAGGAGAATGGGATTAGGAAGGAGAGATAGATCAGCCATGATTGAATGGCGGAGTAGAGTTGTTGGGCCGAATGGCCTAATTCTACTCCTGTCACTTATGACCTTATGACCTAATTCAGGAGGTTAGGGCAAGGGTCACTGGTCAGAGGAAGAGTTTTTGTGCTTCAGTGAGGATGGACACAGATGTCAGAGGGGGAGGAGAGTGAAATGGCTGGAAGTGTATAGGAATGGAAATGATGGAGGTCTGACCCCGTGCACTTTAAATGAAATAAGATGGGGATACTATTCGATCTTTTAGTTTAAATTTAGTTTAGAGATACAGTGTGGAAACAGGTCCTCGGCCCACTGAGTCCGCGCTGACCAGCGACCACTTGAACACTACCCTACACACACCAGGGACAATTTTACATTTTATACCAAGTCAATTATCCTACAAACCAGTACGTCATTGGAGTGTGGGTTTTGAACCGAAGATCTCAGAGAAACTCCACGCAGGTCACGGGGAGAAGGTACAAACTCCCTCCGTGGTCAGGATCGAACCCGGCGCTGTCTCTGGTGCTGTGAGGCAGCAACACTCCTGCTGCACCATCCTGCCGCTCAAAGGTCCTATTGTGATGGTTTGGGATTGGGGGACAGAGAGGAGCAGAAGATGTCAGGCCAAGATGACAACATGATGGAGAAGCGTCTGAAGAAGGGTTTCGGCCCGAAACGTCGCCTATCTCCTTCGCTCCATAGATGCTGCTGCACCCGCTGAGTTTCTCCAGCATTTTGTGCACCCTCGACTTTCCAGCATCTGCAGCTCCTTCTTTAACAAAATGACAACATGGTTGAGCAGTCGTTTGGGATCTTTAGTGTTGCAAATCGGAGCAGGAATGCAGGAATGTCATTCCCAGTCTTCAGAAGTCCATGGGCAGTCACAATGGCGCAGCTGGTAGAGCAACTGCCTCGCAGCACTAGGGACCCAGGTTCGATCCCAACCTCGGGTGTTGTCTATGTGGAGTTTCTTTGTCGATGCTCTCTCTTTGACCGCGTGGATTTCTCCAGAGTAGACGCTACAGTAAGTTTTGCAAAGCAAATGGATGTGATGAGCGTCAGGACTGCAGGGACAAGACTGAGATGCACGACTAAGCTTCAAAGAACCAGTGGTAACATGATCGCCACGATTGCCTGTCCCTGTGTTATAGTAAGGCTGTTCCCAGGGTTTGAGAATGGATTGATCAGGCACACACACGCCTGTCCCACTTGGCCGTCATTTGCGCCTCATTTACCCGTCAAAAGTAAAATAGGTCGACGCTCCGTTACCAGCGACGTCACGCGTCATCATGCCCTCTGGTGCGCGCGACGACATTAGAATACCCTGCGGCGCACGGCGACGTAACCATGGTTACGCACGGTGACGTAACCATGCGTCACCACGCGATACACGTGAGACGTCGGGACGCCAGCATGCGACGCCAATGCGTCAGCGTGCGTATGCGATACGTCACGCAGGTGGCGCGCGAGGATTTCGTGCGGCACAATACCGTGCGCAATTACACACTCCCCCACGCCTCTCCATGCGCCCGTCTCCGCGCTACCCACACGCTACCCGTGCATCACAACGCAACGACCACATTTTTGGAGGTCGAGTAAATGACGGCCAAGCGGGACAGGGAGTGGTGGTGGAGGCAGATATACGGAAGTGGCGTTTAAGAGGCTTTAGATAGGTGCATAAATATTGCAGGGAATGGAGAATATGGATATGGATCACGGGCAGGCAGAGGAGATTAGTTTAACCTGCACCAAGTTTCATCTCGGCATGGACAGTGTGGGCTGAAGGGCCTGTTCCTGTGCTGTGCTGTTCTTGAGTCCATCAGTCAGGTTCAGCATGAGTTGGATTGTCGGAGTGAATGATGCCGACAGACTGTGCCTGATCTGCGATCTGTTCCCAACACTCTCAACAAACTCTCAGAGCTTTGAGGGTGATCCTCGAAATATAATTTCAAAAATCATGAAAGAAATGTTGACTGCCAAGTCAGGCAGTTGGAGGGGTGGGACCCATTGGCATTGCATGCCTTTTGCAGCATTCGAAGCAGTAACTTCCCACAATATTCCACACACTCAGTCACATCCCCACACCTGCGGAGTCAGACAACACGGCACCAGGCCCTTCAGCCCAGTGTGTAGGAAGGAACTGCAGACGCTGGTTTAAACCGAAGACAGAAACAAAATGCTGGAGTAACTCAGCGGGACAGGCAGCGCCTCTGGAGCGAAGGAATAGGTGACGTTTTGTGGTCGAGACCTTTCTTCAGACTTCAAATGCCACCCCTTCTTTCTCTCCAGAGATTCTGCCTGTTACTCCAGCATTTTGTGTCCATCTTCCCTTCAGCCCAGCTTGTCCATGCCGGCCAATATGTCCCATCTACACTAATCCCACCTGGTCACATTTGGCTCATGCCCCCCTTAAACCTTTCCTATCCGTGTAACTGTCCAAATATTTTTTTAACTTATATCATAGTACCTGCCTGATCGACCTCCTCCGGCAGCTCGTGCCACCACCATTCGTGTGAAAAACTTGCCCCTCAGGTTCCTATGAAATCTTTTCCTTCTCACCTTCACCCCACGTCCTCTGGTTCTTGATTACTCTTCTCTGGGTAAAAGACTCCACGATGGTAGATTGCTTTGCTATCCAGCGGAGAGGTCAAAGATCGCAACGAGAGCCGCCACCAAGATTCAGAGTTCGGAGGTGATGATTATAAGATGGTTCGGAAGTCGGTTGAGACTGGAGTTTGCGAACACAGTATAAAATCCTCCACCATTCCAGATCTTTGCTTGGGTCCTGTTGAAGGACTGTGAACAATGCAGGACACTGTAGGGTATGAAAGAGGGGGGTGAAGCCATTTGAGATAAATCTTCTTCTTTTCGTGTCCATCTTGTTACAAATGTGGGCCTCGCTGTCATCGTCCGTCCTGAAAAATGACGCAAGCTTCCGGCGACAATCAGTGGGAGCTATCACTTGTCGCAACCGATGATGGTGGTGGCAGAATTAGCTCGGGATACTTCCAGTTTCCAGCCCCGCAACGTGGATGCTTCTGCTATGGGGCCGATGGAGATGAGGTTTCATTAGAGGATACCAAAGTGGACTTTCCCGTCCCATGTTCCAAGCCCATTGCCTGCATTTAATTGTGGGTCTGAGTCCGGAGTGCATGAGTTCACGTCCCAGTCCAGATATCTCAGCTCCATATCTATGCTGCCACTTCCGACTACGTTACCGAGGGAACCCTGCACTGTCAGAGGAGCTGTCTATTCACACCATGGAGCAGCTGGTGGAGCTGTGGCCTCTCGGTACCGGTGAACTAGCTTGAATCCTGCGTGTAGTTTGCAGTTCACCCTGTGCCTGCCTGGGTGTCCACTGGGTGCTCCGGTTTCCTTACACATCCTGCCTCTCCAATGGTGCTTTCGGCCCAGTAATTTCACTCAGTAATTGAGGCCCCAGAGACCACGCGAGGATGTCACAAGTGAATGCGATCAAATATCTAACCTAGTCGCTGCCCCTCAGCCCCCAACACCAGAATTCCAAGCGGAGTTGATGGTGAGTTGCAGTCTCTGCTGCTTCATTCGGCGGGGATCGTTTGCTGATTTGCTGAGGGACAGGTCCCAAGCCCCACGTCCACAGGCCTCCGTCTCATCGACACGGTGGCGCAGCGGTAGAGTTGCTGCCTCGCAGCGCCAGAGACCCGGGTTCGATCCTGACCACAGGTGCAGCCTGTACGGAGTTTGCACGTTGAAGTGGGCGCATGTGCGCATGTGCGGGGTTCTTCTAGAGTGTGCGCATGCGCAGGACATTCCCGGAGTGCGCGCATGTGCAAAGTATTTCGGGCGGGAAAGGCCTGCGGAATCAGCCATGTTTGCCAGACGTTTCTGAGTAATGTATTAAAGAAATAAGTTGCTTAAAGCTTAAATAAAGTTAAGTAAATTACAAGTAGTGAAAGTTTCATTTACCTCACACGTTTAACACACGTTCTCCCTGTGACCTGCGTGAGTTTTCTCCGGGAGCTCTGGTTTCCTCCCACATTCCAAAGACATGCAGGCTTGTTGGTTAATTGGCTTCTGCAAATTGCCCCTAGTGCATAGGATGTAAAACTTGGATAACAATGGTAATCACTGGTGAGCACGAACTTAGTGAACCAAAGTTTCCACGCCCTATCTCTAAGCTAAACTAAATTCAGGCTTCATAGGCCTCACAGGCCCCACCAGACACTCTTTCCCTCCCCTTGCATTAACACAGTCCTGCTGGGGGCTGGTAACTAGATCCGGACATGTAGAAGCCTCGTCTTTTAATCAAAGATCAGAAGGAAGGGAAGCTGATAAGTGCCGATGGTTTTTGCTAATGAGACTAAATTAGGTTTACGGTTGATACTGAGCGAGCCTCTGCACTCCCAGTCCATTTGGCGGTTTATTTTCCAGCGAGTTTGCAGCTTCATCATCCCTCTGGAGAGCACAGATTGAAGATAATTGGCTGTGGAGGGGAGCTGGGAATATTTTTTGCCAGGAGATGTGATGTGGTATTTACTGCCCGAGAGACAACAGATTCAGTAATAACGCTTGGATGTTTACAAAGGCACTTTTAAAGGCCCGAGGAACAGGAAGAGGGTGGAAGTGAGTCAAAGGGCTCCTTCCATGTAGCGGGGGTTAAAGCAGCAAAGATACTGACCACCCCCTCCCCATCCACCAGCAGAGCGAGAGAGACTAGGCAGTGAATCAATGTACTGTGAGTGCACACACACTCCGCTGACTTATCAGGTTCTGCTGGGAACAGGGACACATTCAGAGACGGATGTCAAGTGCTGCTGGAAGGTTATCGACTTGGTGACAAATCTCTGAAACTTGTTGACCTCCAAGCAGAGTGAGATGATGCCCATCGGGGAATGTTGCCGACTGGCCCGCTCCAGACTGCAGGAGTACGTACTGAGGGACTGCTTAGCACGCAACGAAAGTTTTTCACTGTACCTCGGTACACGTGACAATAAACTAAACTGAACTAAACTCACTGAAGCTTGGTGCAGCCATCACCAAGGCTCTGTGGGGGAGGGCCACACGGTTTAGGGTTCATCCGCTGTTGGGCATGGGGGGGGAGGGAGTGCGGAGGGGGAAGCCCTCAAACAAGGGGGAAGGGATATCACCCCCGGGGGCCTCATGGATGCAGGGTATAGTTATCGTTTTTGGAAACAATACAAAATATAACGCCAGCGAAGGTATGTATAGCCGTGGAGAATGTCAGAGGAATTTTGCACAGCTCTTATTTCGTACATAGTTTTTATCCTGAATAAAGTTTATTTTGCATAATAAAGATTGATTAGCATCTGCAGCCTGTTTGAGTTGGCACGGGGCAACCAGAATCAACGGCAGGAAGAGCGAGGCCACGCTCTGTGACAACTGGCCTGACCGATCTTCCGTCCCCTTCACCGTCAGCTCTGACGACCGGAAGATGCTGGGATGTGGATCAGGGGCAGCGCGACGGCCCAGCGGTAGAGTTGCCGCCTTACAGCGCCAGAGAGCCGGGTTCGATCCTGACCATGTGGATGCTGACTGTACAGAGTTTGTACAATCTCCCCGTGATCCCTGTGGGTTTTCTCCGGGAGCTCAGTTTCCTCCCACACTCCAAAGACGTACAGGTTTGTAGGTTAATTGTGAGGCTGCGGTAAAATTGTAAACTCTCCCTAGTGTATAGGGTAGTGCCAGTGTACAGGGTCGGTGTGGACTCTGTGTGACCACATGAGTCTGAGTGGACTGCCCAGCGTGTCTGATGAAATGTCTCATCGCCAGAACTCACCAACAAGCACCAAGACCTGGCCTGGCTGGCGTTAAGAGGGGCCTTCCCAGTCAGATCCTTCCTGCACCGTTGGAACCTCACTACCAGTGCACACTGCCCTTGGGACGGCTGGTACAGAGAGGAGATGGTTGCCAACCTCTCTGCAGAGTGTGGATTTGTGCAGAGTATCTGGAGAAGGATGCAAGGGTCCTCAAACAGCTCCATAACGGAGGACTCTCTGATTTACAGGCTGTTCGCGGGGACACGCTGAGCTGGCCTTAAGACCATCAACATGGTCTCTGTCCTGTTCCACACAGCGGGAGTAGTTGCTGAACGACTCGCTGAAGCTTGGTGAAGCCAACATCAAGGCTCCGTGGGGGAGGACCACATTCTAGGGTCCTTCAGCTGCTGGATATTGAGAGACGGAGTCTGGTGGGACGCCCCCTTGAACAAGGGAAGGCAGTCATGAGGTAGTGAGGTCAAGAAATGGTTGGGAAGTGTCGGAAATGGTCCAGGTGCATTTGAGTGCCGGATGGAAGTTAGTGGTGAAGCAGATGAAGTCAGTCAGTTGTGTGTGGGTGCAGGAGGTGGCACCAATGCAATCGTCGATGTAGCGGAGGTAGAGGTCGGGGATGGGGTCCAGGTACGTCTCGAACAAGGATTGTTCGACGTACCCTACAAAGAGGCAGGCATAGCTGGGGCCCATGCACGTGCCCATAGCTACGCCTTGTATTTGGAGGAAATGGGAGGAGTCAAACGAAAAGTTATTAAGGGTCTGAAGAAGGGTTTCGGCCAGAAACGTTGCCCATCTCCTTCGCTCCATAGATGCTGCTGCACCCGCTGAGTTTCTCCAGCACTTTTGTCTACAAGGGAAGGCATATCACTCCAGGAGGCAACACCATTGAGGATGACACTAACAAATGTATAGACACTGAGAAGGTATGGAGACTTTTTGCACAGTTTTTATTTTGCATATTGTTTTATTACGAATACAATTTATTTTTGAGGTTAAAAAAAAGCACGGCTCTTTTGAAGGTGAGGAGGCAGAGATTTAAGAGGGAGCTCAGGGGCAACTTTTCAGCCTAGATGGTAGTCCATATTTGGAATGAGTTGACAGAAGCTAAAAGAGCAGATACAATTATTACTTTAAAAATATATTACGACCGTCGTATGAATAGGAAGAGTTTACAGCTCTGTGGGTCAAATGCAGGCAAATGGGACCAGCCAAGTTGGCAAGGCGAGATAGGCTGGCACGTTTGTCTCCATGGGGTACAGTTAGAACATTGCACAGTACAGAGCAGGAACAGGCCCTTCGGCCCACAACGTCTGTGCCAAGACAGACTTAAATGCCTGCACTTAATCCGTATCTCTCCATTCTCGCTGTATCCATGTGCCAATCCAAAAGCTTCTTAAAAACCCCTTCGCTCCAGAAATGCTTCCAGTCCCGCTGAGTTACTCCAGCATTTTGTGCCTATCATATCTATCTCCACCACCCCCCTGGCAGGCCATTCCAGACACCCTCCTTGCTAGCAAACTAGCCCCACTCATCTCCTTTAAACTTTGCCCCTCTCACCTTACAGCTGTCTCCTCTGGTGCCTGATATTTCCACCCTGGAAAGAAGGTTTCCGACTGTCCACCCCCATCTATGCCTCTCATCATTGTTATATACTTCCCTCAAGCCTCCTCTTAACCTCCAGCGATCCAGGGGAAAACAATCCAAGTCTGTCCAACCTGTCCTTTTAGCTAATTAAAAAAATAAAATCAAAATACACTTTATTCGAGAAATAAATATATCCAATACATGATCCTTACAAGACTCCATCCAACATTCTCGGAGGCTATATGTACATTCAATACTGATGCAGGAGGAGCCCGGCCAGGACTCGCCCTACAGAAGCCCAGTCCCTCCACGCATTAGAGTCTCCCAACCCCTGCAGAGTGGTTACTAAGATGGCTGATCCGTGGGCGGTTGCTGCTGGGACGCAGGTCGGAGCCCGATCAACCCCGGCTGGGTCGCCTGGGCGAGGGTGTCTGATGTTGTGAGCCCCGAAACACCCAACGACCCCAGGTCACATTGCTGAGGATGCGTCTCAGTGCATCTAGAAGATGTATATTTTTCACACACACAAATTTATCCCCCACCCTTGCCACTCATGTGCCCCCCCCCCCCCCCCCCCCCGCCGTGGAATCCCTTCACTTATTTTTGAGGGGCTTCTCTCCACCACTCCCTGCCCCCCATGTCCAGCAGCGGAAGGACCCTAGACTGTGGTCCTCCCCCCCACAGAGCCTTGGCATTGGCTGCACCGAGCTTCAATGCCCTCTAACCCAGGCAGCTGGGTGTTGTGGTGTTAATGTCTCCTTCTGCCGTCTGACTCTCAGACTGTATAACACACGCACCTCAGTGAGTGGGTTCAGGAGCGGCCGAGTAATTGTGATCGATGGTACACGTTCTCCCTCGTTGTATTTAATATTCCCAGAATGAAGTTATAATCGTGGAATCTAATTACTGTTGTAGGCCCGGCCACGCTGGAGTCCGACTGCAACACACCATTAAAGAAGATTAGTCAGAAATAGAATCTGCTCTAACTGCCTGGGGCACATGGAAGCTGGATGAATGATTAATAACAAACACATAAATTATGAAGCTGCATTTCACGCTCTGTAACCTTTGGTAAAGATTTATATCGCTGGTAATGGTTCGAGGCAGCTGTTGGCGGATTTCCCGCTCCTGGTCTCTGCATTATTGCCTTCATTCCTGCCATACTTCAAACTGCTTAATCCTTCTGGACTCATCAGCAAGCTTCCGTGTAACTCACCTTCCCATGTAATTTTAATCGATGATTTCCGGCCTCTCTGTAATAAAGGGAGTCAGTTGAGAGAAGTGAAACAACTTCTCCGCCTCTTGGCTTTGTGTACGGACTGTGGTTATGTACAGAGTAAAATGCCCCTCTAAACCACCCTGCGATACACTGCCAGGACAGGGTGGCAGGGTGGCGCAGCTGGTAGAACCGCTGCTTCAGTGTGGCGGAGACCTGGGTTCGATCCTGACCTCGGGTGCTGTCAGCGTGGAGTTTGCACACATTCTCCCTGTGACCACATGGGGTTTCCTCCGGCCTAACCCTGTTTTCTCCCACATCCCAAAGATGTGCGGGTTTGCAGGTTAATCAGCCCCTATAAAGTTTCCCCTAATGTGTAAGGAGTGGATGCCAAAGTGGGATAATGCAGATAGTGCTGGAGTAACACAGCGGGTCAGGCAGCATCTCTGGAGAAAAAGGATGGGTGACCTTTCGGGTTGGGATCCTTCTTCAGCCAAACTTAGCTTGTTTTCTCTGGAACGTTGAAGGTTGAGGGGTGACCTGATAGATTCGAAGTATATAAAATGATGGGAAGCATAGATGGGGTAGACAACCAGAACCTCTTCCCAAGGGTAGAAATGTCAAAGGGCAACATTTACAGGAGATGCGTGGGGCACGTTTCTTTGCATGGCAGATGGTATGTGCGTGGAATGCGCTGTGGATTGTGGAGGCAGAACCGATAGTAGTGTTTGAAAGTAATTCAGATAGGAACATGGAGATGCAGGGAATGGATGATTATGGACCATGTACAGGCATTTGGGATTAGTTTAGTGTGGCACAGACACTGTAGGCCGAGGGCCTGTTCCTGTGCTGTACTGTTCTATGTTCTGTGTCCTGTGATGGATAGGAATATTTGTTGGCGAGATGTGAGAGATTGTGGAGACAGTGATGGTATGTGGGGGTGAGGGGGAAGGATGGTGGAGCAACACTCTCCCATATGCTTCCCCTTCCCTCAGCCTCTCTCAACTGCCTCATCCCCCCCAGCTCTCCCTGTTTGCCTTTTAGTATTCCACTTTCTTTGTTACTCTGAGAGGAGTTTGATTAACACTGAAGCTGAGGATCAAACGTAACATCAGCTGAGTGTTCCCTGCAGGCAGAGCCACTTAGAGCGCGGCTGAAACCCTTTCATTCCGAGCGAGAGATCTATCTCTCCTTCTATCTGCTCTCTCCGAATCCGTCAGCTCCCATCTCACGTCAACGTACACTGCATCGTTCAGTCAGTTCCAAGTAAATCAACACCTCGTACAAGCTTTCGCATTTAAGGAAGGATATTTGATGTAACAGAACCTGTCCTCTCAGCTCCAAACCTTTCCCGATGGATCAATTTCCCTTCGATTCACTTCACTCTTAAAGAAATGAAAGAAAGAATCTGCGTTTAGCGCCAGAGACCCGGGTTCAATCCTGACCTCGGGTGCTGTCTGTGTGGAGTTTGCACCTTCTCCCTATGACCTCCATTGTTTTTTTTTTCTCTGGGTGCTCCAGTTACCTCCCACATTGCGGGTTTGCAGGTTAATTGGCCTCTGCAAATCGCCCGTAGATGCGAAAGCATGTGAACATAAAACTTGTGTGAAGGATTGTTCAATGGTCGGAGGGCTGAAGGGCCTGTTTCCAAGCCGTATCTTTGAATCAATCAATTGAATGATATGAGGAAATGATCTGTTGTGGGGAGTTGGCCGTGACAAGAAAATCTGCAGAACATTCCCTGGCCTCCACCAATTCCAGGGAATTTTATCCTCCCCTGAATGGGCTGGCAGGCTGTTAATTAGTATTTCAGCAAAATAACAGAAACCGGGGCAAGACTCGTGCCATAAATGGTGGAACCCTGGAGAGGGTTGCAGAATAGAGAGATGTGGGATTACAGGTGCAGGCTTCTGTGGATGTGGCGAGTCAGGTAGGCAATGTGATGAAGTCTGGCACACTTGGAACAATATGAAGCGTTGATGAGTTGACAAGTCGCTGATGAGACCACACTTGAGGTCTGTGTGCAGTTCTGGTCGCCCAGGAAGGATATCATTAAGTTGTAAAACGTGCAGAAGAGATTCACCAGGATGTTGCCTCTGCTTGTGGGTTTAAATTATAAGGAGAGATTGGATGTACTGGGACTTTTTTCTTTGCATTACAGGGATTAAGGGGTGATCTTATTGAGGTGCAGTACAAGATCATAAGGGACACGGATAAAGTGAAGACTCACAGTCTTTTTCTCCAAGCTAGAGTATTAAAAGTAGAGGGTTAGTCTTCAGCGCGTTGTCCACAGAGCGCAGAAGATTATTGGGACACCGCTACCAGCCTTGGAGGGCATCTACCACACACGGTGCCTCAGGAAGGTCGCCAGCATCCATAAAGACTCCTCAAACCCTTGTAATGGACTGTTCGAACTACTCCCTTCCGGCAGACGTTACAAGGCCTTCTACGCCCGCACCTCCAGACTCAGGAACAGCTTCATTCCCAGAGCTATAGCGGCTCTGAACCGGCCCTGCTGAGTACCCCCCACCCCCATGGACTGTCTCCCCCGGATGGTCACATCGCACAGACACATCTGCACTTTAGTCCGTTTTGACTTTTACTGTTCTAATGTTCTTTTTACAAACCTTGTTCTCGGGGTATCTAAACCTAAATTTTATAAGTCATTAAGTTATGACATCAGATGGAAGTTGCAAACCAAATCTCGTTGCACTTATGTATAATGACAATAAAATATATTATTATTATTATTGTTAAGGTGAGAGGGAAGAGATTTAAGTCGGTCCTCAGAGGCAACTTTTTCACTCAGAGGGTAGTCCGCATCTGGAACGAGCTGCCAAAAGAAGCTATAGAAGTGGATACAAAGATTAACCAGAGCTGCCGAGGTTTGTAAATCAGCTTGCCTCCCTACATTCGCCAGGAGTTACTAATGTGCTTCTGGAAACAGATCCAGTGGTGGATGAGGAATGGCAGCCAAGATTCACGGGAAACCACAAGGCAAACTGGAGCTGACTGGAGCTGGGGAAGGGGGAGGAAGAGCAAAGGGGAATGAGGTTCAGACTGTGGTCCCTACCTGCACAGTCAACATGTCATGGATGCCGACCCAGTGTGAGCATCCGGCACAGGGCAACATGAGGGAGGGTGAGTGCAGGAGGGAGACTTTGGAGAAGCAAGGAGAAAGGGGGCAGGGAGCATGGTGTAATGAGGGAGGTTCTCGGGGCTGTCTGCTTATCGGGGGCACAGTGGGGCAGCTGGTAGAGCTGCTGCCTCACAGCGTCAGAGACCCGGGTTCCATCCTGACCTTGAGTGCTCTCCTTGCAACCCCCGCACACGCACTCCCTCTGTGTGGAGTTTGCACGTTCTCCAGCTCTCACTGCATCTATTCCCTCTGGCTGTTTTGGTTTCCTCCCACATCCCAAAGATGTGCGGTTTTGAGGGTTTAATTGTGGAGGGAGTGGATGTGAAAGTGGAATAATATAGAACTAGTGTGAACGGGTGACTGATGGTCGGTGTGGATTTGGTGGGTCGATGGGCCTGTTTCCATGCTGTATCTTTCAATCAATCAATTCAATCATGATGGTTCATCCTCTGAGCCTGCATCCCATTCCGTTAGATCAAGGCTGAGCAACCATTTCCCATGTTGGTTTCTGCAATGGCTAATCACTTGACCCCGCACACGACTGTCATCCTTAATTTAGAAAATTTCAATACATCAGCAGTCTCAACATTGTTTGGAGGAGGGAGCTCGGAGGTTCGTTAAACCTTGTGTGGAGAAGAACACAAAACAGCTTTAATTTTGCCCCAGTCTTCCCCACCAGATGCGGTGGCTTTCTTTCATCCCCCTCGTGCATTGAACACTGTGATCAGGTCTTCAGCATCAAAGATCTTCAGCTCCTTCATCACCTTCAGAAATGAAATCTTCCTTGTCTCCTGCATCGGAGGAAAAGACAGGTCTGCTTTCTGTCCCCAGAGTCAGAACTAAACATGGAGAAGCAGCGTTTAGTTTTTATGCACCACATATATGGAACAAACTTCCTGAAAAATGCAGGCCCTCCAAGTCTGTTCTTTTAAATTGGGGCTGTTCTGTTTGACGCTGCTTTGAATTACTTTAATTAAATAATTATTCATTTCTAACACTGCACTGTCATTTTTTTCCTTGTATTTTATACGCCTTATTTTGTTTTAGCTTGTTTTTATTTCCTATTCTTTTTAATGACTGTTTTTAATCACTTTTGATTGCATTTTAATGCTTTGTGTAAAGCACTTTGAATTGCCTTGTTGCTGAAATGTTCTATATAAATAAACTTGCTTGCTTTGAAAACAAGTCATAGCAAGGCAGAGGTACTGGGTAAAGCCCAATAAAGATTTCATGAAGTTGGTATGAGAGGTTATGATTGTCCAAGAACATCAAACACAATGATGTCCTTCTGTATAGAATAAGGAAATGGAAGTCATAAGGTTCATAAGGTTCATTTATTGTCACATACACCATTTGGTGTAGTGAAATTTAAACTGACTGTACGAGCAGACGTGGACATATTATTTTCTACAGAACCAGAGGACATAGGTTTAAGGTGAGGGGGGTCAGGTTTAATAGGAATCTGAGGTGTAACTTTTTCCACACAAAGAGTGGTGGGTGTATGGAACGTGCTGCCAGAGGAGGTAGTTGAGGTTGGGACAATTGCTATGTTTAAGAAACATTTAGGCAGGTACATGGATAGGGCAGGTTTGGAGGGATATGGGCCAAACGCAGACAGGTGGGGCTAATGTAGATGGGACATGTTGGTCGGTTGGTGGGAAAGTTGGGCCGAAGGGCCTGTTTCCATGCTGTATCACCCTGCAGACACTATGGATATGAGAGGGTCGTTAGACAATAGAGACAAGGATTCTTTTGTGAGTGATGTGGAGAGGGGCAAATATGTGAGAAGGTGAGTGAGGAATGTGAGGATTTGAGAAGAGGGTAGAGAGAAGAATATGAGAAAGAGGGGGCAAGAACGAACAGAATTAAAGAAAGAATGAGGGAGAGGATGATTTGAAAGAGGGAATGAGAGCATGATTCTAAGGATGAGAGAGAGAGGGAGAGAGTGAGAGAGAGAGAGAGAATGGAGAGAGAGAGAATGGAGAGAGAGAGTGGGGAGGGAGAGAGAGAGAGAGATGGAGAAAAATACATGCAATTGAGGAAGAGAGAGGTTGAGGGAGATAGCATTTAAGATAGAGTGAATGAGTAAAGCATAGATTTCAAAAGAGAAAACACATCAAATCTCAAGAGAGAAGCCTGGTAGCAGCTAGAGGCTCTTAAAACGTATGATCACCTTGAAGGGGTTGTTACTCTTTGATGTTTGGCTTATTTTAGAACAGGAAAATATCTTTTAGTTTTAATCTTTGTTGAGTTCCTTTGCTTGATGTGAATAATTTTAGGCAGTAGAATATATCTGTGATTTTACATGCTATTAACTTAAAACAATTCTTAAGAGAGGTTTATAGAAGCTGGCATGTATGATGCATTAATTAGTTCTGCTTTTGATGCATTATTGATAACTTTTCTGCTCCTTTAATATTGGTGAGCTGCGGGGAACTTTGAGTTATTTGGTGATTTAATTATTCTGGTTGA
The DNA here is from genome assembly GCA_035221665.1 of Okamejei kenojei. Classification (NCBI taxonomy): domain Eukaryota; kingdom Metazoa; phylum Chordata; class Chondrichthyes; order Rajiformes; family Rajidae; genus Okamejei; species Okamejei kenojei. The sequence goes on from CM069163.1 coordinate 24,438,897, forward strand.
GAATAACTAAAGCAAATACAGGCAGCAAATGTCAAATTGCCAGGAGCGAGAACCTCTTGCTGCTACCATCGGGAAGAAGGGGCAGGAGTCTGAGAACCGTGACCTCCAGGTTCAAGAACGGCTACCTCCTGTTAGCCATCAGGTTCTTGAAGCACACTGCACAACCCGAACAGCAACCCTACCTCAGCACTGATCCACGAAGAACCCTGCTCCATGCCGATGGTTTTTGTACTTTCCTGGTCACATTTACTTACAATCAACACGGAAAATGTAGAGTCATCGTCGCACAGCGTGGAAACTGTTCCTTCAGCCCAACTTGCCCACACCGACCAACATGTCCCATCCACATTAGTCCCACCTGCCTACCTTTGACCCATATCCCTCCAAACCGAATACCTGCCTCAAACTGTGTACCTGCCTCCAACCTGTCCTATCCATGTACCTGCCTAAATGTCACCTTGCAATAGTCCTTGCCTCAACAACTCGCCCAGCATGTCATTCCTTACTCCTGCCACCCCTTTTGTAGGGATCTGTTGAGAAGGGATCTCACTCATAGAGTCTTATAGTGTGGAAACAGGCCCTTCATCCCAACTTGCCCACACTGCCAAACATGTCCCACCTCCCTGTGTTTGTCCCATATCCCTCTACACCTGTCCTATCCACGTACCTGTCTAAATGTTACCTTGCGATAGCACCTGCCTCAATTGCTTCCTCTGGCAGCTTGTTCCGTACGCCCACCACCCTTTATGTGAAAAAGCCACCCCTCAGGTTCCTATTAAATCTTTCCCCCCTCACCTTAAACCTACGTCCTCTGGTTCTCGATTCCATATTTATTGCACATTTACGTTGTTGTTCTGTCTGATGCGCCGGTGAAGCTGCAGCAGGTAAGAATTTTGTTGTTCTGATTCGCATCCGGTGCATCTGACAAATAAACACACGTGACCCGTGACAAAAATATAAAGTACACGAGAACCGCAGGGGGGCAGGCAGCACCTGTGAGGAACCAGGGTGGGCGATCTTTTCGGGTTGGGACCCTTCTTCAGAACTGATTAATCCTTGGCGAGGAGGAATTTATTTAGCCAGAGGGTGGTGAATCTACGGAAATTACTGCCACAGATGGCTGTGGAAGCCAAAACATTCAGTATTTCTAAAGCGGAGATTGATAGGTTCTTGATTAGGAAGGGGGTCAAAGGTTACAGGGAGAAGGTGGGAGAATGAGATTGAGAGGGAAAAATACATCAGCCATGATTGAATGGCAGAGTAGACTCAATGGGCTGAATGGCCTAATTCTATTGCTATGTCTTGCTATATGACCACCAGGGGCGCCGGGGAGATGGCCAGCCCTGCTGGCAGTCTGTTCATTTTTTCATCTTTTCGTCATTTTTAGCGTCTGTTTAGAGTTTGTTTTAATGTACTTTGGTTTGTTTTATGTGGGGGGAGGGGGGTGGCGGAATCGGGGGAAACTTTTTTTCAAGTTCTTACCTTCCCGGAGAGGTGATTGATTTTCGGATTACATTCGCCGGGCTCTGCGGCCTACCATCGATGGAGCTGGAAGCCTCCTCGGACCGTCGTGAGCCCCACCGCGGGGCGCGGACTTAACATCGTAGCGGATCCCTTGCCTGGGATCGCTCCCACCGCGGCCTGCAGACTTACCATCTGGGGCTCGCAGTCTCGGGAGAGGCTAGTCGGGAGCTCCAACGCCGCAGAAGGATCGACCAGCCCCGACGCGAGGTTTGATCACCCGGCGCGGGGGAGCTGACAATCCCTCGATGCGGGAGCGGATCGCCTCGACGCGGAGGGCCCGAACGCCGCAGGATACGGGAGTCAAGATCATCCCGTCAACGGGGGCTCGAGGCCCCCGACCGAGGAAGAACTAAGGGAAGGCCTTGAACTTTATTTCGCCTTCCATCACAGTGAGGAATGTGTAGACGTCACTGTGGTGGATGTTCATGTTAAAATGTGTTTTTGAGTGATTTTGTTGCTTTTAATTGTATGACTGACCTGGCCAATGAAATTCCTCCTATGTTGCAAAACATACCTGGCGAATAAAGTGTGATTCTGATGTCTTATGATCATATGGCCTTACAACTCTTGACTCATTGAAGTCCCTGTCTATCCTGCACTTTCTCACGTTGAAATTTCCCCAGGTGGCAAATACAATCCCACTATGCACACAGATGAGTCCCGCAGCAGACCACCTCCGCTGCCACTTTAACGGTGTAAGTTCTCCCATGGCACTCCTCCAGAAACTAAACCAGACAAAATTAGACACCAAGGTATCCAAAAAGATGACCGTGGTCAGAGGTAGGTGTTGAGGAGATTTTAAATGGAAGAAGAAGGACAGAAACTGCAAAGATGGTACCTGATACCTTACAGGCTCATACTTTCACCTTAGTTTTGACCAACAGTCCTGGTGTAGTTCTGTGGTAGCACCGCACTGTCAGAGGGACAGTACTGAGGGAGTGCTCTGTGTAATATGGGAGTTCTACATCGTCATAGGGGAAGCACCAAAGGTCGTGACACACTGCTTTAGAGGCAGTGACATGGGAGTGCTTCACTTTCCACAGTGTTAAACTCGTCAGGTGGACATCCCACATGCCTGATCTGCTGTAGATCAGGACAGGTCAGTATGGTCATCAAACAATCACAGAGAATAAATGACAATAGGTCTGGGTCATTATTGCATTTGTGGTGGCTTGTTTGGTACAAATTAGCTGCAGCATCCTATAATTGCGAAGACCTCTGGAATTAGAATCAGTCGAGCATTTGGGATGTCCTCAGTGCTGCTCAAATGCAAATTATTTTTTTTCCTTTGCAAAATGCAGCGTGGCATTTAGTCGGAACGAAGGTGTTTTTGCTCCAAGCAAATGTTCCCTGATTAGCATGCAGTGCAAAGCATATGGTAGCCCCTCAACTGCATCCTGTACATGCAGACAGAATGCGCAGCAGGAAGCAATGTTTTACAAAGGATTACAGCGCGAGGTGGATTGTGTCATATCTGAGGGTTGTGTGAAATGATATTCCTCAAAAATAGATTGAGATTCCTGATCTCTAACACTCTCACTCACTCCCTCTCTCTGTCTGGTTTTTTTTCTCTCTGTTGGTGCCTATTACTTCCTAACTTGTTCTGTGTAAGAGTCTCTCTACCTCTTTTCAGGCATCTGGCCAGGTATCTAAAGCAAGCAGTAGGCTCTTTGCATGTGTGGATTCAACAGTCTCGATCCACCGGTGGTTTATCAGTAGGCTGGAAGCAGGAAAAAAGGAAGGGTGACATTCAAATTTTTTATTTATTTTTTAACCTTAATTTTATCCTTGTAATATCATTGCTGAGGTGACCCGTTGTCTTGTCAAACACATTTCATTGTACCGTTGACCCTGTGCTAACCTACACATGACAAATAAAACTGAACTGAACTGAACTGAAGATCTGCGTTAACATGGTGAATCCCATCATTAGCACCGCCTATCATTGAGGGGTGACTATTGCAAAATGGGAAATGCCTTTGAGTAGGAAAGAACTGCAGATGCTGGTATAGACACAAAGTGCTGGAGTAACTCAGTGGGTCAGGCAGCATCTCTGGATAAAAAAGGAAGGGTGACATTTTGGGTCGGGACCCTTCTTCAGACCCCTGAAGGTGGGTTCCGACTTGCAACGTCACCCATCCTTTTTCTCCAGACATGCTGCCTGACCCGCTGAGTTTTCTGTGTCCAGCTTTCTGTGTCTACTGTCGGGGGGGAGATATTGCACAGTAGGGATAGGTTGGCCAATGGTCATCTGTCCTGTGGATCCTGACTACTGCATAAGGACTGTCCTCACAGGGGCTTCAACAAGGCATTCAAAAACTCATGCATAAACAAGCATCATCTGAAAACGAAATGTGTAGGAAGGAACTGCAGATGCTGCTTTACATCGAAAATGTACCGAAGATTTTACAGGTAACAATGAACCATTTTACATTTCCTTATCATCACCATCTGCTTTGATCTGTCATTTTCACACTTTACCATTCCATATCTCTAGACTCCCTCTACCCCGACTTTCAGTTTGAAGAAGGCTCTCGACCCGAAATGTCATCAATTCCTTCTCCCCAGAGATGCAGCCTGGCCTGCTGAGTTACTCCAGCCTTTTGTGACTATCAGGTTGGTTGCTGAAGATGCGGTGATCTCAGATCTGGATCTTGGAGAGGCCCTGAGACATCAAAGGAAAAATCGATGATCAAAACTATGAATCCAGCACAAAAGTCATCTTCGACTGGGGAGCGGTGGTCTGCAGCGGAGGCGATGTTGGCTGAAGTGCTCCCAACTTCGCCGGTTGATTAGATTCACACCAGAGGGAGGCCCGTTGGAGATGAGGTGCAGCAATAGAGTGAGAAAGGTTTGAAACTGTTGGGGCAATGACGTGGCCTTGCTAGACATTGGTCTTCACTGAGATTGGCTCTGCTGTGGACATACCGACCAAGATGCTCCATACGAGCTAGCTGCTAGACCCATTCGCTGTGTTTTGCCCATATCCCTCTAAACCTTTCATATCCATGTACCTAACCAAAGCCTTATAAAGTTATGTCATGATCTCTATGCTCACATTTGATGACCCAGTATTCATCACCACAATACCTGTTTTAGAAACATAGAAAATAGGTGCAGGAGCAGGCCATTCGGCCCTTCGAGCCTGCACCGCCATTCAATATGATCATGGCTGATCATCCAACTCAGTATCCTGTACCTGCCTTCTCTCCATACCCCCTGATCCCTTCAGCCACAAGGGCCACATCTAACTCCCTCTTAAATATAGCCAATGAACTGGCCTCAACTACCTTCTGTGGCAGAGAATTCCACAGATTCACCACTCTCTGTGTGAAAAATGATTTTCTCATCTCGGTCCTAAAAGACTTCCCCCTTATCCTTAAACTGTGACCCCTTGTTCTAGACTTCCCCTACATCGGGAACAATCTTCCTGCATCTAGCAGGAAGTTTTACCTCCTGAGGCAATCTATTCATGTGTACACCAAGGTCCTTCTGTTCCTTAACACTCCCTAGGCCTCTACAATGTGTGGTGTATGTCCCACCCTTATTAGACCTCCAAAACATATACCTTGATTAAATTCCACCTGCCAATGTCCTGCCTAAAGCTATGCCCTCTGGTATTTCAGATTGGTCTTGTAAGTGTTCCTTCCAGCGGCCGTTTGACTGTCCCTGTCTTTAAAATGTTCACCGCCTTTCTTGGCTCTCAGTGGGATAAGGCACAGGTGCCTTTGGCATTGCTAAAGAACCCTTGCATGTCCTGGCCATCTTAAAAACTCATGCATATCCTGGCGAACATGGACCTTCCACCCCCCCCCCCATCCGACCCCTGGGTTGTCCATCCATGATCACAAGATCTCTACTTTTAGCTGTAGAGTTGTTGCTATTCCTTTAAAGGAACAATGGAGCTGCCAATATGCAGTCAATTAGATCCCAGTCTGTCATTTTCATCAAACCAGTCGTGGTTCTTTTCATTAGTGATGCAGAGGGTCTCTTCACAGTTGAAAATGTTGGCGGAGTTCAGGGCAGTCCAGTTGTCTGAAGCTTTTGCCGACTGGGACTCACCAGGCTGACCGTGAAGAGCTGTCTAAAGATCAGTTATTTTTCTCCAGTCCTTGAGAGTTTCTTCATTATCTGCCTGCAATGCTGGTGATTCTGAACTCACTGTGTTCTAATCAAAAGCCCAGAATTGGAGAGCTGAAGGCGATGTCTGGCTGGGACTTATCAGAAAACTGATGAAAGGGTTCGAAAGGCTCAGCATAATAAGATGCATGACACTGGTATTTCCAGCTCCTGGGTTAGACCCAGGAGACGAAGGTCTGGCTCCTTGCAATGAAGAAGGTTTAGACATGTTTTGATCGAGGTGTGGGAGATCGTGACTAGTTCAAACAAGAAATATGGAACAAAATGATTCCTATTAGCAAACGAGCAACACAAATTTTGAGCAAAAAAATACAAAGGGAAGATCCCTTAAAGGAGAAAAACTGTTCCGATTTTGGAATTCACAATCTTCCGTGGTGGCGTAAGCAGAATCAGTCAGTGGTTTCACCAAATAGGCAGGAGAGGATAACTTACAAAAAGGGAAAGATAACTGGTAGAGGTCGATGCAGACTTGATAGATGCATTGCCTAACCTTTGAATGGTAATGATCCAGTGTGGAGTCTAGAATCAGGGACCGTTAATCTCAGGTACCCAATGGGTACGTTCAGAGCAGGAACCTTCCAGACAGAATGGAGGGAGTAGGGAATATTTGGCCGCTGCCCAGACCGAATGAGACAGATTGAAGGGGAAGCATTAAAGGGGAACAAGAGGGCACATGAAAGAGAGGGGAAGAACTTGGGGAATAAGTTAATGCACCGACCGTAAAACCAATTAAATCCTTACTTACAGCAGCATAACAGCCAGCCTCGCCAACAGTCTGTCTGTCCCTTCCTTCTTTGTGCCTGTGTTAAATGTATGTTTTTTAGTGTTATTTAACTTGTTTTATGTGGGGGGGTGGGGAGTTGGTGGAAACTTTTTCGAATCTCCTACCTCGATGGAGATGCGATTTTATTTCCGTGTCGTATCTCCGTCCGCTCCGCAGCCTAACATCGTGGAGTTGGCGGCCTTTGCTGGAGGCCGACCGGGAGCTCCACCGCGGGAGCTTGAGGGATTTAACATCACGGAGCCCGCGATCGCTGTCGGGGGTCGTTTTTGGGGCTCCAACCGTGGGAGCCTGCGAACTTTCAACAGCGCGGAGTCCGCGGTCCCTGGTGGAGACCGACATTGTGGACCTCCAAGCCGCAGGAGCCTTCGACCGCCCCGACATGGGCTTTTGGATCGCCCCAATGGGGGCGTAGACCGCCGGCTGCGGATGGTTGGACTGCCCTGACCGTAGGAGAATAAAGAGGAAGGAGATTGGACTTTATTGCCTTTCATCACAGTCAGGAACGTCAGGGGGGAATCCGCGTTGGTGGATATTTATGTTAACTTTTATGTCGTTGTGTCTTGTTACTTTTTTTAGTCTCCTTCTATCGTGTGGCGTGCACAGCCTAACGTTGTTGGACAACTTGTTCTATTTGATCTTCCGTTTGTGCATGTTGAGTTGATTGCATTAGTCGAAACAGGGCGGACCATGTGAAGGTTGCAATCTTCCACCCCACTTTTTTTAGTACGGCTGTATGGTAATCTGAATTTCACTGTACCTTAATTGGTACATGTGACCATAAACTGACCTGGAAACCTTGACCTTAACAGGCATGTAAGCACAATAAACGCACAAGCAAACTACATTCAATAACCTAATAACCACAATATGAAGGCAACGAAAAAACAATCGTCCATAGAAGTTCATTATTGAGGTTAGTGTTGTGTAGTGTCCAAGAGCATGATGGTTGTTGGGAAGAAGCTCTTATACTCTTGAACCTGGTAATCTATCTATCAGATTCCTGTACCTTATTCCTACCTACCCTGGTAGGAGTAAAATAAGTGTGCGGCCAGGGTGGTGTGGTTTTGTTTTAACGATATTGGCCGACTTTTTGAAATAATGCTCTTGATGGTGGGTGGGTCAGTACCTGTGATGGACCGGGCAATGTCTAGAACTCTATGTAATCTCCTTTGTTACTGGACATTGAAGTTACTGAATTAATCAGTATGCTCTCTACCGTATGCCTGTAGAGGTTCAAGAGAGTATTTGTGGAGGAGGTTTTTCGGGGAGTGCCACCTAGGGAGGGCAGTGGCGTGAGGTTTGCCTCTGTGTAGAGCATGAAGTGACTTCAAAGAAGGGCTTTTGTTTCTGGCATTTGCTGCAAGCTCTCAGCAGCTCAGGCAGCATCTTAAGAGGCTGTCCCACTGTACGAGGTAATTCAAGAGCTCTCCCGAGTTAAAAAAAAATCAAACTCGTGGTAAGCACGTAGAATGTGCGTAGCGGGTACGTCGGAGCTCGGGACGTCTCTTAGCGGCTCGTAACGCTAACGGCAGGTACTCGGGGAAACGCGGTAAGCTCGGGAAGACTCGTGAAGATTTTTCAACATGTTGAAAAAAATGTCCACGAGAGCCCCGAGTACCTACGAGCGGCTATTACTGTAATTCTCCGAGTTCGAATCCGGGCAAACTCGGGAGGACTCTTGGATTAACTTGTACAGTGGGACAGGCCCTTCAGGGACAGGGTGTTGGTCAGATCCATGCCATTTCACCACTTCCTGACCGGCTGGAGATTTTCTGGTTTAATGTCAAAGTTGCCCTCCCCACCCGAGGGATGGAAGGCACTGCCTGGGCCGGCATGGATCAGTCACGGGCTGCTGAGGGAGGCGGCAGGCATCCGAGATGTCCCATCTACGTTTAAAAGAAGGGTAATTGGAACAAGAATGCCATGTTTAACTCATTGCCAGAGTGTGACCAGGTGAAGCGGCATGTTGTAGGAAGCTTCCATTGAGGGGACTTCAAGCTGAGATGTATCTGTACACTGTGGATGGCTCGATTGTAACCATGTTTTGTCCTTCCACCTGCTGGTTAGAACCCTAACCCTAACCCTAACCCTAACCCTAATGCCCTAAAACAAAAGCTTTTCACACGTGACAATAAATTAAACTGAAACTGAAAAAAAAAAGATGTTGCTATGGTGGGATAGTTAATAAAACCTGTCACAGTGAATTGATCACAGGACAAGAGGCCATTCAGCCCATTACCCCTGTTCTGACTCTCAAGGAGACACAAGGACCTGCTGATCCTGGAGTAATGAGCAAAACACAAAGTGCTGAGTAACTCAGCAGATCAGGCAGCATCTGCGTGGGGAATGGACGGGTGACATTTCAGTCAGATTTCCTTCTTCAAACTATGATAGAGTTTGTTTAGTCCACAGTATTCCCACCCTTTGGATTCGAAGGCGAGCATCAAAAAGCAGAAACGCGTCAGGAATATAGAGTCCGTGTAATTTAAGAATTAAATTATTGAAATGTATTCAGAAATGTGTCGTAATCACATTAACAAGCTGGTTGGTTGAGGTATGGCTTACATTAACTCTAATCTAAAAGCAGACACAAGGAACTGCAGATGCTGGAATCTTGAACAAAACATAGTGCTGGGGTTCATAAGTGATAGGAGCAGAATTAGGCCATTCGGCCCATCAAGACCAGTCCGCCATCTAATCATGGCTGATCTATCTCTCCCTCTTAACCCCATTCTGCTGCCTTCTCCAATAGCCCTCGACACCATAACAATCAAGAATATATCTATCTATCTCTCCCTTAAAAATATCCATTGACTTGGCCTCCACAGCGTCTGTGGAGGAACTTAGTGGATCAGGCAGCATCTGTGAAGGGAATGGACAGACGACGTTTCCGGTTGGGGACCCTTCAGACTGATCCATTTCCTCCACAGATGCAGCCTGACCCACTGATTTCCCTCGCCTAGTGTGTTTTGACTCAAATCTAAACTCCTCCACCAACACTTCCCCGCTCGCTGTACACGGGATCCAGAAATAGATGACATATGTCAGAGCTCGCTCGTTAGTGGGAAGTGTGTGTGTGTGTGTGAGTGTGAGTGTGTGTTGGAGTGGGGCGACGGCTTGACGGGAGTGATGTGATGTTTCTGAACGGGAGATGTGATGCTGCCGATGCCGGAACTGACAGACACGGAGCATCCCCAACTCTGTCGCTGATTCCTGCCACCACTTCACATTGGGGGCGACCCCGCTTTAAGTGGGGACCAGTCTATGAGTTTCCCCGCAGTGTAACACAGACTTTGCACTCCTGGGAGTAAAACACAGAGTGTTGGAGTTACTCAGCATCTGTGGTGGGAATGGACAGACCACATTTCGGGTCGGCACCCTTCTTACAGACAGGGAAACGTCCTCTGTCCATTCCCTCCCCAGATGCTGTCTGAGTACTAGAGAGTACTAGAGTACGCTGCTAAGTTCCTCTAGTACTTTGTGTTTTGCTCAAGTTTTGACTTAGCAGTAACAGTAAGTCTTTAGCTTATATCCAGTGCTGCCCTTTCAGTTCTGGCCCAGGAGACTAGATGAGTGGGGATTGGGCTTTTGGGCCAGTCAGGTGACTTTGAGGATGGCGCAGAATGGACCAAACGCTTCTGAGTTTATTTTTGGCCACCGCTTAGCTGAATGGGCCATTGTAATAGTGTCCTGGCTCACCGCGAGGGGCAAAGTGCTGGAGTCTGAAGAAAGGGTCTCGACCCAAAACATCACCCATTACTTCTCTCCAGAGATGCAGCCTGTCCCGCTGAGTAGATCCAGCAATTTGTGTCTACCTTTGTGTAAACCAGCATCTGCAGTTCCTTCCTACACGTTGTGAGGGGCAAGATGTCGAGCCCCCCCCCCCCAGTCCTTTAGCCTGTGGATATTTACCAAAAATGTGCTCCAAAACCAAGAGAGAAACACGACCAATGCTGGAAATCTGCAACGCAGAAGCATTCAGCCAGTCAGCCACCTCTGTGGCAAGAGATAGAGTTCAGAGGATAGTCATTGGCTCTATTTGTTGCTCCACAGATGCTGATGAGAAAAATCCAGTATTTGCTTATATTTCAGTTGTGGCTTATTTGTCTTACCTTTGAGATGCTCATCCTGTGAGCAGGTTTACCTTCGAACGTTTGTACCTGCGAGCTGGTTTATCTTTGAAAGTTTGTACCTGTGAACTGGTTTCCCTTTGAGACTCTGTACTTGTGAGCAGGTTTGGTCTCCTTGTTGCAGTCACTGCCCGATTTGGGCTAAGTGCATTTCCCTGTTAACCTCTCTGCCTGGATTAATTAATCACCTAAGGGACGACGGTACTTCAAACATATATTATAGTGTTAAATTAAACATGGAGCAAAAAATATTCCTGCAGCCTTTGAGTTTCTGGAGTGATCTGCAGCTGCACGGTGCTAAATATAACCATTGCCACTCAGCACCTGCTGACGTGGGTCTCTGGTGCTCAGGGGAGAGAGGTTATGGAGCCGGGGGCAGAGTGGGAGGTGAAGCGTGGAGGAGCTGGGGGCACAGTGAGAGGGGCCGGGGGCAAGAGTGAGAGATTGTGGAGCTGGGGGCAGAGTAAGAGGGGCCGGGGGCAAGCGTGAGAGATTGTGCTGGGGGCAGAGTGAGAGGGGCTGGGGGCAAGAGTGGGAGGTGAAGCGTGGAGGAACTGGGGGCACAGTGAGAGGGGCCGGGGCAAGAGTGAGAGATGGTGGAGCTGGGAGCAGAGTAAGAGGGGCCTGGGGGCAAGAGTGAGAGATGGTGGAGCTGGGGGCAGAGTAAGAGGGGCCTGGGGGCAAGAGTGAGATGGTGGGCTGGGGGCAGAGTGAGAGGGGCTGGGGGCAAGAGTGAGAGATGGTGGAGCTGGGGGCAGAGTAAGAGGGGGGGGGCAAGCGTGAGAGATTGTGCTGGGGGCAGAGTGAGAGGGGCTGGGGGCAGAGTGGGAGGTGAAGCTTGGAGGAGCTGGGGGCAGAGTGAGAGGGGCTGGGGCAAGAGTGAGAGATGGTGGTGCTTGGGGGCAGAGTGGGGTGTGGGGGTGGGGGGGGGTGGGGGGGGGGGGGGGGTGGGGGATGGGGGGGGGGGGGGGTGAAGGTGGAGGCAGAGTGAGAGGGGCTGGGGGCAAGAGTGAGGGATGTGGAGCTTGGGGTAGAGTGGGGGGTGAAGGGCGGAGGCAGAGTGAGAGCAGCTGGGGGCAAGAGTGAGGGATTGTGGAGCTGGGGGCAGAGTGGGAGCTGCACCCGGGGGTAGTGATAAGTAGTGGGGCTGGGGGTGAGTGAGGTTGTGGGGCCGGGGGTGAGTGAGGTTGTGGGGCCGGGGTGAGTGAGGTTGTGGGGCCGGGGGTGAGTGAGGACAGGGCCCGGGTCCCTGGGGCAGCGCGGCGTGACGTCAGCGGCTTCACCTTGGCCCCGCCCCCCGGCCCGCGCGCCGCTCACCCCCGTCACGGGTTGTCCGTCACCTCATCCCCGACCTCCCGCCACCGGTCACCTCAGCCCCGTCCTCCCGCCACTGGTCACCTCAGCCCGGCCACTGGGTCACCTCAGCCTGGCCACCGGTCACGTCAGCCCAGTCCTCCCACCACTGGTCACCTCAGCCCTGCCACTGGTCACCTCAGCCCGTCACTGGTCACCTCAGCTGCCGGCCCGGTCACCTTAGCCTGGCCACTGGTCACCTCAGCCCTCGGCCCAGTCACCTCGGACACAGGTTGCGCACCGCTTTCACTGGCCACTTCAACCGCTAGTCACCTCAGTCACCGGTTGCCCAACACTTTCGCCGGTTACCTGTCCGTCCTCTCAGTCACCGGTCGTCCATCACCTTCACTGTCCTCCACCCAGCGGATCAAACCTGAGTCACCTGTAACCTTGGAAGCAGATACCAGAGCGGCGTTTGAGAGGCTTTTAGATGGACATGGATATGCTAGGCATGGAGGGATATGGATCATCTCCTCTGAGATTAGTTTAACTTGCCATCGTGTTCAGTATGGACATTGTGGGCCGAAAGTTTATCACGGGCCACATTTTTCTGTATTCGTTTAACTGTTCTTGCTATCTTATTGTTTTGAAAGGGAGTAAGAAGAGGCCACTCAGCCCCTCAGGTCTGCTATTCCATTTCATTTGGCCCTCACATCACGAGGTAAGGTGATAACCGCTGTCTTTTCCTCCAGGATAGGGGGAGTCCAAAACTAGAGGGCATATGTTTAAGGTGAGGCAGGAAAGATTTAAAAGAGACCTGAGGGGGCAACATTTTCACAGGGTGGTGTGTATACAGCATGAGCTGCCAGAAAAAATGATGGGTACAATAACTGATTTAATACAATACACAGATTGGAAAAGTTTGGAGGGATGTGGGCAGGCACAGGCAAGTGAGGCTAGCTGGATTAGGCAGCTTGATTGGCATGAACTAGTTGGGGTGAAGGCCTGTTTCCATGCTTAGCTGAATGTGTGGCCTGGTCTCCATAGCTACAGGAAAAATCTAGAAGGACTGAGTAAGAAAGACTCAAAAATGTCCAAAATGGTTTAGGTTCAACAGAGTAGATGAAGGATACTTCCCTGGCTGAGCAATCTAGAATTAGGAGTTCACTGTATCAAAATAATGCAATAGGACACCTAGGATTAAATGAAGTGAAATGTATTAACTCAAAGAGTAGTGAATCTTTGGAATTTTCTGCTCCAGTGGGTTCATTCAAAATTCAAATTGTTCGATTTTCAGGAATTGAAAGGATATGGGACACAGTAGGAAAATGGTGCTGAGTTAGAAGATTATCTTGTTGAACGATGGAGCAGGCTCAAAGAGTGGTAGAAACATTAAACAGGCTGCTATTTTCTATCGAAAAGATAACCTGTGGAGTCTTCAAGGTAAAGACTGGATTTATTCTAGTGGACATAAAAAAAAGTTTCAATTTATGATCAAGATCAAAACTGGACATAAGTGTCAGATTATCTCTAATAAAACCAATGGGTGTTCAAGGAAATCTTCCTCATAGAGTTATGGGAATGCGGAAATCTTTATTCCAAGTATTACCTGAGCTAAGTGGCATGCACGAATTTGAAGAAAAGGGAGGCAAGTACGAGAAAAACAGAAGGATATGCCAGCAAGTATTTAAGCAAAAAACAAACTGCTGGATGAAATCAGCGGGTCAAGCAGTATCTGCAGGTGAGAACATCGTTGGAGACCAGAAAAACAGTAGAAACAACAGAAGAAGAACAGTAAGAGAGAGATTCACAGTACTACCATCAAAGAAGGAGAACTTCTTCAAGGTCAGCAGGACTTGAAGAGAAATCTATGAGTAGTAAAATGGACACTGCAAATGCTGGAATCTGCAGCAATAAACAAACTGCTGGGGGAACTCAATAGGTCGATGTGAAAACATTGTCAAAGAGCAGGAGAGTATAATCTCCATGGCCTAGCCATGGCCTAGTCCGTTCAGTAACCACCACCTGCTTGACAGCCTGCTGTGATCTCTGCATTGCTTCAGCTCGAGCCTTGAGCTCACCCCTGATTATAATCATTCCACCATTGGTGACCTTAACCTTCAGCTGTCTAAACCTTCTACATAATTTCCTCCCTTAACCTCTCTGCCTCTCTTTACCTATTCCACGATTCTTCCTTTGTCTAAGTTTTTTTCATCTACATTGATATCTGCTTATGCAGATCTGTGTCGGATTTAATCTTGGTATGGTAATGTTTACAAAGTTATAGCCATTGATGCCATGATGACGTTAGTGGAATGATGAAGAGGTAAATCGGAGGCTGTAAATGTCTGCAAATTCACCCCGTAAAGCACCCTAAAATTCTGAGATCGGTTTGGGTAGCTGGTCATGGCCACATCGGTGCATGGAAGTGGAAGGGCAGCTGCTGGAGGAGATGTGAGGCTCGGTTGCGGTATTGGCAGAAGCTGCTGCATGTGGCCCTACGACAGCCGGGTAAGCGAGCAGAGCGCAGCCTGCAGAAGTTTAATGGAGTGGTGGTGGAAGGAGCAGACGGCATTGTGATGGGCTGAGCCAGCGGCATTGCGCTAGGCTAGGCCGACCCCCTATTTCATCAACCAGTGGTGCCAGGACATCGGGCCTTGAAATGAGAAAATAAGATACTGCATATGCCGATTCGGCCAAAATTTGACTTTTCAGAGACTTGAAAGTTGCAGGATGGCACTGGAGCATAGATGATCTACTTACAATTGTTTACACTTTTACTGTGTTTAATTGCACTCGTGTGTGGTATGGACAGCATGCCTGAATAAGCTTGTCACTGTATCTCAGTACACGTGGCAACAATAAACTAATCTAATCTGTAAACTTAAAATATGTTGTAGATGCAGGTGAATCATGTGGAGTCTAGGTACTGGTCCAATTACTAGGTAGATAGAAATGCTGGAGAAACTCAGCAGGTGAGGCAGCATCTATGGAGCGAAGGAATAGTACAATTACAAAGTTCATTTGGGATTACTGCTCACTTTCTGTGCAGTATTTGTAGCACACTTCTAATGTGGTCAGATCATCTCTTAATTTATTCCCCTTGAAAGTTTAATCTGCACAACATCAAAGGATATGTTTAAGGATACAAAGTTTTTTTTATTATCGTTGTAGTGTGAAAAGTTTACCCTTATACTACTTCCAGCAGACCAGTCTGCCTGTGCTCAGAGGCACTGCTGGTTGTCTTGTTCTCTGATTTTGGCATTAATTCATGCTTTGCCTTGTGGCTGATGTGTGAATGTGTGGTTCTGTTGCTGAGTCTTTGACCCACCAGGGCACTTGTGATGCTGTTCCAGCTTTTGGAAGAAACTCTCCAATTAGTTGTTCACTCTTGTTTTTTCTCCTTCGTCCTCCACATCATTTATTTTATTCATTTATCCAATTCCCCATTTCAAAACTAACCACTGGAACTGTTACCTCTAACCATATCCTTTAGAAAGCACATTCTAGACTACAACCCATGCATTGAAAATGTTTTCTCAAGTTAGCTTTTACATCCGATATACACCATGGTTATAATATTGACATATATACAAGGCATGTATCTGTATGCCACATTCACTGTGCAAGCAATATCATTCTATGTACCAACAAGTTTTATGTAACATCAGCACAAGAAGTCTTCCTTTCCCATACATTACAAGAGGGATGCATGGTTGTTACACAACTCCCAAATGTTGTCTGTGCAGTGGTGGGAAGCCCTGCAACTCTGGCCTTTCCACACAAGAGTTTAGCAATGATTGCACCAGTAGCTTTAGTAACTCTCTTGGCAAGTAGTCCGAGGCTCCAATATGCTGGTCTACAACATTCAGTTATAAACAAAACTCCTTGCACAAGAAGTTTAAACAAGAATCAAACAGATCAAAGGATGTCTTTCACCGAAACAGTCCATAGAACGCCGAGAATTGCATTATGCTTCTATTTGGAATGAACCCTAATAAAGAATCTAATTTCTTCCAGATCTTTTGGGCAAATGCATATTTTGGACGTATACAGGTGATGTTCTCATCTCCAGCTTGGTAGTCTCAAGAGCCATGCATGGTGGCAATGAAACATTGGGCTGCGCATGAAGGATTTAATGGGGAGTTCTTTTCCCACCGCCAGCCAAGCAAGGTCTTGGTACTTGTTTGAAATTCCTGCTGAGGCGGCATTTTATCAAATGACTTTTACAGTCTGCTTGGGAATCTATCCAACAAGATCCACCACCTGCTCTACCTGCAGGACATTCTGAGCCACCTCTGTCTGATTGATATGGTCAAAGAGGATTTTGATGATAAGGGCAATCTGGCCCATTCACCAGTTTGCTTAATCTGAGCCCATGCTTACCAACCTGACAATCAATTTAGTCGTTGACTGTTTACTCGTGATGACACTCAATTTTGTTTCGACCCAGGAACATTCACTTGGTTTCCGCAGCATGGACGGAAGCTATCGGCTTTGTCAGTGTGCCTAATGTCTTGAGGATATAGACAAACGGGTGGCTCAAGATCAAGGTTCATGAGCAGGCAAATGTAACCGATAAAATGATTCTCCTCATCTCCACCTTGGTTTCCTTTGCATTTTTCTTAAATTTATTTCCATTGGCTGCTGGCTCCCTCTGTCAACTTGCTTCATCAAACACCCAATAATTTTAAACACGTTTAATAAATCTTCCCTTTTTCCTTTCTGCTCTATGGAGAATAATATCAGGTTCTCCCATCCTACTCCACATAATAGAAATCCCTTAACCCTGACACTATTCTGGAACTCTAATCTGCACCTCCTCCAAAGCCATCACATCCTTCTGAAAAAATGGATTCCACAATTGGACAACGATAACTTCAGCCTAACTAGTTCTGTATGAGGATTTAACAATAATAGAGCTACAAATCACACACATGGAAAGGTTCATTTGTCTCCCTGTTAGCAAACTAGTTCTTCAGCCATCTATCTGTGTTTGGCTTAAATATCTGTATTTCTGCAAATGGACTAAAGATAAGTGTGGGAGATGATATTAGTGCAGGAACACGACGTTGTGTGAATATAATGAAGGACTCGTATATACTGGAGATCAAAGAACACTGACAGCTAGAAAAGTTATTGGTAGAAAATAAGTGCTGGATAGGCTGTGTAGATCTGGTAGTTTTGAATAGGCTTGTTCATTGTGCAGCTCAAATTTTAACCCTTTGTTTATCCCTTTCAGACACGAACTAGAAGCTGAAGATGGCCATTCTGCCCCTTGTGGTTTTACCATTTAATATCATCACCAATCTCTTACTCAGCACCACTTGTTCTAATCCTATATCGTTAGATTCCATTGATATTTTAAAACCTATCTCTGTCTTAGTGATTGAGTCTCTCATGGTTAAAAAAAATTCAAAGATCCACAAAACTCTGGGAGAATATATTGCTCATCTCTGCCCTGAAATGCTAACCACACATTTAAGGACTGTGCCCTCTGTCCAGAACAGGCTGTGCCTTTCGCCAAGCTATTTCAGTACAGATTCCACACTGGCATTTACTAACAATGTGGAAAACATACTTGTTTACAAGAAACAGGATAAATCCTACCTGGGTAATTACTCAGCAAGTGGTTGAAGGTCAAGTGGACAGTGGTTTCAGGCAACACTTACCAATGTAGAAATAGGTTAACTTCAACCTTGCTAATTACTTTCATCAGCAAGTGACGGAAGGTCATATAGACAGTTGTTTCAAGTAGCACTTACTTGCCCAGTTTGGATTTTAACAGAACCACTCAGCACAAAATCTCATCATTGACTTTGTTCAAACAATGAGCTGACTTCCAGAGGTGCGGTAAGGATGACTAACCTTGTCATTGAGGAGCCATGTAAAACAAAAGTCAATAGGCATTAAGGGGAAAGCACTCCAGTGGTAGGATCTTACCTTATTGAAAGGAAGGTTGTAATTATTGGTCAATCAGTCAAATGCTTGATCAGTGATTTCCATAATGTTTGCTGATTATCACAGTTCAATTCTCTTTCCTTCCCTTCTGTGAGAATAATATAGCATTCAGGTGTGTGCTGATAAATGGCAAATAACATTCATGAGGCGCAAGTGTCTCGCTAGAATTTAGGAGATTGAGGGGGGATCTTATAGAAACGTACAAAATTCTTAAGGGGTTGGACAGGCTAGATGCAGGAAGATTGTTCCCGATGTTGGGGAAGTCCAGGACAAGGGGTCACAGTTTAAGACTAATGGGGAAATCTTTTAGGACCGAGATGAGAAAAACATTTTTCACACAGAGAGTGGTGAATCTGTGGAATTCTCTGCCACAGAAGGTAGTTGAGGCCAGTTCATTGGCTATATTTAAGAGGGAGTTAGATGTGGCCCTTGTGGCTAAAGGGATCAGGGGGTATGGAGAGAAGGCAGGTACAGGATACTGAGTTGGATGATCAGCCATGATCATATTGAATGGCTGTGCAGGCTCGAAGGGCCGAATGGCCCAGTTCTGCACCCATTTTCTATGTTTCTAAGCGTCAAATATTGTTTGAACATGCTACTGAGTGTTTTCTGTGCTAATGGAGTTTCATAAATACAAAGGTAGACCAAAATGCTGGAGAAATTCAGCGGGTGGGGCAGCATCTATGGAGCAAAGGAATAGGTTACGTTTCGGGTCGAGACCCTTCTTCAAACTGATGTGGGGGTGGGAAGAAGAAAGGAAGAGGCGGAGACAGTAGGGAGTGGGAGAGCTGGGAAGGGGATGGGAAGGTGGGAGAAAGCAAGGACTACCTGAAATTGGAGAAGTCAATGTTCATGCCGCTGGGGTGTAAACTGCCCAAGCGAAATACGAGGTGCTGCTCCTCCAATTTGCGGTGGGACTCACTCTGGCCACGGAGGAGGCCCAGGGCAGAAAGGTCGGATTCGGAATGGGAGGGGGAGTTGAAGTGCTGAACCACCGGGAGATCAGGTTGGTTAATGCGAACTGTGTGAAGGTGTTGGGCGAAGCGATCGCCAAGCCTGCGCTTGGTCTCACCAATATAGAGCAGCTGACACCTAGAACAGCGGATGCAATAGATGAGGTTGGAGGAGGTGCAGGTGAACCCCTGACACACCTTGAAATACTAAATACAAATACTCTGATGGTTGTTGATGTACTAGCAGAGACACTGATAGTTTTAAACTTTATTGCATATTTTGCAGCATTTGAGAGCTGGATGGGTGATGACTTTCTTGGGCCCCGTTTTATCTGACCCAGCATCTTAACTCAACAGCTGATATCTGCATTATTCATTCACTGAGGCGGGGTGTATTTGGCATTGTCTCAGCAGGCAGAAATAAATGGAAAGATGGAAAGGATGCAAAAAGCATTTCTTTAAATATTTAATGCAGCTGCCGTTTGAACACATCTTGGTCCTTTGCCTTTGTGTCTAAGATTCTCTTTGAGAACAGTGCCTGGGAGCCAGTACAAAGGCACCTCTGGTGTGCTGGGCGCAGTGCAGATGTGTTTCAGTTGCTGACAGATGGCCCTATGTTTTGTTGTCTCATAGTGATGGTCTACAATTCCATGTGTGGCACTGAGAATGGAATATTTTCTCACCCTACTCCTTCCATCTTAAAATAAGCCTGAAGTAAGAGAGAGATTGTTAATGATGGGAAAAAATGAGTAAAGAGAAATATCTCAATCCTGCAATGGTCTGGTATAGGAGAACTTGTATATTTACACAGTATAGCATTCTACAGAGCTGCACTACTGAGAGCTCTGCAGCCAATAAGTACCCAAAGAAGTATTGTTCAGTAATAGGCACAGCAGACAACACGGCAGAATGAACCTTCATACGTGATCACACGTGAAAAACAGTATTTGGAGATGCTGCTGGAAGGATAAACATTATTCAAAATAACAGTGAAATCGCCTCTGCTCTTTTTCAAGATGAAGACAAGGGGCCTATTTTGTCCACGTGAGAAGTAGATGAGGCCTCAATTAAACACATCATTAAAAATGGGCAGCGATGGTGAAAAAGCAGCTGTACACGTAGCTCCAGGGACAAATGTTCAATACTGACCTTCGATGCATCTGTGTAGAGTTTGCACATTCTCCCTGTAACTGCAAGAGTTTCCCTTGGGTTTTCTAGATTCTGCCCTGAAGATGTGGGTTGGTAGGTTAGTTGACCACTGTAAATTCCCCCTAGTATGTAGGTGAATGGGGGGAGCGGTTGGAAATGTAGTGAGAATAAAATGATGCAGGATTAATGTCAGGTGACGGTCAGCAGACTTGATGGGCAAAAATGGCATGTTGTATAACTACATCCGAAATATTGGCATCTCCAAAGGTAGACGTGGTATTCCCTCAGTACTGCTCCCTTGATAGTGCCATGTGGCCTAGGGACTGCCTATTGCACTGCAACACTCTCTGACAGTGCGGCACTCCCTCAGTTTGGTACTGGGAGCATCAGTTTATATTCCTCTGCTACCCTCGGAGCCAAACCAACAGAGAGCACAAAGGCAAAGCGATGCAGTGTCAGAGAAACAGACAATTGAATCAAGAGGACTGTTTGTAAATCAAGATCTGTGTTTCATTTTAAAGCAGATGCACTGCAGTTGTCCTTCAGATATTGAACAACTCAATTTAATCCCGGTTTGATTGAGTGAAGCTCTCTTCGCTGCTTCTTTCATTACTGCCTGACTCAGAACTGCTTCATTGTCTTTTTGTGTTTGTTGCATTAATATCCTGGTTTTTAATCCTCTTCTGTGTTACCTCCAGCTGTATCCTATGTCATCCATCTCATCCTGCAATATAAATGATGTATGCTACCCCTTTGGCAGGTTATTAGCATCGCGCTCCCTAGTCTCAATTCCTCCATTTCTCTTTTACTTGCCATATCATTGTATCTCCTTCTGTCTTTCTGTATCCTGGTTAAGGAGGACAGAGAGACAAAGAGAGAGGGAGAGCTATGCAGAGAGTGCAGGGGGTTGAGAAGAGAGTGCAAGAAATACAAAGGGCAATATAGATTGTGGGAACGAGGCAGGGAAACCTCTGGGTGGTGACAGGATGAACAGACACCAACAAAGAAAAAAAGAGATGGAGAATCAAAGGAAAACAGAAACTAACAGAGAAAGAACAAAAAGGAGAGAGGCAGGGTCATAAATTAAAACTATACAGTATTTCTGTTGTTAATGTCTCCAGTTGTGATTGCAGTCTGATCATTAATATTCTATGCACTATTGCCATGTCCAACTTATCTGTATTTGTGTTTAACCCTTATTTAAATAGATGACAAAGCGTCTCCAGCTAAGTAGGTTTAGCATTACACAAGGTATGTGAGGAGAGATACAGAAGGACCCTGATATTGATTACTGTATGTCGCTGGCAAGTGCTCATTGAGATTAATGAATGATCAAGCGGAATATGACCGTGATGCTCAGGTTTACTGTGGAGCTGTGCTGTCTCACTGTTCTGGAGAGATTGGTGATGCGGCCAGCAATGGTGTGCTAACAATGAACCACTTGGGATGGTGCAATGTAGCCAGCAATAACCTCAGGCCCAGTACAAGGACAAGAATCCCATTGCAGTCTGGATTCAAACATGCATTCACCAGAGTCGAATACTAACAAGGCAAGTCATTCCATCAGTGATGGTCTGTCAGTAAGAACCATAAATCTCGGATACAACAGCAGAGGAATTGCCCGTCTCTGCACTCCTGAAATTTAATGGAAACCTGCTGCTCATTCACATTTACTACAGTCTGATATGTTTTCTTTCTTAAAGGCATCAATCTCTACTGCGGCATGCGTTCCACACACAATGACCCTCACTGGGGTACGGGTCCACACACACACACACACACAATGACCCTCACTGGGGTACGGGTCCAAACACACACACACACACAATGACCCTCACTGGGGTACGGGTCCACACACACACAATGACCCTCACTGGGGTACGGGTCCAAACACACACACACACACAATGACCCTCACTGGGGTACGGGTCCACACACACACAATGACCCTCACTGGGGTACGGGTCCACACACACACACACACACACACACAATGACCCTCACTGGGGCACGGGTCCACACACACACACACACACACACACACACACACACAATGACCCTCACTGGGGTACGGGTCCCACACACACTGACCCTCACTGCGTTATGGGTTCCATTTGAAATATAGCTGTGAGGTGCAGCATATTTTGTGTGGGGTTCCACTCATAAAAACAAGTCATGAAGCTGTGAGAGATCATTGCCGTTGCCATCATATTTGTTCTCTGACACTGAATTCCCATAGAATCCTGTGGCAGAGTTGTGGTCTACTGCAGTTCCCCAGGAGTTATCAAGGGAAGAAAAAGATGCAAAGTGCTGGAGGGACCAGGCGGGTTAGGCAGCATCCCTGGGGAACGTGTATAGGTGAGACTGATTGTGGAAGGGGGGGGGGGGGGGGGGGAGGGGAAGAGAAAACTGGAAGAGGGAATGAGCAGGACAAATCCTGGCAAGGAATAGGTGGATACAGGTCAGGGGAGTTTTTGATAAGCAGATGAAAGACAAGGTGTGAGACCAAATGATTGTTGTGAATTGTGAAGCTAGAAGAAGGAATGTCGATGGAAGGGAGAAATCGGTGTGAGGCCAGGTGAGGCTTGAGGGAAAGTTGGGAGGATTTTTTTTTGTTATTTATTTTGCTTAATTATTGTAACTCAAATGGTTTTAATTGTTTCTTTTGTTTTTAAATGTCAGACAATACATTTTTTTAAAACAGTTTTTTTAACATTTTAAAAATAATTAAAATGATTCACATGTTTGGGTTTTAGTGTGGTTAAAAGGTTGAGTATGTTCCAGTGCTTTTTTAAAATTGAATTTTATTGAAAGATACAGAATGGAAATGGTCCCTTCCGCCCACCGACTCCACACTCAATTATATCTCAAGGCAGTGATATATTAACAATCTGGTCGGTTAGTTTGTATTTGCCACACATCCCTATTACTCTACCCATTTTCAGAGTGACCTCGATCTGAGTTGCAAATGGTTCAGAGCGAAAGATTTATCCTTTCCTATAATTGAACAGTGTGTGCCTCCGTCAATCTGCATCCCTAATTATTTTCCATCAGCCAAGATCTGTGATCTTAAATCTTCACACAACGTTTAATTGTGAGCAGAGATGATGTACATACATTAGCTTCTGTCTCCATCTACAATGGTTTAAATATCGTGCGGATTCCTTCTCTGTGAAGCTTTGTGGTGCTGCTGTAGAGGCAGAGCTCGTATGTGTTGGCCTGCGTTTCAGTTTACAAGACACCGCAATGTTCCTTTATACTGGCAAGTGTGGCACTTGGATTCTTTCAAAGAACAATTCAATGGGGAACGGTTAAAACACGAATGATTACGTCGGAATGCAGAGTAGGATTCCTCTCACTGTTTGTGAACAAACGCACTTGAAGTTGTCCTTCAGCTGACGTGCACTGTGAAGGACAAAATTCCTTTGCATTTTTGGCTGCCATGTCCATTGATGTCACAATCTATGCTTAAATAGATTGTCGTGTTTTCAACAATACCCAAACCTGTCTCCCCAAGTTAAAGTGCCTTGGTAAAGCTTACAGTGCAACAGAGTGCTCATGCATGTTGGTCTTACCTTCTGATTAGTTGTGCTGAATCTTTGTATTGCTCTACGATTCCATAAGTGGGACTCGACGAGATAGGGCAGCTTGGTCGGCAAGGGCAGGTTGGGTCGAAGAGCTTGTTTCTGTGCTGTTTGACCCGATGACATGCTGTCTGCCCTCTCCACCGGCTGTGGGCTGAAGTGCCTTCTCTGCGACTCCTAACCTGCTTGTTATTCTCTCTCCCCAGTTCTGACAAAAGGTCTTCAACCTGAAACGTTATCTGTTTTTCTTTCCATTGATGCTCCCTGACCTGCTGAGTGTTTCTGCTTTTAGTTCAGATTTCCAGCATCTGCAGTGTTTTGACTTCCAGAAAGAAAGCAGGGTGGGCTTCAGAAATAGAGGGAGAAGGGTGGCTGAGGTGTAGCTGGGGGTTGGTGGTGTGATGCTTTAAGAAGGTTGAGTACCCTGCATGACAGACGGAAACTGCATCTTCACGCTCCCTCATCCCTGTTCTTCCATTACCTCTTTCAAAAGGAGGCAGCATTGTAGAAAGGGCAACGCTGGATTGTTGTGGTGCATGTGACTATGCATGGGGCAATTGAGGTATCAGGAGGAAACCTGTAAAGTTGGCTGCCCATCAAAAGGTTTCAAAGGTCTTTTATTTTCACATGTACCAATTAATGTACGGTGATCTGCAAATTACCATACAGCAGGTACGTGCCGTCAGGGTAGGCAAGGTAGGCACTGCCTACCCTGACTGAAATTATAACATGGTAATAACTAAATATAAATAGTAAAGGCATGGGAGAATTATGCCTATGTAAGAGATCGATCTCTTAGGTAGGCATCATTCTCCGTGCCTTTCATCCGCAGCGCTTGTGACCCTTGAAGCTCTGTGCAGCCCACGTGCCGTCAGCGCTGCCTGAAGCCGTCAATGATAATCGGGGCTGAAGGCAGCAGAAATTCTGCCTTTGCAGCACTGCGCATGTGCATCGGTCTACTGCGCATGCGCAGAGCAAGTTTCTTGGCGGGGTTTTCAAATATGGTTTGTCAATATTTTAAGTGTATGTTAGGTAACAAAGAGAGAAGAATGGAGCTTGTGTACCAATAATGTGGTAAGTACATTTTGTGTTTATGTTTTTAAATACTGTATTTCCCGGGGTGTGGGGGGGGCGGGAGAGCTCCTTTCACAGTGTGTTTGGGGAGTCTGGCCCGGGGTAAGGTTGCGGGGAGGGCACGAATGTTATCAATGAGGGGATTGGATAATGCCACTTGCGATGCTCCCTTGCACGGAGGTGTGGAATGCCACCGCATTGAGGCTGGGGGGGGGGGGGGGGGGGGAGAAGTAGCTCGGGTGGCTGAGCGGGGTGGGCCGCCGGCCGGACAGCAGAACCAGCCGCCACCTTAGCTCCTTCTGCCGGTCCCCGCTCACCTCTGGCAGCTCTCCGTCTACAAACCACTCTCCTGCCGCTCGTGGGCCTCACTCATGTCCTTAAATTCTGACAGCGCAATTGAGGTTAACTCGGCTGTGGGAATTTAAGGATTTGCAGGAAGCCGCTGACATGAGCGAAGTCGGCGAACGGCAGGTGACAGGTGTTCCGACGGAGAGCACTGCCAGAGGTGAGCGGGCCGGCAGAAGGCGCTGAAGTGGCGACCAGTTCTGCTGTCCGGGTACCGGCGGCCGCTCGTAGCTACCCAAGCTGCTTCTATCCCCAGCTACAGTGCGGGGGCTTCGTGCCTGGAGAGCTGCGGCAGCGGTGAGTGAGTACGTTTCTGGCATTATCCCCGACACCCTCCTTGTCAACACTCGTGCCCTCCCCACAACTTTACCCCTGACACAGACTCTCCACATGCCGTGAAAGGAACTGTTCCCCCAATTGGTCTAGGACTAGGAAGCCTTGGGCAAATTGAAATGTGACTGTTTTTATTTATTTATTTATTTATTTAACGGGGGCGAACAATCTGCGTATGCGCGGTTTAATATTTTTTTTAGCGGACTGAGTGCCTACCCTGAGTAATTACTCACGGCACGTGCCTGCCATACAGCCATATGGGAAAAAAAACAACAGGACACACAAATACATAAAATTTCACATAAACATCTACCACAGCGGATTCCCCACATTCCTCACTGTGATGGAAGGCAAAAAAGTCCAATCTTACTCCTCTTTCTTCCCCCGCGGTCGGAGCAGTCCAACCATCCGTCGGAGCGATCGAAGCTCCCACAGCCGGCGGTCGAAGTTCCCGCGTCGAAACTTCCGTGGCTTGGAGTTCCCGAAGTCGGTCTCTGACCAGAGACTGCGGGCTCCGTGATGTCAAGTCCCCAAGCGCCCATGGTTGGAGCTCCAAGGTTGACGCGCACGCCAATGAATTCAGATGTCTTGAGGGGTCAGTTGTGTTGTACAGTCAGCTGTATCCGGATGTCTAATATTTAGCCAAATTTCTCAACAATAATTAACCGTTGACCTTGCCCTTCGTACTGAGATCAGCACTTGGCCAGACCAGTAGAACTCGTGGAAAATACTAATGCATTTATTGATTTTAGACAGCAGAGTTGTGACAGAACATAACACAGAGTAGCTGGATCAGTCTGTAAAGAGACCTGGGAAATCTGTGCCAGAGGCCTTGGTCCCATTACTGTGTCGCTGGTCTTATACTGTTCCTGCACTGCCCTGTTCCTGAGCACTTCCAGTGGAGTCTGTTTGTTTTCCCACTCCACACGGAGCCGGTCTCCTGCTCCCTACCCGGTCTCGTGCATTGTTCCATTCCCTCCAGGATGTGATATGGCTCATATGGCTCTTATTCCTTGACCAGCTGGTCACGGTGGAGCTAGCCCCAGAGGTAGCAGTGGGTCAACGTGCTTCATTGTCACATATACCTAGGTGCTGTGAAATACCCTTTTGTTTGCACACAATTCAGTAACAAGTCTTACTATACATAAGCATAATCATACTTAAGTAGAAAAGTGTAAGAATAGTTGATTACACTGATGCAGTACACAGGAGCCACCACGTTTCCAACTCCACTTGTATGCTTCAAGTTTCAAAGCTCTTAAAATTGTGGAGAGTTAACTTGGCCTTAGGGGCCTGTAGCCCTGGCAGCACTGGGTCGAAGATGCTGGGGGGGGGGGGACGGGACGGTGAATGTCTTTTGTCGCTGCTCAGCCACACTGTGCGGCTACAGGCCACATTTGATCCATGAGCTCGGCCTCTAGGAGTGGTGCCTGATATAATTGATCCCCAGGCTGCTGCAGGGCCTCTAGCGGCCCACTCCACCGACACATCGACCTAGACACGTCGACCCACAGCTTGGTTAGATTTAAACATTTCTCCTCTGGTGATAAAATGAATGCATGTAGTTGTTGCACATCCCCCTTTTTTTTAATCCAGTTTTTTCTTTAAGTTCTGTGAAGATGAATATAAAATATTTAGCAAAACTCAGCAGGTCAAGCAGCATCTGCGAAAATAAATTGGTCAGGATCCTTCTTCAGACATAATCTTTGTTTTGTTTCTCTGCTATTTCCTCATTCCCCATGATGCTTTCTCCTGCCACAACCTCTAAGGTACCGACTTAACTTTGTTCATCTGTTCCTTTTCACTCAATTACTTCAAGAGAAATGCAGGGAGCAGCACCAACCCCAGTATCTGGCCTTTTTACAAATTCACTGATTCCAGCATTTGGGTGGGACTATTAACCAATCTCCCCAAATGTTCAATGGTGCTTTATTGTCATGTGTGCACTGAACAGTTCGGTATTCTGAGGAATCAAAGTTATTCGTGATAAAGAAAAAGTGAAAGAAGCGCTGGCTGTATAAACTCTGTATCAATTGTTAAGTATTATACCAATGAATTAATCTAGAATTCCGTCAACTCAATAGTGGACAGGCGTCGCTCTTTTATGAACATTATTTCGATCTTATTTCTATCTCAGTTCACAAACCCACCCTCTGGAATTCTGCAGAACCTCTCCCTCTCCCTCTCCCCCTAACCCCTCCCTCTCCTCCTCCCCCTCCCCCCCTATTCCCCCCCCCCCCCCTTGCTGCTGCGCGGTGTCCTGTGCCATTTCCGTCCAGAGAAATTTGCCCCCATTTTATGTTTACTGTGAGCATTCAAACCATGATACAATCCAACATTTTTATAACAAAGCCCTCAGTGGAGACCTTTGACAAACAAGGCTGTCCATTATTGCCCCAACATTCAAAAATGCTTGCAAGTCAGCTTTTTATTTACAATTATTTTTAATCCCAATTATGGGATTCTGTTTAATAGCAAAACACAAAGTGCTGGAGGAACTCAGCATGTCAGGCAGCATCTGTGGAGGGAATGGACTGATGACGTTTTGCATTGGGTCCCTTCTTCAGGCTGAATCCATTCTTCAGTTCGGAAGGGTCTTGACCCGAAATGCCACCCATTCCTTCTCTCCAGAGGTGCTGCCTGACCCGCTGAGTTCCTCCAGCATTTGTGTCATTCTTTTCAATAGGATTCTTTGAATCACTGGAAATAAATGCATTATTCATAGCAGTGTGCGGTCATAATTTAGCTGGGTAAAAGGGAGGAATTACAACATGGAAACAAGCTGGTCAGCCGGTACAAGCATTTAGCACAGCACCAGTGAATTATACCAATGAATTATTCTCATGACTGAACACAGCTCTTGTCCTCCACAAACCAGTCCAAAATAAGAATGTTATTCCGTAATGTGATTTCATGAATATTTAATCACAACTCATAATTAAGCACCAGAAGAGACATCAGTGGGCATTCCAGTCCAGAGGAGGACTGTATTAAATCCACAATGGAATATCCTACGCTCTCAGATCACACATGGTTAATGGCTGTTCAAGGCAGGCAGCAACGGACAGTTTACTGACCGAGACTAACAGAGACTGGGCCTCGGACTGGTGCTCAGGCTGTTCATTTCTGAAGAGACTGGGCTTCAGGCTGCCTTGTGTACAGAGACTGGGCCCCAGTCTGCCATGTGTACCAGGATTGGGGCCCAGTCTGCCATGTATACCAGGATTGGACCCCAGGCTGCCCTGTATACAGAAACTGGGAGCCAGGCTGCCCTGTGTACAGAGACTGGGCCCCAGCTGGTCTTGTCTGCAGAGACTGGGCCCCAGGCCGGTCCTGTCTGCAGAGACTGGGCCCCAGGCTGCCCTGTATACTGTGACTGGGCCCCAGGCTGATCCTGTCTGCATAGACTGGGCCCCTGGCTGCCCTGTATATTGTGACTGGGCCCCAGGCTGCCCTGTATACAGAGACTGGGCGCCAGGCTGCCCTGCGTACAGAGACTAGTCCCCAGCTGGTCTTGTCTGCAGAGACTAGGCCCCAGGCTGCCCTGTATACAGAGACTCGGCCCCAGGCTGCCCTGTATACCGTGACTGGGCCCCAGGCTGCCCTGTATACTGTGACTGGGCCCCAGGCTGCCCTGTATACTGTGACTGGGCCCCAGGCTGCCCTGTATACTGTGACTGGGCCCCAGGCTGCCCTGTATACTGTGACTGGGCCCCAGGCTGCCCTGTATACTGATCCTGTCCTGATCCTGGTTAACTGCCCTGTATACTGTGACTGGGCCCCAGGCTGCCCTGTATACTGTGACTGGGCCCCAGGCTGATCCTGTCTGCATAGACTGGGCCCCAGGCTCCCTGTAAACTGTGACCGGGCTCCAGCCTGCCAGAAACATTAAGAATTCCTCTTCAGGTACAACCACATTTTGATCAGCGGTATTTATGCCTGCAATATCCTAACCTGATTGCTTCTGAGTTACTTCTTGAACTGTGGAGAGAGATGTCCGTCATGTTCTTGCAGAATAATGGTACAAAGCAGAGATTATATTTTGTTTCCCAGATGCCTATTCCGCAGTATTACTTTGGACACTGACGAATATCCTGTCTTCAGCTAGTGGTGCTTGCTGGATGCAAACGAGTTGTCAGCAGCCATGGAGCATCAGTAAAATCCTTCCACTGCATGAGAAGGGGTGGGGGTGAGCCCCAAGATAGAGATGGTGGATCTGTCATTGAGGTAGATGCTTCCAGTGCCCCATGATCACGTTTGACTCTCAGGACGATGTGAGATGTTCCACAACTGGAGTGATTGAAGAGCAGGTCGATTAGTCGCCTTGGCGATTTTATGTCACTCATAAATAAAATTCTTGGTCATAGGGGTTGCTTTGCACAAATAACTTGCAGTCAAATGCTTTGGGTGGATCCTTTGTGAAAAAAAATCTTGTCCCGTCCAATGAAAATTCATTAACAACAGACCATCAATTTTCAACTTGTACCTCCTGTCGTCCCCCCCCCCCCAGACACGCACACAATATCCTCGGCACTCTGTGGGAGCAAGATCCAGAGCACCGGTATGGTTTACTTGAAGAAATATTTCATGACAACACGCCCGAACAGCCTAATGTGAGGGATAAAGTGATTAAACCCCACTATTGTAAGGGGCTTTAAAGAGGATTCAAACCGATAGGGGCCAGGGAGAGGGTTCTGACACAGCTGTGTATAAAAGTTACCAGACCCATCCTTGAGTAAGAAGTAATAGCATTGTATAGCGGTAGAAGGGAGTGATGTAGATAGCTCCCTATCAGTAGAATGGGGTGATAGATGGGACCCTTGTCACTATAGCTTAGCTTTAGTGCTGATATAGGAGGACTGAGAGAGTTCACTTGGAGGTGAGTAAAACTAGGATAGGTCATGAACAACTGAGCATGCTTAATAAAATAAATGAATATTACAACACACCCCTGGTCAAGAAACTGCTCATTACCATGAACATGCGATGTATGATGTGGGAGGTACTGGGGGGACGTACCTACAGGTTGTCCACCTCAGTGTCTGATTGGAGCGGGTCAAAGGAGGGGAGGTTGGATGTAGAATTGTGTGTATAAAGGGGGATGACTCTTCTGACTTGGGTGTGTCTCAACTTGGAGAGGCACCCGATTCTGCAGACTCGAAAATAAAGAATCTCTTGCTTCCAAGATTTAGTCCCTGAGTTGTGATTGTGAGCACATTGCACATCTCACACTAATCTTAAAACTCACGCATGCACAGCCAGAAGAACCAATTGTCCAGCAAACCTGTGATGACACCCTTTGATATCTTTAAACACCTCAGTTGGAACACGAAAAGATCTGTTAAGAAATCGCCATTCATATTGTTTAAGTAAAATTCTGATTTTAGTACCCACCTATCACTTGTCACAGGCTTTGTCTTGTCACCACTCTGTCCAGTTTTCTCCCCCCCCGACTACATTCAGTCTGAAGAAAGGTTCCAGCCCAAAATGTCACCACTTCATGTTCCACAGATGCTGTCTGGCCTGACCTGTTACGCCAGCATTTTGTATGTTTCATTTTGTGAACCAAATTTTAATTGTTAATTTTTTCAGTCTGACGTGTTGTACTCATGGGGCGGGGGTGGGCGGTGTGTGGGCTAGAATCAATGGGCTAGAATCTGGCAAACGGGACAGATAATAACCTTCAATACTCCTGTGGCAAAATGAAGCAACTTTCCCCTGAGATTTGCCGTGCCATTCATTGGTTGCTTTAATTCACTTGTGGTGCCTCAAGCTTTCAAACCCAGGATCACACGCGCAACTCATTTCCCTGACAACTGCCACAGATTTTAGTTAGTTCTTGAGGTGTGAGAGAAGAGCCAAGCCTTTCAGTTTAAATGCAAACACTAGACAGATTTAAATGGAAAATGTACTTAATGGGAAGTAGAGTTTAATGGTGAAACATACTTAATGGGGCATATTACTTGAATATAGGCACTGTAACTTAATCTTCCTGGGTCTCAATCATTAGCTTGGAAGATTTATCGGTGCTTTCATTTTCTCTTTTATAGCCTTTAAACATTGGACAGCTGGCAATGAACAGAAAACTACACAAAGTGCTGGAGTATCTCAGCTGGTCAGGCAGCATCTCTGGAGAACATGGATAAGCAGCGTTTTGGGTCAGGACCCTTCTTCCGACTCAGCGGACTTTTGAATGAACAAAAGGTTGGGCTGCTGGTGAATAATTCTGTAGCATCAACGCTTGGCAGAGCAGGTGCGACCTAATTGCAATTATCTGCCACACAACAAGCTTCAACATTTCGCAAATGCTGCCCTGCTGCCTCTGGTCACATGCGATGTCGTCATTTAGGGAACAAGCGGCAGTGCTCTGGGGAGTGTTGTAGAGCAGAGGCATGTAGGAACACAACTGCATAGTTCCCTGAAGGTGGCATCATGGCTGGATGGATTGGACAAGAAGCCTTTCGGTACATTGGCCTGCATCAGACAAGGGATTGAGTATACCTGTAGATGTTGGGATGGTTATGTTACAGTTTTACAAACGCTTTGGTGAGGCCACGTTTGGCGTATTGTGTTCAGTTTTGGTCACCCTGCCATAGGAAGGGTGTTAAGCTGGAAAGAGTGCGGAGAAGATTTACGAAGATGTTGCCAGGGCTCGAGGGGCTGAGCTACAGGGAGAACTCTCAAACTCCGCACAGTCAGCACCGAAGGTCAGGATTGCACCCAGGATGCTGGCTGCCAGGCAGTGGCTCCACCATCTGCAAACATAGACAATAGATGCAGGAGTAGGCCATTCGGCCCTTCGAGCCAGCACCGCCATTCAATATGATCATGGCTGATCATCTAAAATCGGTATCCCGTTCCTGCTTTTTCCCCATATCCCTTGATTCATTTAGCCCTAAGAGCTAAATGTAACTCTCTCTTGAAAACATCCAGTGAATTGGCTTCCACTCCCTTCTGTGGCAGAGAATTCCACAGATTCACAACTCTTTGGGTGAGATTTTTTTTCCTTATCTCAGTCCTAAATGGCCTACCCCTCATTCTTAAACTGTGACCCCTGGTTCTGGATTCCCCCAACATCGGGAACATTTTTCTGCCTCTAGCCTGTTCAAGCCTTTAAGAATTGTATATGTTTCTATAAGATCCCCTCTCAACCTTCTAAATTCCAGTGAATACAAGCCCAGTCGACCCATTCTTTCATCATATGTCAGTCCCGCCATCCCGGGAATGAACGTGGTTAACCTACG
Source organism: Okamejei kenojei (assembly GCA_035221665.1). Classification (NCBI taxonomy): domain Eukaryota; kingdom Metazoa; phylum Chordata; class Chondrichthyes; order Rajiformes; family Rajidae; genus Okamejei; species Okamejei kenojei. The sequence continues at coordinate 24,471,411 of CM069163.1, forward strand.
CTGCACTCCCTCAATAGCGATAATGCCCTTCATCAAATTAGGAGACCAAAATTGCACACAACACTCCTGTTGCGGTCTCACCAGGGCCCTGTACAACTGCAGTAGGACCTCCTTGCTCCTAAACTCAAATCGTCTCGCAATGAAGGGCAACATGCCATTAGCTTTCTTCACTGCCTGCCGTACCTGCATGCTTACTTTCAGTGACTGATGTACAAGCACACCCAGGTCTCGTTGCATCTCCCCTTTTCCTAATCTGACATAATTCAGATAATAATCTGCCTTCCTGCTCTTGCCACCAAAGTGGATAACCTCACATTATACTGCAACTGCCATGTATCTGCCCACTCACCCAACCTATCCAAGTCACCCTGCAGCTTCATAGTATCCTCGCAGCTCACACTGCCACCCAGCTTTGTGTCATCCGCAAACTTGGAGATGTACATTCAATACCCTCGTCCAAATCGTTAATATATATTGTAAATAAATGGGGTCCCAGCATTGAACCTTGCGGCACCCAACTAGTCACTGCCTGCCATTCTGAAAATGACCCGTTAATTCCTTCCTGTCTGCCATCCAGTTCTCTATCCATGTCAATACCCTACCCCCAATACCACGTGCTCTAATCTTGCACACTAATCTCTTGTGTGACACTCCGTACTGTCCAAAGGAGATAGCATCTGAGTGACTCCAGCATTGTCTGCTTTTATCCAAGAAATACAGCGTTGGATCATTGTTAACCTCCATTCCAGCTCTCAATCCAGCTTTAGGATGGATTAAACCACCACAACATTGGTAGGGAAACAAGGCTAGAATCCTCTCGCCCAGTGAAAACGTGAATGGTTCAGTTTTCTAATTTGAACAGTCTGGGTTGCAAACATCTGTCTGCTCATCCCCTTGACGATTAATTGCTGCAAAAATAAGGCAATAAAGGAAGAAACATTTCCATTTCTAAAGCGCCGTTCATTACCTCAGTTTGTCCCAAGGGGCTCCGGAGCCAATTAAGCTTTATTTCAGTGTGGTCATCGCTGTAATAGAGGGTATACAAGAGGGAGATAACATACAGCCAGCTTCCACAAATAATAACTTGAGAGTAGGGCTCAGGGGCTTGAAGCTTCTGCTACCAGACAAGAATGCAGAGGCTTCAGCTAATGACGTGGACTCGTGAGTTCAAACCTCAGCGTGCCACTTTTAGAATTTAAATGCATTTATATGTTAAAATAACTGAATGTGATAAAAAAAAGTCTGGAATGGAAAGCTACCACTAGAAATGCCGTTGTGAAACCACCAGCTTATTGCAATCATCCATCTCATTCATGAATGTCCTTTACCGGTTTTATCCGGTCTGGCTTGATTCCAGAGCCACTACAATGTGACTAATTCTTAACTATACAAGCAATTCAACGTAACACAGGGTAGCTTGCAACCTAATGGTATGAACATTGAATTTAAACTAATATCCCACCTACCCCCTTTTCCTTTCCCGTATCCCCCACCTCCCCCCCCCCCCACCCACCACGACCCCGATGCACCTCCATCTCTCATGCTCTCTCCCACCCCTCAATCTCCCTGTTCCTTTCTCCTCCTTCATACACTTATCTCTCATCCCGGAGACCCCGTTCCTCTTTTATCCCTCTCTTTCCCCACCCCAACCCATCCCCTTGCACCCACATCCATCCCTCCGGCTTCACATCTTCTCCTCCTTATCTGACACCCCATGACTTACACCACCCATCTGTCAATCAACTCTCCCCCTCCCCCCCACCTGTATCCACCTATCACTCGCCAGACCATGTCTCACCTCACCCCTATCCTTTCCAGCTTTCTCCTCCCTATTACAGTCAGTCTGAAGAACAGTTCCGACCTGAAATGCCTTCTATCTATTCTCTGCACCGACGGTGTCTGACCCACTGAGTTCCCCCAGCACTCTGTGTTTTGCTCTGTATTCCAGTTACGTGTGTCTCTAGCAATTCATCCATTTGCACCACAGGGCTGCAGACTGATAGTCACCAACACTGGCCCGAGGGTGATGGGGGATAGGTCCTGCCAGTGCTCATCTTCAGGAAAAAATATTCAGATTTATTTTGATGAAAGAGCGCAAATAAGCTTTAAGAGATAATACAACATAATTGGCTAAAAATGTGTTTTTTGCGCAAGGTTTTGATCCACGCTGATGTGTCTGGAAGTGCTACATTAGACAACTGCAGATATGGAATTCAAATGTCAGCGTGGGGCAGGCAGGCACATTAACTGAATGTGTGGGGCTGGTGGGCACACTGCCAAGGCAGTTCAGGCGTTGAGTGAGAGGGTTTGCACAGATCGTAGAGAGGTCCAAAGGAGTGTGGGGCTATCAGATTGAGGAAAGAGGAGTCAAATTTCTAGAAATATCCCCACTTTTGTGATTTATTTTTTAATTGAAGTTGGTTGAGAGATTATTTTGGCCAGGACACTGGGAGAAATCCCCTGCTCCTCTTTGAATAATGCTACAGTACATGAATCTTTATGTTCACCCGTGAGATCAAATGGAACCTTGCTGTAATGGGGGCACAATGCAAAAACAAATTAACCACGTTTGTTCCTGCTGCTTCTGGGATTTCAGAGCAATGGGCAGTGTGAACATTTTGCTGGAGGTTGCTTTTCCCATTGAGCGCAGAGACCACACCAAGTGATTGATGGCCCCAATAAAGTGTGGAATATGACTCTTGCCTCTCAGACAGAGGAAGTCAACTTCAGATGAATAACAGCACCAATCAATTATAGAATAGGAGTGGAGTAAGCCTTTACTGAAAGCATTCCTATTCATACTTTTCCCCACGGTACATCATAGTCCTGTCTATTCATTCCAATTTCATAAAATCTCAATGGACCAAACCCTTTCCCATTCCCTCACATTTAATAGAATTTGGTCAAACATCTTCATTTCACTCCGGGTGCAGGGATTCCCAGTAGATGAGCTCATTTCTCGCGAATCATCAGGTATGGATGCCCATGAGACCAATTAATTTCCCCTTCATTCATATTATATTATATTAAATTCCAAGGGACCCAACTCCTTCCTATTATTGTGTAAGAAAGAACTGCAGATGTTGGTTTAAATCAAAGGTAGACACAAAATGCCGGAGTAACTCGACGGGACAGGCAGCATCTCTGGAGAGAAGGAATGGGTGATGTTTTGGGTCAAGACCCTTCTTCAGACTGATTATTCCTATTATTCTCCATTTTAAGGATTCGGTTGGACCAAATCTTTTGATTGATTGAAAGATAGAGCTGGGAACCAGACCCTTCGGCCCACTGAGTCCATGCCAGCCACCTGTTCACACTAGTTCTATGTTATTCCTGCTTTTGCATCCACTCCCTACACATTAGGGGCAATTTACAGCATCCAATTAACTTACAAGCCCGTATGTCTTTGGGATGTGGGAGGATACCAGAGCACCTGGAGGAAAGCCATGCAGTCACAGGGAGAACATGCAAACTCCACACAGACTGCACCCGAGATCAGGATTGAACACGGGTCTCTGGCGTAGAGGCAGCTGCACCATTGCTGTTCAATTCAATGGTGCAGAAACCCAATGGACCAAATCTCTTCTCGTTCAAACGACCTAATTAGAATCATAATCTCTCACTCCTACTCAGAAGTTGCCTCGCTGTAATAATCCAGAATTTGCTGCAAATTCCTAACGAGAGTTGTCTGTTGCAACCTGTCTCACAGGAAACTGAGTGCAAAGGGATATTTCTCACCATGCCAACCCTGCAATCTCAGTGTAACGTGGTTGAATTTTGAACTGACTCATGGATGCCTCCCCTAACATCGGCGTGGGTTCGTGAACGGTGCAATTGTCAACCTGGAAACTTCAGCTTGTTGTTCAAGTTTCAAGCCAACCCACTGCAAATGATGCCCAGCCAGGGATCAATATTCCAACACGCAGAGGAAGTGTTTGGAAGCATTTTCAGCCTACACAGGAAGAAAGCCACCTGACAGCAGGCTCGGCCTCTGAATCGCTTCCATCTGGCTCAAATATAGACAAGAAGTTGCCTTACTCTTTAATTATTAAAGAAGGAATGTGTGGGCATGTCTCTATGTGTACTTGTGTGTGTGTGTGTGCATGAGTGTGTGCATGTGATTGGGTGCATGTGAGTACATGCCTGAATACACTCATGAGTGTGTTTGCATGAGTTCATGTGCATGTATAAATATGTGTGTGTGAGCATGTGTTCATGATTGCGTGTGTGTGAGATTGTGCATGGGTTTGCGTGTATGCCTAAGTGTGTGTGTATGGGTGTGAGTGCATGTACGTGTGTGTGAGATTGTTTGTAGGTGTGTGTGCATGAGTGTGCGCGCATGAGTGAGTGTGTGTGCATGAGCGTGTGTTGTGTGAATCTGCATTCATGATGGTTTGTGTGCGTGAGTGTGTGCTTGTGAGTGTGTGCATGGGGTCGTGTGTGTATGCCTGAGTGTGTGTGTGTATGCGTGGTTGTTTGTGAATGTGTATGGTATTCTGTGAGTGTGTGCATGTGATTAGGTGTGTGTGAGTGTGTTGTGTGCATCAGTGTGTGTACGTGTGAGTGTGTGATGTTTACCAGGGTCCAGATTTGCCGAGCACAGAGGATTGCTGGCCATCATTTTACATTTACAATGCTGAGACAGAACTGGAAGGTTACTTCCTACACAGAAAGAGTAAATAGGATGAACCTCCTTGCAATGGAAAAGGAAAAAAATGGAAAACTGGGTAGGATGACATTGAGAATAGTTTTCTATGTGTGGACGTGATGACTATAGCTGGGATCACTAATGTAATAAAGTCATGGAAGAGGTAGTTTTCGCAATGTGTGGGGTAGTCAAGATGAAAGTCATTGACTCCTTTAAAGGGAAGCCGTGCAGGGCATGTGCTGATAGCAAGAAGGGGGGAAAGATACCTGAGATTCTCCTGTGAAAGATCTCATAGCAACATCTGAAAGAACAGCACCCCCACTATTACACTAGTCTTGAAGCACTGTTCCTTCCACCGTGCCACACTTACCTAGTTCTGTCCTTCCTATTATGGACCTGTGGGGATGGGGTCTGTGGTGAAAGAGGGCGAGGTGTCTCTGGATGAGAAGGCCAGAGTTCCCTTTTGTTTCAAACACCATACTGGGCATCCTCTAGTCCATGATCCACTTTGAGATAGAACAGAGTTTGTCAAGTCACTTTTATTTCTATAGCACATTTAAAAAGCAACTCTCGTTGGCCAAAGTGCTTTATATTGGTGGAGGTACTAACGTTATACAACAGTGGTTCATAGATTAAGTACATACATAAATACATACATATAGCCCTCCCTCAGAGGATGTCAAGAAAGGCTTGAGAGTAAAGATGAGTTTTAAGTCTCGACTTAATGAGTCGATGGAGGGGGCAGTTCTGATGGGAATCCTGGCCCGCTGAAGTCATGACTACCTGATGTTGGCAGGCACTGAATCATGGGTCATTGTCCTTCATCGGGCATTGAATATAAGTCAAAGGTCAGTGGGATTTCCGCAGGAGATCGGGATGGAAATCTCCCTCTCCCCACCTTCCCTCCTCACACTGGCTTCTCCAAAGCATTAGTTCTAGGTTACACTTGCTCCATCTTCCTCCTAAAGGAAACAACTCACGGGTACACAAAGTTGGCAAGTTCGTGAAGGATGACAGCACTTCACCATGCGGTAAGTAACGCGAGCAGCCAGGATGTCAAGTGTTGTCACTTAACGTTATCAGACAATATGTTACCAGCAAGTGCAGAGCAGGTGCCAGGCTCCCAACATAATGTGTTCTGCTGGACGGGATTGATGAGTTGTTCTTTGCTTGTGTCTAATGAAGCATCTCGGGCAGATTGCCGTGGAATGGACTGACGTCCACTCAATTAGTGAAGTAGACAAATCCTCCAGTGAGCTGGCCAGCTGACACTGAGGGCTCAGCCTGTTCTGCCAGAAGGGTCGGTGACCACTTCCGTGCGGCAATGAGAATGCCAGGCTTGAAACTGCGTTACCAATCTCATTCCCAGCCTCTCCCAGTAAGGAGCGAGGGAAGTTCGACATAACCTCACAACCAGAGCCAGGCCTTTCAGAGATGGTGTTGGGGATGGGCATGGGGAAGGATAATGGAAACCTCAGAAAATGTTGAGGCTTAATTACTCCAAGGCTGAAATTAAGTTTTTATTGAGTGTTAACACTGCAGAAGCATAGAACATAGCACAGAACAGCAAAGGCCCACAACGTCCGCGCCGAATGTGATGCCAAGTTAAACTAATAGGAAAGGTTTACGGAGATGTGGGCCAAAATGGGCAGGTGAGACTAATGTCGATGGGACATCTTGGTCGGTACGCGTAAGTTGGGCCAAAGGGCCTGTTTCCATGCTGCGTAACTTGATCACTGCTCTGCCGCATGTGGTCCATATCCCAGCTTGTCCACGTGCCTATCCAAAAGCCTCTCAAATATCACTATCGTATCTGCCTCCACCACCACCCCTGGCAGAGCGTTCCAGACACTCTCTGTGTAAAAAATAAATTGCCCCACACATCTGCTTTGAACTTTGTCCCTCTCACCTTAAACCTGTGAGCTCTAGTCTTTGACATTTCCTCCCTGGGAGAAAGACTGTCTCCTTTATCTATGCCTCTCATAATGTTATTTACTTCTATCAGACCTCGCTTCAGCCTCAGATGCTCCATAGAAAACAATCTGAGCTTGTCCAACCTCTACCTAAAGCCAGTACCCTAATTTCAGGGCAGCATTCTGCTAAACCTCTCCTGCACCTTATCCAATGCCTCCACATCTTTCCTGTAATGGAGTGACCAAAACGGCACACAGTCTAATTGACTGGGTGCACAACAGTGATGGGCTGAATGGCCTCCTCCTGTCCTTTCCCCTTCCCTTCTCTCTTGTCCTTCCAGTGCCTTTTCATGCCTGTCTCTAATTATCTCGGTGTGATACCCAGCATGATACACATCTTTCCTATGCTGGTAAATCTATTCACAGCTTTTTACAGCCGTCAGCTGCATCTTAGTGACATCTTCATCCTTGACCTTTACTTGCTGCTCTTTTCTTTCCACCTTGTTCTGGGCTTGTCTAATATGAATTCACAATTGGATGAGGCATTAAACGCCCGGGACTGGGGATAATCTATATTTATACGGTATGGTCTGAGAATTGGTGTAAGAGGCATGAAGAACGAGAGGGTCATTCGCCTGTTGGTTGGGTGCCATCGGATCAGTGCTGGAGTCTCATCTATTTATAATCTACATCAATAACTGCAATGATGGCATTGAGTGCAATACATCAAAGTTAGCCACGGACACAGCTTGATTCGAAAGTGAAATGTGAGCATGGACTAGCACTGCAGAATCCAAGTATAACATCATGAGGGGAATAGATAGGGTGAATGCGCAGAATATTTGATCTTTTATCCAGGGTAGGGGAATCAAGAACAAGGGGACGTAGGTTTAAAGTGAGACGGTAAGATTTGATATGAACCTGAGGTACAACGTTTTCACTTATATGGAACGAGCTGCCAGAGGGCGTAGTTGAGGGAGGTATTATAACAAACATTTAAAAGACAATTGGGCAGGTACGTGGATAGGAAAGGTTTAAAAGGCCATGGACCAAACACTGGAAAATGGGACTAGCTTCAATGAGGCATCTTGGTCGGCATGGACAAGTTGGGCCGAAGGGCCTGTTTCTGTGCTGTATAACCCCATGACACCACACCGAAGGTATAAACAGGCTAAAGGTATTGGTCAAAGAACAGAATGGAGAATTGGATGGGAAAATATGAAATTAATCATCTTGCCAAGAAAAGGCAGACTGTTCTTGATGAGACAAGAGACTGCAAAATGGAAAATGTTGGTATTCACGAAAACCCAGCTGTCGTGTTACATAAATCACAGAACGTTAACCTGTGGGTGCTGTAAACAGCCAGGAAGACAAATGATATCACAGGCAGGTTAGATTATAAGATTAAAGAAGTCTTGCCACAATTGCAAGGTTTTTGATATGAACATACCTTGGGAAGATTTTGGAGACTGAAGCCAGGGAGGGATACAGGGAGTTGCCTCAGAGGAGTGCAGCAGAGGTTCACCCATTGAAATAAAGAGTGTTGAATAATGCGGAGAGATTGAAGAGCAAACATGCTTCCAAATTATCGAACAAAGGTTGCAGGGTTTTTAAATGGGATTATACTGTGTATTTAACGTCAAAATGGCAGTGCGGCCCTCCCTCAGTACTGCCCCTCTGTCAGTGCGGCCCTCCCTCAGTACTGCCCCTCTGTCAGTGCGACACCCCTCAGTACTGCCCCTCTGTCAGTGCGACACCCCCTCAGTACTGCCCCTCTGTCAGTGCGACACTCCCTCAGTACTGCCCCTCTGTCAGTGCGACACCCCCTCAGTACTGCCCCTCTGTCAGTGCGGCCCTCCCTCAGTACTGCCCCTCTGTCAGTGTGGCCCTCCCTCAGTACTGCCCCTCTGTCAGTGCGGCCCTCCCTCAGTACTGCCCCTCTGTCAGTGCGACACCCCCTCAGTACTGCCCCTCTGTCAGTGCGGCCCTCCCTCAGTACTGCCCCTCTGTCAGTGCGACACCCCCTCAGTACTGCCCCTCTGTCAGTGCGACACCCCCTCAGTACTGCCCAAAGATCCTACAGCGAGCAAGATAGATCACTCGACGAAAAAGACGCAGTACGGTCATGGGTAATTTTCGGCCCCATTTCCGTAACCGGCTTCCGTCTCCGCACCAAAGATCCCGTAGGATAATAGTGCGGAGACGGAAGCCGGTTACGGAAACATCCTCGTAAACATAAAAGTTATTTGGTAATAATCTTCACCTCATTTTCAGAATTTTAATTTATTAACACAAACTGTTCCCCCGCAACGTTGATTACACTGCGGGTCGGGTCGGGTCGGGTTACGGAAATGGATGAAAAAAAGGCCCACGTTCCGTCCGTGGCGTACTACACGTCAGCCCGTTGCATTTAGAAGGAGTGATCTATCTTGCTCGGCTATAGGATCTTTGGTACTGCCCCTCTGACAGTGAGGCACTCCCTCAGTACTGCCCCCTCTGACAATACAGAGCTGCCTCAGTCCTCTATGGAAGAGTAATCATATGATATAATTTGACTTTGAATATGAACGTACGATAGTTCAATCTGCACCCAAGATCTTAAATCTAAACAATTAAACTATGAATATGTGGGTGTGTGTTGGCTGTTGTTGACTGGGAAAGTGAAGTGAAAGGTGTATCAGTGAACAGACAGTAGCAAGCATTTGAATAAACAATGTATAATTTGAAGAAAAAATATATTCCGCAAAGACACCAGAACCCAACAGGAGAATTGATCTGTCAGATGTTGTCAAAATAAATTAAATATGGTATTGCATCCAAGGCAGAGGTTTATAACGTTGCCAGAAATAGAGATATAGAGTTGTATACCACAGAAATGGGCCGTTAGGAATAGGTTTGAGATTTGGGTGGATTTTAGAACTCAGAAAAGATAGACTGAATAATTGACGAAGAAAGGAAGACTGAATATAGCGTAAGAGGAGGCTGACAAGTAATACAAAAACCGACTCTAGGCTTCTGTAGGTGTGTTGAGGCTGAAGACTAGGAAGACCAAATGTGGGTCCCTCATGGGCAGAGATGTGAGAATTTATAACTTGAAGTAAGGGAAAGACAAGAGGAATGATATTGTCCCTCTTCATAGAAGAAGGAAGAAAACGAACCCTGATATATTAGAAAAATCAAGGTCTAATGGGAAAGATTATCTGTAGACAATCGGAATGAGTTAAAAAATTATGTTAGAGAAGTTGGCGAAAGTAAAATTGATAAATCCCAAGGAGCTACTAATCTACATCCCAGAGTTTTGAAAGAGATGGCTAAAGAGAGAGGGTTATCAACTTCCAAAATTCTCTAAATGCTGGAATAGTTCCAGGGGATAGGAGGGCAGCAAATGTGACAACAATTGAAGAAAGGAGGATGAGAGAAGAGAGAGCGCTGCAGAGCTGTTAATCTAAAGTTGGCAGTGTGGGAGGTGCTGGGATCTATAATGATGGATGGAACTGACCACCTTGAAAAATAATTGTATTGACCAGAGTCAGCGTGGATAAATGAAAGGAAAATTAAAGGCACAACGAAAGGAAATTATCGACATGAGGAAAGGAAAATTATGCTTGACTAGTCCACTGCAGTTCTTTGAGAACGGGGCAAGTAGAGTAGATAAGGGGGTACCAGTGGATGTGGTATATATAGATTTTCATGAGGTTTTCAACATGGACCCACACAGGAGGTTGATTTAAGAAGGACGACAAAAATGCCGGAGAAACTCAGCGGGTGCAGCAGCATCTATGGAGCGAAGGAGATAGGCAACGTTTCGGGCTGAAACCAGGCCACAGAACTGTGTGAGGGGGGATAATATACTGGATTGAAAATTGGATGTCAGACAAAGAGTGAGAATGAACAGATCTCTCAGAAGCAAAAACCAAACTGTTTGGAGGAACTCGACGGGTCAGACATCCTAGGAGGTGGAAAATGGACGGTTGATGTTACAGGTCAGGGCTCTTCATTTGGCCCTCTCTCAAGTTGATAGCCTCTAAAGGGACATACTTTTAGGGAGGAATCTCTTTAGCCAAAGGGTGGTGAATCTGTGGAAATTATTGCCACAGACGGCTGTGGAGGCCAAGCCATTGTGTATTTTTATAGCGGAGATTAATAGATTCTTGATTAGTAAGGGTGTCAAAGATTATGGGAAGAAGGCAGTTGATAGGGTAAAATAGATCAGCCATATTGACTGGCAGAACAGACATGATGGGCTGAATGGCCTAATTCTGCTCAGAATCTAACACCACTAGTATCATGGCTGGGATCTCATCAGATCTACACTGAGTGTGTCACCTCACCACACTGGTCTCCTGAAGCAGACAACCTACTCCAAGCTCCATTACACAAAGAGATCTCCAGCATGACATAGACACTACATAGAAACATAGAAATTAGGTGCAAGTAGGCCATCAGCCCTTCGAGCCTAATAGCCACAAGGGAGCCAATGAACTGGCCTCAACTACCCTCTGTGAGAGTTCCAGAGACTCACCACTCTCTGTTCTTCATGTTCCTTGAGAAGAAATTCTTCATGTTCCTTGAGAATGCGCTCACTGACTCATGGGCATCTCGGCCTGTGGCCTGTGGCCTCTCAGAATGGAGAAGGAGGGTTGGAGCGTCCCTCGAGGCTCGGTGGTGTGGGCCACGTTGCACGGTGGGAGCATGAACAACATGGCAAACAACCCACCCCAGCGCCACACCGCCACCACAGCACCATGCCAGCAACACACCACCACCACGCCAACACCACTACCCCATGTATGACTGGGTCCGTGCATCTCACAGCATACAGAGAGGAGAGGATGCGAGTCACCCTGAAGAATTGAGTGATTGCCCGAGAAGACGATGAAGAATTTTCCTTCCCCATCTCTTCCCCCTTGAAATTCTCCATCTGGCTCTCAGCTTGCTTGAAGAGCGGGCTCCCCTACAGATCAAAGGATCCATGACGTGGAGCGTGGTCTCCTCTCCACCGGCAGTCCCGGCTTCCAGAACAACAAGGCTCCCACGAACAGCCTGAGACTTCATTACAGCTCTCGCCTCCCTCTGTTCACTAACCCAAAGCATAGAAACATAGAAACGTAGAAAATAGGTGCAGGAGTAGGCCATTCGGCCCTTCGAGCCAGCACCGCCATTCAATATGATCATGGCTGATCATCCAACTCAGTATCCTGTACCTGCCTTCTCTTCATACCCCCTGATCCCCTTTTAGCCACAAGGGCCACATCTAACTCCCTCTTAAATATAGCCAATGAACTGGCCTCAACTACCTTCTGTGGCAGAGAATTTCACAGATTCACCACTCTCTGTGTGAAAAATGTTTTCCTCATCTCAGTCCTAAAGGAATTCCCCCTTATCCTTAAACTGTGACCCCTTGTTCTGGACCTCCCCAACATCGGGAACCATCTTCCTGCATCTGGCTTGTCCAACCCCTTAAGAATTTTGTAAGTTTCTATAAGATCCCCCCTCAATCTTCTAAATTCCAGCGAGTACAAGCCGAGTCTATCCAGTCTTTCTTCATATGGAAGTCCTGCCATCCCAGGAATCAGTATGGTGAACCTTCTCTGTACTCCCTGTATGGCAAGAATGTCTTTTCTCAGATTTGGAGACCAAAACTATACGCAATACTCCAGGTGCTAACATACCATTTGCTTTCTTCACTGCCTGCTGCACCTGCATGCCTACTTTCAATGATTGGTGTACCATGACACCCAGGTCTCGTTGCATCTCCCCTTTTCCTAATTTGCCACCATTAAGATAATAGTCTACCCTCCTGTTTTTGCCACCAAAGTGGATAACTTCACATTTATCCACATTATACTGCATCTGCCATGAATTTGCCCACTCACCCAGTCTATCCAAGTCATCTTGCAGCCTCCTAGCAGCCTCCTCACACCTAACACTACCCCCCAGCTTAGTGTCATCTGCAAACTTCGAGATGTTGCATTGAATTCCCTCGTCCAAATCATTAATATATATTGTAAATAGCTGGGGTCCCAGCACTGAGCACTGCCTGCCATTCTGTACTCCTACCCTTTGCTTCCTGTCTGCCAGCCAGTTCTCTATCCACATCAATACTGAACCCCCAATACTGTGTGCTTTAAGTTTGTATACTAATCTCTTATGTGGGACCTTGACGAAGGCCTTCTGAAAGTCTAGATATAACACATCCACTGGTTCTCCCTTATCCACTCTGCTAGTTACATCCTCGAAAAATTCTATAAGATTCGTCAGACATGATTTACCTTTCGTAAATCCATGCTGACTTTGTCTGAAAGCAGAAGCGGAGGCTGCCGAGAAAGTCTCCTAATTGCACCGGAACCAGCGTGTACATGGGGCCAAAGACAGTGAGTTGTTCCTTCTCCCGGACCCCTTGTTGCTCTGCCTCTGGGATGCTGCACTCGAGTCAGCTTTGCCATAGAGCAAGGGAGAGGAAAGGCGTTGAGAGGCTGGCTTCATGTCTGGGTCCAGATTGCATAAAATCCCACTGCAAATAGGCAGCCGGCATGAATCTACATCTAATGAGCTATCCACAGCACAACCTGTCACCAATCACCCAGAGGCCCCTCTCAGCTTTAATGAGATACTTTGAATTTGTCAACATAGATTCCTCTCCACCTCATAGACATTTACTCTCCTCAAGGTGCCAAAGCTTGCTGCGGCATGGGTCCCCCCCACACACACTGACCCTCACTGGGGTACGGGTCCCACACACACACACACACTGACCCTCACTGGGGTACAGGTCCCCACACACACACACTGACCCTCACTGGGGTACAGGTCCCCCACACACACACACACACACACACACACACACACTGACCCTCACTGGGGTACGGGTCCACACACACACACACACTGACTGGGGTACACTGACCCTCACTGGGGTACAGGTCCCACACACACACACACTGACCCTCACTGGGGTACGGGACCCACACACACACTGACCCTCACTGGGGTACAGGTCCCACCACACACACACTGACCCTCACTGGGGTACGGGTCCCACACACACACACACACTGACCCTCACTGGGGTACAGGTCCCACACACACACACTGACCCTCACTGGGGGGTACGTACAGTCCCACACACCACACACACACACTGACCCTCACTGGGGTACAGGTCCCACACACACACTGACCCTCACTGGGGTACAGGTCCCACACACACACACTGACCCTCACTGGGGTACGGGTCCTGACTCTATCTTGCATCAGAGTGGAGGTCATGTCCCTAAGCAACATAAAACATGGAGAACAGGAATAGCTCAGGAACAGGCCCTTCAGCCCACAATGCCTGTGCAGACATGATGCCAAGACTAACATCTTATCTGCCTGCACATGATCCATATCCCTCTATTCCCTGCATATCCAAGTCCCAATCCAAAAGTTTTCTTAAACGCCACTATCGTATCTGTCTTCACCAGCCCCCCAGCAGCGCGTTCCAGGCAGTCACCGTTCTCTGTCTGTCCTTTAAACTTTGCCCCTCTCACCATAATGCTGTGCCTTCCAGTCTTTGACAATTCCACCCTGGGAAAAAATGTTCTGGCTGTCTATGCCTCTATCCTATGTCTAGGATACACTATCTCTGCCTCTCATACATTTATATCTTCTATCAGGTCTTCCCTCAATCTCGGGCCTTGGGCATTTTGGAGAAAACGATCTAAGTTGATCCAACCTTTTCTTACAGCTAATACCCGCTAATACAGGTTAACCCCCTCTGCACCTTTTCCAAAGCCAATATCTTTCCTGTACTGGGGTGGCAGAACATCACTGTGTATACTCCACAGTGTAAAAGGCGGGAATATAAGCCAGTGTGAGGGAATGAAGAGGCATTGGGTGAGAGAGAGGTTGGGGGGAGGAGGATGAGTGGGAAGTTATCCAGCCCAGGGTAAGTGAAACACAGCACAATCTGTCACTCGGTATGGGTGTCACAGTCTGTCCAATGCAGGTGAATGAGGGTTCAAGGGAAGGATGATTAAATATCGATTACTGCAGCTGTTAAGGGAGGCCGGTTTTATTGATACCAAATTACTGCCAGCAGTGTTTTGACACCTACAATCTGTGTAAGCCCTCCAAGCAGGATCTGTAAAAACAGGATGGCAGCTCCACACTGCCTCCGATTCCAGTGGCCTTGGTGGGTGCCAAGGAACACAGCCCCTCTTTCAGTCCCTGGAAGGGGCGACTCCTCATGTTTTAGCTGGTGGGGTGCGGGGAACATGTTGGGGGTCAGGGATTACCCTTGTCCTGGGTACAGTGACCATTCGCAGGTTAAGGCACCAACCTCATAGTGGGGGAGATGCGTCTGCCCCAATGTACCTGCCCCTCCCTGAGATACAGGCCCAGTAACCCCAGATAGAATGGGCCTAATGCAGGATGTGCCTCCCTGACGCACAAGACCAACATCTCCGGATAAGGAACACGCAGTATTTGCTGGCTGGCGTTCCACCTTCTGTGACTAATGGCCACACTATGTACCTATGTACACAAGGACAGCACGTTCAATTAATATCGACTCACAGTCATTCAGCTTGGAATCAAGCCCTATGGCCCAACTCATTCATGCTGACTCATTCAAGTAGAAAGCAAAGATCCTATAGTGGAGCAAGATAGACCACTCCTTCTAAATGCAACGGGCTGACGTGTAGTACGCAACGGAGCGGAACGTGGGCTTTTGTTCATCCATTTCAGTAACCCGACCCGACCCGACCCGACTCACAGTGTAATCAACGTTGCGGGGGAACAGTTTGTGTTAATAAATTATAATTCTGAAAATGAGGAGAAGATTTTTCCCAAATAACTTTTATTTTTACGTGGATGTTTCCGTAACCGGCTTCCGGCTCCACACTAGTATCTTTGCTCCGCTACGGGATCTTTGGTGCGGAGACGGGAGCCGGTTACGGAAATGGGGCCGGATATTACCCATGAATCTGCCCATGACCGCACTACGTGTTTTTCGTCGAGTGATCTATCTTGCTCGCTGTAGGATCTTTGGTAAAAAGCTGGAAGAGGGGCAAGTTAGGACAAAGCGTGGCAGGTAAATGGTCGACACAGGTGAAGGGGATGCTTGAGAGGCAGGTGGTTGGAACAAAGGCCAGAGGTATAAGCAGAGGTGTGAGTCAGGATTGAATAGTTGCGAATTGTGAAGCCAGAGGGAGGAATGTAAGGGAGGGGGAGGGTGAAATAGGTGGGAGTCCAGGTGAGGCACAGGGAAGGAGAGGGGTGGAGAAAGGGAGCGGGGGTATGGGGGGTTAGTTAGAGGTTGCAGAAAAAAGAGAATTTAATGCTCAGGTTTTTGGGCAGTAAGGTACCATAAGGTGCTGCTCCTCCAGTTTGCTTGTGGCCTCACTTTGTAGGGTCTCCACCCGAAACGTCACCTGTCCATGTTCACCAGAGATGTTGCCTGACCTGCTGAGTTACTCCAGCACTTTGTATCGTTTTGTGCATTAACCAGCGTCTGCAGCTCCCAGCTTCTCCATTAATGGACACAGTTGCTCAGAGTCTGAGTCCTGTCTCACTTAGCATCTGTTGTGCCAAGTCATCGACCAATTTATGCTGGATCTAAATTGAACAGTTCGATCTCTTCACCTCCTCTGTCGAGCGCTCTCTAAGCTAAGTCAATATGTGTGTACACATGGCTGCAACCGAGTCCCCAGTGTGCCTGGCCACGTACAATGTGTGAATCACAGAGGGAGCTCTCCGGACGCTGGAGGTTGACCTCATCACATCACACGCCGTCTCATCCGCCGGTCTCAGGGATGCACTGTTGTCCTCCAGGTTACCGCACAGAGACATAAAACTCGCTTGGCAGCAAATCACTGCCATCTCCAAACCTCCAACAAACATAGTGCTGGATACATGGTGAAAAAGGCTCCGTACCAATCCTGCCTTCTGGCATCCCCATGGTATTAATCTGCAACGGGGTGGCGATTGCTCAAATATTAGACTGGTGCTTGGCGCTGGAACATGTAGCACTTTGTATTCTTGGTACCGCCCGGTGCCATGGTGGTACATACTGCGGGTGCTGTCTGTGCGGAGTTTGCACGTTCCCTCCGTGACCACATGGGCTTTCTCCGGGTGCTCCGGATTCCTCCCGCACTCCAAAGACGTACAGGTTTGTAGGTCAATCAGCTTTAGCAAAAATTGTGCATTGTCCCCAGTGTGTGTAGGATAGCGTTAGCGTACGGGGGTGACCACTGGTCACGGGGGATTCGGTGGGCCAAAGGACCTGTTTCCACAATGTATCTCTAAAGTATGAAGAGTCTTTACCTGGGTTTGTTTTGTATGGGGGGGACCTCACTGAAACTTACCCAATAGTGAAAGGCCTGGATGCGGTGGATGTGGACAGGATGTTTCCAGTAGTGTGAGAGCCTAGGACAAGAGGCCACAGCCTTAGAATAAAAGGACGTACTTTTGGAAGGGAGGTGGAATTTCTTTAATCAGAGGGTGCTGAATCTGTGGAATTAATTTGTGGATCACTGAGTATTTTTAAGCTATAAGAAGGAACTGCAGATGCTGGTTCACACCAAAGATAGACGGAAAATGCTGGAGTAACTCAGCGGGGCAGGCAGCATCTCTGGAGAGAAGGAATAGGTGATGTTTCGGGTCGAGTCAGGGGAGATGGAAACTAGAGGCAGAGATTGAAAGATTCTTGATTAGTACGGGTGTCAGAGCTTCTGGTGAGAAGGCAGGAGAATGGGGTTGAGAGGGAGAGACAGTTCAGTCATGGTGGAGTACACTTGATGGGCCGAATGGCCCCATTCTGCTGCTATAACTCATGGATTTCGGAATAATTTTTAAATTCTGATGAATGTTTATTTGTGAAATTAAACTAAAGTTGGTTCTGGGTGGTGCAGAGCCGTGGGGCTGGAAGTACAGGGGACTTCCGCTGGTGTAGATGGGACACGTTGGTCAGCACTGGACAAGGTGGGGCGAAGGGCCTGCAGAGGGTGGTGGAGGATCGAGCTGGGAGCTGGAGACGGCAGGAGCTCGACATGCCTCAGCTATCACTGCAGCCGGCGGCGATGATAGAATCTAACCTTCTATTTCTTGCACAGCTCGAATAATCAAACCAGTGTTTTGCGCCTTGGAGATTGGTTTAAGATTGATTATGCAGGGTGCACAGTTATGAGAATTGATGTTTGAGGAGGAGGGTGTAACACGATGGAGCGGGGAGCCTGGGGAGAGGGCAGCTTGCTTGATTCATTCCTGGCTTAGGACTGATTCCTTTCACTGACAGCCCAGTGAATTTAACAGCAGATTGATTTAGACTTGTAACAGGAGCAGCAACACAATCATCGGGACTTGCTTAAGTGTAATATAAACAGGAGCAGCTAAATGGGAAAAGCACCATTAGCCAGCGATGGTGCCCATAGCAACCAATAACGCCTGTCAGTGATATGCACTTTGGGAATGTAGCTCAGAAGATTTAACCCCGGGAGGCACGGAAACCCAATCAGAAGTGAACAATCGCTCAATGGGAATGCTGGTCCATTGTCGCAATTGCTTCTTGCTGTCCTGCATAGGCCCCCAGGCTTGTTAGGGGTTGGAACAAAGGCTGCTTGACCATGAGGTGCTGATATCTGATGAGGTCCCCAGTGCTGGGTGATCAGAGCTTACAGGGTCTCCCACTTCACACATCACAAGAGCATTCCAAAGGCACTGCACAGCCAATCATTTTTTTTTTCTGCAACTCCTTTACATAGGAAAGGCTGAGCATATTTGGCGCACAGCAGGATCCAACTAGCAGCAATGGGCTGAATGGCCACTTGTAGCTCTAACACTATGTTGCTGCATGGTGTCATTGAAAGATCCTTCACCTGCATAGCACGCAAGAGTCATACACCAGTCCCATCTGGCTGCGTTTGGCCCATATCCCTCAAAACCAATCCTATCCAGGTACTTGCCCAAATGTTTTTTAAAGGTTGGGATAATCTCGTTCTCTCTTGATGGACTATAGATCACCGTTCGAGCAGAGGAAAGAGATGAATAACAGCAAAGGGGATGAGACCAGATCTTGATCAAATCTGTGTCATCCAGCGCTAGAAGAACCATTAGCTGGATTGGACCTGATTATCTTGGTTGTCAAGACCAATTATTATTGTCGCCCTGGGAGCTGAGCTCCATACAGACAGCACCCGTAGTCAGGATCGAACCCAGGTCTCTAGCGCTGTAAGGCAGCAACTCTACCGCTGCCCTCACAGAATGGCTTGCATTTAGCTTCCTTGAAACATCACACAAACGTTACACCCAGTAAGGTACCATTTAGAGTGCAGTCTCTGCAGGGATGAATGAAAGACTAATTATGCACAGCAAGCTTCTAGTTTAGTGAATGCCACATGACTTATTTCTTATTCATGATGGTTAATGAGCATATGTCGACCAGGACATGGGTAGATTTCCTCTAGATTTCTTTGTGTGTTACCACAGGGTCTTTTACATCCAGAGATAGAAGGAACTCTGATAGCACATCCTCAGCCGGCCAGCACATCCACCTACATTTTATGTTCAATGTTCTGGACCGGGAATTGAGTTCATGACTTTTGAAATCAGAATGAAGAATGTTACCCATTGAAACAAACTGCCCGCATGAGGACTGATAGACAACGTAGATGAAACTCCATACCTCCTCCCACCCCATCCCACTCCTACATTCCTTCCTCAGTCTTCACCAAAGATCCTATAGCGGAGCAAGATAGACCACTCCTTCTCAATGCAACGGGCTGACGTGTAGTACGCAACGGAACAGAACGTGGACCTTTTTTTCATCCATTTCCGTAACCGGACCCGACCCGACCGCAGTGTAATCAACGTTGCGGGGGAACAGTTTGTGTTAATAAATTAAAATTCTGAAAATGAGGAGAAGATTTTTCCCAAAGAACTTTTATTTTTACGAGGATGTTTCCGTAACCGGCTTCCGTCTCCGCACTGGTATCTTTGCTCCGCTACGGGATCTTTGGTGCGGAGACGGGAGACGGTTATGGAAATGGGGCCGGAAATTACCCATGAATCTGCCCATGACCATACTACGTCTTTTTCGTCGAGTGATCTATCTTGCTCGCTGTAGGATCTTTGGTCTTCACCATTTGCAACTCTTCAAACCGTCTGTCTCACACCTCCTGCTTTTATCTCTGGCCTTCGTTCCAACAATCTGCCTATCAAAAAAAAAACCCCTCTCGCTATTGTTCACCAATTACCCGGCCACAGTTTATCCTGCCCAAAGATCATAGGGTGGAGCGCTCAGCTCTATAATCTTTGATCCCGCCTCTTCTCTCTTCAAGCTCTCCTCCCCCCTCCCCACCATTCCCCTTCGCAATCAGGTAGAAATGGAAGTGTGGCCACCCTAGGGTCAGAATCTTCACCACGATGAAGAGAAATCTGAAACAATCCAGAGAAGGACAGGGAGACAGATGGAAACATAAGGCCATAAGTGATAGGAGTAGAATTAGGCCATTCGGCCCATCAAGTCTACACCATTCAATCATGGCTGATCTATCTCTCCCTCCTAACCCCATTCTCCTGCCTTCTCCCCATAACCTCTGACACCTATACTAATCAAGAATCTATCTATCTCTGCCTTAAAAATATCTGCCGACTTGGCCTCCACACCCTTCTGTGGCAAAGAATTCCACAGATTCAACACCCTCTGACTAAAGAAATTTCTCCTCATCTCCTTCCTAAAAAGAACATTGTTTAATTCTGAGGCCATGACCTCTCGCACTAGACTATCCCACTAGTGGAAACATCCTCTCCACATCCGTTCTATCCAATCCTTTCACTATTCTGTATGTTTCAATGAGGTCGTCCCCCCTCAATCTTCTAAACTCCAGCGAGTACAGGCCCAGTGCCGACAAACGCTCATCATGTTAACCCACTCATTCCTGGGATCGTTCTTTAAACCTCCTCTGGACCCTCGCCAGATCCGGCACATCCTTCCTCAGATACGGTGCCCAAAATTGCTCACAATATTCCAAATGCGGCCTGACCAGCGCCTTATAGAGCCTCAGCATTACATAACTGTTTTTGTATGCATGCACTCTTGAAATAAATGCTAGCATTGTGTTTGCTTTCTTCACTACTGATGCGATACCGAAACATGGAGGGTTGCAGAGAAATAAGGACACGGAACGAGAAACATGCACAGATACAAAGAGAGACAGATGAGGTGGGAAATGAACATGGGAAATGTATCAGCGAATGGGTTTAGGTGCGACATTACTGGGGCAGGATATTTTTGTGCAGAATTAGTCCACTTGATGGAGATTGTTATTCATGCATTTTAATAGTTGATTGAATGAAATTTAAAAAAAGGTTTAAACAAGGAATTAGGGATCAAATCGCATGAAATGAGATTTGGATCTTAAGATTTAAAATTTAAAGGAATTAGGTTTAAGTCAGTGTTGGTGAGATAATTGGTAAATGCACCGACAGAACCGCGCTTTCTCAGTGGTGAAGACCAGGGTTCTCTGTGCTCTGATCTTATGCATTAACCATCGATGGAGTGAGTGGAATCATAATCATAATAGTAATTTTATTAGCCAAGTATGTTTTGCAACATACAAAGAATTTGATTTGCAATACAGTCATACCAAAAATAGCACCAAGATACACAACTACATAAAATTTAACATAAACATCCACCACAGCGGCTCCCCTACATTCCCCACTGTGATGGAAGGCAATAAAGTCTTATCTTCTTCCTCCTTATTCTCCCACGATCGGGGCAGTCGAACCATCCGCAGTTTGGGCGATCGAAGCTCCCGCGTCGGGGCGGTCAAAGTCGGTCCCTAGCCAGGGACCGTGAGCTCCACAATGTTAAGTCCGCAGGCTCCCACGGTTGGAGCTCCCGAAGTCGATCCCCAGCAAGAGGCCGCCAGCTCCACGATGTTAGGCCGCAGCGTGGACGGAGATACGATACGGGAAAAGTCGCGTCTCCGAGATTTAAAAACTTTCCCCCACCCCCCCCACACATAATACCAAACCAAAGGTACACGAACATATACATTTAACAACAGACTAAAAACAACAAAAAGGAAAAAGACAAGACAGACCGTTGGCGAGACAGCCATGGTCGGCGCCACCAGGTTGAATCTCAGCCCAGTTGTGTGCAGTGAGCTGTGACCCCACTCCCAGCTCCAGATGGAATGGACACTGAATGGACACTGGTTGAGAAACGCTTTCTCGTTTTCCTCTGGGTATGCAAATACTCAGAAAAATGATATTAAAGATATACAATACAATACAATACAGATACACTGGCACAGGGGTGAGAAATGGTCAAAGTGCACCCTGGAGAAGCTCCTCCCCCACCACCGGCCTTGGCCCGCTCGCCCTGACTGACCATTAATGGTAGAACTCCTCGCCTCAACCTGAGACCACAGCCTCAGAATAAAAGGACGTAACCTTTAGGAGGAATTTCTTTAGTCAGAAGGTGGTGAATCTGTGGAATTCATTTCTACAGACGGCTGTGGAGGCCAAGTCAATGGATATTTTTTAAGGCTGAGATTTATAGATTCTTCATCAGCACGGGTGTCAGGGGTTATGGGGAGAAGGCAGGAGAATGGGGTTGAGAGGGAAAGATAGATCAGCCACGATTGAATGGGGGAGTAGACCTGGTGGGCCCAATGGCTTCATTCAGCTGCCATCACTTACGGATTTATGAACCTTCCTCCTGAAATGTGCTTCCAAGAGGGTTCACATCACTGCTCCCACCCTCATGTTTCATCCCCCGCCCATTGTTATTGAGGGAGTGCAGCGTAGGTTCACCGGGTCAATTCCCGGGTTGGCAGGACTGACATATGATGAAAGAATGGATTGACTAGGCTTATATTCACTGGAATTTAGAAGGATGAATGGGAATCTTATAGAAACATGTGCAATTCTTAAGGGATTGGACAGGCTAGATGCAGGAAAATTTTTACCCATGTTGGGGGAGTCCAGAACCAGGGGACACAATTTAAGAATAAGGAGCAGGCCATTTAGGACTGAGACTGAGGGCGGTCGCAGTGGCACGGGGCTGTTGCGGTGGTGCAGCAGTAGAGTTAGGGTTAGGTGAATGCAGCGCTGGAGACCCGGGTTCGATCCCGACTACGGGTGCTGTCCGTACGGAGTTTGTACGTTCTCCCCGTGACTTGCGTGGGTTTTCTCCGAGATCTTCGGTTTCTTCCCACACTCCAAAGACGTACAGGTTTGTAGATTAATTGGCTTGGTATAAATGTAAAAAAAATTGTCCCTCAGATACATGCAGGCTCAGCTGTCAGGGGCCCGGTCTCCTGACGCCTTCATTCCTGGTTGTCAGATACTCCAGTTTTGACGTTTTCTCTGATTTGATGACATAGTCACTTCTGGCAGACCTTCCGCACTCCCTGCAGACTCCAACTGAGATTGTGATTTCCTTCAGTTTTACATTCTTTCCACACAAATGCAGTGCAGCATACGTCTCAACGAGTTGCTTTAGAAAGGAATGGAGTTACAGTCAATGACTGACCTTATAGTGGTGAACAAAATCCTGAGAGGAATAGATCGGGTAGATGCACAGAATCTCTTCCCCAGGGTAGGTGAATCAAGAACCAGAGGACATACCTTTGAAGTGAGGGAGGAAATATTTAATAGGAATCTGAAGGGTGACTTTTCCACACAGAGGGTGGTGGGTGTATGGAGCGAGCTGCCAGAGGAGGTAGTTGAGACAGGTAGCATCGCAATGTTTAAGAAACATTTGGACAGACACATGGATAGGAAAGATTTAGAGGGCTATGGGCCAAAGGCAGGCATGTATAGTATAGATTGGTATAGATGGGACATGTTGGCTGTTGTGGTCAAGTTTATCTGAAGGGCCAGTTTTCACGCTGTATCACTCTATGATTACACACCCACTCTTGTGCATGGAAGGGTTCTCTGATCGACCTTCTAATTGGCGTGCACCAGTTTGAAGACTGCACCTCTTTATCCTGGGCTCCCTCACCAGGATAAATTGGTTTCTGTCCTATGAAATGATTTTACCATGTTTATGTTTCCAATAGATATTCTTGCCAGTTTTTGTATTTGTGTGCAGGATACGGACCTTACTAGGTAGACTTTCAAGAGAGAGCTAGATAGGGCTCTTAAAAATAGCGGAGTCAGGGGATATGGGGAGAAGGCAGGAACTGATTACTGATTGGGGATGATCAGCCATGATCACATTGAATGGCAGTGCTGGCTCGAAGGGCCGAATGGCCTACTCCTGCACCTATTGTCCAGTGACTTCACCAGCCTCAACTGTCCATCCCAACTGTTCACGGACTGAGGGCATTTGTGGATCTGCCCCTTTACTGCGGGTATGGGATCATATGTGGGGGAGATTGGGTACAGACAGAAAATGTCCTTCCCTGTAAAGCAGGGAACCAGAATAGCTTCGACAGCGATCAGGTAGTTTCACCTCACTGGTAAAGATGTTCATTCCAAATGTATTTAATTTAATGGATTCAGTCTTACGTCTCCAGATCGATAGCCCAGACCTCTAGATACCAATCCCGGTAAATCAAGCACTGTGCTGCTGTGTCCCCAAGGAGATAGAGATAGAGTGAAATACTCACAGTTACACAGGTAAACACTTCTGAAACATGGCATGGGATTCGCAGCCAGGAAACAGGCTGTTCGCTCCATTTAAGACAGTGCTGGAGTAACTCAGCGGGTCAGGCAGCATCTCTGGAGAGAAGGAATTGATGACATTTCGGGTCGAGACCCTTCTTCTGTCTGAAGTGTGTACCTGCCTCTACCATTTGATCTGGCAGCTTGATCCATGTACGTACTATCCGCTGTGTGAAAACGCTGCCCCGGGGTCACTTTCAAATCTTTCTCACTGTTTACTTTCCTACGCTTTGTTGCTCTGTTTCTGAAACTGTCCACTTGGCACTTGCTCTTAACTCTACACGCTCCATTCTTCGTAAAGTGCCCCCTGACTTTCTTCTTCTTCTTCTTCTTCTTCTGTCGTATGGCATGCACGGCCTAAAGTTGTTGGACAACTTGTTCTATTTAATCTTCCATTTGTGCACGTCGAGTTGATTGCATTCGTCGAAACAGGGCGGACCACGTGAAGGTTGCAATCTTTCACCGCCCCCCCTGACTTACTCAAGGTCTTTCACAAACCCAGATACATGACATCTACCACACCACCCTGGTCAACCCTCACTGTCGCTTCTTCGCAAAATCATAATCACAATCACACAATCACAATAATACTTTATTAGCCAAGTGTGTTTTGCAACATATGAGGAATTTCATTTGCCAAGTCAGTCATACGAATAATAAGCAACGGAACACACAAAATACATTTTAACATAAACATCCACCACAGTGACTCCTCCACATTCCTCACTGTGATGGAAGGTGGAAAAGATAAAGTTCTATGCAGTTTTGTCAAGTTTTATCTTTCATTTTGAAACCACTGCCAGCAACTGTTCAATATGCTTTTGGCTTTTAAATGTTTGCCTATTACATCTTCGTACTGCATTTTACAAATTGGAACACAACTTTCACCGTCAACAGCTTAGGAGGAAAAATTTCAGGAAAGCTTATTCGGATTGCTAAAATATTTATATTCCTGAGTTAAATTTTTGTGCACAGATTCGATGGATCATGGGCTGACAGAATCACTGATAAATTATTAATCAATATTTTTTGTTTTCCGTTTGCTCCAGTTCATTTATAGCTTCGAAAATCCAATAAGATATTCAGTAAACAGCATTTATTTTTTATCTTGATGACACTTAAGAACTGAGAGAGATAAGAAAGAAATCTCTAGACATATTGAAGCTTATCTCCCCGTACCCGAACTCTCTCTCTGAAATTCAAGCCTTTAATCTCATAATTCTTCCATCAACACAAATTACTCCGGCACACCAGCTCTTCAATTGATGGCCTTATATTTAAGACCTAACAATACACATTCCTGTGCAAGAAGGAACTGCAGATGCTGGTTTACACCGAAGATAGAGACAAAATGCTGGAGTAACTCAGCGGGTCAGGCAGCATCTCTGGAGAGAAGGAATAGGTGACGTTTCGGGTTGAGGCCCTTCATCCTAAAAGGGTGAAAATCCTTTCTGTCCCCTGACTCTCTTGTCAAATGGATGGCACAGTGGCTCAGGTGGTGGAGCTGATGTCTCACGCCGCCAGAGGCCCGGGTCAAACCTGGCCTCAGGTGCTGTCTGTGTGGAGTTTGCACGTTCTCCCTGTGCCTGCGTGAGTTTCCTCTGGGTGTGCCGGTTTCCTCCCACTTCCCAAAGACGTGGGGGTTTGTAGGTTGGTTGGCCTCCGTAAAATTTCCCTCGATGTGTGGAGTGTCAATGCGAACGTGGGAGAACACAGAACTAATGTGAACGGGTGATCGATGGTTGGCATGGATCCAGTGGACCGAAGGGCCTGTTTCCTTGTTGTATCTTGCAATCAGTCAATCAATCAATCCCTCTAGTACACCATCTCCCATAACCATACAGCTCGATAATGTACCCAGTGCTACACCCTTACTGCATCCTAGCTCCCCCTTAATGCCCACCTTGCTGTTACTCTGACTTTCCCAAGAAAGCTAGTGCTCTAATTACATCCTCTCACCCTCAAAGTCCATCTGCCCAGTCAACTCTACCATCAGCTGCCTTTTCCACATACACAAAGGACAAAGGACATTTATTGCCCTTCTGTAGTTGTACAGGGCCCCAGTGAGACCACACCTGGAGTATTGTGTGCAGTTTTGGTCCCCTAATTTGAGGAAGGACATTCTTGCTATTGAGGGAGTGCAGCGTAGGTTTACAAGGTTAATTCCCGGAATGGTAGGACTGTCATATACTGAGAGAATGGAGCAGCTGGGCTTGTACACTCTGGAGTTTAGAAGGATGAGAGGACATCTTATTGAAACATATAAGATTGTTAAGGGCTTGGACACGCTGGAGGCAGGAAACATGTTCCCGGTGTTGGGGGAGACCAGAACCAGGGCCATAGTTTAAGAAATAGGAGTAAGCCATTTAGAACGGAGACGAGGAGACACGTTTTCTCACAGAGAGCGGTGTCTGTGGAATTCTCTGCCTCGGAGGGCGGTGGAGGCAGGTTCTCTGGATGCTTTCAAGAGAGAGCTAGATAGGGCTCTTAAAAATAGCGGAGTCAGATAATATGGGGAGAAGGCAGGAACGGGGTACTGATTGTGGATGATCAGCCATGATCACATTGAATGGCGGTGCTGGCTCGAAGGGCCGAGTGGCCTACTCCTGCACCTATTGTCGGTTGTGTAGTGAAATTTGAGTTTCCATATTTTCAGCACACCAACAAGAATAAGACACAACATTAAAGAAGAATTTAACATCCAACATAAAAACATTCCCACATAATGGTTCCCACTGTGAGGGAAGGCACAAAGTCCAGTCCTCTTCCCCACGTTCACCCATGGTGGGGCCTACTGAGGCCTCCACAGTCGCCGTGACGACGGCCCGATGTTACAGGCCCTCTCGGCGGATGATGGAACTTCAGCGGCTTGGACGCTTGGAGAGTCCGAAACGGCCGCCTCCTACCCGAGACCGCAGCTCCCAAACACACATACATACAAATATACGCACACACAGATACATGTACAAACAGATATGCACAATTGTACACAATCATTGCACAGATACTTACACACACACAGAGGGATACTCATACATTCACATCCACGAATAAATACAAATGCATTCTCTTATATATTAATTGACTCACACTCATGGACCAACATATATACTGTACAGTCACAAATATATATACAATCACTCACAAAGACATGCAAATTCACAAACGTACATGTAGCCACACTCAGATACATGGAAAGCCACATAATCTTTGGCAGAAAAGCACTGTCTGGTAATTAAACCTCCTCTCTCTCGCCATCTCTCACAGGTATAAACGCACACGCACGCACACATCCCCCCAGTTTCACCAATTTGTCGGGAGTATTGCCCACACAATACTTTCTCCCAATTGCAAATGATAATAAAGTAATGATGTGTCGACATTGTGGGATGTATAATTGATAGTGTGTTTGATCACAAACAGGTTTGTGGGCGATGTCTGGCGAGGTACGATGAATTATTCAGCACTGCCACACAGCTTTTCAACTGAATCAATTTTTAGTCCAAAACACATGGGACAGGATTGAAAAAGGAAAAGAGAACAAAAAAAATGTTCCCTGTAACATCATCTGACACGTTTATTTTATGTTGAACAAATAGGGGTCACAGCAGCCAGAGTTAGATCTGAAATACGTGGATTTGAACATATCCTGACCGATCTCTCGTCCGGCCCCAGTGTCAACATAAACGGTGCTGGCTGACAGCAAAGTCATTGTGCACTGGCGTTTGGTGGCAGTTTGATGATTCTGCCCGGTTTCATCCCTCAGTGTCAATCTCGACGTGTCAGATGGCGTTTAACGAGATGGCTTTTATAATGTGTTTACTGTGGAGCAGGGGGGCAGGTCGACTGTGCCCGCGAGCCGGGCATTCTGCAGCTGCCTCTGGCGAGGAGAGGGTGCTTGATTCACACCGGGCCACAGCTGTGCATCTGGCCGCCTCGCCCACAGTCAGGGGGCCGTTCGCTCGGCTCATGGTGGCCCGTGAGAGCTCCCCAAGTAGTCTCACCCCCTCACACTCCTTCGCCGTAGCCCTCCCTTGCAAGTGCTCCTTTTCAATTATTTAGCGAAATTTGCTTTGAAAGGTTTGATTGAATCCGTTTCCACCGCACTTCAGGCAACGCATTCCATATCACAACTCCTGGCTGGGTAAAAAAAAACTCTCCTCGACTCTCCCTCTGGTTCTCCAGTTAATGAAACGCTGTCCTTTGGTTCACAATCCTCTTGCCACTGGAGGGCTTGGACACGCTAGAGGCAGGAAACATGTTCCCGATGTTGGGGGAGTCCAGAACCAGGGGCCACACAGTTTAAGAATAAGGAGTAAGCCATTTAGAATGGAGACGAGGAAACACTTTTACTCACAGAGAGTAGTGAGTCTGTGGAATTCTCTGCCTCAGAGGGCGATGGGGGCAGGTTCTCTGGATGCTTTCAAGAGAGAGATAGATAGGGCTCTTAAAAATAGCGGAATCAAGGGATATGGGGAGGCGGCAGGAACTGATTCACTGATTGGGGATAATCAGCCATGATCACATTGAATGGTGGTGCTGGCTCGAAGGGCCAAATGGCCTACTCCTGCACCTATTGTCTATTGTCTATTGTCTATTGTCTATTGTCTCTTTCCCCGTAGCCCTCCCTTGCAAGTGCTTTTCAATTATTTAGCGAAATTTGCTTTGAAAGTTATGATTGAATCCGTTTCCACCGCCCTTCAGGCAATGCATTCCATATCACAACTCCTGGCTGGGTAAAAAAAAAACTCTCCTCGACTCTCCCTCTGGTTCTCCAGTTAATGAAACGCTGTCCTTTGGTTCACAATCCTCTTGCCACTAGAAGCAGTTTCGCTTCATTCCCACTTTCTAAACCCTTTGTGGGTTTGAACAGCGATACTAACTTTTCCTCTACCATTCTGGGCTCCAGCGAGAGGCTTGGACATGATTCAGTTTTATGTGCTGGGGCCTGGGATCCTTGCTCTGCTTCTATCCCTCTCTCTTGGTTTAGAGTCCAACTTCGGCCCAACTTGCCCACACCGACCAACATGCCCCATCTACACTAGTCCCACCTGCCTACTTTGGGTGCATGTCCCTGTAACTCCATGTACCTGTTTGTTCCCCTCTCCTACTGCCTACCTCCAAAGACATGTGGGTTTGTAGGCTGATTGGAAGGGTGAAATTATAAAAATTGTCCCTAGTGTGTGGGATAGTGTTTAATTGCGGGGATCGCTGGTCGGTGCGGACTTCCATCATGCGGCAAGTGGGCCTGAAACATCGGGCCGTCGTCACGGCGACATGGAGGCCTAACTAGGCCCGAGCATGGGTGAACAAGAGGACTTTGTTGCCTTCTCTCACAGTGGGAACCATTGTGGGGGGACGTTTTATATGTTTAATGTTAAGTTCTTCCTTAATGTTGTGTTTTATTTTTATTGATGTGTTGCAAATGGCAACTCAAATTTCACTACACCAATTGGTGTATGTGACAATATATGCCCTTTGTCCTCTGTCCTTTGTCCACCGAACCAAACGCCTGTTTCTGTGCTGTATCTCTAAACTAAACAGAGCAGGAGGATCCGATAGACAAAAATGCTGGAGAAACTCCAGCATCTGCCTCACCCGCTGAGTTTCTCCAGCATTTTTGACTACCTTCGATTTTCCAGCAGTTCCCGCAGTTCCCTCTTAAACGGGAGCATCAGATAAGTCTCTGTCTGGGGTACACAAAATGCTGGAGAAACTCAGCGGGTGCAGCGGCATCTGTGGAGCGAAGGAGCTAGGCAACGTTTCGGGCCGAAGCCCTTCATCAGTCTGAAGTTTCTCCAGCATTTTGTGTGCCCTCGATTTTCCAGCATCTGCAGTTCCTTCTTTAACGCTAAGTCTCTATCTGGTTTGGCCTGTTTTTTGTAACTCCAACACCCAGGAACGAAGCAAATTGCAGAGAGTGTTGGGCTCTACCTGGTTCATCACAGGTACTGACCTCCCCAATGGATTTATAGGAAGCACCGCCTCGAGATTTTAATGTTAAAATTGTCCAAATTTTAACAAATGTCCAAATTTTAATGTTAAAATTGTACAAGGCATTGGTAAGACCAATTCTGGAGTATGGTGTACAATTTTGGTCGCCTAGTTATAGGAAGGATGTCAACAAAATAGAGAGAGTACAGAGGAGATTTACTAGAATGTTACCAGGGTTCCAGCAACTATGTTACAGAGAAAGGTTGAACAAGTTAGGTCTTTATTCTTTGGAGTGCAGAAGGTTAAGGGGGGACTTGATTGAGGTCTTTAAAATGATGAAAGGGATAGACAGAGTTGACGTGGATAAGCTTTTCCCATTGAGGGTAGGGAAGATTCAAACAAGAGGGCATGACATGAGAATTAAGGGACAGACGTTTAGGGGTAACGTGAGGGGAACTTCTTTACTCAGAGGGTGGTGGCTGTGTGGAATGAGCTTCCAGCAGAGGTGGTGGAGGCAGGATCGATTTTAACATTTAAAAGTAAAGTGGATAGGTATATGGACGTGAAGGGAATGGAGGGGTATGGTCTGAGTGCAGGTAGATGGGACTAGGGGAAAACAAATGGTCGGCACGGACTGGAAGGGCCGAGAGGGCCTGTTTCCGTGCTGTAATTGTTATATGGTTATATGGTTATATGGAGATATCATTGCCAATATCATCGAACTACCCTGGCCCTAGTCTCATTTCTCTTCTACCATTGGGAAGAAGGTGTAAAAGAATCAGAAACCCATGAACACTAGGTTCAAGAACAGATTTCTCCCCCGGAGCCACAAGGCTCTTGAACACTCCACAACACTAGCCTCAACAATCAACTTCTATCGTTGAGTGGGAACTGCAGATGCTGGAAAATCGAAGGTGGACAAAAGTACTGGAGAAACTCAGCGGGTGAGGCAGCATCTATGGAGCAAAGGGTTTCAGCCCGAAACGTTGCCTATTCCCTTCTTCAGACTATTTCCTTCGCTCCGTAGATGCTGCCTCACCCACTGAGTTTCTCCAGCACTTTTGTCTACAATCAACTTCTATGGACTGCCTATGGTTAAATGTTGGTGCTTTTGCACTAATATTAATATAATAATAATAATGTGTTGCTTATTATTGAATTTACGGGCCACTTCCGCCGTTAGTTGTGAGAATTTCATTCCTCTGGTGCCAGTGAAAGTGACAATTAAACACACTTGACTCTGGAATCTTTCTCACCCTAATTGAAAATAGGTGCAGGGGTAGGCCATTCGGCCCTTCGAGCCAGCATCTGCCCTTCTCTCACTGTCTATCCTACATTCTCACTCTATTAGCTTGTGTCCTTCACTGTTTTCTCTCCCCCAGCCTCCTCTGTCTCTTCATCTCTCTCAGCCACCCCTTGGCTTGGGTTTCTATACTTGGTATAAGTATAAATTGTTCCTAGTATGTGTAGGATAGTGTTAATGAACGGGCATCGCTGGTTGGCATGGACTCGATGGGCCGAAGGGCCTGTTTCCGCAGTGTATCTCTAAACTAAACAAAAAATTCATTATTTCTCTTTCCTTTTGTCATTGTCTTTCTACTTATCTCTTTCTCATTCTCGTTCCCGCTTCCCTTTTTAACGGCGTCCTCATTTATCTCTCAATGTCCCCGGCTCTGCATCTGCATCTCTCTCTCTCTCTCTCTCTCTCTCTCTCTCTCCCCCTCTCTCCCTCTCTCTGTAATTTATTCTGCCTGTCTGACTATCTCTGCCTCTGTCTTCATTTCTCTGTATCTCAATCTTCCAAGTGCCTTTACATCTCAGTCAGTCTCCCTTTATCTCTATTTGACTGTTCTGTTTCTCCATCTCTCGTTCCCTCTCTCCCCCTCTCTTCCTCTGTCCTTCCCATCCTCTCCGCCTTTGATCATTCCGCCTTATCTTTTACAGCCTATCATCGCCAAAGCCTTCCGTGGGTTTGAGGCTGTGTGCTGTGAAAATCTGATAGCAGTGAGGAGGCGGTGAGAGAGAGAGGGGAGAGAGAGAGTGTGTGTGAGAGAGAGAGAGGGGAGAGAGAGTGAGAGAGAGAGAGGAGAGAGAGGGGAGAGAGAGGGAGAGAGAGAGAGAGAGAGAGAGTGAGAGGAGAGAGAGAGAGAGAGAGAGAGAGAGAGAGGAGGAGAGAGAGGGGGTGAGAGAGAGAGAGAGCGTGAGAGAGAGAGAGAGCATGAAAGAGAGAGAGAGAGGGAGAGGGAAAGAGGGAGAGAGAGAGAGAGAGGGAGAAAGACAGAGAGAGAGAGAGATAGAGAGAGGGGGGGAGAGAGAGACAGAGAGGAGAGAGAGAGCATGAAAGAGAGAGAGAGGGAGAGGGAAGGAGAGGGGGAGATAGAGAGAGCGAGAGGAGAGAGAGAGAGAGAGCATGAAAGAGAGAGAGAGGGAGAGGGAAGGAGAGAGGGGGAGAGATAGTGAGAGGGAGATGGAAAGAGAGGGGCAGAGAGAGAGAGGGAGAGAGAGAGAGAGAGAGAGAGAGAGAGAGAGAGAGAGAGAGAGAGAGAGAATGGGGAGAGTGATGATGTGCCAGGCTTAGCACTGGTGGTACGTAGGACCAGTACCAGGAGGTGTGGAGGTCGGAGATGGGAGTGGAGACCGACTGGGAGGTCATCATCTCCTGAGGACATGAAGAGGCAACTGAATCCATGAAGACCAGAGTGTGGGTCCAATGGTTTCTGACGTTTAATAGACACAAAATGCTGGCGTAATCAGTGGGCCAAGGCAGTATCTCTGGACAGAAGGAATGCGTGACATTTCGGGTTGAGACCCATCTTCAGAAATTGTCCCTAGTGTGTGTGTAGGATAGTGTTAGTGTGCGGGGGTCGCTGGTCGGTGCGGACCCGGTGGGGCCAAGGTCTTGTCTCCGGCCTGTATCTCTAAACTAAACTATGTCTGCCTGACCAGCCGAGTTACTCCAGCATCTTGTGTCTATCTTTGATGTAAACCGGCATCTGCAGTTCTTTCCAACACCATATATAAGCTTTGTTAGCAAGAGTGAAAGCCATGGGTTTTAATAGTGCAGTGATTCAGCTGTCGGAGGGGGGAGTTCAAATCCCGCTTCGGGCAGTTTGAGAATTTGAATTCAATTTGACAAAGAAAATGAAAAGCTCAGCTGATTGAAGGGACTGGGTTGGGGAAACCCGACCAGTTCCCCACTGGCCCTGTAGGGATGGAAAGCAGCCGCCTATTGCCAATGGAAATCGGTGGTGAAGTTAACAAAATCCTTGAGTTCTGCATGGGTGCAGGAGGTTAGCCCCGATGCAGTCTTCAATGTAGCGGCGATAGAGCCTCTGTGGAAGATAGACACACAATGCTGGAGTAACTCAGCGGGACGGGCAGCGTCTCTGGAGACAAGGAATGGGTGATGTTTCGGGTCGAGACCCCTCTTCAGACCACTATATACCGTTGCAATTTTGGTCCCCCAAATTTGAGGAAGGACATTCTTGCTATTGAGGGAGTGCAGCGTAGGTTTACAAGGTTAATTCCCGGGATGCCTGGGACTGTCATATGCTGAGAGAATGGAGCAGCTGCGCTAGTACACTCTGGAGTGTAGAAGGATGAGAGGGGATCTCATTGAAACACATAAGATTGTTAGGGGCTTGGACACGCTAGAGGCAGGAAACATGTTTCCGATGTTGGGGGAGTCCAGAACCGGGGGCCACACAGTTTAAGAATAAGGAGTAGGTTAGAACGGAGACGAGGAAACACTTTTTCTCACAGAGAGTGGTGAGTCTGTGGAATTCACTGCCTCTGAGGGCTCTGGATGCTTTCAAGTGAGAGCTAGATAGGGCTCTTAAAAATAGCGGAGTCAGGGGATATGGGGAGAAGGCAGGAACGGGGTACTGATTGGGGATGATCAGCCGTGATCACATTGAATGGCGGTGCTGGCTCAAAGGGCCGAGAGGCCTACTCCTGCACCTATTGTCTATTGTCTATTGTCTATACCACTACAGAGCCACTATGGAAACTTGGTGCATCATGAGTTGTGGTACTGGCTTGGTTACAGGGCGAATGTACGGATTTGATGATAGAATTTACAGTGAATGAAGTCACACACTGATTACATTGTATTTCTTGTCTAGATGTTTATGACTACGTTTCTTTTTGAGATTAATTAAAAGTGACTCTAGGTCACAAATCAGTACATTCACTTTACCCTCCTCTCTCCTCATCTGACACCCTCTTGTCCTTGTGTCTCCTTTTGTCACCCTTATGTCACCAATTTATGTCGCCTTTGTCCACCCATCTGCTAATCAACTCCCCCTGCCCCCCCCCCCCCCCCCCCCCACCTGTATCCACCCTTTCACTTGTGTAGAAAGGAACTGCAGATGCTGGTTTACAATGAAGACTACTTTGATTTGAAGAAGGGTCCCGATCTGAAATGTCACCCATTCCTTTTCCCCAGAGATGCTGCCTGACCCGCTGAGTTACTCCAGCATTTTGAGTCTATCTCCACTTGTTACCTGCCGGGCTTTGTCCTGCGCCAACCTCTTTTCCAGCGTTCTCCCCCCTCTACTACAATCAGACTGAAGAAGGGTCCCGACCTAAAACGTTGCCTATCCATGCCCTCCAGAGATGCTGCCTGACCCGCTGAGTTACTCCAGCACTTTGCGTTCTATCGCCGCATTGTAACTGAGCAAGTGGAATTGTCCCAGTGAGCCACTGAGTAAAGCTGTCACTAGTGGCTCAAGATCGTAAGGTCATAAGTGATAGGAGCAGACTTAGGACATTTGGCTCCTTCAATCGTGGCTGATCTATCTCTCCCTCCTAACCCCATTCTCCTGCCATCTCCCCATAACCCCTGACACCAGACCGCTCCTGCCTCCCGCTCAGAGTAACCGCGAATGGAAGTGGGCATAAAGCCAACAATGTGCGCACATCCCCAGAATGAATGGAGATACACGGAACTGCAGATGCTGGTTCACAAGAAATAGAATACAAAGTGCTGGAGTAACTCAGTGGGCCAGGCAGCATCTCTGGAGAATGTGGACAGGTGACATTTCGGGTCAGGACATTTCAGACCCGTCTCCAGACTGTGGAAGGATCCCAACCTGAATTTCCAGAGATATTGCCTGACCCGCTGAGTTACTCCAGTAATGTGTGTGTTTTTTTTTTCTCTCACAGGATGGACATTTAGGAAAGGTGTGAGTCTGACAGTGAGAGTCCTTCGAATGTGTCGGAATGCACCGGGGAACTAATCAATGAATGAGGGTTACACAAAATGCTGGAGAAACTCAGCGGGTGCAGCAGCATCTAAGGAGCGAAGGAGATAGGCGACGTTTCGGGTCGAGACCCTTCTTCAGACTGACTTCAATTAAGTCATTAATCAGCTATCCCTTCCCCTTCTCCCCACTCATGCTGTTACCTGCTTTGCTGGGCCACACAACCCTGAACCGTCACCCTGAGGTTTGTGGCCAGAATCGGGGTTGGAGGTCAGGGGTCATGGTTGGAGGTCAGGGGTCGTGGTTGGAGGTCAGGGGTTGGAGGTCAGAGGTCGGGATTGGAGGCCCGGGGTCAGGGTTGGAGTCAGGGGTTGGGGTTGGAAGTCATGGGTCGGGGTTGGAGTCAGGGGTTGGAGGTCAGGGGTCAGGATTGGAGGCCAGGGGTCGGGGTTGGAGGTCAGGGGTCGGGGTTGGAGGTCAGGAGGTAGGGTTGGGGTCAGGGGTTGGAGGTCGTGGGTCGGGGTTGGAGGCCAGGGGTCGGGGTTGGAGGTCAGGGGTTGGAGGCCAGGGGTCGGGGTTGGAGGTCAGGGGTTGGAGGCCAGGGGTCGGGGTTGGAGGACAGGGGTATCGCAGCATCTGCCCGTGTGTAACATTCAGGAGCTTGTGGACTCCCATGCCGAGGTTTAAATTTTAATGCGGCCGGCTCAATCTTCAAAGAATCCGGCGGGGAAAAAACGCTCATTCGGCAGCTTCCGAGGCAAAACGTTTCCATGGTGATAATTTGCATTCTGTCAAATTCTCCAGTTAATGGGAAAAGATGAATGGGAGAGAGACGGAGAGAAGGGGGAGAGGGAGGAGGGAGGGAGGGAGAGAAGGAGAGAGAGAGAGAGAGATGGGGAGAGAGAGAGGGAGGAAGAGAAGGAGAAAGAAGGTGGGAGAGAGGGTGGGTGTGATGGTGGAGAGAGAGAGAGAGAGAGAGAGAGAGAGAGAGAGAGAGATGGGAGAGAGAGAAGGAGACAGAGAGGGAGACAGACAGAGAGAGAGATGTGAGGGAGAGAAGGGAGAGAAGGGAGAGAGAGAGATGGGAAGGAGAGGAAGGAAGAGAAGGAGAAAGAAGGTGGGAGAGAGGGTGGGTGAGATGGTGGAGAGAGAGAGAGAGAGAGAGAGTCAGAGAGAGAGATGGGAGAGAGAGAAGGAGACAGAGAGGGAGACAGACAGAGAGAGAGATGTGAGGGAGAGAAGGGAGAGAGAGAGATGGGAAGGAGGGAGAGGGAGGAAGAGAAGGAGAAAGAAGGAGGGAGGGAGAGAGGATGGGTGAGATGGTGGAGAGAGAGAGAGAGAAGAAGAGAGAGAAAGGATGAGTAAGGAGGGGGAGGGAAAGAGATGGAGAAGGAGGGAGGGGGAGAGAGGGAGGAAAGGGCGAGGGATTGGGAGAGGGTGGGGGGAGGGATAGACAGAAGGTGAAAGAAAGGAATGCAAAAATGACAAGGAATGAGGAAATGGAGAGACAGAGGTATAGAGGGGGAGAGAGTGTGTGAGGATAGTAGATAGAAATGAGGAAAGGGTGAGGGAGAGCCTGGATGAAAGTGAGAGATAAAGCTAGCGAGGGAGGAAGATAAAGAGAGAGTGAAAGATTAAAAAGAATGAAAGACGGAAGGGAATGGGAAGAAACGGACAGTAACTGAGTTAGCAGTGAGTTACATAGAAACATAGACAATAGGTGCAGGAGGAGGCCATTCGGCCCTTCAAGCCAGCACCACCATTCATTGTGATCATGGCTGATCGTCCCCAATCAATAACCCGTGCCTGCCTTCTCCCCATAAACCCTTGACTCCACCAGCCCCTAGAGCTCTAGTCGAGAGAGAGAGATACGGAGAGAGTGTTGTGGAGAATAAGCTTCACTTGACTGGGATTCAGATCAGTCTTCCACTAAAACTCCATGGATTTCTCCACAGAGGGAAAATTAGGCTAAAATTACCGGCAGGTAGTGAATGTGATAAAGAGAGCAGGAGAGGAAGTCAGAGGTGGAGTAACAGACAAAGAGAGAGCCAGGCAGCGGCACTGCCACAGGGATGTGTGTTCTGTTTAATTTTAATCCGGGAGTGATTTACATTGATAATTATTTAATATCACTTTGGCAAATTAAAATGTGGAAGATTTGGCAATAATTAATGCAATCGTCTCATGAGCATGGGAAAGATTAGACCTCGGATGGCGGGCTTGGCTTTATCTGTCGCAGGAGAAAACTCCATTTAGTGCCACAATGAACGAAGGATGGACGGGAGAGCATTTAAAATGCGACCACTCACGCACACATGCACCACTCCACCCAAGGATACAGTGGAGGTTTGCGAGGATATTGCCGGGACTAGAGGGTGTGAGCTGCAGGGAGAGGTCGAGTAGGCTGGGACTATTCCTTGGAGCACAGGAGGATGAGGGGTGATCATATAGAGGTGTGTAGAATCATGAAAGGAATAGATCGAGAGTCTCTTGCCCAGGTAGGTGAATCAAGAACCAGAGGATCGAGGTTTAAGGTGAAGGGGAAAAGATTTAATAGGAATCTGCAGGGTCATTTTTTAACACAAAGGGTGGTGGGGGTAAGGCAGAGGAGGTAGTTGAGGCAGAGACTATCTCAACGTTTAAGAAACAGACAGGTACATGGATAGTAGACAAAAATGCTGGAGAAACTCAGCGGGTGAGGTAGCATCTATGGAGAGATGGAATGGGTGACGTTCAGTCTGTAAGAAGGGTCTCGACACAAAATTCCTTCGACTATCCCTTCGCTCTATAGACGCTGCCTCACCCGCTGAGTTTCTCCAGCATTTTTTGTCTACCTTCGAATTTTTCCAGCATCTGCAGTTCTTTCTTAAACACAACAGTACATGGATAGGCCAGGTTTGGAGGGATCTGGGCCAAATGTGGGCAGGTGGGACTAGTGTAGCTGGCGATATGTTGGCCGGTGTGAGCAAGTTGGGCTGAAGGGCCTCCTGTTTATACTCTATGACTGTTAGGTGTCTCTATTTTACCTGTTGTTGGCTGGGGATACAGGGAGTATTTCACCACTGCTGGTCCTCCAGCGATGGGCTCAGTATTAGTGTGAACACATGCACAGTAACTAACAGAGAACAATGTGTTCCTGTCTGGCACACAATGGCACGGGCAGCGATTCACTCTATCCGGCACTGCCCACTTTAATTGACTGACTGAAAGATGCAGCTTGGAAAACAGGCCCTTCGGCCCACTGAGTCCGTGCTGGCCACCGATCGCCCGCCCACGCTGGTTCCACATTGCCCCACTTTCCCATCCACTCTCTACACACTGCGGCCCATTTCACAGAGGGCCCGCACGTCTTTGCGATGTGTTTGGAAACCAGAGCACCCGGATGAAACCCGCGCGGTCAGAGGGGGGAACGTGCAAACTCCACACAGACAGCACCCAAGGTCAGGATCAACCCCGAGTCTCTGGCGCTGTGGGACAGCAGCTCCATCAGCTGCAGCTTAAGAGGTCCATGAATGCAACACCATATGGGTAATGTATACTAATCAAAAAATCATTAAGCTGCTCGCATTTGACTGGGTCACCCTGATCCATGTACAAACTGCAGTCTGCTGTGCAATTCCTCTCAGCCGGTGCAACTGCTACTCGGGTGAATGAGGGGCAAGTTGAGAAGAGATGATAAAACAGTTCTGAGAGAGAGAGATAGCGGTGGAAAGGATTGCTTTGCTGATGCTGCTTTCCCTGGTATCTCAGTCACGATTGCGTTGGGGAAGCGTGGCCAGATAATATGGCAAAGGAATTCTTGCCTTCCTGGTGCAAGGACCGGCGCTCGCCTTGAGCAGTCGGCACCGACCGTGTGTCCCTTCCAGCCAAGACTCCTCGCCTGGTGCGGTGGGTGAGGCGGGGGCTCTGCCGGCTGTGCAAACTCAGCACCCGGAGTGCATTGAGTATGAGGCCGAGAGAGAGAGAACAGGACTGGGCGTTGTTGAGTCTAGGACATGAAATCAGGTGGATAGGAATTAGGAGTAGAAAGGGCGGCGCAGCGGGGGAGCCGCTGCCTCACAGCGCCAGACGCCCGGGTTCGATCCTGACCACAGCTGCTGTCTGTACGGAGTTTGCACGTTCCCCCTGTGACCTGCGTGGGTTTTCTGCTGTTTCCCCCCACTCTCCAAAGACATGCGGGTTTGTATGTTAATTGGCTTCAGTAAGATTGTCAACTGTCCCTGGTGTGTAGGATAGAACCAGAGTACGGGGCGATCGCTGGTCGGCACGGACTCGGTGGGCCGAAGGGCCTGTTTCCAGGCTGTATGTCCAAAGTCCGCAGTCTAAAGCCAAAATGCACCATTTTAACTCCTTATTTTGATCTTTTTAG
This sequence comes from Okamejei kenojei, assembly GCA_035221665.1. NCBI lineage: Eukaryota > Metazoa > Chordata > Chondrichthyes > Rajiformes > Rajidae > Okamejei > Okamejei kenojei. The sequence goes on from CM069163.1 coordinate 24,511,143, forward strand.
GCTTGTTTGTATTCGGGTCAAAGTGATAAAATTCTCAAAGCATTAAAGGAAAAACCTCAGGACCAATTGAAAAGTGAATTTTATGCGCAGTAATCCGACGTCGGTCGGGAACCATCCCAGGGATTAGTTGTGAAGTCCGAGGATGTTTGATAACCTCTCCGCAATTAGTGGTTAATGAACCAGTTCAAAGCAATTGAAAATCAAATCGACAAAAAGGTACGCAGCTCCTCGAACTGAGAACCTGCCTGATTTACAGGATGCGGGAGCAGGCAATGGGCCATCGGCTGGGAATGAAGGCAGGTGGAGGGGGAGTCTCCGGGCATTAGCTGGCATTTATATCTCCCTTCTCTACATTGTCACCACCCATCAGCTCGGCCCTGGACAGTGGCTCAGTTAGGGGGCTTGAGTAAACGTTGCGGCTCATCCCGTGAGCAATTACACCGTCTCAAGGGCCCCAGCAGTGATCAGAATTAAAATCACATTTCAAAGGGAACGCTGCAAGGCAAGATTATTGAGATTATCTTTCATCCCTTCCTATCGGATGTGACAGTCAGTTGGCCTCAGCCCCTTGCTTAAGTTGTGGTGTCATTCAGCGCAGGAACAAGTGCATCCATCACTAGTCCTTGCCGGCCTTCAAGTGCCCATACGGTGGGATGCAAGGCCATGAGATCATAACATATAGGAACAGAATTAGGCCATTTGGCTCATCAAGTCTATTGTGCCTTTCGACCATGGCTGATCATTTTTCCCTGTCAACCCCATTCTCATGCCATTACTCCATAACCTTTGACGCTCTGACTAACCAATAACCCGTCAATTTCTACTTTCCTCCTCATCTCCATTCTAAAGGTATGTCCTTTTATTCTGCGGTTATTCTCTCTGGACCTAGGCTCTGCCACTACTTGAAACATCCCGTCCACATCCACTCGATCTAGGCCTTTCAATGTTCGTAATGCACGGTCTTCCATTGGCAAGGTGCTTCAAGAACTGATCCAAATACTTCCTAAATTGGTTTGAGAATTGCTGCCGCCCTCTCTTCCCGAGGCAATGATTTCCAGATTCCAACCAACTCCTGAACAAGGCCATGCTGACTATCCCTGACTAACCCAGGGCAACACGGAGAACTGTAGCAATCTCATCTCACTTTTACATAGGAGGCCATTCAGCCCATTGAGCCAACGCCGTCTCTCACAGCGATCTCATCAACCCCAGAGGTAGAGTTACTGCCTCACAGCGCCAGAGACCCGGGTTCGATCCTGACTACGGGAGCTGTCTGTACGGGATATGTACATTCTCCCCGTGACCTGCGTGGGGTTTTCTCCAGGTAGAGGTCCGGGTTGAGGCTGGGTCCCTGGTGCCGTGAGCCACCTGCACTGTCTGCCACGCCACTGTCTCGTCCGTTCAATCCTTTCCACAAGTTTGCCTTTTACAAACTCGAAGCACGCAGCTTGGCGACTGAATTTCCGACAACTCAAAAGCTCTTCATCAGTCGTGTGGGAGGCTGGAGTCGCCTGAGCCGGTAAAAATGCTTTATAAAGGCAAAAACATTATTTAAAAAAAAAAGAGAATTGAACATAGAAGATTGAGGAAAGGACTCTGGCCACCTCCTGGTGAATTTAATCTCCCTAATGGCTTTACTTTGTTTCTCAGTTTCAAAGAATTAAATGGATTCTTTGAAGACTTAATCCATTGCTGATTAAAGAGTACATTCTCTTTCCAATGAACCCAAGTAATCAATGCATGCTTGATTATCTCACTCTGAAGCAATCTTTCACTCCGCGACTGCTCGTTTATTCACACCGATGCTCACACTGGTGTTGGCCGCCGTTCAATATCCGACTGCAATGAATGGTCGACGATCCTATCGGAAGCCATGAAGACAACTTGAAGCAGTTGCTGCTTCTGCACCGGCTGCCACCCTGGTGAACATACGAGCACTCGGGTATTGAGCTCCAGTCGTGCCCGGCCCACTCAATGCGCTGCGTAATTGTGGACTGAGACACAAGGGCAATCCATCTTCTGCCCCCAGCCTCCCATCACCGGGCATACAACTCTCCCTGCCGAGTGAAGGCGCCAGCAACAGAAATGCTGGAAGAACTCGAGCCAGCACTCGAGTTGCCGCCTCACAGCTCCAGAGTCCCGGGTTCGATCCTGACCGCGGGTGCTGTCTGTATGAAGTTTGTCCGTTCGCCTCGTGATCTGCGTGGGCTTTCTCCGGGTGCTCCCGTTTCCTCCCACACTCTCCGAAGACGTGCAGCTTCATCGGCTATTTGGCTTGGTAAACATAGTAAATTGTCCCGTGTGTGTGTGTGTGTGTGTGTGTGTGTGTGTGTGTGTGGTAGTGTTAATGTGCGGGGTTCGCTGGCCAGCACGGACTCGGTGGGCTGAAGGGCCTGTTTCCACGCTGTATTTCCAAACTAAATTAAAACATCTCAGCCAGGAGCGCCAGCAATATTTTCTTTTGACTCTCACAACAGCCTGGGATAAATCCCGGCCCTGGCGGCATCGATCTTGAAGCCCTACTCTGTATTTATGAAGGTCTGCACTAGACTTTCACCTACTCCTTCATTCAACCGTACAAATTGGAACTGTTTACTATACGAATACTGATGATAACTATTTATTTAGGAACCTTTGGCTCCAGGCACAGAATGTCCGTTACCTCCAATTCCCCCATTGTTTCCTGAGTTAAGGGCCTGTCCCATTTTCACGACCTAATTCACGACCTTTTTTACTCGTGGACATTTTTCATCAGGCTAGAAAACGCCCCGACCTACTTGATGCCACCAGTACCTACGACTAGCATCACGACCTGCTACGACCTACCTACGACCTCCTACAACCTCGTGACGACCATGCTGCGAGTATGAGTCAAGGGCAAACTCGGCAGAGGTCGTGAATTAGGTCGTGAAAGTGGGACAGGCCCTTTATTCTTTTCCCTTACTATACTAAACTCAACTCATTCCCCCCCCCCCAACTCTCCCAGATCACTCCTTTCACCCATCATGTTTTCAGAAAGATTTAAAACAGTTATTTTCATTAAAGTTAGACATAAAGATTTTGTGCTAAATTGCATTGGATTCCTCCCAGTATCAATACCATAAACCAGCTCCATGCTATCTGGTTGATCTGCTTATTTACTTTAGTTTGGTTGAGCGACCCAGCATGAAACAGGCCCTTCGGCCCATCAACGCTACCTCTATTACAAATGGTGATCCCATGATGGCTGAGTCACCAGAAGAACCAAACAACGCTCACCTTCTTACTTTAGACTTTAGGGATATGGCTTGGAAACAGGCCCTTCGGCCCACTGAGTCCATGCTGGCCAGCCTGTACACTAACGCTGCCCTACACACTAAGGGACAAACTACAATTTTACCGAAGTCAATTAACTTACAAACCTGTACGTCCTTGGACGTGTGGGAGGAAACCGGAGCTCCCGGAGAAACCCACGCAGGGCACGGGTGAACGTAGAAACTCTGCGAAGACAGCACCAGCAGTCAGGATCGAACCCGGGTCTCTGGCGCTAGACGGCAGCAACTCTACCGCTGTGCCACCGTGCCACCCTGATCTAGACAGGTCCCTACAATTTAACCTAATGGAATGAGTGAAGAAATCCGGGCTACACCTGTACATTTACAATTTCTGGTGGAGTTCTGAAACAGAGCTCTGGGCTCTATCGAGAAGCGATGTTTGGACCTGGTGACTGTCTCTGGCCAGTGGGCTGAGGCAGGGGGCGGGTGGCACCAACGTGTGTCCGGTGCCTCGCTCTCTGTGGGGAGGGCAGCACGCCAGCCTCCCGTGATGCCGGGCCATGAGGACAACACGGGTGCACTTGTGGAGCGGAGGCGCGCTACTCCTGCCCAGCTCCTTATCATCTCTCAGCCTCTCTGCTGTTGGGATGTCAGGACTGTCTTATGAAGAAAGACTGGATAGATCGGTTTATACTCTCTGGAATTTAGGAGATTGAGAGGGAATCTTATAGAAACTTACAAAATTCTTAGGGTTTGGACAGGCTAGATGCAGGAAGATTGTTCCGATGTTGGGGAAGTCCAGGACAAGGGGTCACAGCTTAAGGATAAGGGGGAAATCCTTAAGACCGAGATGATTTTTTTCACACAGAGAGTGGTGAGTCTCTGGAACTCTCTGCCACAGAGGGTAGTTGAGGCCAGTTCATTGGCTATATTTAAGAGTGAGTTGGATGTGGCCCTTTGTGGCTAGGGGATGTATGGAGAGAAGGCAGGTACGGGATACTGAGTTGGATGATCAGCCATGATCATATTGAATGGCGGTGCAGGCTCGAAGGGCTGAATGGCCTACTCCTGCACCTAATTTCTATGTTTCTATGTTGTTGGAAACATTGTAAAGGGGCGGCGCGGTGGCAAAGTCGCTGCCTCACGGCGCCAGAAACCCGGGTTCGATCCTAACTACGGGTGCTGTCTGTACGGAGTTTGCACGTTCTCCCTGTGACCCGCGAGGGGTTTCTCCAGCTGGTCTGGTTTCCTCCCACACTCCAAAGACAGACACACCTGCAGGTTAATTGGCTTCGGTAAAATTGCCAATTGTCCGTAATCGGAGAGTGCCAGTGATCGCCGGGCGGCGTTGACTGAGTGGGCCGAAGGGCCTGTTTCTCTCTGCGCTGTATCTCTCTCCACACCCAGTTTTTACGGCCCTCTTTACAATGGATTTGAGTTTAGTTTTAGTTTGAATTTAGTTTATTTTCAGGTGTACCGAGGTACAGTGGGAATCTTTCCGGGGTCTGGATTATGGGGGGCGGGCGGACCAGGCGGGACGCAGATACCACCCCCGGCAGAATCCACCGCACCGCTTCCTCGGCCGCTGCCGCCGACGCCACCGCCGGCTGTGCCCTTGGCCGCCGCGTCCACCACCACCACCTGTATTGGGCTATTGAGACCCTGGAGCTTTGTCGCTTTGGGCAGGTCAAGGCTTTGCTTTAATGTTGCTGCTGAGAAAAGGCACTTCTCTATCAGTGGGCTCCTCGCTCAGCCGAAATGTTATTGCTGGCTCTCTCCACAAGAAATACCATCGATTACATAAGTTCATTATGTTCATAAGCTGCAGGTGCAGAATTAGGCCATTCGGCCCATCTAGTCTCCTCCGACATTCGATCATGGTTGACCAATCTCTCCCTCTCATGCCCATTGTTTGGAGTGTCGTGTGCAGTTTTGGTCTCCAAATTTGAGGAAGGACATTCTTGCTATTGAGGGAGTGCAGCGTAGGTTCACCAGGTTAATTCCCGGGATGGCGGGACTGTCATATGCTGAGAGAATGGAGCGGCTGGGCTTGTACACTCTGGAGTTTAGAAGGATGAGAGGAAATCTAATTGAAACATATAAGATTATTAAGGGTTTGGACATCCTAGAGCAGGGGTGGAATGCTGAATTAAGTTAGCTGTAATCTAATAAGACCGCATCAAATAAACTTCAATTAGATGTACTTCAAAATGTACATTATTTTGTTAAAATAGCCCTCATGACTTACTAATGTTTTAATTGTGGCCGTCAAAAATAAAAGGATTTGTTCTACAAAATTTGGATTCATTCAAATGGCCGCACTTAATGGCCTAGAAGGCCACAGGCTCCCCACCCCTGTGCTAAAGGCAGGAAACAGTTCAGAACCTGGGGCCACGGTTTAAGAATAAGGGGTAAGCCATTTAGAACAGAGATGAGGAAACCCTTCTTCACACAGAGAGTTGTGAGTCTGTGGAATTCTCTGCCTCATAGCGGAGTCAGGTGATATGGGGAGAAGGCAGGAACGGGGTACTGATTGGGGATGATCAGCCATGATCACATTGAATGGTGGTGCTGGCCCGAAGGGCTGAATGGCCTCCTCCTGCACCTATTGTCTATTGTCATTCTATTGCCTTCTCGCCATAACCCCTGACACCCGGACTGATCAAAGTAAGAATAACACATTCATTCATTGTAAATTAATAAATAGGGAAAAAATGGTCTCTGGGGCAGCCGTTCAACTCAAAGCCCTGTGGTTGTGCATCAAGTTAGCCTCTAATGTTGTAACAATGTTAAAGGAGAAGTGAAAGCCTGGGATTTGTAAATGAATCTGGATCCAGTGTGCAGGAAAGAGGTTAGAGAGACTTCAGTGTTTCCATTCAACCACCTGGTGCCAAACAGGATGGTGGGGAATAACAAGCGGCCAGAAGCACGAGTGTGACAAACATGTTGTTGGTGTGTGTTCGTGCTCGACAGGTGAATGGGTTCGCAGCGGGCCAGAGGCAACAAATGATGTCACGCAGCGGAGCTCCGGGAGCTCTCTCCCCGCGGGGAGCCTGTGACTTCACCGCGTTAAATTAAACTGGCAATTGTTCTCAGGCTGAACGCGCGCACCAGTCTCACCAAACAAGTGCCGGCTCCACGAGGGAGTTCCCAACCGCCTACTCTTGGCATATTTCCGTTACAGTCCCACCAGGTTCAAGAATAAATTCTTCCCCACAACCCCCATCTGGTTAATTGTACATGGATAAGATAGGCTTGGAGGGATATGGACCAAACGCAGGCAGGTGGGCCTGGTGTAGATGGGACATACATGTTGGCCGGTGTGGGCAAGTTCAGATTCAGATTCAAAACCTTATTGTCACAGTGCAGTGTACAAGTGCAGAGACAACGAAATGCAGTCAGCATCTCGCCCGGACGTGCGAACACAGAATGATGGAACATTCTTGGGCAAGTTGCGCTGAAGGGCCCGTTTCCACGCTGTAAGACTCTATGATTCTGCGACTCTATTACACGACACTAACCGTAACTGTGAACGTCTATGGTTGACTTTGGTCGCACTAAGGACTTTAGCTTTTATTTTGCAGGAGTACTGTGATTATAAATTTATAAATTTAATGATTGAAAAAAAATTGGATGATGCTATATTTTCGGAGTCAATGATTTAACCCCCCCCCCCCCCCCCAACACCGCAAAGCCCTTCCACAATGTACAAAACACAAGCCAGGAGCGTGACGGGTGAGTGCCCACTAGCCGGGGTGAGCGCAGCTCCAACAGCGGGGCGTCACGGTGGCTTCCTCGCAGCGCCAGAGACCTGGCTTTTATCCTGACTACTGGTTACTGCCTGTACGGAGTTTGTACGTTCTCCCGGTGACCTGCGTGGGTTTTCCCTGGGATCCCCGGTTTCCTCCCACACTCCAAAGATGTGCCGGTTTGTCGGTTAATTCATTTTGGTAAAAATTGTACATTGTCCCTAGTGTGTAGGATAGTGTTAGTGTGTGGGGGTCGCTGGTCGGCGCTGGTCGACTAAGTGGGCCCAAGGCCATCCTCCATGCTGTATCTCTAAACTGAACTCACAATATACTCCACACCACCCAGGACAAAGCAGTCTGCTCGATTGTCATTCCATCAACCACCTAGACGGCACAGAGAGCGTTGGCAGAAGGCCCATTCCCAGTAAGTACTGTTCGATGCTCCAAGCAATCATTCCATCCATGCACGGTGGCTGTAGATCATTCTAAAAAACAAAACTCATTGTTATCACTCTCCTTGGATACTCCGCCATCACCTTCCAAAAACACACAAACTGGACCAACAGCGCAAGATCAACATGTATGGTTCTCCTCTAAGTTGCACACCACTTTGACTTGGAAGTATATCACAGGTCTTCATTATCACTGGGTCTAAATCTTGAGGGGGAAGATTTGAGAGGAATGTGAGGGGCAACTTTTTCCACACAGAGGGAGCTGGGCATATGGAACGAGGTGCCGGAGGGAGTAGTTGAGGCATGTGCAATAAGATATTTGGACTGATACTGGTTTTAGACAGATTTAGGTGGCTACGGGCCAAAGCGCAGGGAAATGGGACTAGTTTAGATGAGGCACCGTGGCCGGCATGGAAGAGTTGGGCCGAACGGCCAGTTTCTGTGCTGTACGAATCTATGTGGAATTCTCTCCACTGAAGTTGTAACACAGTGAGACCCAACTCACGAATACAATTAAAGAAGTTACGAGATGAGGCCAGGACCCGAAGGCCTGAACTACAGGACAGGGAGAGGTTAAGCAGGCTACAACTTTATTCCTTGGCGCGCAGGAGGATGAGGGGAGATCTTTTTCGAGATGTGCAAAATCATGAGGGGAATAGATCAGGTAAACGCACTAAGTCTCTTGCCCAGAATCGAGAACCGGAGGACATTGGTTTAATGTGAGGCGGGAAAGATTTAATAAGAACCCGAGGGGTAACGTTTACTCACAGAGGGTGGTGGGTGTATGGAACGAGCTGCCAGGGGAGGTAGTTGAGACAGGTACTATGGCAACGGTTAAGAAACATTTGGACAGGTACATGGAGAGGGCAGGTTTAGAGAGATGTGGGCCAAACGCAGGCAGGTGGGACTAGTATAGATAGGACGTGTAGGTCAGTGTGAGCACGTTGGGCTGAAGGGCCTGTTTCCTCACTGTGTGACTTCATGACTATAAGTAAAGAGGTTCCTAACCACCAGAGTAGGACAAAGGTCTACGATCACACCACACCCAGCTGGCAATGGTGGCAAGCAACCAACAGGAGAAGAGGCTTCCTCTACATTCATCCTCAGTGTAGATGGAGATCAGAGGCTTGTGTGGAGAGGACTATGCTGAACTCTTTGCAGATATATTTCGCTGAAGTGTGGAGGGAATTACCCCACAGCTCCAAATCCCTGCCTCCCCTCCCTCCCGCAAGATTCCCATCGCCCATCGCGGAAGAAGCTGATTCTAAGGGACTTTGTAATATGTCATCCGCAGCGCTGACAGCCGGTGTTGGCTTCCCTAGCACTGCGCTGCCATGTCATAATTCGTAGCCCGAGATCGACAGTTTCTTTCCCAATGATATAAAAGGAAATGGGGCCAAGGGAGACAGATGAAATAAGACATCAGCTGTGAGTTTGTTGAATGGCAGCAAAGGCTTGGCTGCACAATCTCCAGGTGTTATTATCTCCTGCTGCAACATTAGCCTAGTGTCGTTTAGTTTCGAGATACAGCACGGAAACAGGCCCTTCGGCCCGCCGAGTCCCTGCTGCCCAACGATCCCCGCACACTAACATTATCCACAAGACTTGGGCCATTTTTTTACAATTTTACCAAACCAATTAACCTACAGGCCTGCAGATCTTTGGAGCGTGGGAGGAAACCGGAGCACCCGGAGAAAACCCGCGCGGGTCACGGGGAGAACTCTATACAGAGAGCACCTGCAGTCAGGATCGACCCGGGTCTCTGGAGCTCCATATTTTGCTAACAGCCTTACAACTTTCGCTTTGTGTTCCTTCAATTCTGGAGAAACTCAACGGGTCAGGCAGCATCGCTGGAGAAAAGGAATGCGTGACGTTTCGGGTCGAGACCCTTCCTCAGTTTCGTTTAGAGATACAGCGCGGAAACAGGCCCCGTTCTTTGCACGTCCTTGGAGCGTGGGTCGAAACCAGAGCACCCGTTGAAAATCCACGGAGAACGTACAAACTCCGTACAGACAGCACCCGGAGTCAGGATCGAACCGGGATCTCTGGCGCTGTGAGGCAGCGACCTCACTGGTGCACCACCGTGCCGCCCGGAATATTGAGCATTCCTGTCAAGATTGTAACTTCTGCACCACCCTCCCTCATCCTCCCTACTTTCTCCCTCTCTCCCGACCTACAGACTCATTTCTCAGCATGTTGCAGGTCACCCATATTTTTTGAAAATTGTAGTTGCCAGAGAAACGGCAGACATTGGATTGCTTTTCTGCACGAGAGACACGCGATAAATGGAAGTTGATGGATTTGTTTGGAGTGCTACGCTGGCAGGAGCAGCAACAATGATCACATATCAATTCCACTGCTGCAACCTTTCGAGGTCAATATCCCAAGGGCAGTAGTTGTGGGATTTTATCTCCGCTAAATACAGAAATAACTGGGAGGTTACTGCTGAGTCTCGTTGATATTTTGAACTGTCATGGTGAGGTGGCAGAAACAAGGAGCAGAAACTTAAGTTTGACCTTGGCATCAAGAGACAAGATCCCCCACCCCCCCCGTTCACAAAGGACTGGGGAGACCCCTGCCTCTCATTGGCAAAAGCAAGTGGCAAGTCAACCTGCGAGTCTTGCAGATGCCAGGTGTAATGAAGGAGTACAACTTCTTCTCTGCCCCACAAAACATTCCTGGCAAGTTCCCACTGCACCATCCTATCGAACCTTCAGGTTAGACACTGATCTCTCTCTCTGCATTGTGATGGCACAGATCTGAGTGAAGACCTGTCCACTTACATGAGTTCATACGTTCTAGGAGCAGAATTAGACCATTCGGCCCATCAAGTGTACTCCACCTTTCAATCATGGCTGATCTATCTTTCACTCTCGACCCCATTCTCCTGCCTTCTCCCCATATCCCCCGACACCCGTACCATTATAGAATCTGTCTATCTCTGCTTTAAAAATATCCATTCACTTGGCCTCCACAGCCATCTGTGGCAATGGAATTCCACAGATTCCCCACCATCTGACTAAAGAAATTCCTCCTCGTCTCATTCCTAAAGGAATGTCCTTTAATTCAATCTATGACCTCTGGTCCCAGACTCTCCCACCAGTGGAAACATCCTCTCCACATCCACTCTATCCAAGCCTTTCACTATTCGGTAAGTTTCAATGAAGCCCCCCCCCCCCCCCCCCCGTCCTTCTAAACTCCAGCGAGTACAGGCCCAGTGCCGTCAGACGTTCATCATATGTAAACTGGTGTAAACATATGTACACTTTGTCCCATCGAACACTCCTAGAAACTCCACCATTTGATGTTTCCCATCTGCAGGTTACAGATGGTTCACGTCAAAGTTCCATGTATCAACTTGGTGGGTTGAGATTTATTACCTACGTAGAATGGTTAAGTAGGAGTGGTTATGGGAAGAAGTGACAAAGGTGGTCGCATTTTATGTAGGACTTTGATAGAGCAAAAGTGGACAACTATGTCCACCGGAAGGTTAGAAGCTACAGTTCACAGAGTGTAGATGGGGTGAAGGTTGCAACCTTCACGTGGTCCGCCCTGTTTCGACTAATGCAATCAACTCGACGTGAACAAACAGAAGATCAAATAGAGCAAGTTGTCCGCCATCTTTAGGCTGTGCACGCCACACGACAGAAGAGATAGTGTAGATGAATGGCAAAGAGCCAGAGGAGAGATGACAATTTCTTTAACACAGAGAGGTATAAAGGTTCGAATGAACAGTCGATCAGAAATAAATGTTGAAAGGGATTTGGATAAATAATGAAGGGAGAAATGTTCAGGGTGTGTGAGTGGGGCTAATTGAAACGCTCTCTCAAAGTGCTGGTTCAGTGCCAGCGAGGGGACGGGCCTTCGATGATGATGTTGATGAGTGGGTGTGAGAGGTTGCTGTTCCAGGCTCATCATCCAGCAGCTGAAGGAACATTTTTGCTAAAGGCTTTCGCCACAACACAAGGAGCGAAGGATTCACAGCACATCATTGGACTCCTTTTAATGATAAAATAGAAAGAGGGAAGTACAGAGGTTGAGTTTAACAGTCGCACCGTTCCCTTCTAACAACAGTCAATAGCAGCACAAGCCGACCTCTGCCTTCATTGATAGTTGTGGAAATAAAATTCAAAGACACGCACACACACACGCACGCGCGCACACACACACACACACGCACGCGCACACACGCACACACACGCACGCGCACACACACACACACGCACGCGCGCACACACACACGCACGCGCACACACACACACACATGCACGCGCGTGCATGCACACACACACACACACGCACACACACACATGCATGCGCGCACACACACATGCACGCACACACACACACGCACGCATGCACGCACGCGCACACACACACACACACACACACGCATGCACGCGCGCACACACACACACACACGCACGCGCGCACACACACGCGCACACACACATGCACGCGCGTGCACACACACACACACGCACGCATGCACGCGCACACACACACACACACACACGCACGCATGCACGCGCACACACACGCACACACGCACACGCGTGCACACACGCACGCACAAATACACACACACACACTGACAACAGATGGACACACACTGACAACAGATGGACACACACTCACACTCATAAACAGCAGTCATGTGGAGATTCATGCACACACACATACACACACTCACATACACAAATAATAGTATGTGTATACACACGCACGCACTCGTATGCATATAGACACACATACACACACGCACACGCACACGCATTAATAAAGATATGTAGGGGCCCTCCCCAATACATGCATAAACATTCAAAGACACATATGCGCACACATAAACACGCACACACATAGATACACACACACACACACGCACACACATGCACACAGCACAGAAAAAGTAATGGGCACACATAAGTGACTGAGATATACACACACTAAATACACAGACACACTCACCCCTCATTCACACAAATGCACTGTTTTTGCAAAGGAATTAAACCATATTCTAGCAGCTGATAACTGTAGGATTCACTAATGTGATGATGACATGGTTTGGCCGTCCGCACCTTAATGATGGGCTGAAGATGAAACTTCTACAAGTAGCCCTGGGTTGACCTTCAGAACCAAACCTTAAAATACCAGGTGCTATGATGGAAAAAAGTACTCCAAGTTAATGACGTCTAAATATGATGCACCTCACGTTGCAATATCAACACACATTTGTTAAATGGGCTATAACAATGTGCCACTGACAAGCCGTGACACATAATTCACGATATGACTCACTTAATGCAGAAACCAGTTTTTCGACAATTACATCTCTTCACAATAAATAGCAACCTCCTCCCCAGTGATGATGATGAGGCAGCTCTGTAAGTTTGCAGCAGGTAACAATGAGAGGCAAATCCAGCCAGTCCTATAGTCCCATCCGGTAGGTTCTTCCCGCTCCTTTGGTAGTGGGTTATTGGTTGCAACCGGCCTTTGTCACCGTCTCTCCCCCCCAGGTGCTGGGGCTGGGTGGTGAGGGGGAGGTAGACAGGGCGTGAGGCTTCATCATCCTGCCTGCCTTCCTTCCCCTTACATCGGCGGGAGTATCGGAGAAAGATTGATCAATGGGCACGGATGCCCCGTGCGCGTCAGCTGGGATCGTTGTTCAGGACCCGCTCCCGGTTCGATTCCCACCACGGATCCCTTGGTTTGGTGGGAAACCGCTCGGGTGCCCCCCCCCCCCACCTCCCCCAACGTTTGAGGCGACAAATGGAGGGGGGGGGGTGAGGTGAGAAGTGGGGGGTTGAGGTGAGAAGGGGGGGGGGGGTGAGAGGGGGGGGTGAGGTGAGGAGGGGGGGTGAGGTGAGGAGGGGGGGGGGGTGGGGTGAGGAGGGGGGTGGGTGAGGTGAGGAGGGGGGAATGGAGTGGGAATAGAGTGGGGAGAGTAAAACGTGGAGTTAGTAGGTGAGGGGAGAGATGAAGTGAGGGGAGAGCGGACAGAAGGGCAAGGAACGGGCCCTGGAGGCAAGATCAGGAAGGGTGGGGAGGCAGAGGGATAGGCTGGAGGGTGAGAGGGGTAGAAGGGAGGGTCGGGAAAAGTGGGTGAGATGAATGGATGGAGCTCCCAGATGGGGGAAAGCATTGCAAGAGGGAGAGATGGGGGTGGGGGGGGGGGGGGGGGGGGGGGGGGGGGGGGGGGGGGGGGGGGGGGGGGGGGGGGGGGGGGGGGGGGGGGGGGGGGGGGGGGGGGGGGGGGGATGGAGAAGGGGAGGACAGAGAAGATGAAGGACTAGGAGAAGGATGGACAGGAAAGTGTCCATTCCTGGTTGATTCCGACTCCAGTTCTTGTTGTATTGGGAATCAGACAAAGTCACTGTTTCACAAGAAGCTCTCTCACGCAAGGAGAATAACCTAGACAGTCAATTATGCTAAGTGTTGTTTCTACAGAATATATATATACCTGTACACCTCTACAGATCTATATATCTCTATATGGACTGCGCCGCCGTATAAATGAAGGCGAGTTTTAGAATTCGTCGGACTTTATGATGTGAAAGAGGGTGACGTTGTACAGGACCTGGTGGCCATTGTTCCAGGTGTACAGGGCTCTGTCCTTGGGATTGTAATCCAGCATGGAGATGTGGGAGTACTGGTTGTGGAACTGGATGTCGGTGTACTCGTAGGTGGAGGTGTTGGTGTTGTAGGAGTAGTAGACCTTGGCGCCGCCCAGGTGGGAGTTGGTCATGTAGAGGGTGCCGCAGATCATGAAGGTCTCGCCCGCGCTGCGCTTGGGGTAGCCCGTGTTCCAGCTGCGCACCACCTCCAGCGTCACCAGGTCCAGCTTGCTGATGACGATGTTGCCCGCGTTCTGGTTGGTGGCGTAGACCGCCCACAGGCCCCCCTCGTCCACCATCAGGTCGATGTCGGAGTGGCCCCCCCAGGAGTAGGGGTACACGTTGTTGTAGCCGGCGTAGTCCAGGCTGCGCTGGCTCAGCAGCCGCTCGCTGGGGATGTGGAACTTGATGATGATGTGGCTCTGGTACTTGTTGAAGTACAGGGTCTGGTTGTAGACCACCTGCCCCGTGCCCGACCAAGGGTGGGGCAGCCGGTGCACCGTGAAATTGTCCGTGCTCGTGAAGTCCTGCAGCGACTTGTACACCCGCACAAAGCGGTTGTTGTGGTAACCATCCATGTAATAAACCTGGGGGTGGGGAGGGGGGAGATAAAGACACCATCAAGATGCATTCATCATTGCCTGCAGCTCAATGTGGAGCCGAACCTCCCTCCTGTAGGCACGGGGCAAAACCAGGCAGGAGCGGCTACCATTGACAAAGGGTTTTACTGGGTAACTGAATGCCCTTCACCTTTATCCACCTCTCACTCCCCAAGTCAAATCCCCCACTCACCTGTATCCACCTCTCACTCCCCAAGTCAAATCCCCCACTCGCCTGTAACCACCTATCACTGGCCACCCACAATAGACCTATATTCTATTGTCCATCCCGCTAACCTGTATTCACCCATCACTTGTGGAATTCTCTGCCTCAGAGGGCGGTGGAGGCGGGTTCTCTGGATGCTTTCAAGAGGGAGCTAGATAGGGCTCTTAAAAATAGCGGAGTCAGGGGATATGGGGAGAAGGCAGGAACGGGGTACTGATTGGGGATGATCAGCCATGATCACATCGAATGGCGGTGCTGGCTCGAAGGGCCGAATGGCCTACTCCTGCATCTATTGTCTATTGTCTATTGCCAGATCAAATCCCCCTCACCTGTATTGGAGTGTGGGAGGAAACCAGAGCTCCCAGATAAAACCCACACAGGTTACGTAGAGAATGAACAAACTCTGTACAGACAAGCACCCATAATCAGGATCAGACCCGGGTCCCACTCCACCGTGCTGCCCTTCACTAAACTAAACTAAAATGCCAGAGCGCAGAATATATTTTCTCAGCATTGTAGTGTAACAGTTCCAGAGATGTTCTATAACCGCAACCAGGTAGATTGGAAGATCGAGACTGGACCCGAGTTTATGGAAGGATTGTTCAGAAGTCAGATGACAGATTGCGGACAGTTCACGTGGCTGGGAATGATTAGATGGTGGGCTCAGCTGGATACTATTACAGCTGAAACCATTAGAACAGCTGGATATTAAACTATGGCCATAGGGACCTAGTACTGTGTCAGGAAGTTTTCACTCAGAACTAAATATAAGTAACGAGAGATCTATGTGCAGAGCGCCTGATTACTATACACGTAAGATCAATATGTGCACGGTCTCGTGTGTTTGCATCACATCTGCTGTAAGTTCTACCCTAAAGGAAATTGGACCAGGCATTTGCAGCTAGGATTTACACTTGCACTACAGCTAACTTCTTCCAGCATCATTCGGGCATGAAATTAGAAATGGAAAGGACGACTGACAATCTGGAATTTATATTTTAAAACTCTCGGCCCAACAGTGTCCAGCCTTGCGGGAAGCGGTTATACAGCGAGGATTAAAGTATCTGGGACACCAATGTTTTGCTTTCCGAATGCGGCTGGCTGAATCGTTGCTGGGTCATTCAGTGCATGGCGATTGCGGGAAATCGCCATGAATGCACCTTGCATTCGCTGCATTGGGGCGAGCATTAGGGTGAGCATTGGGGCGAGCATTGGGGCGAGCATTGGGGTGAGGGGATATGATGGCAGACGTGCAGTGTTTCTCCCTGTCCACTTCAGTACCCCTCCATTGCAACTGCGGCACTGTATTTTTGTTTAGAAATACAGAGCGGAAACAGGCCCTTTGGCCTCCCGAGTCCGCACCGACCAGCGATCGATCACTCTATACATCATCCTACGTACACTGGGGCCAATGTTACAATCTTACTGAAGTCAATTAACCTACAATCCTGTACGCCTTTGGAGTGTGGGACGAAACGGAATCACCCGGAGAAAACCCATGTGATCACAGGGAGAACGTGCTAACTCCATACAGACAGCACCCGTAGTCAGGAGAGAACCTGGGTCCCTGGCGCTGTAGGGCAGCAAGTCTAACGCTGCGCCCCCATACCGACTGTACTGTAAGGCCATGCAGGGGGGAGTTTAAGGCACTGCCTCACTTCCCAGTGACCAGGGAAGGGATGACCTGGCAGCTTCAGGCTTGGCACCCAGGGAAACACATGGAGGATATTCTATAGAGTCACCCGTTGGCCCCAACGTGCCCACGTTTTAATGCAGCAAATCAGGGAGAAACACGCTCACAAATGGATACATGGATACATGGACGAATGAATAAGTTTATTGGCCACGTATTCACATACAAGGAATTTGCCTTGGTGCTCCGCCCGCAAGTGACAACATGACATTGGTGACATACATTTCACCAATTTAACATTTTTTGTGGGTTACCAAAATGGGTTTAAGGGCTAAATAAATAGAATGAGGATACTTCGCAATTGTGGGAATGGTCATATGATGAGCCAAATGCAAAGTGCTGGAGGAACTCAGCGGGTAAGTCAGCATCTGTGAAGGGAATGGACAGACGGGATCCTTCTTCCTGCTCGCCTGCTGTGGTTGCCTAAGCTGGATACTGTAGAGAATTCATCAGAAAAACTGGATCATTGAGCTTTTTCTACAGAGACCCTGCACAGTATCAGAAAGATTTCACTCAACTAGTAATGTAACTAGAAATCTAAAGTGCACCTGATTAATATGTACATAACTTCACTTTGTGCATGTTTTAATGGGTGATTTGTCTACATAAAATGACACACTGAAATTGGGTCAAATCCAATTCATCAGTAAGAGTACCTATTCGGATCTCCCCACCCGAATTTAAAAAAACATCGATAGTACATAAGGGCTAACATAAATAAAATGTCCTTCATAACTCAGGAGTTCCCCGAATGCTCTTCGGTGTAATCACCATTGTGATCTAGAAAGCACGGCCGACAATTTGTAGACAGGACGGCCTCCAGAACAGCAAGGAAATGAGTTTGAGGTAATTTAATTTGCCACATTGCTTAAGGTGTGAACATTGGATGTGATCTTTTACTCCCGCTCTGGGGAGCAGGCGGGATTTCAGAAAACACAATTAATAGCGGTGGCACAGCTGGTGGAGTTACTGCCTCACAGCGCCAAAGATCCCGGTTCGATCCTGACCTCGGGTGCTGTCTGCACGGAGTTTGTACGTTCCCCCCGTGACCGCGTGGGTTTCCTCCAAGTGCTCTGGTTTCCTCCCACATCCCAAAGACGTGCGGGTTTGTAGGTGAATTGGCCCTGCTAGTGTGTAGGGAGTGGATGAGAGAGTGGGGTAGCATGGAGCACTGAACTGGTGATCCATGGTTGGCATGGACACGATGGGCTGAAGGGCCTGTTTCCATGCTGTATCTCAAACCTAGTCAACTAATGATAAAGGATTCCAGCGGAGCGATATTGAGGAATTTTGCAGAGGATGAAATCTCTGGCTTTGCAGTTGAGCAATGGGGAGGAAAGCTTAGAACCGCACCACGCCATCGATGACAGACACAAAAAGCTGGGGCAACTCAGCGAGTCAGGCAGCATCTCTGGTGAGAAGGAATGGGTGATGTTTCGGGTCGAGATGGTTTGGACAGTGGGGCAGAGAAGGGACAAACAGAAATGAATGCAGAGAAGCAGGTGGAATAGGGTGAGGCCGTGTAGCGGAGGAGTAAGAGGGAGGAGACGTGCGCAGGTAATTAAAGGAAGCTGGACATCTTAACAAGGTGGTTATGGAGGATGCTGCTGTGGTAGCAGAGAGAAAGAATATAGTGGAGAATTGATACTAAAACTGCACAGATCCTTTCCAGATTACAACGAGACCCTAACAGTTCACAACTTAGAAATGCATGGGTACATGGATACTTGGGTACATGGATAGTAAAGATTTAGAGGGATATGGGCTAAATGTAGGCAGGTGGGACTGGTGTAGATGGGGCATCTTGGTCAGCAGGGGCAAAGCTGAGCCCAAATACCTGTTTCTGTGCAGTGTGCATCGATGGCTAAATCTACTGGATCTGGAAACGTGAAGTATAAAGTAAGTAATTCCTTCGCGATGGTGCAGTCAATAGAGCCGCCCGCAATGCTGAATGTCAAAGCCCTGCTTCTGGTATCTTTCACACCTTTAACTCACTCTTGACATTTAGCTATTTGGCCCAATTAGTCCAATTAGTTCAAGTCCAATCCACCAAACACAAAATCAATAAAGAAAGCAAAATTGTGAATGTGTTTCCTGGTCTGCCTCCCGACAAACCGCTGACAACGTTAACTCAAGCAACACATTTACAAACTGGATGAATGAAAGGAAAACATGATTAGCATAACTCGATGTTGGCCCATTGTGCTTAGAATATCCTGCACTTAATTCCTTAGACCACCAGCCAACCAAGATACTCAAGGCCAGAGATCCTCCGAGGCTGAATCTGCAGCTATATTTTTCTACTTTATTTCACGTATTTTTATGTTCATTTAATAATTAATTATTATCTATTATTAATTGTAAATTATTATTCATTGTTATTATTATATTAACATTTTATGTATCATTTAGTTCCAGAATAAAGAGGAGGTCACTCTCTTAAGGGCCTGTTCCACTTTCACGACCTAATTCACAACCTTTTTTACTCGTGGAGGTTTTTCATCAGGCTAGAAAAACGCCCCGACCTACTTAATGCCACGAGTACCTACGGCTGGCATCACGACCTACCTACGACCTCCTACGACCTACCTATGACCTCCTACGACCTACCTACGAACTTTCTGCGAGTATGAGTCAAGGGCAAACTCGGCAGAGGTCGTGAATTAGGTCGTGAAAGTGGGACAGGCCCTTTAGGGATCTCTCCGTCATTTCCTCCAGCTTTATACACCTCATAAGATCATAAGTGATAGGAGCAGAATTAGGCCATTCGGCCCACAAGTCTACTCCGCCATTCAAACATGGCTGATCTGTCTCTCCCTCCTAACCCCATTCTCCTGCCTTCCATAGCCCCTGACATCCGTACTAATCAATAATCTATCTATCTCTGCTATATAAATATCCATTCCTTCTCTCTAGAGATGCTGCCTGTCCGGCTGAGTTACTCCAGCTTTTTGTGTCTATCTTCGGTTTAAACCAGCATCTGCAGTTCCTTCCTACATATTCCCTTATCATGTATCTATACTGTAACTGCACCGATTGTAATCATGTGTTGTCTTTCCACTGACTGGTTAGCACGCAACAAAACACTGTACCTTGGTACACGTGACAATAAACTAAACTGAACTGAGGTACGCGTCATCAGCTGCTTTGAGCCCCGGGTTTTTCAGGATGCGTCTGTAACCTTCCAAATGGCCGAGCTTTTAGACTCCTGCCCTAACATTGCTCAGAGTCGAGTTTTGTTTGACCACCTGCAGCCTCTCCTCATTCTTCCCCAAACGCAAACCCAACGGTTAATTGCACCCTTCACAGATCCTGTTGAAACCTTTCACAATCTTTCCCACTTTTTTGGAGACACAGGAGACGGCAGATGCTGGAAACTTGAGCGAAAAAGCAAACTGCTGGAGTGAGGAACTCAATGGGGCCAGGCAGGGTCTGAGGACGGAAATGGACAGACACCGTTTCGGATTGAGACTGCAGTGGGGTCTCGACCCAAACCTCGTCTGTCCGTTTCCCTCCACAGACGCTGCCCGACCCACTGAGTTACTCCGGCAGTTTAGTTTATTCTATTCCTTACCAGTTTTTCCAAAATTTGTGCCATCCTCATAGTGCACTGCATACCCTAGGCCCGAGGCCTGACACATATCACAATTGGAGCGGTCCCAACACACTTCCATTGAGGACACCATTTCATTCCTACCTCTATGGACATCTGCAATAACTCTACGTCAATCCTGAGCCAATAAAGTGCTGGCTACCTCTTGCTTGATCCTTTGGGCTTGTCACGCCCCTGTCCCACTTATGTTCTACAGAAGAAGCGGAAACCACTTTCGACCATTAGGGAGACTGGCAAAAACCTCCGGGAACCGCACGGAAACCGCACGGAAACCTTGGGTGGGGCGCAAAGTCTCCAGAGGTTTCCTTTCAGGTTTCCTAAGTGGGACAGGGGCATTACTCTTTGATGAACTGCTTCTCCATAATAAGACCATTAGACATTGGAGCATTCGGCCCTTTGTCCACTCCGCCATTCAATCACGGTTGATGCATTTTTGCCTCTCAACGCTATTCTCCTTCCTTCTCCCCGTAACCCCGTGAAACCCTCACTTCCCCTCCACCTACACCCCCTCCATCCTTCAACCCTCCCCCCCCCCCCACACCCATCACCCACTTGATCTCCAGTCCCACCCTCCACTGGAGTTAGGTGGTCACCACTGAGTTGTGCGGCAGGCACTTTGATCGCCGTTTGCCGGTGACTGTTCGGTGAGTGTGTGGCCGGCACGTGGACTGGTGATAACAGATAACTGTTAACTTACCCTTAAATATTGATGTTTAAGAAGGAACTGCAGATGCTGGAAAATCGAAGGTAGACAAAAGTGCTGGAGAAACTCAGCGGGTGCGGCAGCAGCTGTGGAGCGGAGGAAATAGGCAACGTTTCGGGCCGAAACCCTAGGGTTTCGGCCCGAAACGTTGCCTATTTCCCAAGAGGTCTCGACCCGAAACGTTGCCTATTTCCTTCGCTCCACAGATGCTGCTGCACCCGCTGGGTTTCTCCAGCACTTTTGTCTACCGCCTATGACCGATAACCGGTTCGGTTGCGTGCGTGGTGGGTGTGTGGGAGGTACGATCATCGACGTTTACCAATCACTCCGCCGTGTTTGTGCGATGGTGACCGGCTGCGTGCGCGGTGAGTGTGCGGTAGGTTTGTTCGCCGGTGCTTGCCGGTCACTGCTCGGCAGTGCGGTGGGATGGCCCGGGCTTGCCGTTTGCCGGGACTTACCTTGGTGTCGCCCTCTGGCGAGGCCGGGTCGGTCATCCAGGCTCCGAACCGCGATCCCGACGTCTTGATGGTGACCGGGTTACTGATCCCCGTCAGCTTGCCGCAGGCTGGAAGTGACGGAGAGAGTGTGACCGGGGCCGACAGGCAACAACCCCACCCTCTGGGGCAGCCAGCGCAACACCTCCACCACCTACCACTGCTTTACACCGAGTGCTGGAGTAGAACCCAGCGGGACCGCCAGGCAGCATCTCCGGAGAAAAGGGATAGGTGACGATTCTGGTCTGAAGAAGGGTTCCGATCCAAAATGTCACCTATTCCTTTTTCTCCAGAGATGCTGCCTGACCCGCTGAGTTATATTCTGTCTACCTCTTGCTTGGACGGCCCATCTTCTGCAGCATGGCCTGTCCTTGCAACCCAGCGTGGCTGTCCAGAGGGAACCACGAGGCGGTGGCGCTGTGATCAAACTCCCCACCGGGTGTACGGGCCTGGGGCTGAGGGGACGTGCTGGGGTTGGGCTGCAGCTGGTGGGAGCAGTGCAGGAGTCTGTTGCGGGCGGAGAGGCTCATCAGGGGAAGGGTGATGGGATTCCCTCCAAGATGTGGACGCGGGATGGGCTGGGATTTGTCCCTATAGAGAGAGGGATGGGCTGGGATTTGTCCCTATCGAGAGAGGGATGTGCTGGGATTAGTCCCTATAGAGAGAGGGATGGGCTGGGATTTGTCCCTATCGAGAGAGGGATGTGCTGGGATTAGTCCCTATAGAGAGAGGGATGGGCTGGGATTTGTCCCTATCGAGAGAGGGATGTGCTGGGATTAGTCCCGTAGAGTGTAGGATATGCTGGGATTAGTTCAGTATAGTGGGGGATGTACTGAGATTAGTCCCGTAGAGTGGCTGGATGTGCTGGGATTAGTTCAGTATAGTGAGGGATGTACTGGGATTACTCCCATACAGTGGGGGATGTACTGGGATTACTTCCATACAGTGGGGGATGTGCTGGGATTAGCCCCCATACAGTGGGGGATGTGCTGGGATTAGCCCCCATACAGTGGGGGATGTGCTGGGATTAGCCCCCATACAGTGGGGGATGTGCTGGGATTACTCCCATACAGTGGGGGATGTGCTGGGATTACTCCCATACAGTGGGGGATGTGCTGGGATTAGTCCAGTGGAGTGGGTGTGTGCTGGCATTAGTTCCATACAGTGTGGGGGGGGGGGGGGGGGGGGTGGTTGCTGGGATTAGTCCCCACAGAGCGCTGGGATTTTCCTCTCATTAACTCATTCCAACTCATTCCCTACGTTGCTGGAATCACCAGCTCATTCCCACCCACTGATGGCGAGGTGTGCTTTGGTTTCCAAATGTGCTGCTTATCTTTTCCAGGGAGCAACCTCACTGCCCCACCCTGAACATGGCTGGAGATCCAGTGAAGTCTGTGTGATCAGTCCCTCCTCACCGTGATCGGATCTCACTGGGGGTTTAGTTTGGAGATACAGTGCGGAAACCTATACAGAAGTCCAATGATATCATCATTAACCTAATTTAATGCGTGAGCCCATTGCCATGTGATTCATAACAACCGCTAATTGGCCCACATAAAAATTAATGAGGACTTGTTCCCTTCCTGGTTTCCTTGCCACCGAGTCTGTGCCGACCGGCACTCCCTGTACACAAGTGCTAACCTACACACAAGGGAGAAGCTTATACTCTTTGAGGGCCTGTCCCACTTACGCGACTTTCTCAGCGACTGCCGGCACCAGTCATAGGTTGCCGAAAAATGTCAACATGTTGATAATTCAGCGGCGACCGGAAAGACGCCACGACTCTTTGGGTGACTGGGAGACAGCTCACGACCACACAGGCGACACCCTGGCGACATGTCGTGAGTAGTCGCCCAAAGAGCCGTACCTTGTTCTGGTCGCCGCTGGATTTGAGATTTTCGACGACCTGCAACGATCTATGACGGGTGCCGGCAGTCGCCGAAACAATCGCGTAAGTGGGACAGGCCCTTTACGGTTTGAAGCCAATTAACCAACAAACTAAACGTCTTTGGAGTGTGGGTGGAAACCGGAGCACCCGGAGAAAACCCACGCAGGTCACGGGGAGAAACGTCCAAAGAGCAAACGTACATCCCAAAGACGTGCCTGTTTGTGGGTCAATTGGCCTCTGGAGATTGTCCTTAGTGTTCAGGGAGCGGATGGTCAAGTAAATTGCCGCTAGTGTGTAGGGAATGGATGAGAATGTGGGCTAACATAGAACTAGTGCGAACAGGTGATCGATGGGCAGCATGGACTCAGTGGGCCAAAGGGCCTGTTTCCATGCAGGTTTACACAAAAGGACACAAAGTGCTGGAGTAACCCAGCGTGTCGGGCAGCATCTCTGGTGAATGCGGACAGGTGACGTTTCGGGTCGGGCCTGTAAACGGTCATCCTGTTTCCCTGCTGTGTCTCCAAACTGAACTAATACTAGACTGGGACCCCTGGCACTGCCTGCGATCCAGCCCCTACCCCACAGACCCCGGGGAGAGAGGGGTGGGGGGGGGGGAGGGGACGGGGGAGAAGAGGGGTGGAGGGAGCCATCTCGGCACAACCCGCTCAAGTTCGCGTGATTCAGGGCCTACCTAATTTTTGCATGCAGGCCCGAAGCCTGTCCTCAAGACTGGAGACTCTGCCCAGGAGCTCCTCGTAGTCATACGCTCCGATCTCCTCCTGCAGTGCGGCCAGTACAGCCGTCAGATTCGTTGCTTCCGCCTTAAACTGCAACACCAACTTGGCGTCAGCTCTATACTGCTCCAGCACGGGGATCAAAGGCAAGAGTTCATCCATTTTCGATTTTAGGGCCTGCAACGGGTAAAATAATCTCTATTCAGTCGTAAGTGTGGCAAAATAAACCCCCCCCCCCCCCACCCATCCCTTCCCCCCCCTCCGCCCCCAACAGCTCCCTGCCACCCTGTCTAACCCGACTGGAGAAAGAAAAGAAAACAGTTTCCGTTTCTTTCCCACCTTTTGCAAACTCAGTTACAGCTGCTGGGTTATTGTATTGTCGGACACACTACAGTCAACTTGGGCTGAGGAAGCTGCCACTATCAGAAAGGCGACACAGTCAGTTTTGTTTAACTGATGTCGATCGAGGGACAAGGGCAGGGCAGGGCAGTGGGAAGAATTTCCTGGTTATTCCTCAAGGGGGGTCTTTTACCTGCAAGGGGATTATGTGCCTGTCTTTGTGTGTGTGTGTGAGAGTGTGTGAGAGTGTGCGCGCGTGTGTTGGTACGAGAGGCAATGATGTGCTCCCTGCATCGACACTCCCAAAGGGCATTGATCCCAGGGTCACTGATCCTCCCGCATCGTGTGGCTAAGCAGGACAGAGTGAACAGCACACCAAAATAGTTCGGAAAAAAAAGAGCCTTTATTTTTTTTTATTTTTTAGAATGCGATTGGGTTAACATGCTTTCAATCACGTAACAAAAAAGGACATTCAGAGATGCATCAACAATTTTTTTGATCTGTATATATATATACATTTTTTTGAAATATTTTATTTAAAACTATCGCTGGTTAAATGGTTTAACATGCAGGAGGGCTCACAGCAAAAGGTTAACAAGTCATCTTTATAAGTATTAAAGAACGCCTTAAAATTGTCACTGTGTGTGATTTTTTTTTTCCAAACTATATAGTAGTGCAAGGTCAGGAGGCCAAGACCACGGATACAAAGAATTGGCCTTGTATCTTCGTTCAATCTGTGTCGCTTTTCAAAAAAACATTCTTAACTTAGCCCTGCGAACAAACAAAAAGCAAGAGCGATACTTTTGAGGAGTCGGTGTTCTTTCCCCAACTCCCACAGATACACAAGACCCCTCTTCAAAACCTGACCCACCGCCACAGCCTTACGATCTCGAGAAGCCCCACTAATTAAGGTCGCACTGAGACACCACAGACGGGTTTGTCTGACAGCCGTCACTGGTTGGTCACTGAAGGTGAGTGAAGGGTGGTGAAAAAAATCACACCCTTTCTTTAGACACAAACTGCTGGAGTAACTCAGCGGGACAGGCAGGCAGCATCTCTGGAGAGAAGGAATGGGTGACGTTTCGGGTCGGGACCCTTCTTCAGGCTGAGAGAGTCAAGGGGAGAGGGAGACCAGCGATATGGGAGGGTGAGGTGGCAAAACGACAGATCAAAGCAGACAATGATCAGGAAAGGTGGAAGGGTTCATTGTCGGCTGAGGGCAAGGAGATAGCAAGGCGCACCAAGAGTGAAACGAATCAGACGGGCAGTGAACATGGTCGGAGGACGTGGGTGGGGGAGGGAGGGATGGAGGGAGAGGGAAAGTTAGAGAAATCAATATTCATACCGCTGGGTTGTAAGCTGGCCTAGTTCCCCAGGGTGGAAATGTGAAAGATTAGTGGGCACAGCTGTAAGGTGAGAGGGGCAAAGTTTAAAGGAGATGTGTGGGGGCAAGTGTTGGTCATGCACAGAGAGTGGTGGGTGCCTGGAACGCGCTGCCAGGGGTGGTGGTGGGTGCATATTGCATAGTGGCGTATGAGGCTTTGGATAGGCACATATGGATGTGCAGGGAATAGGTGTATATGGATCTCGTGCAAGCAGGTGAGATTAATGAGACTTGGCATCATAGTCGGCACAGACATGGTGGGCTGAAGGGCCTGTTCCTGTGCGGTACTATTCAATGTACAATATTATTACGGGACAGGGAAGGAGACGGGAAGGAGGGTGTGGACTGAAGGGAGGACGGGGACAAGGGACCAGGGTGGCACGGTGGCGCAGCAGTCGAGTCGCTGCCTTACAGCGACAGAGACCCGGGTTTGATCCTGAATACGGGTGCTGTCTGTACGGAGTTTGTACGTTCTCCCCATGACCCGCGTGGGTTTCCTCCCACGTGCAGCTTTGTAGATTCACTGGTGGGCCGAGGGGCCCGTTTCCACACTGCCTCTCTAAAGTCTAAAGTTTCACGGAAGTGGAAGACAAGGGCGTTGGGGAGGAGAGGCGAGGGTCAGGTCAGGGGCATAGGGTGGAATGAGAAGCACGGAGAGGCAAGGAGGAGCACAGGGGAATGGTTCCAATGGGTCTAAGCATGCACAGGGAAGGGGCATGTGGGGGGAGGGGGGAGGTGACAGATAGGAGAGAGGCAAGGGAGATCGGGGCACAGAGGATGGAGGTGTCGGAGCTCCATCCTCTGTGCTAGGGTGATAGGGTGCAGGGATTGGTGGGTGTTGGGGCGCAGGGTGGGAATGTCAACATGCAGGGGGCTGGGAGCATTGAGGTGCATGGGGCAGGAATGTCCGGTGGTGTTGGGGCCAGTTGCATGGAGCACTGTCTGCGGTGAATGGCTACGAGTCTGAAAGGGGCAGACACAAGAAGCTGGAGTAGCTCAGCGGGACAGGCAGCATCTCTGGACAGAAGGGATGGGTGACATTTCGGGCCTCTACCCAAACTCACCAGGTTCATTTAAGAAGTGATAAATTGGCCTCCACACTTTATCAGTGAGTTCGAATAATTTTTATCACATCCTCTTCTAATCCTTCTGCCAATTAACCATGTCTCCGTAGTTACTGACTTCACTAACAATTGTCCTTACTGTTTATCCTGTCAAGGGCATGCCTAATTGTGTACACCTCAATTAGTCTCCCTTCACTCATCGATATTCCAAAGAAAACAATTCGCTTTCTAATCCTCCCGCCCTGATCATGTCCTCACAAATCTCCTCTGCTGCCTCTCCACTTCCATCACATCCTCGCTGGAGTATGGTGACCACACACGGCCACAGATCTCTAGCTGTGGTCCAACTGATGGCTTGCACCGTTCCAGCATGAACCACTTGCTCTTGTATGTCTGGCCAAGTATCCGTTCTCTCCCTGTCCCGCCAGCTTCAGGAGTTTGCACGCGTGCTCTGCAAGAACCGATCCTTCCTCTACACTTCTTGGCGTACAACTTCTCGTGGCTTTCTTTGTGGCCTTGTTTGTGCCCTCCCCACATCCATCGCCTCCGGCTTTTCCTGAATGTACTCTCTCTGTCATTTTGCTGCCCACCTCCCCGGTCCTGTATCCGAGAACGTTTTCCCAGGGTGCACGGAATGGCGGAGTTGTGTGCGCTGGATGGAGGGGTGTTGGGGTGTACCGGACAGGGATGTCAATGTGCATGGGATGGAGATGCATGCAACACTGGGGCGCACAGGACATGTTATGAGTGCCTTTGGGTTGAGAGTGTTGGGGTACATTAGAGGAGGATGTCAGTGTACACGGGATAGAGGTACCTAGACCCGTAGTGTTGGGGTTCATGGGACATTGGGGGCAAGGGACGTGTTATTGGGGCAGCCCCCAACTTTGGTATTAGCAAAGTATTAGCAAAGGATATAGGTTTAAGGTGAGGGGGGATAGATTTAATAGGAACCTAAGGGGTAACTTTTTCACACAAAAAGGTGGTGGGCGTATGGAACAAGCTGCCGGAGGAGGTAGTCCAGGCAGGGACTATCGCAATGTTTAAGAAACAGTTAGACAGGTACATGGATAGGACAGGTTTGGAGGGATATGGACCAAATGCAGGCAGGTGGGACATGTTGGTCGGTGTGAGCAAGTTGGACCGATGGGCCTGTTTCCACACTGTATCACTCTGTGAATCTATGGAAATGGGACATTATCAGCAGAGTAGTCCTAACATTTACACAAAAAAATGTCTGGGCACACTATTAACAATCTGATATAAAGATCTATCACCAGTAACTTTGTAATTTCCGGATTATCACAAAAATCTGCACTCACTAATATTCTCCAATTTCTGAAAAGGCAGTCCCATTTTCACACCCAATGATCTGAAATACTCCAGGATTAAATAGTCTGGAAATTCCCTTTGTGCAGGAAGGAACTGCAGATGCTGGTTTAAACCATAGATAGGCACAAAAAGTTGGAGTAACTCAGCGGGTCTCGATGTGAAACGTCACCAATTCCTTTTCTCCAGAGATGCCGTCTGACCTGCTGAGTTACTCCAGCTTTTTGTGTTTATCTTTGGGAATTCTAGGGATCGGGAGGACATGTTGGCCCTGCCACTTACACCAACTCAAAATGATCTGTCAAGATTCCAATATCTTTCTGACCATTAATATAAAGCTAATTGCTCTCCTCAGCTTCCCTCATCTCCATTTTAAATGTATGCCAATCCTCTGATCCAATTCATTTTTAATATAGGAAACATAATGCTGCTTTTAAAACTCTTCTCTGGTTTCTCTTGAATATGAATGGATGCAACCTATCTGGAATAATGCATTATCCCCTTCATGTTTAATGAATTCATCAATGATAAATTCATCATTGACGTATAAAGATGTATATAGATTTTTGAGAGGCACAGATATAGAACCTTTTTCCCCCCAGGGTAGAAATGTCAAAGACTAGAGAGCACAGCTTTCAGGTGAGAGGGGCAAAGTTGAAAGGAGACGTGCAGGATTTTTGTTTTGGTTTACAGAGGGTGGTGGGTGCCTGGAACGAGCTACCAGGGGTATAGGTGGAGGCAGATACGATAGTGGCATTAAAGAGGCCTTTAGACAAACGGATGCAGAAAAGTGAGGGAGTTGGATCACGCGTAGGCAGAGGGAGTTGGCTTATCTGGTCATCACGTCTTACAGAGGCAGTGTGGGCTGAGGGACCTGTTCCTTTGCTGTACTGTCCCATATTCTATGAAGCTCTCAATGTCTTAATTTTGTGTTCCTTCCAGCTTAGTGGCTCAGTCCTTCCTCCAGTTTATCTTTTGTTACGAGACAATGCAAGGTGGATGTTATTTTTATTACCTGTTCTTGGGAGACTCATGGATGGCCCAGAGGGTTTTATCCACTGAAATGCCAACAGCTGCCAAGCGACCCATCCACCCAGCCTCTCCCCCCCTCCCTCCCTCCCTCCCTCCCCCCCCCTCCCTCCCTCCCCCCCCCCCCCCCCCCCCAGACTCACACTTTGACACAGCGATGTCAACTTGCGCTAATGTTCCACGATCAACATTGTAAAACATCTCAAGGCACTTCACAGAAGCATTTAATACCAACCCCACCCAGAAAGACAAAAGCCAACACTTGGTTGATGAGGTTGGTTTTATGGAGCAGTGTAATGGAGGAAGAGAATATAACAAAGAGAATGGTCCATTTTGGTACCGTCAGCTGAAGGCATGGCTGGGGCTTTATAAGGCACTTGTGAGGACACGTTTGGAGTAGAGTGAGCAGTTTTGGGCCCCACATCTGGGGGAGGATGTGCTGGCATTGGAGAGGGCCCGGAGGAAGTTTACAAGAATGATTGGGTTAATATACGAGGAGTGTCTGACAGCTCTGGGCCTGTACTCGCTGGAGTTTAGAGGTGGGGGGGGGGGGGGGGGGGGGGGAGATGCTTCCAGTAGTGGGAGAGAGTAGGACCAGAGGGCACAGCATCGGAATAAAAGGAGATAAGGAGGAATTTCTTTAGCCAGAGGGGTGGCAAATCTGTGGAATGCATTGGTGGTGGAGGCTGACATTGACCATTTTAAAACGGAGATTTAGTGGTTCTTCATTAGTAGGGGCAGCTAAGATTGTGGTGAGAAGGCAGGAGAATGGAGTTGAAAGGGAAAAATAGATCAGCTATGATGGAATAGCAGAACATATTCGCTGGGCCATGCGGCCTAATTCTGTTCCTCCATTTTATGGTGTTACGAATGTGGGGGTGATTAAACAACGGAGAGTGCTCGGATTGTGGTAGGACAGGGGAACATTGCAGGTTGGGTAAGGGGAAGGATGTGGAAGGATTTCAGACAAATGGTGGAGTTGGTAGATAAAAGATATGGGTTCTGTTGGGTGGAGAGTTGACCTTGGTTAGTCATGGCCAAGCGATGAGTGCAGAGACATTACTGTGGCTGAGCGGTGAGGCACAGGGGAGGAGGAAATTCCTGGGGGATAGTAAGTGGGAGGCAAGGGAACAAACAAGCTGGGTGTAACACAGGACTGGCCAGCTTTTCATTGTCTCGTGGCTTTTGCGATGAATTCAGGTTACAAAACACTGCTGCTCTTGTCACCGACTGGGGGGGGCATGTGGTTCTAGTTGAGATCTCCTAATATAAACACAGGGTCTGCCAGATCGGGAAGAGAGAAAATAGCATGAGAAGAGGTTTTTTTTTTTTGGAAGCCACAAAGACATTTGACTGAGTGGGGAATGATATCTATACACAGTGGTTTATAGCACCAGGGAATGATTTTCCCCAAGAGCAAAATGAGCGTGTGCCATCCGCAAGGAGAAATTGGGAATGGTTTGGAAATGCTGCACAGAACTGGGACGGGGCCAATGACCTTCTGTCTGTAGTGGATTGCTTGGCTAGGTCTCTTTACCCAAGATGTTGAATTTTACAGAACCCGGTGAAAGATTTAATAAATATCTTTCAATAACTGGGAAGTGTTGGCAAAACAATAATTCATGCGCATTTGACAAGGAATCTGATTTAACAGCTACAGATAATGAGTTTGTGTTTATGTGGCATTAAGACTGCTTGATTTACAGAATGAGAGGATGTATAAATGATGGAGAGTGGTATGGGGCTACTCAAACAGCTGTTCTCATTCTTCTGAATGCATATTATAGAAGCCACAGACCGCCTGTGGAGGCCAAGTCAATGGATATGTTTAAGGTGGAGGTTGATAGAGTCTTGATTAGTACAGATTGGAAAGACCTGGATAGAGTGGATGTGGAGAGGATGTTGCCACTAGTGGGAGAGTCTAGGACCAGAGGCCATAGCCTCAGAATAAAAGGCCGTACCTTTAGAAAGGAGATTAGGAGGAATTTCTTGAGTCAGAGGGTGGTGAATCTGTGGAATTCATTGCCACAGACAGCTGTGGAGGCCAAGTCAATGGATATTTTTAAGGCTGCGATTGATAGATTCTTGATTAGTACGGGTGTCGGGGATTACGGGGAGAAGGCAGGAGAATGGGGTTGAGAGGGAAAGATAGATCAGCCGTGATTGAATGGCGGAGTAGACTTGATGGGCCGAGTGGTCTAATTCTGCTCCTACAATTTATGACGTTCCAGAGTTGTTTTGAGATATTCGCACAGGGAGAATCCCTGGAAATAAAGGGATCAATGTGATATCACAAGGTAGCAAGTCTTTCAATGACCCGTGCGTGTACATTAAGTATCAGTCCTCCCACAGAGTAGCTCCCGTCGCAGAGTGTGACTATCCGTGCGCTCGGTATACCTGAAACTGTCGGGAGAGATGTGCTTTGTGAGACTCCTCCACCAGTCGGAATTTTGATTCCAAGCCTCGCATCTGTGTTTCCATTTTCTCCACGTATTGGAGGTCCCGCTGGGTCCGCTGGTCCAGCACCTCGATGGACTGAGTCATGTTCTGCACCTGTGGCAGAGGAAGGGGTGTCACATTCGCCTCCATCGCCCGACTCAAAGAGGCAGCCAGCCCCATCAGAGACCCGCACCGCCCTGGCCACGCACTCGGTCCGTTCCCACCACCGGTGTGGGAGTCTCCGCACCGTGACCACCATGTTCCATGGTAACGTCTTCCCAACAACCATCAGGCTCTTACACACTGCACAACACTAACCTCCACTATGGACTGCCTTTGTTTGGATTAAGGATTTTGCGGTTTCCCTGAACTAGGATTGGGGATATTAATTTCTTTATTTTTGTTTATTGTATGCTATCTATGTGCATAGTTTAGTTTAGTTTAGAGATACAGCGCGGAAACAGGCCCTTCGGCCCACCGAGTCCGCACCGACCAGCGATCCCCGCACACTCGCGCTATCCCACACACCACTAGGGGCAATTTACAATTATAACCAAGCCAATTAACCTACAAACCTTTGGAGTGTGGGAGGAAACTGGAGATCCCGTAGAAAAGCCACGCAGGTCACGAGGAGAACTTACAAACTCCGTACAGACAGCGCCCGTAGTCGGGATCGAACCCTGGGTCTCCGCCGCCATAAAGGGCCTGTCCCACCTCGGCGTCATTTGTGCGCTCACTCGGATGATTTTGTACATCCCAAGCTCCGCGACCAGGCGCCACTGCCTACATCACCACGCACCGCGCTGGCGGCACGACGCCCAGGTGGGACAGGCCCTTGAGGCAGCAACTCTGCCGCTGCGCCACCACCGTGCCTCCCAGCTAGTCCCCATCACCATCAGGCTGTTGAACACCGCACAACTGTGAACCATGGACTGCCTTTGTTTGGTCTAGGGGCATTAGGACTTTTCCTGCACCAGTATTGGGGACATTAATTAATTATTTTTTTTCCTGTAAGGTATGTTTTATCCATGTGTATAGTATTTACAGGCATATACTGTGTTATGCTGCTGCTGCTGCAAGTTGCAATCTCACTGTTCCGCTGTCAGTACATCTGACATTTAAACTCTCCTGACTCTCGACTTGACGCTGAGACGGGGCACTTTCACTTTCAGCAGGTGGCCCCTGCGTCATTCCCTCTAATCAGCCACAGAGAATAGCCACAGCATGCAGTGGTTTAGCACAGGTCAGGCAGCAGGGGATGCATTCACCACCATCACTTGCACATGACCTGTGAGTCTGCAGAATGTTTCGCTCACAGCCATCGAGGATGGGAATCCACACATACTCAGACAGTTTACTTACGGAAACACACCCGCATTGGAATGAGTGAGAAGATGATAACAGAAGGTAAGGTCCAGGATGTGTCGTTATATATTAGGTTCATATCCTCAGTGGCTCTGTTGTGTGAAGCACTCAGCTCACTGATTGCGTAGAAATAGAACAGTCAAGGGATATGGGGAGAAGGCAGGAACGGGGTACTGATTGGGGAGATCAGCCATGATCACAGCCAGTCTTGAAGGGCCAAATGGCCGACTTGCACCTATTGTAGGTTTAACAACCTGAGGGGTAACCTTTTTCATAAGGGTGGCAGGGGTGCTGGAACGAAGGCATGGAAAAATGATGGTGCCGGAAGGAGGAGGTAGTTGAGGCTGGGACTATCGCAATGTTTAAGAAACAATTAGACAGGTTTGTGGATACACTCAAATACACTTGGACCATTTCCGACACTTCCCTACCATTCCTTGACTCACCATCTCTATTGCAGGTGATACACTCCTGACCACAACAGCTACTGGACTCCTCCTCACCCTGTCTTCCTGTAAGGACTCCATCCCCTATTCCCAATTTCGTCTACGCCGCATCTGCTCCAGGATGAGGTGTTCCACACCAGGTCATCACAAATGGCCTCATTCTTCAGAGAACGGGGATTCCCCTCCCCACTATTGTGAGGCTCGCACCAGGGTCTCCTCCATACCCCGCAACACTGCCCTCGCTCCCCATTCCCCCATCGCTAACAGGGCAGAGTGGCACCTTTGCAAATACAACATTTAGTCCTCCGCCAATTTCGCCACCCTCAAGTGACCCTCCACCGCACATCTTCCCATCTCCCCCTGTTGCCTTCCGCAAAGACCGCTCCCTCCGCAAACTCCTGCCAACTCTTACCCTTCCCCGGGCAATTCCCTTGCAACCGCAAGAAATGCAACACTTTGTCTTCACCTCCCCCTATTCAGGGACCCAAGCAGTCCTTCCAGGTCCGACAGAGGTTCACCTGCACCTCTCCAACTCAATCTACTGCATCCGTTGCTCCAGAAAGATGATCTATATCGGTTTTGAGACCAAGCGGGCTTGGCGATCGCTTCGCCGAAACCTCGCTCGGTCCGCAATAACCAACCCGATCCCGGTGGCTCGCACTTCATACTCCCCCCTCCCATTCCACATCCGACCTCTCGGTCCTGGGGACTCCTCACGGCCAGAGTGAGCAACACCGCAAGCTGGAGGAACAGCACCTCATATTCCGCTTGGGGAGTCTGCATCCTTTGGGCTTGAATATTGAATTTTCTAATTTGTTAACCTTGCTGTCCTCCCTTCCCTCTCCCTCACGCCCTCGGGCTGGCATTCCCTATCTCTATCTCCCTCCACCCAAGTCGCACCGCATCTCATTTTCACACCACAAACAGCTTACAATGCTTGTTCCCTTTATCACCGATACTTTTTTGCATATCTTTCACTCATTGTTCCTTATCTCTCCACATCACCATCTATATCTCTCGTTTCCCTGATCCCTGACCAGTCTGAAGAAGGGTCTCGACCCGAAACGTCGCCTATCTCCTTCGCTCCTTAGATGCTGCTGCACCCGCTGAGTTTCTCCAGCTTTTTGTGTACCCTCGATTCTCCAGCATCTGCAGTTCCTTCTTTAAAAAAAAGGTTTGTGGATAGGACAGGTTTAAAGGGGTGTGGGCCAAACGCAGGCAGGTGAGTCTAGTGTTGGTCAGTGTGGGCAAGTTGGGCCGAAGGGCCTGTTTGCACGCTGTATGACTCTATGAATGTATCCGGTGTTCCAAGGCTTGTATTATTTTAGTTGCTATGGAGTTAGGCCCCAGTCTCCCTCACTGTCGACATTACAACAGCAAACAGCAGTGGAGATGATGAGGCCGGCTGCTGAATGAAAATGGTTCAGCAAGTGACGTGCGAGAGAGAGACTGACGTTCACACCAGCAGCGATAGAGTTAGTGACCAACTGCACTTGGTGGGGGACCGCTGAATGACAGTGCGGGGAGCTGGACGTACATTAGTAGCCTCGATTGGAGATGGAGTTATTTACACAGGGAACCAGGCGAGGGGTTACTAACCGACAGAGCGTGCACATCAGTGGTGATGCAGTCCACAGCATGACGACAGATTGTACAAATCTACGGTTTAAATTTCGTTTGACGGTCTATTCACAGTCTGACAAATTAAATAAAAATATTCTAAATGTGTAATAATTCTAAAAATTAACAGATTTTTAAAAAAAAACCTGCTTCACTTTTAAAACTGAGATCTAAGCAGTCACATTCACTAGTGTGTAGGAAGGAACTGCAGATGCTGGTTTAGAAAATTTGGAAAAATAGGTGCAGGAGGAGGCCATTCGGCCCTTCGAGCCAGCACCGCCATTCAATATGATCATGGCTGATCATCTAATCATCTACTCCTACATCTTTACACTGAAGGTAGACACTATAAGCTGGAGTAACTCAGCGGGACAGGCAGCATCATTGGACAAAGGGAATGGGTGACATTTCAGATCTGAATCCTTCAGGGGCCACAGTTTAAGAATAAGGAGTAAACCATTTAGAACGGAGATGAGGAAACACTTTTTCTCACAGAGAGTGGTGAGTCTGTGGAATTCTCTGCTCCGTGGGCGGTGGAGGCCGGTCCTCTGGATGCTTTCAAGAGAGAGCTAGATAGGGCTCTTAAAGATAGTGGAGTCAGGGGATATGGGGAGAAGGCAGGAACGGGGTACTGATTGGGGATGATCAGCCATGATCACATTGAATGGTGGTGCTGGCTCGAAGGGCCGAATGGCCTACTCCTGCACATAATGTCTATTGTCTATTATCAGGCTGATGGAGGGTCTCTCTACCAAACGTCACCTATTCCTTTTCTCCAGGGATGCTGCCTGACCCGCTGAGTTACTCCTGCTTTTTGTGTCTATCTTCAGTCACAATCACTGAACAGGAGTTTTGCTGCAGAACAGACGTCAGTGATGGTATAATGTGGTATCACTGGTACAGTGTAATGCAATGAATGCACATTGCAGAGACACACTGTCTGCCGTGCATTCCCACGTCAGTCTGTGTGCTCTACGCAGCCCTCTGCTACCCAATCGACCCAATGGGAAGAATTCTACAGTATAATGGGCTACTTCCATGCTCCTTACTCTATGTAACCCTACAACCATACCCCAATACATTTTGCTTCATGCATTTATAGTGATGTTCTCGTTAACACATCCCACCTTACCTGGTTGACACACCATACTAAACCTGCGTTCTGACACCTCCCTCGAGGATCAGCTTTCTCCCAAATGTATTTGCTCGTTTAGTTTAGAGATACAGAGCTGAAACAGGCCCTTCTGTTGAGATGCTGAGTTTTATCACCAAACTGTGCTGGCGGTATATCTGATGTGTTGAGGTCCACTGCCTCAGGCTCATCACTGTGCCTTCCTCCCCATTCCCACTGGCTGCAGCCTGACCTGACCTTTCAAGATAGACACAAAATGCTGGAGTAATTCAGCGGGACAGGCAGCGACTCTGGAGGGAAGGAATGGGTGACGTTTTGCATCGAGACCCTTCGTCTCCCATTCCTTCTCTCCAGAGATGTTGCCTGCCCCGCTGCGTTACTCCAGCATTTTGTGTCTATCTTCGGTGTAAACCAGCATCCCCAGTTGCTTCCTGCACCCCCCGTTGTCTGGCCGTACCTTCTCCAGGAGCTGCCGCAGCTGCTTGGTGCGGGCGTCACGTGAGCACAGAGTCTGCTGGGGGGCCACCACGGTGCAGATACACCTCCCCTCGCTGTCCGGCGCGGAGCTGAACACTCGCCAGCCGTCCTCAGCGTTATCTGGTAGTACCTGGAGGCAGAGAGTCACAGAGTGATACAGCGTGGAAACAGGCCCTTCGGCCCAACATGCCCATACCGGCCCAATATGCCCCAGGTACACTCGTCCCACCCAGAGAGAGAACAGTCACACAGGCGGGCCAGAGACTGAAACAACCCTGGCAGTAGAGCAACGATTACAGGTCTCACCGCCTTCGTTTAGTTTAGATTGGAGATACAACACAGAAACAGGCCCTTCGGCCCACCAAGTACACTCTACCTGTAATAAGATAAGACATAAAGTGGCTTAGCTACATGCAGTGGTATCCAATAGTGTACAAAGCACATCTTGAAACCTTGTTGAGATTCTGGACTTTTAGAGTTTTGAGAGAAACAGGCCCTTTATCCCATCAAGTCTGTGCCGATCAGCGATTAGCCCGTACATGAACACTATCCTACACAATAGGGGTAGGAACATGTGTGTGTGGGAGGAAACCAGAGCACCCGGGGAAAACCCACATGGTCACAGGGAGAACAGACAAGCTCCGTACGGAGAGCACCCACAGACAGAACCTAGCACTGTAAAAGTATCACATTTTTCCTTCAAGAGTATATTTGACTCGTGGAAATCTTTCAACATGTTGAAAATTTTTCACGAGATAAACACGTTTCCCGAGCACCTGCCGTTAGCGTTACGAGGCGCTAAGTTACGTCCACGAGCTCCGACGTTCCCGCTGCGTTCATTCTACGTGATTACCACGAGTTTGATTTATTTTTAACCCGGGATCACTCGTGGGTGGACTCGCACCGTGGGACAGGGGTTTGAGGGTTTACTGCTGCACCACCCTGCCAACCCAAGATCAAGTCAATTCAATGCAAAGGTGGGATGGGCACATGACAGAGAGCTGCAACGTTTGGAGTGCAAATGCGTTTGGCTAATATTTTCTTCTTTATGAATTAGGTTAACAGTCCCTGTGCAATATTGAGGGGGTGCTGCACTGTCAGAGGGGCATCACTGAGAGGGTGTGGATGAGAATAGCCTTCATCAGAAAGTTCAGAAACGCATTGTAAGCTGCAAGGAGGCGGCGGGCTAGAGAGAACAAGGGAAATATCTGCGCTAAGGTGGAGATCAGGACTATCCAGGTGATAAAATACTTTGACCCATCCGAATTACCATTAATGTTTTATTATTATTAATGTTTAGTGTTTTCTGAGTCATTCGTAATTGTCACTGTATGTCATGTTGTTACTTGTGGGCGGAGCACCAAGGCAAATTCCTTGTTTGTGAATACTTGACCAATAAACCTACTTACCTACTTACTTAGTTAATGTGTGCAGTTGGGGGCTGAGAAACATAAGCAGAGGAGGATTTGGTGAAACTATGAGATACCAAGAACATCAGCTAGCTGCTCGACATACAAAAAACATACTGGAAATACTCAGTGGGTCAGGCAGCATCTGCGGAGAGAGAAAGCCCAAGTTCAGGTGTATGATCGTACACCAGAGCTGGACTTACAAAAAACATACTGGAAATACTCAGTAGGTCAGGCAGCATCTGCGGAGAGTTAAAGCCCAAGTTTAGGTGTATGATCGTACACCAGAGTTGGCTAGTTCTGACAGGGACAGGAAAGATTGATTATTTGGAGTTGATGAGTTTTGCATTTGTGGCAACCTCTTGAATTGAGCTCAATCTCCGCCATGGTCTCGCTCGTGTGTAACACCTCAGCTGGTGAACCTTTGATGAATCAAGTGAAGATGCACTTCTCGTTGATTTTTCAAACCGCGCGATCCTGTCAAAATCTTTGAGGTTTGGCCGGCATTTAGCTGCGAAGATAAAGTACCTTCTGAAGATCCTTTACTACCCCACACTGAACGATGCAGTTGTTTAAGAAGGAACTGCAGATGCTGGAAAATTGAAGGTGGACAAAAGTGTTGGGGAAACTCAGCGGGCGAGGCAGGGTCTATGGAGCGAAGGAAATCGGCAACGTTTCGGGTTCAAAACCCTTCAAGGGTTTCAGGTGTAAGCCCAAGTTTAGGTGTAAGGAAATAGGCAACGTTTCGGGCCGAAACCCTTGGAGGGTTTCGACCCGAAACGTTGCCTATTTCCTTCGCTCCACAGATGCTGCCTCACCCGCTGAGTTTCTCCAGCACTTTTGTCTATCCCTGAAACATCCCTGAGACACTTCACAAGGCCTTCCATAGCTGATTTGTACTGGGGTGAACGAGTTACTGCAGCCCACGTTTCATCCACGCGGGCAAAACTCACATCATCAACATATTCTTGTGTTAAAGAAGGAACTGCAGATGCTGGAAAATCGAGGGTACACAAAATGCTGAAGAAACTCAGCGGGTGCAGCAGTATCTATGGTGTTAAGGAGATAGGCAACGTTTCGGGTCTGAAGAAGGGTTTCGGCCCGAAACATTGCCTATTTCCTTCGCTCCATAGATGCTGCTGCACCCGCTGAGTTTCTCCAGCATTTTGTGTACCATCAACATATTCTTGTTTCGGCTGCAGCTTTTGGCATGTTCCACGAAGCAGATTCTCCTCTTCTCCCTTGAGGTTTATCTGCGCCGTCTCCACAGATCAACAATGAGTGGGGCTCAATAGAAACATAGAAAATAGGTGCAGGAGGGAGGAGGCCATTCGGCCCTTCGAGCCAGCACCGCCATTCATTGTGATCATGGCTGATTGTCCCCTATCAATAACCCGTGCCTGCCTTCTCCCCATATCCCTTGACTCCACTAGCCCCTAGAGCTCTATCTAACTCTCTCTTAAATCCATCCAGTGACTTGGCCTCCGCTGCCCTCTGTGGCAGGGAATTCCACAAATTCACAACTCTCTGGGTGAAAAAGCTTTTTCTCACCTCAGTCTTAAATGACCTCCCCTTTATTCTAAGACTGTGGCCCCTGGTTCTGGACTCGCCCAACATTGGGAACATTTTTCATGCATCTAGCTTGTCCAGTCCATTTATGATTTTATATGTTTCTATAAGATTCCCCCTCATCCTTCTAACTCCAGTGAATACAAGCCTAGTCTTTTCAACCTTTCCACATATGACAGTCCCGCCATCCCCCAGGGATCAATCTCGTAGATGAGGGTTGTGTGAAGAACTTACCTCAGAGCTGACATAGTTATTCTCTGCGCCTACAATACCCACACACAGATACATTACCTATTTCCTTGACACATATAAGATTGTTAAGGGTTTGGACACACTAGAGGCAGGAAACATGTTCCCGATGTTGGGGGAGTCCAGAACCAGGGGCCACACAGTTTAAGAATAAGGGGTAAGCCATTTAGAACGGAGACGTGGAAACACTTTTTCTCACAGAGAGTGGTGAGTCATTGGAATTCTCTGCCTCAGAGGGCGGTGGAGGCAGGTTCTCTGGATGCTTTCAAGAGAGAGCCAGATAGAGCTCTTAAAAATAGCAGAGTCAGGGGATATGGGGAGAAGGCAGGAACGGGGTACTGATTGGGGATGATCAGCCATGATCACATTGCATGGCGGTGCTGGGTCGAAGGGCCAAATGGCCTACTCCTGCACCTATTGTCTATTGTCTATTACACACAGATTACCCGCTTCCACGCTGTTGGTGAATCAAGAGAATTGCAAATCATATGTGTTTAGTTTATAGAGGGCCAGTGAAAAACTTTTAGTTGCATGCTAACCAGTCGGCGGTTATCTTGGGAAACTGCTTTGTTCATTAAGAGAAGAGAGAACACTTCTGCGGTGAACAACATAAAGATATTCACAAGCCTTCTGCCGAGCCAAGTCAGTCCTTGCCGAGCAGAATATCAGTCATTAGTAACAGCCGATTCATATTTTACAATTACTGCATACAGCATTCTGAGCAATGTATTTAAATTTATATAGCTTGGAAAACAAATTAAATTGAATGATCTCGGCTGTTCTTTTATCCATTCACCTCCGCGTTTTACGCTGTTATTCTTGTCCTCTTTTAAAAAAAAACTATCGACTATTTAACCACACCAGCAACGGCACCGATTCACACAGTGCATAATGTTATCACTTTCATACGGACACCTGTGCAGACAGACTTTAAGCATTGCATCGGTCCGCACACTCCCACTCCTGCCTGCGCCCACACTTCAGCTCCATAGGGCTCGGGCACTAACGTCACCTGGAACAGGCAAAGCCATGGACGGCATGAGAGGGGGACAGTGTGTGTATGTGTGTGTGTGTATTCAGGTAGGCTTTAAATCTGCAAAGTGGTGGCAGAAATTGGACTCAATTCTGGATCAAATCGAAAGTACGGGAAGCAAAACCCAGAAACTAGAAGGGCCGAATGGCCTACTCCTGCACCTATTGTCTCTTGTCTCTTGTCTATAACTCTGCCTCCGCCACTACAGGAGAAAGCTAAAAATATAATGTGTAGGAAGGGACTGCAGATGCTGGTTTACACCGAAGGTAGACACAGAATGCTGGAGTAACTCACCGGGACAGGCAGCGTCTCGGGAGAGAAGGGATGGGTGACCTTTCAGGTCTGAAGACGGGTCTCGACCCAAAGCGTCACCCATCCCTTCAATCCAGAGAGGCTGCCTGTCCCGGTGAGTTACTGCAAATAATGCAAAATAAGGCAGGGGTTAGAACGAAGAAGCGGGCGAATGAACAAGTGAACAGAGGCACCGTTTAAGGTGCTTATCCCAACTAACCAAATGAAATACAAAGAACAAATTATACTGTTATAGAGTTTACAGAAAATAATGAGGAAATGGCTGAGTGGGGAGAACTAATGGTGGCGATTAAAGATTAAATAACTACAATAATGGGAGCAAATAATACGCGCCAAGCAGGCAATGGAGACTTCACGAGTGGAATTCGGAAACAGAAAAGGATTTAAGACTGTTTGGGGAGTTGTCGATCTGTCTCTTGGTTACAGCAATGAAGTATTAGGATGAACGAAGGCAGAGATTAAGCATATAGCGAGGTAGAGTGGGTTTAACGTGGAGTTTGGATTATCACAATGAATGGAATGGAAACTATTCAGTCAGCAGGCTGGCTGTTCATCATGTGCTAGGCAGGTTTTTCTTAATACATCCCAGAATTGACAAGGGAAAGCCAGGGTGGATTTAGTAATGAGCCAGAATTCCCTGTCAACCTAAATAATACATTAACACTTAAGTGATCAGAGAACAGTCAAATCCAATGTAATATTTGAAAGGCAGTAGCAGCTACTAAGTTTGTGGGTTTAGTTACGGAGGTCTTTGAAGACCTGTTCACCTGCTCATAGAACAGTGTGCTATAGAAATAAAAGTGACTTGACTTGACTTCACGACGACACCGATAACTGTGTTACATTTTTCACTTGGTGTGCTGCAGAGGCAGCTTACGCTGAGGGTCAAAAAGCAAGATTTTCTTCCAAATCAAAACCTGGTCCAGCACCGTGGCGAAAGTCATCCTATATACAATCCACAAGCTCGCCTAAAATACTGATGACCAGAGGATATACAAGGATGCATAAAGAGGATTTAATCAAAATCGATAGCATCGGTTACAACTAGAGTAGGGAAATAAATCAGACAATGAGAACAGGAACAACACAATCCCACTGAAATCCATCGGGCTGTAAAAGGAAATAAGGAATTTGTGCAAAGGTTGTATAGTTTCTGCAGGGGATTGCATCTGGATGGGGATCCTCCATCTTAATATTAAGCAGGACAATGCAAGCGGAATAGTGGCAAATCCCCAGAGGCAGATGTTTTCCCAATTGGGCGTGAAGAGCAGGGGGGCGGTAGGAGGCGGGCTGCAGGAGGTACCCCAGGGACACAAGGTGGCTGGCGATGAGAGGGGAGACACGACGGTTCACGGGCCGAGCCGGCCATGGGCGATGAATGGGGTCGGGAGCAGCTCCGGTGGAACGAACACGCGGGAATCCGGACTTTGAACTCGATAAGATGGCGAAAAATTAATTTCCCTGTGTAATTGCAGAGGTGGCAATAAATATCCACTGGACCATTGAAATGAAGTGGACAAGAATATGCTGGGTGCATTAGCGATCAATTCCCAAAGCACAGAGAGTGCTGGAGGAACTCAGCGGGCCAGGCAACATTTATGGCGGAAATGGAATAGTATTGGGACCAATAAACGTCGCCTGTCCATTCCCTCCACAGATGCTGCCCGATCTGCAGAATTCCTCCAGCACTTTGTGTTTTGCTCAAGACTCCAGCATCTGCTGTTCCTTGCGTCTCCATTTACCTTCCAAGTTTTCTTGGTCTAGGAAGCAGAATGGAAAATTCATTATTTAGCCGAGGGAGTTGCCTCCACTGACTGGAAACGTATAGTCTAACAGCAAGCATGTATTGACTGGATGCCGCGATAAATATTTTATCTGATCAATGAGAGCTCGAGTAAGCTAAGCCGTGCTAATGAACTCAACTGAGCTTTCTGAAGGGACGGCTTTAGTAACAAACAGAGGATTATTATCTTCATAAGTTATAACAGCAGAATTAGGCAATTCAGCCCTTCAAGTCTACTCCGCCATTCTATCACGGCTGGTGTCTCTCTCCTTCCGAACCCCATTCTCCTACCTTCACCCCAGAACCCCTGACACCAAGAATCTGTCAATCTCTGCCTTAAAAATATCCATTGACTTGGCCTCCACAGCCCTCTGTGGCAATTAATCCAACAGATTCACCGCCCTCCGACTAGAGAAATTGGGGGAGCAAAATACCTTACGAGTAGGTATCGGGCAAAACCTCTTGATAAAAATTAAAAATTGTTAGCAAAAGGAAAAACTCACAGAAAGTAACAGCACACGCTGACCTGGTTATGTGGCAGGGGGTAGTGCTAGCTAAGAGGAAGGGGGTTATTAGGCCGAGCTTTAGAAACAGAGGGAATATAATTGAGATGTGGTTAAACGATAGAGGCAGACCCAACAGGAAGGACCCATTTGAGTGAAGAAGGGTCTCGACCCGAAATGTCACCCAATCCTTCTCTCTCTGTGGATGCTGCCTGCCCCGCTGAGTTACTCCAGCTTTTTGTGTCTCCCTTTGTTAAAAGATGAGAAACCCAATATTTTACAGCGGGTGGATCAGTAATAGTTTTTCACTCACAGGGCTGGAATCGTTACCCTGTAGGATGTTGGGGGCAGACATTCTCATCACTTTGACAGACGTATTAAAGAGAGCATCATTGCCGGGCTGGGTAGTTATTTAAGTAACCCTTGCATTGCCTCTC
Source organism: Okamejei kenojei (assembly GCA_035221665.1). NCBI lineage: Eukaryota > Metazoa > Chordata > Chondrichthyes > Rajiformes > Rajidae > Okamejei > Okamejei kenojei. The sequence goes on from CM069163.1 coordinate 24,555,078, forward strand.
TCTCCGTCCCCCCCTCCCCCACCCTAGTCATCTTGCGAGTTTCACTGTTCCTGTCTCCTCGTTATCACCTCTTCCAGCTGCCAGCAATGGGCCATTGTGAGCTCCACCTTTCATCGGTGCCGGCTCTGATTTGCTTCTGTACCTTCCCACACCTCTAGTTTCCCCTCTCCCCACCCCCCCCCCCCCCCGACTCAGTCTGAAGAAAGGTCTCGACCCGCAAAACGTCACCCATTCCTTCTCTCCAGAGATGCTGCCTGTCCCGCTGAGCTACGCCAGCGTCCTTCATACACAATGTGCGAAAGGATGGGGGGAGGGGGGGAGGGGAGGGGGGGGGGGGGGGGGGGGGGGGGGGGGGGGTAACATAAGATCTGTTTGTTAATGTAGATTTTGCCAAATTTCCAGCCCCTAAGGCGACAGGAAACACTCTGAGCAGCGCAGCCGGAAGCATTGTATTACAAAAGCATTGGAATGGAAAGAAAGAGCAGCATTTTTCTGCAAAAATATGGAATTGTTAAGGAGCATTTCATGCTAGAACTGACCAAGCACCTGCTCATGGAGACGTGGGGTTTACAAACGTTTCTCAGTGGAGATGGTGGTGCAGGTTTGGACTGGCAGAGATGGTCTCCGGCTCGACAGTTGGCTAAGTACACAACGAGAGTGTGAATGGATTGGGGAACGGCGGTGGGGAGAGCTCACCCAATATTATTGAATGGAGGAACTGGCTCCAACAGCTCAATGACATTCCAAAAAAGGACACAGAGGTGCTGGACAACTCAGCGGGTCTGGCAGCATCTCTGGAGGACACATGGGTAGGTGAAGCAGCTCATATTCCAATTGGGCAACTTACAATCCGGCGGTATGAATCTTGATTTCAAGTGACCGCTTCTCTCCCTCTTCCTCCTCCTCCCCCACCCTAGCCATCCTGCCAGTTCCACTGTTCACGTCCACATATCCCCTCCGTATTCACCACCTCCTCCACAGCCAACCATTGTGGGCTCCGGTGCCGGCTCCGATACCCTGTCCCCTGGCTCTCAGTCTGAAGAAGGGTCTCGACCCGAAACGTCTCCAGAGATGCTGCCTGTCCCGCTGAGTTACTCCGGCACTTTGTGTCCTTTTTTTTTGTGTAAACCAGCATCTGCAGTTGCCCGTTTCTGTGCTGGAACAACACCCGCTGCGTTGCGGGGGACTCGTGGAGATTTGTCCCGCTTGCTTGTTCGGGGGGAGACTCGGGGTTTGGGGAGTCAGGGTGCTGACAAAGATTGCTGGTGCTCTGTTAGGGCGAGGGTGCGAACAATACTGATGTGATCGAGAACTGGCTCCAGAGCGCAGAACTGCCCGGCGAGGGGGGAGAGGAGAGGGGGGGGGAAGGGGGGAAGGAGGGGGAGGGACCCGGCGAGGGGGAGAGGAGAGGGGAGAGGGGGGGGGGGGTGGGGGGTAGGGGGTGGGTACTTAACATTTGGGCTGCACGGTGGATCAGCGCTAGAACCACCAGGGACCCGGGTTCGATCCTGACTGCACATGCTGTCTGTACGGAGTTTGTACCTTCTCCCGTGACACGCGTGGGTTTTCTCCGGGCGCTCCGGTTTCCTCCCACACTCCGAAGACGTGCAGGGTTGTAGGTTAATTGGCTTGGGTTTGTACACTTGGTAGAAGTGGGAAATTGCCCCTAATGTGCGTGTGGTGTGTGTGTGTTGTGTTAATGTTCCGGGGATCGCTGGTCTGTGCCCCGACTCGTTGGGCCGAAGGGCCTGTTTCCTCGCCCTATCTCTGAACGAAAGATTTATCGTTGGGAGCGACACTCGCTCTCTCTCGGAAGACTAAAGTGCTGGAGAAACTCAGCGGGTGCGGCAGCATCTATGGAGCGAAGGAAACGTTGCCTATTCCCTTCGCTCCATAGACGCTGCCGCACCCGCTGAGTTAGACAATAGACAATAGACAATATGTGCAGGAGGAGGCCATTCGGCTCTTCGAGCCAGCACCGCCATTCAATGTGATCATGCCTGATCATCCCCGTCCCTGCCCTCTCCCCATATCCCCTGACTCCGCTATTTTTAAGAACCCTCTCTAGTTTCTCCAGCACTTTTGTCTACCTTCGATTTTCCAGCACCTGCAGTTCCTTCTTAAACACACACACACACTCTCTCTCTCTCTCTCTCTCTCTCTCTCTCTCTCTCTTTCTCTCTCTCTCTCCAGTCCCAGCTGTTTCACACACCCTCGCTGAAACATCACGTTACAACTCCGTTTGAAACGGCGCGATCTCACTGCATCTGTCCCACAAGAACCCCCCTCTTCATAAGATCCCCGAGGAGAATCTCCGTCCCACCCTCTCCCCGGCCAGGTCACACCGACCCGACCCCGGGGCACAATCACCGCTATAACCTCCCCGGTACATATCGCAAATCAGCCGATCCTGTGTGGACGGACAATCTAATGCGAGAGGGCGAGAGCGCGGAGAAACCTTCACAAATAAGTTACACATCAGCGGGACACACCTGTCAACGCCGTTAGCTCATTCATTAGCCACCCCTCTCCCCTCTCCACAACCACCCCAGCCTCTCCCCTCTCTCCCCCTGCCGTTTCCTCCCCCCCCCCCCCCCCCCCCACCTCCCATCCGTCGCCCCCATCGATGTCCCCTGCAACAATTTCGGCTGTGGCTTCGCTATCTGTTCCTTCATCCCTCCGACCTAAGTCTGCCCCCTTCTCTCTTCACACTCCCCAGCTTTTCCCATCTCCCCCCCCCCCCCCCCAGTCCTTCTCCCCATCACCCACCCCTCTCATCCGCGGGACCCCCCTCTCCCCAGTTTCCCCGCACCCCTCACCCTCCCCCCTCCATCTCCTCTCCTCCCCACCTCTGAATCCCCCACCCCTCCCCTCCTTCCCTCCCCCATTCCCACCCCTCACCTCCTCCCCACCTCTGCCTCTCCCAATCCTTTCCCCTTTCCCCTCCCAGTCGCCCCCACCCCTCTCCTCCTTTCCCACCCATTCAAACCCCTCCCCTCTCCGCCTCCCCTCCCTCATCTGCCTCTCCCAAACCCTTTCCCCTTCCCTCCCCAGTCCCCCCACCCTCTCCTCCCCCCCCCCCCCCCCATTCCCACTCGCTCAGCCTCTCCCTCCCTCCCCGGTCGCCCCCCACACTCACCCCGGTGCTGCGGTCGAGGGAGCCGGCGCTGGCGGCGGTGAGGCGAGTGGCGTTGAGGCCGACCAGGGCCGGCAGTGTCTGGGACATCCAGTTACTGATCATGGCCATGGTGCTCAGGACAATCCCGATCTTCAGCAGAGGCACCGTCATTGCGGGAGCGCTGCGGTTCTCTCATACCGAGTAACGTGGAGCGGGCGGGGCGGCGCGGCGGCAGCGGGAGGGGGCATCTGCCGGGCGGGGGGCAGCCCCGGTCCCAACCGGGCCATGGCAGCGGCGAGGCGAGGCGAGGCGAGGCGAGGCGAGGCCGGGAGCGAGGATACCGGGAGCGGGAGCTGCCGCGCTCGCCGCTGTCTGAAGAGAGACTGGAGTCAGAGCAGCGGCTGCCGCCCACACTCGGGGTTGGTCCCACCCCCCCGGTACAGACCCTCCCCCCCGCCGCCGGTACAAGACCTGCCTCCCGGCGCTGGATTGGACCTGCCCCCGGTAACCAGCGACCCGCCCCCCCCCCCACCCCCGGTAATCAGCGCCCCACCCACCGGCACAAGTATGAGCCGAGCCGCCCCCGGTACAGAACCATAGAACCGGCTCCGGTCATCAGCGACCCTCCCACCGCTAAATACCGGCCCTCCACTAAACAGGCTCCGATCCCTCTCCCAGCCTCTCCCCACTCTATCCCATTCCTACCTTCCTGGCCACCCCCCCCCCCCCCCCCCCCCCCCCCCGATATTCCAACAGGGACGGGGAAAGCCCGTAAGGGTCGCTGATACCGACCCTAAGGAGATGTACACGACTGAGACCCAGTCACACGGGCTGCGTGTAGGTCAGAGCCCAGTGTGGGTCAGTGTGTGTGTGTGTATGTGGACCTGTACCCCAGTGTGTGTGTGTGTATGTGTGTGACCCGTACCCCAGTGAGGGTCAGTGTGTGTGTGTGGGAACCTGTACCCCAGTGAGGGGTCAGTGTGTGTGTGTGTGTGGGGGACCTTGTACCCAGTGAGGGTCAGTGTGTGTGTGTGGTGACCTGTACCCAGTGAGGGTCAGTGTGTGTGTGACCTGTATGTGAGGGTCAGTGTGTGTGACCTGTACCCAGTGAGGAGTCCAGTGTGAGGGGGACCTGTACCCCAGTGAGGGTCAGTGTGTGTGTGTGTGACCTGTACCCCAGTGAGGGTCAGTGTGTGTGTGTGTGTGACCTGTACCCCAGTGAGGGTCAGTGTGTGTGTGTGTGACCTGTACCCCAGTGAGGGTCAGTGTGTGTGTGTGTGACCTGTACCCCAGTGAGGGTCAGTGTGTGCGTGTGGGACCCGCACCCCAGCGAGCCCCACATTTCAGTCAGGGTGAGTGCCTAGTGCAAATAAAATGTGGAGGGAAAAAAAGAAATCCGCATTGAAAATAAGATTCAAAAGCTGGAATGATTTATTACTTCAGTGCCCTCATGTAAGCTGGATTCTCAGCCCCTGGTTGCTATGGTGACAGCGCCAGGTTGCAGCCATCTCTCTGCCTCTCCCCCCACCAACCTCTCTACTGCAGCAGCCAGCCTCCCCCAGCAGCGCCCCGGCCAGCGGCAGCACAGAGGCGGCAAGTGGGGCCGGCCATCAGGGGCTGGACGTGTCACGTACATGGTTTCAGCACCCCATCCCCACGGGACAGCTCCCGCAGTGTCGACTTGCAACCCGCGGCTGCTGGTCAATGGGCAACACAAGCAAGGTGCTGGAATCTGGAGCAAATGACACAAAGTACTCGAGGTTCAGTAACTCAGCGGGTCAGGCAGCGTCTGTGGAGGGATCTCTGGGATAACACGCACCCCACACCCCTTGCACTCAAAAGGGTGGTGGGTGTGTGGAACAAACTGCTGGGGGGGGGGGGGGGGGGGGGGGGGGTCGTTGTGGCAGGGACTATCCCAACGCTTGAGAAACAGTTAGACAGGTACATGGATAGGGTGGGAGATTGCAACCTTCACGTGGTCCGCCCTGTTTCGACGAATGCAAGCAACCTGGCGTGCACAATCGGATAAGATCAAATGGAACAAGGTGTCCTACAACTTTAGGCCGTGCACGCCATACGCAAGAAGAAGAAGGGGAAGGCACACGGATAGGACAGGTTTAAGGGATATGGACCAAACGCCGGCGGGTGGGACGAGACTGGCTGGGACATGTTGGCTGGTGTGGGCACGTTGGGCCGAATGGCCTGTTTCCACGCTGTATCTCTCTATGACACCATGTGAGTAGGAAGGAACTGCAGGTGCTGGTTTACACTAAAGACACAAACTGCAGGAGTAACTCAGCGGGACAGGCAACATCTGTGGGGGGGGGGGGGATCTCTGGAGAATGTATTATCTTATTAACACACACCCCAAGTCACCCTGTGCATAGGAAGGAACTGCAGGTGCTGGTTTACACTGAAGATAGACACAACATACTGGAGTAACACAGTGGGACAGGTAGCATCTCTGGAGAGAAGGAATGGGTGACGTTTCAGATTGAGACACTTCTTCAGACTAATTTAATTGATCCCTTGAAGATACATATGCCAATTCAACACTCTTGACTTGTCACTGTTTCATCTCCAGCCTTTGTCACTTACACCACCCATCTGTCAATGTACCACCCCCTCATCTGTATCCACTTATCACTTGAAGAAGGGTTATGGCCCAAAACATTGCCTATCTCCTTCGCTCCATAGATGCTGCTGCACCCGCTGAGTTTCTCCAGCATTTTGTGTACCCTCCACCTATCACTTGCCAGGCTTGACCACTTCACTTCCACAGTTTCCTCCCCACATCTGCAATCTCAGGAAGGGTCCTGACCTGAAACATGGCATGGCCTTTTCCCTCCACAGATGCTGCCTGACCTGCTGAGTTCCTCCAGCACTTTGTTTTTTTCTCAACTGGTTTGCATCGCTTTTAGTTCAGTTTCAGTATAGTTTATTTTATTTTAGAGATCCCCGCACACTAGAACTATCCTACACACACTAGGGACAATATATATATATTTTTTACTGCAGCCAATTAACCTGCAATCATGTATGTCTTTGGAATGTGGGAGGAAACCGGAGCACCCGGAGAAAACCCACGAGGTCACTGGGAGAAAGTACAGACAGCACTCGCTGTCAGGGTTGAACCCTTCGGTCTCTGGCGCTGTAAGGCAGCAACTCTACTGCTGCACCCCTGTGCTGCCCATATCTTTTGCTCCTTAGCCTTTCACCCCAAGCACCTCAGCCAAAGCAGAGATGCTTGCATCCTGATAAACATTAGGAACTCCCCCTTCCACCATTGCTGCTTTCACTGACCCACTTCTGCCCACTGTCGACACAGCCTTAACATCCTCACCTCCACCACCTTGCACCTCCCATTCTCCAAAACGCCTCGCTTTACTGCTATATCCTGCTGACTCCACAATTGTAATCCTTCGCCTCTGTTTCTTCAGCTGCCGAGCGTCACGCCTCTGACATTTCTAAGACAACTTCCTCGACCAAACCTTTGACCACTTGTCCGATATCTAAGGTGGCTCGGCGCCAAGAAACAGTGTTTGAAACTGTTTACTGGTAAAACACCGAGGGAAGGTGCTATATAAATGCAGGATGTTGTTTAACATTGTGTTTCCACTGCATTGCCCAAACCCTGGTGCTCAGAACCACGTGAGATCGAAGGTCTGAACTGTACAACAACTAAGTAAGTCTTGCTACAAGTAGGAATTTCATTGTTCTATCTGGGACAGATGACATATCTACAACTGTAAGGAGGGATGGGAGAGAGGAGTATGAGATGGAGATACTTAAAATTAGAGAATTCAATATTCATACCGCTGGAGTGTAAGCAACCCAAGTGAAATATGAGGTTGTAGCTCACAACCCAGCAATATGAACACTGAATGCTCTAATTTAAGTAACTTCATCTCATACTCCCCTCCCCTCCCTCCTTGCCCCCTTCCTCCTGCTTGGTCATTGTATCAGCTCCACATTTTTCTGCATTGCTTCTCTTGAGATCACACCTTCCCGAGCCAACAATGGACCTATGCCCCCCTGCCTGAGGTCATTTGTGGCTGGCTCTGATTAGTCAGTGTCGTCTCTCGCCTCCAGCTCGTCACCCCTCCCCCTACTTTCAGCCTGTAGAGGGGTCCCAACCCAAAACGTCACCCATTCCCTTTTCTCCAGAGATGCCACCTGACCAGCAGTGTTACTCCAGCACACTGTGTCCATCCTTGGTATAAACCAGCCAGTGCAGTTCTTTGTTTCTACTTTGGGTGAGAAAATACGTGGATGGAGGATGGAGGAGAATGTGGAAATGTGAGGTTACGCACTCAGAGAGAAAGCAGGGAATGCTGAGTAATTTTTAGATGGTGAGACTCCAGGATAGGTTCATGTTCCAATGGCCCTGGATGTCCTTGTACACAAGCCCCCAAACACTGGCGGCACGATGGCGCAGCGGTAGAGTTGCTGCCTTACAGCGCCAGAGACCTAACTATGGATGCCTTTTGTACCTCCCCCCTGTGACCATGTGGGTTTTCTCTGGGTGCTCTGGTTTCTACCCACATTCCACAGACGTGCAGGTTTGTCGGTTAATTGGCTGCGTTAAAATTGTAAATTGTCCCCCGTGTGTCGGATAGTGCTGGCATATACTAGATGGTGCTGGTTGGCACAGACTCGGTGGCTGAAGGGACTGTTTCCGTGCTGTGTCTCCAAAGTAAATTTACCAATTTACTGCCTCAACCTGGTTTGATCCCAACCAGGGGGGCTGTCTATGTGGAGTTTGCACGTTCTCCCCGTGCCCATGTGGGTTTCTTCCGAGTGCTCTGGTTTCCTCCCATACCTCAAAGATGTGCGGGTTTGCAGGTTAATTGCCATCTGTAAATTGTTCCCTTATGGTCTGGGAATGGATGAGAAGGTGGGATAACATAGCAGTAATGTGAATGGGTGATTGATAGCCGGTGTGGACCTGATGGGACAAAGACCCTGTTTCCATGTTCTATCTTTAAACTAAATTAACATTTGATTTGAGAATGAAGTGACAAAAGTTTAGGGGTAACATGAGGGGGAACTTCTTTACTCAGAGGGTGGTAGCTGTGTGGGATGAGATCCCAGTGGAAGTGGTGGAGGCAGGATCGATTTTATCATTTAAAACTAAATTGGATAGGTATATGGACGGGAAAGGAATGGAGGGTTATGGTCTGAGTGCAGGTAGATGGGACTAGGGGAGAGTAAGTGTTCGGCACGGACTAGAAGGGCCGAGTGGCCTGTTTTCGTGCTGTCATTGTTATATGGTTTTGTGGGTTACATGAGGCTGCAGCAGCCAGTGAGGAAGACAAAATAATTGTTGGCCTTTATTTTAAAGAGAATAATAATACACGAGTAAAAATGTCTGATTAGAATCACGTCAGACCTCAGTGACTCCGCTCCCAAACGTGGTGTTTAAGTTTGTTCGGATCTCCTCATGAAGGATTGAACGAGTCCAACAAAGATTCAGTGGGCGTGATACTCGGATGGTGCGATCGTAATATGTTTGGGTAGACCAGGCATCTGTTCTCTGGAACGTTGAACAGTACAGCACAGGACCATGAGCATGCCAAACGCGACGCCACGTTGCATTAATCTCTGCCTCTCCACCATCCACATTCCTCCATTCCCTGGAGCAGGTCGTATTGGAATGCAAAACAAAATGATTGGGGAGCTTGATAGGATGGAAGGAGGATGTCAGTGTTGGGGGTCACAGTGTTAGCATCAATGGCAATTGAGGACTGAGATGAGGAGACAAGTGATGTCTGTACAGAGTTTGTATGTTCTGCCTGTGTCCGCGTGATCTTTTCTCTTTTCTCCGGGCTCTCCGGTTTCCTCCCACATTCCAAAGACATGCAGGTTTATAGGTTACCTGGCTTCTGTAAATTGCCTTAGTGAGTAGGATGTGAAAGAGGGATAACATAGATCAGTGTGTACCCAGTCGGCTGAAGGGCCTGTTTTCAGGCTGTATCTAGACTAGACTAAACTAAACTATAAACCTTTCTTCACACAGAGGCTGGTGAACTTTGTGAACTCTCTGCCCAGTAGCTCAGTTGTTGATCGGACCCAGAGCCGCCATGTCTGGATAATGAAGGAATCAGGAAATGTCGGGATAGGGGTGGAGGATTGACCACCATCTTGTTGAGTGTCAGAACAGGCCAGATGGGCCGAAGGGCCTGCGCCCACTCCTATTATGTAGGAAGGAGTTTACATTGAAGATGGACACAAAATGCTGGAGTTTGTCCCGCTGTGTTACGCCAGCATTTACTGTCCTGTTCCCATTATTACGTTCTCATTAGCCACCTTCTCAAGCTCACAGGGTCTTTGGATACGGTTCATCTGCCCTTCTCCATGTTGCGATTATACCAAGTTCCCCATCGCATTAGATTTCCTGCAGCTTCTGCAACACTGCTGTGGACATCACAGGGTTAAGGGCCCGTCCCACTTTCACGACCTTTTTTACTCGTGGACATTATTCATCAGGCTAGAAAAAACGCCCCGACCTACTTGATGCCACGGGTACCTACGACTAGCATTACGACCTACCTGCGACCTCCTACGACCTCGTGACGACCATGCTGCGAGTGTGAGTCAAGGGCAAACTCGGAAGAGGTCGTGAATTAGGTCGTGAAAGTGGGACAGGCTCTCTAACCGGCCAGCTCTACAGACGGACTTAATCTCCCTCTTTAACATTCGCCTCCTCATTAGTTTAGGATGGCCTAGAAAATGCGAGCACAAGGGACAAGCTCTCTGAGTCTTAAAGCTTCTGCTCAGCAGGAGAGCACTTAGATCTGGAGACACGTGGAACTGCAGATGCTGGAATCTTGCATGGAGCAAAGAGCTGGAGTAACTCAGCGGGTCAGGCAGCTTCTCTGGAGAAAAGGAACAGGTGACATTTCGGGTCTGAAGGCATCTGAAGAAGCGTCTCAACCCGAAATATCACCTATTCCTTTTCTCCAGAGCTGTTACCTGATCCGCAACTATAGAGTCATACTGCACAGAAACAGACCATTTGGCCCAACCTGCCCATCCCAACCAAGATGTTCCATCTATGCTAGTCCCACATGGCCACATTTGCCCCATATCCCTCTGTAGCTTTCCTATCCAGGTACCTGTCCAAATGTTTTAGAAATGTTGTTTTGTTGAAATTACTTGCCTCAACAACCCCCTCTGGCAGCTCGTTCCATAAAACCACCACCCTCTGTGTGAAAAAAAGAATTCCCCTCGGGTCCTATTAAATACTTCCCCTCGCACCTTAAACCTATGTCCTCTGGTTCTCAAGCAACTGTACATGGAGCAAAACACAGAGGGCTGGAGGAACTCGGCAGGTCAGGCAGCATCTGCGGAGGGAATGGACTGGTGACATTTTGGTTCAGGACCCTTCTTTGGACTGGGAACCAATGGCTATGGACACTCCAGTGAAGATGGACCGATGGACATTAACCATTAGATCCTTCAATTGACAGAGATTACATCTTGTTGGAAAATGGAGAATAGAGAATAGATGTTGACCTGAGACTTTGTAGACAAAACATATAAGATTGTTAAGGGCTTGGACACACTAGAGACAGGAAACATGTTCCCGATGTTGGGGGAGTTCAGAACCAGGGGCCACACAGTTTAAGAATAAGGGGTAAGCCATTTAGAACGGAGACGTGGAAACACTTTTTCTCACAGAGAGTGGTGAGTCTGTGGAATTCTCTGCTTCAGAGGGCGATGGGGGCAGGTTCTCTGGATGCTTTCAAGAGAGAGCTAGATAGGGCTCTTAAAAATAGCGGAGTCAGGGGATATGGGGAGAAGGCAGGAATGGGGTACTGATTGTGGATGATCAGCCATGATCACATTGAATGGCGGTGCTGGCTCGAAGGGTCAAATGGCCTACTCCTGCACCTATTGTCTATTGAAAGGTAGCATTAGTGCGTGGACATGCAGTTGATTCCATGAGTTGGATAACAGCCCATGGAGCTCAGGAGGGCAACTAAGCACGACCAGAGTAGCCATCTCCCTCTGGAACCGAGGGAGAGTCTGAGGCGTCAACTCACTGTTGTAAAGCAGAAGGGAAAAGGAAAATGGTAGAGGAATAGCGGGAGGAATGGGGCAGGAGTGAGTTTAAGTTCAAAGAACAGGAGAGACAGAAGGGGGGAGAGAGAGAGCGCGAGAGAGAGGGAGAGGGAGGGGATGAAAAGAGGAGGGACGGAGGGAGAATAAAGGGGAGGGGAGAACACTGTAGAGGAGTTTAGTTCAAAGGGCAGGAAAGAGGGGAGGGGGAGAGAGGGGAGAAAGGAGGAGAGATAGAGGGAGAGTAAAGAGGGGAGAGAAAAGAGAAGGGAGGAAGTAGGATGAGAGAGGGGATTAAAAGAGTGGAGAGGGGAGAAGGGAAGTTGGATGAGTAAAGGGGGCAGGAGGAAGCAAGGGAGGGAGAAACGGTATGAGGCAGGCACAGGAACAGAATGAATTAAGGAATTAAGGAAGGGTAGGAGGCTGAAAAGGAGAGGCAGGATGAGCCTATCCCTTTAAGGGTGAACGGTGGTGCCTGTCCCTTTAAAAGGGAGCCGTGGTGCCTGTTCCTTTAAAGGGGAGCCGTGGTGCCTGTCCCTTTAATGGGGGGCGTGTGCCTGCCTCTAAAGAGGGGGGGGGCTTGTGTGTCCGTGGTGTCCGGTTTTAAGGGGTGGGTCGGGGGCGTGGTTGCCTGTCCCGTTTAAGGGGGGGCCGTGGTGCCGTCCGTTTGGGGGCCCGGTGGTGCCTGTCCCTTTAAGGGGGCCCTGGGGCCTGTCCCCTAGGGGGGCCCGTGGTGCCTGTCCCTTTAAGGGGGGCCCGTGGTGCCTGTCCCTTTAAGGGGGGCCGTGGTGCCTGTCCCTTTAAGGGGGGCCCGTGGTGCCTGTCCCTTTAAGGGGGGCCCGTGGTGCCTGTCCCTTTAAGGGGGGCCCGTGGTGCCTGTCCCTTTAAGGGGGCCCGTGGTGCCTGTCCCTTTAAGGGGGGCCCGTGGTGCCTGTCCCTTTAAGGGGGGGCCGTGGTGCCGTCCCTTTAAGGGGGGGGTGTGTGGGTGCCTGTCCCTTTAAGGGGGGCCGTGTGCCTGTGCCGTGTGCCTGTCCCTTTAAGGGGGGCCCGTGGTGCCTGTCCCTTTAAGGGGGGGGGGGGCCCGTTTGTGTGGGCCTGTCCCTTTAAGGGGGGCCCGTGGTGCCTGTCCCTTTAAGGGGGGCCCGTGGTGCCTGTCCCTTTAAGGGGGGCCCGTGGTGCCTGTCCCTTTAAGGGGGGCGGTGGGACCGTGGTGCCTGTCCCTTTAAGGGGGGCCCGTGGTGCCTGTCCCTTTAAGGGGGCCCGTGGTGTGCCTGTAGGGGGGCCCGTGCTTGGTTGCCTGTGTCCCTTTAAGGGGGGCCCGTGGTGCCTGTCCCTTTAAGGGGGGCCCGTGGTGCCTGTCCCTTTAAGGGGGGCCCGTGGTGCCTGTCCCTTTAAGGGGGAGCTGAAGCCGGCGCGGACTCTTTGCTTCAAAGTGCGGGGAGCAGCGACGCCTGCTGCCAGTGGGCGGTAGCGCAACTCTGGTCCATGTGGGGAGAGAGAGAGAGGGAGAGAGAGAGGGAGGGAGACGCTCAATAAACAAATCATTTACACCGGGTAAACCATGAATAACGGGAGTCAGCCATCAGATACACACTGCAGCTCAATAAACCAAGTACAAACCCAACACACAAATCCTCACACCTCCCCCACACCGTCAAACCAGTGCGAGCCCACACCAGGGCGCAAGGGAACCCAGCAATTCAGCACAATGTTAACATTGGGACAAGCTTCAACATATTTTTCAATATGAACCGGCCATGCAGAAAGGTTGCATTAAACATCCAGGCTGAATAAATACATATGCAATGTCCAGGGTTGAAGAGCCTGTTTCCAGGCAAATAGGCTGTTGTATCCAAAGATCTTTGGTTGCATCCAACACAGCCATTTGTCTCTCTCCCCCCCCCCCCCCCCTCCCCCCCCCCTCCTCCCTACCCCCCTCCCTCCTACCTCCCACCTCTCGCCCTCTCTCCCCTCCCATGTCACCGGCCGCCTACCCCCCCTCCTTCCCCCCCCCCCCCCCCCCCACTTCCCAATTCGCATTATTTCCATCTGTTATCTGGACAGTTCACAGGGAAGATGCAATCGCTCCAGACCCCTTCCCAGCCCGACCTCCCCCCCCCACCTCCCCTACCAGTTGCCTTCTCCCCTGTGTGTCTGCCCAAGTTCGCTGCAGGGCGGACACACAGAGAACACGCCATGTGCCGGTGGATTCAAGCTCACCATCGCCACCCCGTTGAAATGATGGATAACCCTTACATATTTGTGAGCCCCTGGTTCCAAGTACACGTGCAAATGGACCCCTTCTTCATTCCACCCCACCCCCCCCCCCCCCCCCCCTCCTTTAACTCTCTTCACGAGTTAAATCCCCTCCATTTGCTGCAAGTTATCACATTCATTGTTCCGGTTGGAATTATATTAACAGTCCTTAATCCGAGAGGCATCTCATCTTCTGCCCTAGAAGGCTGTGTCTCCCACACTGGCATCTCCTCTGGACCTGCAGATCCCCGAGTGGTACCGAGTCATGCTTCATCCCAGGGGACTGCCCGAACAGATCTAACTCTGATAAAGTTTGCAGTCAGGATGTTCCCAGAAGCGGGTTTTACTTACCTCTAGATCGGCGGGTCGTGGTTTGGGCTGCTTGCCCGCATTGTCCCAACGTTCACGTACCTCCTTGCCATCACCCCGACCCCTCGATCCCCCCCCCCCCGCCCACCCCACCCTCCCCAATCTCCAGAAACCCTCCCCCCCCCCCCCACATCTCCAATGTCCCAGGTCAGACCAGCCCCGACCCCAGGCTGCTCAAGCCAACATCTCAACCCATGTTCTCCAACCTCGCCTCAACCCTTCTCCACCGGGTCCCGACCTCACACGACCACCCTTCATCCCGAGACCCGGGCCAACGTGACCCAGTGCATCCTGACCCAGGACCACCCAGCTGACCCCTGGCCCCCTCCTCTAAGGCCAGGTCTCCCTCCCTCATCGTTGACCCCTGGGTCCCAACATTGACCAGCCCCCTCCCTCCCCTCCAGCCCCTTCCACGGCGAGAGGGGCCGTGTCCCGGACCTTACCTGGGTGAGCTGGACGCTGATGAGCAAGACCCCGAGGATGAGGAGCCGGGCTCGGCCGCGCTCCCTCCTGCCCGCGGGCTGCGCCTTCATGTTGCTCCCGCTCCCTGTGCGCTGGTCCCGGGCTGTCCCGCACCTGTCCCGCCCGTCTGCCTGCCTTCCTTGTCCCGGCTCGGCTCGGCTCGGCTCGGCGTCGCTGCCCCCTCCTCCCTCTCCCACTCACTCTCTCCCCCCTCTCCCTCTCCCTGGCTCGGTCCGGGTCAGGCACCGGTCCGCAGCCGCATCGCGGGTCGGGCAGGGCGGGCTGGCGGGCTGGCGGAGGCAGGGAAGCTCCCAGCCCGAGTGTGGAGTCCGGGAGCGAGATAGCGCAGGATGTGACATCAATCCGGAGACAGGGAGGGAGGGAGGGGGAGAGGCATCAGGGGGAGAGATGGAGAGAGGGAAGGGAGAAGGCGAGGGAGGAGGAGAGAGAGAGAGAGAGAGGGGAGAGGCGAGGGAGGAGGAGAGAAAAGTGGAGGGAGGAGAGAAAGAAGTGAGAGAGATAGGGCGGGGGGGGGGGGGGGGGTAAGGGAAGAGAGAGAGCGAGAGAGAGGTGGGGGAGATATGTATATATAGAGAGAGATAGAGGGTAAGAGAAGAGAGAGATAAGGCGAGAGAGAGAGAGAGCGTGGAGAGGGAGAGGAGAGAGAGGAGAGAGAGAAGGTGGAGAGAGAAGGGGGAGAGAGAGAGAGAGAGTAAGGTGGAGAGGGAGAAGAGATAGAGAGAGAGAAGGTGGGAGGGAAGAGAGAGAGAGAGAGAAGGTGGAGAGAGAGAGAGAAGGTGGGGGAGATGGGGAGAGAGAGAGAGAGAGAAGAGGTGGGAGAGGGAGAAGAGAGAGAGAGAGCGAGAAGGTAGAGAGAGGAGAGAGAGAGAGAGAAGGTGGGAGAGAGAGAGAGAGAGAGAGAGAGAGAGAGAAGGTGGGAGAGGGAAAGAAAGAGAGAGAGAGAAGGTGGGAGAGAGAGAGATAGGGAGAGAGAAGGCAAGGAGGAGAGAAGGAGAGAGAGTGAGCAAGGGGGAGACAGGCAGGGGGAAGGGTTGGAGGGGAGAGGGATGGTGGAAAGGGAGGGGGCAGGGGGGTGAGAGTGTGGGCTGGGGGGAGAGTAATGAGGGATTGAGATGGCAGGACGGGGCGAGAGGGTTAGGGAGGGAAGTGTAAAGATACAGACAGCAGTGAAACGGCCCCCATAGTCCACCATCTGCCCTGACCACCAAATGTACATTCATGCTGCTCCTGCCTTATTCTCCCTACA
The DNA here is from genome assembly GCA_035221665.1 of Okamejei kenojei. NCBI lineage: Eukaryota > Metazoa > Chordata > Chondrichthyes > Rajiformes > Rajidae > Okamejei > Okamejei kenojei. The sequence continues at coordinate 24,570,614 of CM069163.1, forward strand.
TTTCCATAACCCCCCCCCCCCCCCCCCTCCCTCTCCCCGCAGAGTCTACTCCCAGTTACAAGGCATTTGGAGCAATCTGGAGCCCAATTAACCAAACAACTGCAGTCTTTGGGATTTGGAAGGAAGCCGGAGCACCTGGAGGTAAACCATGGGGAGATCTTGCCAGCTCCACACAGACAGCACCCTAGGTCAGGATTGAACCTGGGTGTCTGCAGCTCCACAGCTGTATCTCTGTGCCCCCCAGAGACAGAGAATGAGGGAAGAGCTTAAAAGGGCCGAGGGAGAGACAAAAAGGGGTCGGAAGAGGGGGGGGGGGGTCTGCAAAAGGTTTCACGGTTTAATCTTATCTTATCTTAAATAATAATTTAATTGTTTCCATTTCCATTTCACTTATTGACTTTGGGTATTTCCCTACAATTTTTGATATTGGATTCTTTGTTGCCTGTGCAGTTTAAATTACTTTTTAAAATTTAAATGAAGTTTAATTTAATTTTACCATCCATGGTAAGTCACACGTAACATGGTGGCTCGTGTTTTTATAATGAGAGGTTGCCAGTTTAGATTTCCCTGCTGTCCCACTTCACGGTTTATTGGTACATGTTTGCAATTTATTCTTCATAGTTCCATTCTAATCCCTTAAAACCAGTCCTCTCTCCAGCACACCCCAAGGTATTATTCTGGTCTTCATCTTCCAAGGCATGCTTCATAGTTCATATCCGAATCATTATTTTGTTCAGATAATCCCCAGGGACAAGTTGTTCCCTTTCATTATTCACTGTTGGATCCAAATGTCCTCGCTTTCGTTGCACTTTAAGGAATAAATATCGGGAAGATCAAAAAGCCCATCACAACTGCTTATCCCATTCCATTTCCCCTTTTTGGAAACTATTCCATCCATGTGGATGCGGAGAAGACGTTTCCACTAGGATCAGAGGTCATAGACTCAGAAGCCACAGAACCAGGGGCCACAGTTTAAGAATAAGGGGTAAGCCATGTAGAACGGAGACGAGGAAACACTTTTTCTCACAGAGAGTGGTGAGTCTGTGGAATTCTCTGCCTCAGATAGTGGTGAGGCCGGTTCTCCGGATGCTTTCAAGAGAGAGCTAGATAGGGCTCTTAAAAATAGCGGAGTCAGGGGATATGGGGAGAAGGCAGTAACGGGGTACTGATTGGGGATGATCAGCCATGATCACATTGAATGACGATGCTGGCTCAAAGGGCCGAATGGCCTACTCCTGCACCTATTGTCTATTGTCTAATTTATTTAGGAAGGAGATGAGGAGGAATTTATTTAGTCAGAGGGTGGTGAATCTGTGGAATTCATCACCACCGAAGGCTGTGAAGGCCAACTCAATGGATATTTTTAAGGCAGAGATAGATAGATTTGTGATTAGTACGGGGGTTATGGGGTAGAATGGGGTTCGCAGGGAGAGATAAATCAGCCATGATTGAATGGATGACTCAATGGGCCGAATGGCCTAACTCTGCTCCTATCACTAATGAACTTATGAATCAAACTTTCCGTAACTTCAATCCCCTTGATTAGCCTTGCCTTGTACACCTGTACACAGTCTATACACCTCCATCATTCGCCAATATCTGCAGTTCAGGAATGTAGTTCACCATCGTGGCTTGGCTCCTTCACAGCGCAAGAGACCGGGGTTCGATCCTGACCTCGGCTGCTGTCTGTATGGAGTTTGCAAGTTTAGTTTAGTTTAGTGTAGAGATACAGTTCGGGTAATCGAATTGGCCCGAAACGTCGCCTACTTCCTTCGCTCCATAGATGCTGCCGCACCCGCTGAGTTTCTCCAACATTTTTTATCTACTTTCTTATAATTCAAACTATTGCATAAATCCTTAGACAGCTCTTCCTTCTCCATATTGCAGAGTCCCTCCAGTCCGACACCAGTCCAATAGGGGTGTATGGAGTGTGCACTTTCTCCCCGCGACTGCATGGGTTTTCTTTGAGTGCTCCGGTTTCCTCCCACACCTCAAACATTTGCAAGTTTGCCGGGTTAATTAGTTTTGGTAAAGATTGTAGATTGTCCCCAGTGTGTAGGATAGAGGCGGTGGGCTGAAGGGCCTGTCAACACACTGTATCTCAAAACTAAACTAAACCCATGGAAACTTACCATGTGGCCTTCCATTCCATTCTGGCCTGGTTGACACTGCTCTGCCGACTTAGCTTCTCTGATTCAGGCAACTGAGCTATCCAACATCTGAAGAAGGGTCTCGACCCGAAACGTCACCTATTCCTTCGCTCCATGGATGCTGCCTCACCCGCTGAGTTTCTCCAGCATTTTTGTCTACCTCCAACAACTAGACAGTAGTTCTGAACAACTATCTACCTCATTGGAGACCCTTGGACTATCTTTGATCAGACCATACTGGACTTAATCTTACACTTAACGTTATTCCCTTCATCATGTGTCTGGACACTGTGGATGGCTCAGTTGTGATCATGTGTTGCCTTTCCGCTGACTGGTTGAAGCACGCACCAAAAGCTTTTCACTGCAAGTGACAGGAAACTAAACCCAACTCTGATCCTTTATGAAGTGACACTCGACTGAACTTCAAATAAGTCACGACAAAAAGGCAAAAGCAACACTGACGCTTATTTCCAGAGAAATTCAATTGCAATGCGTGTTGAGGTTGAATAGAACCTTGGTTAGAATAAACTTTGAGCCAGGCAGTACAGATCAGGAACTCATTCTATGTAAAACAATACTGGGAGTGTTGTGAATGGGATAGATGAAGGTGGCCTGAGCTAGAGGGCCAGGTTGAGCAGGCTGGGAGTGTATCCCTTGTAGTGCAGGAGGCTGAGGGGTGATCATATAGAGGTGTACAAGATCACGAGAGGAATAGATCGGGTGGACGCTCAGAGTCTTTCACCCAGGGTTGGGGAACCGAGAACCAGAGGACTTCGGTTTAAGGTGAGGGGGGGAAAGACGTAATAGGAACCTGAGGGGCAATTCTTTTACACAAAGGGTGGTAGGTGTAATGAACAAGCTGTTGAAGGAGGTAGTTGAGGCAGGTACTATCACAATGTTTAAGATATAACTAGACAGGTACATAGATATGATCGACTCAGGGGTATCAGGGGTTATTGGGAGAAGGCAGGAGAATGGGGTTGAGAGGGAACGATAGATCAGTCATGATTGAATGGCATAGACTTAATGGGCCGAATGGCCTAATTCTGCTCCAATCACTTATGAACATGAATTTAGAGGGATAGAAACATAACATTCTTAAGGGATTGGACAGGGTAGATGCAGGAAAAATGCACCCCATTTTTGGGGGAGTCCAGAACCAGGGGTCACAATTTAAGAATAAGGGGTAGGCAATTTAGGACTGTGATGAGGAAATACTTTTTCACCCAGAGAGTTGTGAATCTGTGGAATTCTCTTCCACAGAAGGCAGTGGAGGCCAATTCACTGGATGTTTCCAAGAGAGAGTTAGATGTAGCTCTTAGGACTAAAGGAATCAAGGGATATGGGGAAAAGGCAGGAACGGGGCACTGATTTTGGATGATCAGTCATGATCATATTGAATGGCGGTGGGGATGAATGGTCTACTCCTGCACTTATTTTCGATGTCTCTATATGGGCCAAACGCAGGCAGGTGGGACCAGGGCCCTCTTAACAGCATTATGGGCCCCCGGGGAAAGCAGTGGACTAGGGCCCCTACACTTCCAGTTTCTTTCTGCCGGATCAAACATGCCGTCATGCACTTGCGATGTTCTTCCCCGTTTTCTTGTTCTACAATAACATTCTACAATATATAGATTAGCGTGGGGTCCCTATGCTCGTGGGGCCCCGGGCAACTGCCCAGCCTGTCCATGCGTTAAGACGGCCCTGTGTGGGACTAGTGTAGATGGGGCAAGTTGGTCGGTGTGGTTAGGTTGGGCAGAAGGGCTTGTTTCCACGCTGTAACACTCTATGACAGTGTGAAGAGCATTGTGGATATCGGGAGGTAATCGGCCTGTTCCTGGGCAGGCATTTCTGTCAGAAATATTTAGATATAGGGTGGCACAGTTGCACAGCAGTAGAGTAGCTGCCTTACAGAGCTCACTGTGCCAGAGACCCGGGTTCGATCCTGGCTGCAGGCGCTTGTCTGTACGGAGTTTGTACTTTCTCCCCGTGACCTGCGAGGCTTTATCTCCGAGAACTTCGGTTTCCTCCCACACTCCAAAGAAATACAGGTTTGTAGGTTAATTGGCTTGGTAGATATGTAAAAATTGTCCCTAGAGTGTGTATGGAATAGTGTTACAGGGATCGCTGGTCGGCGCCGACCCGGTGGGCCTCTTTCCGCGCTATATTTCTAAACTAAAATAAAAGATGTGACAAGCCTCTTTAAAATTTGACATGTCACATTTTTTTTTAAAGCGTATATTGCACGGTTGTTGCATGCTTGCACTCAGCCGGTCAAGTGTGAGTGAAGTGAGTGCTGAGCCGTGTGCTGCCCCTACACCCCGCCATTCAGCTGCTCTCCCCGAGTCTTGCTGAGAGACCAAATCCACGTCCCGCGCCTGCCAGCACGCCTTTTCACAAAGCCCATCAAACGAGAGCCATGGTTTCTGCGGCGCATTTTACGACTTCATCGTCTGCTTGGAAGACCTAATTCCATTTATTCCGCATTAAATAATTGATAACCAAGGCTGCAGCGTTGTTACTGGGGTGATTGTGATGTTGCACTGATGCAGGGGATAAGTGAAAAGTTAGTGATGGGATCAGACAGGATCAGCTAACAGCACTCAGTCGAAGTGCCGGCTGGTTGATCAGTTACACTCCAAGTGGTGCACTAAACCCACGTTTCAGCGACCCATCCCACTCTCTCAGCTAACGGAGATTCCGTTACTTACCAATAACTATTCGCCAAAGCTCATTTTGGGTTTAGGTTTATTATCGTCACTATCCTACACACTAGGGATAATTTACAAATGTTATCATGGCATTAATATTTTATGTGCAGCAATTAGTGAGAGTTTGATTAAGCTGCTTGGTGAATTGGCCGCAGGGTGACTGAGAATAGTCAGTGTCAAGTCAAGTCAAGTCACTTTTATTTCTATAGCACATTTAAAAAACAACTCTCGTTGGCCAAAGTGCTTTACATTGGTATAAGAATAGTATAACAAACAACAGTGGTCCGTAGATTAAATACAAACATCACTACATCAAGGCTCGAAGGGCCGAATGGCCTACTCCTGCACCTATTTTCTATGATTCTACACACATATAGCCCTCGCTCAGAGGACGTCAAGAAAGGCTTGGGAGTAGAGATGAGTTTTTAGTCTCGACTTAAAGGAGTCGATGGAGGGGGCAGTTCTGATGGGAAGGGGGATGCTGTTCCACAGTCTGGGAGCTGCAACCGCAAGGGCGCGGTCGGTCGCCCCTGAGCTTATGCCTAGACCGCGGGATGTTCAGTAACCCCAAGTCGGCCGATCTGAGGGACCTGGAGGTGGTGTGGTGGGTGAGCAGACTTTTAATGTAGGGTGGGGGCAAGCCCGTTAAGGGCTTTGCAGACATAAAGGAGGATCTTGAAATTTATTCGGAACCGCACAGGGAGCCAGTGGAGAGAGGCCAGGATCGGGGTGATGTGGTCCCTTTTATCGGTGCCCGTCAGGAGCAGTGGACGGGTGATAAGTGTTCGTGAAGATTCCTGTCTCCTCTGCAAGGATTTATTGGAGCGCACAGTAGTGAGTTTGTAATTCTGGGACACCAGTTGTTCTCTCCTGCCTCTGGTATTTCCTTCACAGTCTGCAGTGGACCGTCTCTGAAGCCCATACAATTCATGCTGCATCCTCCACCTTGGGTGCCACCTCCAACACAAAAAGCTGTTTCGGGTCGAGACCTTTCTTCAGAGGGAGTAGGAGACATAGAGATATGAAAGAGTAAGGTGTGAAAACGAGGGATCAAAGGGGACAAAGTTCAAGGAAAATGTGGACTGGATCATTGTCAGCTGGAGGGGAAGGTGTCGGACTAGTTTGACTGTCCTGATTAAATGTTTGCCTTTGTCACCTTCCCTTCAACTTGATCAACCAGTCTACATTTTCCTTGAACTTGATCTCCTTTGATCTCTCGTTTTCACTCCTTACCCTTCCATATCTCCATGCCTCCCTCTCCCCTGACTCTCAGTCTGAAGAAGGGTCTCGACCCTAAACGTCACCCTTTCCTTCTCTCCAGAGCCGCTGCCCGTCTCCGGCATTTTCTGCCTATCTTCGTACTCCTCTCACTGTTTGAACTAAATCTCCAGTCTCGACCTCCCAGACACACTCCGCCTACAGCTCCCAAGCAGACCTTTTAGGTCGGCCTCAAGATTATTTGAAGATGGTTTTGTTCCAGCGAAACAACAGAATCATCAATATTTAACGGTAGACGAAAATGCTGGAGAAACTCAGCGGGTGAGGCAGCATCTATGGAGCGAAGGAAATAGGCGACGTTTCGGGTCGAGACCCTTCTTCAGACTGACGTGAGGGTGGGGGGGGGGGCGGGAAGAAGAAAGGAAGAGGTGGAGACAGCGGGCTGAGGGAGAGCTGGGAAGGGAAGGAGAAAGCAGGGATTACCTGAATTTTGAGAAGTCAATGTTCATACCGCTGGGGTGTAAACTGCCCATGCATTCTCCAGCATTCAAGGGTTTCGGCCCGAAACGTTGCCTATTTCCTTCGCTCCATAGACGCTGCCTCGCCCGCTGAGTTTCTCCAGCGTTTTTGTCTACCTTCGATTTTCCAGCACCTGCAGTTCCTTCTTAAACATCAATATTTAAGGGTAAGTTGAAAGGCCCAAGTCTGTGGTAGGTACTGAATATTTATCATCACCCAGAGTTTGACCTAAGCAGGCGTTAAAAACAAACCCAACCAAATTATCCTCCTGAACCAGCACTCAATCCACTTCTGCGGTTTCGAGCAGAAGCCTTGTGATCTTCTCGGGAATAAATAGGTTATTGCTGCGAGTTGGCAGGGAATGGATTTAATTAGGCAACAATAACAACAGCAGCATTTTATCACAACTGGTCTATTCTAAATGTAAAACTGTTGTCCACAATCTTGGATGATGAAACCCCGTGCAACACCTGCTCACAGCAATAGACAATAGACAATAGACAATAGGTGCAGGAGTAGGCCATTCGGCCCTTCGAGCCAGCACCGCCATTCAATGTACAAGAAAGACACAAGCACTGATCATTCTGCCCACTGATACCATGTGGGACGGCAGTCTCCATTAAAGAGGATGTTTCTGATACAGTCACCCTGCTCTTATTCCCTTACAACCCTTATTCCCTTTTCTTCATTCACTGCCTTGAAGAAAAGCAGGAGAGTTCCTCTTGGTGTCTCACATCAACATTCATAGAAACATAGAAAATAGGTGCAGGAGGAGGCCATTCGGCCCTTCGAGCCAGCACCGCCATTCATTGTGATCACGGCTGATCGTCCGCTATCAATAACACGTGCCTGCCTTCTCCCCATATCCCTTGACTCCACCAGCCCCTAGAGCTCTATCCAACTCTCTCTTAAATCCATCTAGTGATTTGGCCTCCACTGCCCTCTGTGGCAGGGAGTTCCATAAATTCACAACTCTCTGGGTAAAAAAGTTTTTTCTCAGCTCAGTCTTAAATGACCTCCAGTTTATTCTAAGCCTGTGGCCCCTGGTTCTGGACTCACCCAACATTGGGAACATTTTTCCTGCATCTAGCTTGTCCAGTCCTTTTATAATTTATATGTTTCTATAAGATCATCCTTATATTATATGATATTATATATGATATGATATTATATATATTTTGATTAGTACGGGTGTCAGGGGTTATGGGGAGAAGGCAGGAGAATGGGGTTAGGAGGGAGAGATAGATCAGCCATGATTGAATGGCGGAGTAGACTAGATGGGCCGAGTGGTCTAATTCTGCTCCTATCACATGAATTTAAGAACTTATTGTGTAATTTTGTTGTTGTGATTTGCTGTTTGAGCAATTAGCAACACATTTCCTTTATAATATTATCCTTCAAAAATCATTCTTCTTTGTCTCCAAAGTGCTTTGGCATGTCCTGAGCTAGTGACTAAACCGACTGCTTCTGCCTGTATCCTTTCCTCCAGCTTCACATTGCACTCCTCTCCTCATCTTACACCTCTTTGTTTTATCTCCAGCCTTTGTCCATGTATCTTCCAATCAACCCCCTTCTCACCTCTCCCTCACCTGAATTCACCTGTCGTTTGTGTAAGGAGGAACTGCAGATGCTGGTTTACACCGAAGGTAGACACAAAATGTAGGAGTAACTCAACGGGACAGGCAGCTTCTCTGGAGAAAGGGAATAGGTGATGTTTCGGGTCGACACCCTGGTGTCTATCTTCACCTATTGTTTTCCAGGCTCTGTCCTGTCCCCACCCCTCTTCCTGCTTTCACCCCCCCTTAATACAATCAGTCCGAAGGAGGGTCCTGACCTGAAGCGTTGCCTATCCATGTCCTCAAGAGATGCAGCCTGACCCGCTGAGTAACTCCAGCGTTTTGTGTCTTTTTTTTAACACAAAGCAAAAGCCGGCTTAACCTACTGTACTTGCTGTAGATACACTCGATCCAGACGGTACCTTTGGGAGGTGCTAACTGGCAGGCCCTGTCTGGAAACTGGAGCACACAAAGTTTCACACGATGAAAAATAAAACATTAAAGAACGCAGAGGATTCTAAAAATGACGGCAGGTCTGAGATTTCTGGTGTTATGTGAGCAGCCTGCGCCATTATCAGGCGAATCACAGGCTTGCAAAGTGTCTCTGAGGCTCGTGTAGAACACAGGGTGCTGGAGCAACTTAGCGGGTGAGGCAGCATCTCTGGAGGACGTGGATAGGCAAGGTTTGGTGTTGGAACCCTTCTTCAGACTGTTGCTCCCAACCCAAAACGTTCAGGAACGCTGAGTGGATGATCCAGCTTGGCTCCCCCACATGGCTCCCCCATCACAGAACCCAGTCTTGAGCCAATTCTATTCACTCCACATGTAATAGAAACATAGAAACATAGAAAATAGGTGCAGGAGGAGGCAATTCGGCCCTTCGAGCCTGCACCGCCATTCAATATGATCATGTCTGATCATCCAACTCAGTATCCTGTACCTGCCTTCTCTCCATACCCCCTGATCCCTTTAGCCACAAGGGCCACATCTAACTCTTAAATATAGCCAATGAACTGGCCTCAACTACCTTCTGTGGCAGAGAATTGCACAGATTTCACTGTGTGAAAAATGTTTTTCTCATCTCGGTCCTCAAAGACTTCCCCTTTATCCTTAAACTGTGACCCCGTGTTCTGGACTTCCCCAACATCGGGAACAATCTTCCTGCATCTAGCCTGTCCAACCCATTAAGAATTTTGTACATTTCTATAAGATACCCCCTCAATCCTCTAAATTCTAGCGAGTACAAGCCGAGTCTATCCAGTCTTTCTTCATATGAAAGTCCTGCCATCCCAGGAATCAATCTGGTGAACCTTCTCTGTACTCCCTCTATGGCAAGAATGTATTTCCTCAGATTAGGAGACCAAAACTGTACGCAATACTCCAGATGTGGTCTCACCAAGACCCTGTACAACTGCAGTAGAACCTCCCTGCTCCTATACTCAAATCCTTTTGCTATGAATGCCAACATACCATTCGCTTTCTTCACTGCCTGCTGCACCTGCATGCCTACTTTCAATGACTGGTGTACCATGACACCCAGGTCTCGTTGCATCTCCCCTTTTCCTAATCGGCCACCATTCAGATAATAGTCTACTTTCCTGTTTTTGCCACCAAAGTGGATAACCTTACATTTATCCACATTATACTGCATCTGCCATGCATTTGCCCACTCACCCAGCCTATCCAAGTCACCTTGCAGCCTCCTAGCATCCTCCTCACAGCTAACACTGCCCCCAGCTTCGTGTCATCCGCAAACTTGGAGATGTTACATTTAATTCCCTCGTCTAAATCATTAATATATATTTTACTTCGGAGTCACGTGAGTGACTACGTGAAGAACCCGCCTCACGCTGGTAACGGCATGACGTCGACGCTGACGGCAGAAGGTGGAGCTGCAGTAAGGAGCAGCTCCTCGCAGCGGTCGGAACGGCCCGCAGGTAAGAACAGTAAAGTTGGGTTTTTTAGCGGGCGCTGGGTAGGTCCAGCAGTATAGGAAATTTGTTAAAACAGGTCAGAGTCATATTAGTGCTGGATAAGCACAAATGATGAAGTAAATTTATATTCGCGGGTTAAATGCTTCCTGGGGTGAAAAATAAATATACGGGGAAAGCTAGTGCGGAGCCGGTTCCGATACCGGTGGCCGCAGATATACCCGTTAGCGAATTAGTTTACAAAATGATAACCACGGAGAGAAATGCTCCGAATATGTAAAAATGGAAAATAAAATAAAATAAAAAATCTGAGAGGTCCGTGGGTTCTGATGACTCTGACATTGAAAAATCCTCCACATAAGTAAACTATGTGGAACTGATTATGGAGCATATGGAGAAAGTTCTCCAAATAATTATGAGACTAGGGTCATAGTACCCTGAAGGTTCCTAAGGTTAGCCCTGAGGGTTTTAATTATTCTGAATGATGGCCATGGGCCTAATTGGAAGTTGGAACTCCGGGACCCAGGATTTTGGGCCGGAAGAAGTCTCATGGGATGAAATCCCAATTGATTTAGGGCTGCAGAAGGCAGACCTGTTGATGGTGATTTGCATTTTTGAAAGCACACCACAAAATATAAAATAAATTAATTATAAAATGAAAAAAATATGGAAAAGAGGCCAAAGAGATGCATGGAATAGATAAGTTTTGGGTGTTAGGGTGGGGGATGTGGAGGTGGGGGTAAAGGTTTTGCTATATATGAAGGAGGGAGTGAGGGTGAGGGGCTATGGAAGAGTAATCCTAGCTGACAACATATATATATGGTATCTACCAACTTCATGATTTTCTGTGATGATTGAAATTTATTAAAATTGCACAGCACAGGAAATTGTGCCTCATTGGAAGAGCCTACGGTTTATCCGTTAATATGGGGCATTCATGACTCCAATATGAGAGCGTCAAATAGTGAGGTTTAAAAATCCTCACAAATTACTCTGCTGCTATTATGGCTTTTGATGAATGCTGAAGATGAAAGGAAAACATAAAATTAAAGTCCGACGCTATTGTGCAATTTTTCTATGAAATTTTGCTATAAAATAAATGGCTATTTGGCCATTTTTCACCAGGTTGCATTACCCTGTGTCTCAAGCAAGTGGTTCTGTTTAAAGCTCTTGGTTATCTGTTTGGAATAATCTGCCTAACTTATTGAAATTGGATGAAAAGCTAAAATATTTTTAGCTGCATGAAACCTTCGTCTTGGACGAAAAAGGTATTTTCGCCCAGAAGGGGATTTGATATTGGAAATAGATGGCAGAAAATATGTCAAGGAAGTTTTATTGTATTGCACAACCAAATACTTACCCGAATTCAGGGATAAGGAGACCACCACGCTCATATGCAGAGGAATTAAAGACGTGTTCCCTGCTTAAAGAAACTGCGGATTAATCTCCAGTTAGAGGGAGATTACAAAAAGTTTATTAAAACTGGCTTACTATTATTTTTGATCAGTATATTACGAGCAGTTTCATTAACTACTATTACTTTTAAAAACAAGAGGTTAATCCTCTGTACAGAATAAACCTGCTTATGTTTTTCGTGTTTTCTGCATTGAAAAAGCAGTGTTTTTTATGTCCACATTGCCTAATTATCTGGAAAAGGGGTAATGGAAAAGATTTTGAACACGAGCATAAAATTTGTCTTTAATGTTAAGAAGGCATTACAGATGATGGTTGCAGAAGTATTCTGGACCTTACAGGTCTAAATAAGTTTGTAGAATACAAACATGTTCAAATGGAGTCATGGAATACTGCAAAAATATTTAATTCAGCAGGTTGTTATATGGCTAGATTGATGAAAAGACGCCTATTATTCTGTACCTATGTATCAGGTTTCGGTGATACTTAAATTTTAATTGGTTTTGTGACAATTATGGCAGTTAAGCTTTGCCAAATGGACTGAGTTCAGCTTTTTACTCTTTTACGAAACTGTTTGAAACCAGTTTTAGCCCAATTAGAGCACAAAATGCACATCATTATGGCTTATCTCAATGACATTCTGGTCATTAGTGATTATCAGGAGTCAGCTTGAGGACTCAGTTTCAGTTACTAAAGCTTTGTGGTAAGCTAAGGTTCTTAATTATCTAATTAAGCCCCAGCTGCAGCCAGCACAAACAATTTACTTTTGGGGTTTGTAATTAACTCAGTGACTATGTTAATACCTTTACCAACAGTTAAAGTCGATGATATTTTTGGTAACTTGTCATTATCTCATTCAAAACCTTATCCTTCCATCCGAGAAAATGGTGACAACCATTGGTGAACTGCTAGCAGCATTTTCCTGCATTAGAATTTGGTTCATTACATTTATTGATATCTTCGAAGGTACAAGATACAAGCTCTCAAAGAGAAGGCAGGCCATTTGACAGGCCTATGTAATTAACAAAAGAAGCTGTATTGGAATTTACAATGGTGGGTTTAAAAAAGGAAAATGTCCCACAAGCTGCTAAATAAATATTATGATTAAACAGCCTGAAATGGGTTTTTACATACAGATGCTAGTGCTCTCGGATGGGGGGGCCACAGATTTATCCTCCAGTTGTGGAGGTAGATGGAAAACTGAAGAACAAGTGTTTCTCCAAGAGTATGGTATTAACTATTGGGAGTTATTGGGGGCCTTTTATGGGCTTTAAAGCATATTGTTGTGCTAAACAAGGTCTGCATGTGTTAATACAATTACACAATAAAACAGCTGTGGTTTACATTAATCACATGGGGAGAGTTGGATCAGTATCATGTGATTGTCTGGTCAATGAGATATGGCAATGGTGTATTGGTCGGCAGATATGGATTGCAGTAAGCTATACTCCAGGTAAAGACAATGTGGTAGCAGATGAAAGGTCCAGGATTTTTAAAGATAATACGAAATGGATGTTTAAGCCACCAATATTTAAGAATATTGTTCGACGATTTGGGTTGCCAGAAATTGATTTTGCATCCAGGCTTAATCATCATTTGCCTCATTATGTGTCTTGGGAACACGATCCGGACGCAGTTGCAGTAGATGCATTTTTATTACACTGGGGAAAAAATGTTCTTTTATGCTTTTCCACCATTTGCTCTGATCCAGAGATGCTTGAAGAAAATAGAGCAAGATTCAGCTTCCGGATTGTTGGTAGGGCCAAATTGGCCAACTCAACCTTGGTTCCCAGTTATGCTGAATATGATTAAAGAACCGTATATGCAGATTCTTAACTGTAGTGATATCTTGACTAATCCAGTAACAAATGAAGATTATCCATTATATGCATATATGAATTTGTTAATCTGCAGGTTTTGACCAGACCACTACAGGAACTGGGATTGTCGGACCAAAACTTGACAGTTATTGGCACATCATGACGAGATAGCACACAGAAACAATATATGACACATATTAAGAAATAGGAAGAATTTTGCACACAGTCAAAATATTTCTGATGATTATGTGAATGTTACTCATGTTTTGGAATTCCTTGCCAATTTGCGCTTTGGCCAACATTTAAGTTACAGTGCCATTAACACTGCACGCAGTGCCTTGTCGTCCTATTTAGGACTTATGACTGGTGAAAAATCAATTGGGTCGCATCCATTAATATCACGATTCATGAAAGGAATTTTTCACATGAATCCGCCAAAACCTAGATATACAGAGATTTGGGATGTGAGCATAGTACTTGCTCTACTTAGAGAATGGACGCCAATTGAAGGGTTGTCATTGGATAGGTTAACATTGAAATTGGTCATGTTAATGTCACTGGTCTCAGCCCAAAGAGTGCAAACTTTACAAATGTTGCGTTTTTAGACTGTATGCATGTGACTACAGATAACGTTGTATTCTATGTTTACGATCTGATCAAACAAAGTAGACCAGGGAGATCTGGAACAAAGGTAACCTTTCAAGCTTTTCATATTGAGCTTGCTTTGTGTGTGGTTAGACATTTGAACCAATGTATTAAAGTGACGGACACTTTTCGAGGAAACGAAAAGACATTGCTGCTTACGCACAAAAAGCCACACCACAAAAGCTTCAGTTCAAACTATCTCAAAATGGTTGAAACAGGTGTTGGTTTTAGCGGGAATAGACACTGATGTCTTCAAAATCTCACTCCACCAGGGCGGCAGCTACGTCCGCGACGAAGGGGCGGGACGTACCTCTTGAGCATATTTTTAAAAATCGCAGGGTGGAGTAAAGAAGAAACTTTTTCAAAGTTCTACAACAAACCTGTTCACACTATGACAAGCTTTGGACACGCGGTGTTGGGAGCACTATAATCACCTGCTTTGTTTGCTATTAATTGCTATAATCAGTTGTGTAGTCACTGATATTTTTTGTCACTTTAATCATTTTTTTCCCTCAAATATAAGGAGGGTATTATATGGTTTTTCAGCCATTAAAAAACTTGATTGTGAAAAGATCTAACATTTGTGTGCTTTCTCATGTATGTGTTTACTTAGCCGGATTGTCGTACGGATTAATTCTACGACATAAAAAAAACACAGAAAGCTTTTAAAACTCTTTCACGTAGTCACTCCACGTGACTCCGAAGTAAAATAGTAAGATTAAACGAGAACTCACCTGTTCGAAGTTTGATCGTTATTTTACGAGGAGTTACGATGAGGGATTACGTGCCCTCCACTCCCACCTCGTAAAATAAATGATCAAATGGTGGTTCTAAGTCTTTTTATGAGCTTACTATGTTACTCCGGCTTTGGTTGTTCTGTGTTTTTCATGCCGTTGCTTTGAAGTATTGCCGTTACCAGCGTGAGGCTGGTTCTTCACGTAATCCCTCATCGTAACTCCTCGTAAAATAACGATCAAACTTCGAACAGGTGAGTTCTCGTTTAATCTTACTATTTTAAATAGCTGGGGTCCCAGCACTGAGCCCTGCGGTACCCCACTAGTCACTGCCTGCCATTCTGAAAATGACCCGTTTACTCCTACTCTTTGCTTCCTGTCTGCCAGCCAGTTCTCTACCCACATCAATACTGAACCCCCAATGCCGTGTGCTTTACGTTTGCACACTAATCTCATACCAGTATGAAGTAAGAGTTGCACAGATCAGCCAGCGGGTCCTGCCATCATCATCGCTGTCCTGCTGGAGCTTTGCTCTCCTGCAGTACTCGACCCTTTAGCCCAGCAGTTCCAAATAAAGCTACAGCACCAAAGTCACCCTGTTAGTGTTTCAAACAGCCCAGATACAGAGGGCAAATGCAATCTAATCATTGCTCCATCAGTACATTCTCAGCTTTAAACAAAGTGGCTGGCACATTGTCACAGACAGCACTGCAAAGCCACACTAACCCATCAATAGCCTACTCACTGGAGCTGAGGCTAGACTCTGGCATGAACACAGTTGAGGTCCTATTATGGAACTTCAGACTATACACTGTAGTGGTGCAGCATGGAATCAGGCCCTTCGGCCCGTCGGGTCCGTGCGGACCAGCGATCACCCCGTACACTAGCAATACCCTACACACTAGGAATCATTTACCATTTACAGAAGCCAAGTATCCTACAAACCTGTACGTCGTTGGAGTGTGGGAGGGAACCGCAGGACACCGGAGAAATCCCACACCGTCACAGGGACAATGTACAAACTCCATCCAGACAGCACCCATGGTTAGGATCG
Source organism: Okamejei kenojei (assembly GCA_035221665.1). Lineage (NCBI taxonomy): Eukaryota > Metazoa > Chordata > Chondrichthyes > Rajiformes > Rajidae > Okamejei > Okamejei kenojei. The sequence goes on from CM069163.1 coordinate 24,586,365, forward strand.
CACCCGGGTCTCTGGCGCTGTAAGGCAGCAACTCTCCCGCTGTGCCACCTTGCCACCCCGATCCAGAATATAAAGCAGAGAGAGTGACAGTGTTTGGCTGCGAATGATATAGAGTATTAGAGAATTATAGAGTCATAAAGTGTGGAAGCAGGCCCTTCGGCTCAACCTGCCCATACCGGCCAACATGTCCCATCTACATTGGACCCGCTTGCCTGTGTTTGGCCCATTACCCTCTAATCCTGTCCAAACTATGTACCTGTCTAATTGCTTCTTAAAAGTTGTGATAGTCCCTGCCTCGACTACCTCCTCGCCATCTCATTCCATACACCCACCACCCTTTGTGTGAAATGGATGCCCCTCACATTCGTGTAAAATCTTTCCCCCTTCACCTTAAAACGATGCCCTCTGACCTTCTCGGTGGATTGTCACCTTGTCGTGGTGGAGAGGCTTGTGTGGTCCTGAGATCCGGAGAGCGATGCCGTCTGGAGCGATGCTCCTGGTAGGGCCACCCATGGCGGTAAGGTCGAGGGGGAAGGTCTCTGACAAAGAGCGATCCAACCAAGACCTCAACGGTGGGACAGGCGGAGAACGGAGCGCCACAACGGCTGGGAAGGCGGATGAAGGCTGCAGCAGAAAAGCGTCTCCGGTCATCTTGGATCCTGACCCAGATCTGTCAAGGACGGTGTGGTGGCTGTCTGTGCACCAGTCTCCCCACGTTAAACATAGGCGTTCTCCCAAAAGAGGACAGTCATACTCGTTTCGAGTGACCGTTGATGCTGATGCCCTCTGGATCTCGATTCCCCCTACTCTGGGCAAGAGACTCAGTGCGTCTACCCGATCTATTCCTCTGGTGATTTTATACATTTTATATGAAGTATCCCTGGTAACACTCAAGTGCAGGGAACCTGTTAGACAATAGACAATAGACAATAGGTGCAGGAGTAGACCATTCGGCCCTTCGAGCCAGCACCGCCATTCAATGTGATCATGGCTGATAATTCCCAATCAGTACCCCGTTCCTGCCTTCTCCCCATATCCCCTGACTCCCCTATCTTTAAGAGCCCTATCTCTCTCTCTCTTGAAAGCATCCAGAAAGCATTCTGTGGGGCCGCTCTCTGCAGCCTGAGCCGCAGGGTCCAGGTTACTGAACCATCCAACCCCTCTGACAGCAGCACCGCTGCCCATTGTGCCAGCACCTTCACAAAGGCACGGCTGCAGGTTAAAGAGTCGGTTCTCATCCCCTTTTGAGAGGCAAGTGAGGACGGGCAAGAGACGCTGACAGGTAACAATTCTCATTAATGAGGGACTTAAAATGCTGGAGTAACTCAGCGGGTCGGGCAGCATCTCTGGAGAAAAGGAATAGGTGATGTTTCGGGTCGAGGCCCCTCTTCAGATCTGAAACGTCACCCGTTCCTTTTCTCCACAGAGACGCTGCCTGACCCGCTGAGTCACTCCAGCATTTTGTGTCTATCTTCGGTTTAGACCAGCTCCTGCAGTTCCCTCCTACAACATTTCTTTCTCATTGTCAAGTTCAGTGAGTAACATTTAAAAGACATTTGGGCAGGTGCATGGATAGGACAGGTTTGGAGAGGTACGGGGGGAACGCGGGCAGGTGGGACAAGTGGAGGGGGGGCACGTCGCTCGGCATGAACAAACTGGGCCAGAGGGGCCTGTTTCCGTGCTGTATGACTCTGTGACTCGTCGCTCGGTGGGACCGGGGAGAGAGATGGATACGTCGGAGGCCAGGGTCAAGGGCCGGTAGCGGGGTGAACAGGGGTCATGCCTCCAGCACCAAGGCCGGCTGCAGGAGGTGTCCCCGGGACACATAGATGGCTGATGAGCCGACTGGCCTTCGGACCTTGAACAATGGCACCAACATCAGCAGCGCCCGCATGTGTAATAGATGCAAAAATAATTTCTCTCTGCAGTTGCACGTGTGACAAATAAAACACTAATGCCGTTATTGACTATTGACTCCCACATCCCACCTTCTTCCTTCGTGTCCATCTTCCACGTTTCCAATGTTGGGTGTTAATCTTTGGGTGTTAATGGCGGAGTAGCAAGATGGATTCAACAGTGGCTGAATGGGAGATGTCAGAGAGTAATGGCCTGTTTCCGTGCTGTAATTGTTATATGGTTGACATCGCTGTCATTGTCTGTCCTGAAAAGAGAGACAAGTCCGCCATGTTCTTCGAATGGGACCTGGCTCTCTACCTCAAGCTTGGCCAAAGCTTAACTTGATAGATGATACACCAGCACAGCCTGAATACTAATGGATAAAAGGAGTAGAACATCCCTCTCCGTCCTGTTGGCAAATCACAGTCAGGATTCACCTCATCTCAGGGTGATGCCGGGCTGAATATCACTCACTCACCAATTCAATGGCGTGACGGTGCCTGGGGACGTGGATGGTGCCCCGTGTTGTGAAGGGGATGGTAACTCTTCGCCAGTCACACTGCAAACGCAACCATCACAACGTAAGTGACAAATATTGATTTCAGTCGAGTCCGGTGGAGAGATGAAGCTCGGATCAAATCCTAGCCTTTGGCCGGCCGACAAGCAATACTATTACGATGAATGAGCACATGCACTTCTTTCTGAAATCATCATCGCACATCTTTCAACAAATTCATTTCCTCCTTTCAAAATAAATCAGTGCGAACACTTGAGCAGTGGGAAGCAGGCAAAGGAAGTCACTATGCCTTTAGTTCAAGCAGAGAGATGTCACAATGCGCTGGTAACTCATTATATTTTGCAGAAAACACAGTTCCCAGCAGTTAATGATTACACCAGCTTTGCTTTGCATCAGTTTTTCCCCCCGATCCTTAGTCAAGATTACCTTTGACGGTTTGCCATTATCTGTTGCCAGATTGTTCAACTCTAAGGAAATCTCTCTCTTGTTGTCGGCCGCGTGAAAACGCAAGCGAACAGTCACCCGGCAAAACACATTGCTTTTATTCCCTGAAGCATCCAAAACATAATGGGCTACTTGTCACCCCAGACAAGGGGAATCAGAAAGTGGCTGCTCCTCCGCTGTCAGAGAGGCTCTGGGAATTCACTGCTGGTCTGGTTCTGGCTGATTAAAATTCGGGCCGTCTCTCTGGGCTCGTAAAATCACAAACATTTTTCCTGCACTCTCGAATGAATATTAAAGATCACAGAAAAAAGCTATTTCCAAAGGAGAGTAGTAAGTTCTTCCTGGAGTACGGGCCAGAAACAAATACTTAATTTTGGTTCAAAAAGTAGCAAGCGTGCTCCAGTTGGACACAAATGGGCTGCAGTCCTTTCAGATGCCTGAGGTTGAGATGCCTGAGACAATCTTCAACAAGTGGCACAGGGTATATGGACATCATCCACAACAGGACCATGGTTGCGATGCTAGTTGAAGGTGGTTGCCGGAGGTTGCAGGCAGTGGAAGGTAAGCCACAACAGGACCTCCCTGGTGGAATAAAACTGGGTGAAAAAAAGGTCTTACCTTCCACTACCTGCAACCTCCAGCAACCACCTTCAACTAGCATCGCAACCGGCTTCGAATAAAAAAAATTACCGGATTTTAAAACGGCAACCTATTTTTAGTCGTGGCTGGTTTTGAATTTTTTGAAATAATCGCCGGAACATAGAAGAAGCGGAAACCACTTTCGACCGTTAGGGAGACTGACAAAAACCTCCGGGAACCGCACGGAAACCTTGGGTGGGGCGCAAAGTCTCCAGAGGTTTCCGTTCAGGTTTCCTAAGTGGGACAGGGGCATTATGGCCTGTTTACACAATGTATCTCTAAACTACACTAAAGAAAATAGGACGGTGAATGTCAAGATCATCTACGAAAAATGCTCTCTCCCTGGACTCTCTGCGATAGCTTCATTGTATTGACCTCCAGGGAACATGAAGGAGCTTTGGTGCAGATATCAGTGGATGGAGCTGATGTGGAGAGGATGGTTCCACTAGTGGGAGAGTCTGGGACCAGAGGGCACTGCCATTGACATTGGACATTGTCTATGGAACTGGTGATCTACAATGGCCGAGAACCACATTCTGCACTCTGTATCCCAGCGTCCTTTACCATTTTCTGTTCTCTCGAATGAAGAAACCTTTAGAAAGGAGATGAGGAGGAATTTCTTCAGCCAGAGGGTGGTGAATCTGTGGAATTCATTGTCACAGAAGGCGGTGGAGGCCAAGTCATAGGGTATTTTAAAGCCGGGATGGACGGGTTCTTGATAAACTTAACACTAAATAAGACTAGACAATATACAAAACTTGATTAGTAAAAGGTTACTGTAAAGGTTAAGGGCAGAAGGCAGGGGAATAGGATTTTCCTTGTAGTGCGGGAGACTGAGGGGTGATCTAATAGATATGTACAAGATCATGAGGGGAATAGATCGGGTAGATGCACAGAGTCTTTAACCCAGAGTAAGGGTATCGATAACCAGAGGACTTAAGGGCCTGTCCCACGTACGCGACCTTTACAGGCGACTGCTGGCACCCGTGATAGGTCGCCGACATTTTCAACATGTTGAAAATTCAGCGGAGACCAGAAAGACTCTTTGGAGACCTCTCACGACCATAGGGGACCTCTCACGACCAGTATGGTCATCATGTTTGTAGGTGAAGATAGAAACAAAATGCTGGAGTAACTCAGCGGGAGTAACTCAGTAACTGGAGTAACTCAGCGGGAGTAACTCAGTAACTGGAGTAACTCAGCGGGAGTAACTCAGTAACTGGAGTAACTCAGCGGGAGTAACTCAGTAACTGGAGTAACTCAGTCGGGAGTAACTCTGGAGTAACTCAGCGGGAGTAACTCAGCGGGAGTAACTCAGTAACTGGAGTAACTCAGCGGGAGTAACTCAGTAACTGGAGTAACTCAGCAGGGAGTAACTCAGTAACTGGAGTAACTCAGTCGGGGAGTAACTCAGGAGTAACTCAGTAACTGGAGTAACTCAGCGGGAGTAACTCAGTAACTGGAGTAACTCAGCGGGAGTAACTCAGTAACTGGAGTAACTCAGCGGGAGTAACTCAGTAACTGGAGTAACTCAGCGGGAGTAACTCAGTAACTGGAGTAACTCAGCGGGAGTAACTCAGTAACTGGAGTAACTCAGCGGGAGTAACTCAGTAACTGGAGTAACTCAGCGGGAGTAACTCAGTAACTGGAGTAACTCAGGGCGGGAGTAACTCAGTAACTGGAGTAACTCAGCGGGGAGGCTGGAGTAACTCAGCGGGAGTAACTCAGCAGTAACTGGAGTAACTCAGCGGGAGTAACTCAGTAACTGGAGTAACTCAGCGGGAGTAACTCAGTAACTGGAGTAACTCAGCGGGACCTGAGTCTGAAGAAGGGTCTCGACCCGAAACGTCACCCATTCCTTCTATCTGTAGATGCTGCCGGTGCCGCTGAGTTACTCCAGCATTTTGTGTCTATCTTTGGTGTAAACCAGCATCTGCAGTTCCTTCCTACACATTTCGAGTGTTCTAGGTGATCTTTCTCCCTCTGACCAAGATCAGTTGTCCGGCCAGGGCAAGAACCTGCTCATGAAATGGGAGCGGCTCACACATTGAAGCTTATTTGAGTGCCATCACTGTTGAAATGCTCCAAATTCCCTTTGCATTTCATGAGTGCACAATTACAATGTGACTCACGGTTCTCAGCAAGTTGAATAGAAGGGCCATGAGGGTGTTGTGTGTACAACAGACTGCAGGTGCGACCAGCCATTGGCATTGCCAATCTGCCACAGCTCTGCCATCTGGTCTGTGCCCAGCCAACTAACGCACCATGTGAACCGTGTCGGTCTTCCCAGCGGGAGGGACCGCCTGCCAACAGCCTGAGATACTAAAGGGATTCTTGAACAATGGGTGTTTTGGAAACATTCAGCTTGTTTGCTGGAACTGTGGCACGAGACGCACTTTCAAATGACAGGTACCTGGGTTGGAAGAAGCCCTCTCTGGATTGGTACCAATAGACAATAGACAATAGGTGCAAGAGCAGGCCATTCGGCCCTTCGAGCCAGCACCACCATTCACTGTGATCATGGCTGATCATCCCCAATCAGTACCCCCCCCGTTCCTGCCTTCTCCCCATATCCCCTGACTCGGCTATTTTTAAGAGCCCTATCGAGCTCTCTCTTGAAAGCATCCAGAGAACCGGCCTCCACCGCCCTCTGAGGCAGAGAATTCCACAGACTCACCACTCTCTGTGAGAAAAAGTGTTTCCTCGTCTCCGTTCTAAATGGCTTACTCCTTATTCACCTGCAGTTCTGGGGACATCCATTGCTGCAATTTGCAAGTCTCGGGCTTGTGTTTCTTGAGATGTGTCTTCAGACCCGAGAGATGCAGAGCCAAGGGGGAGATGCAGAGTGCAGAATATAGGTCTCAGCAGGTAGTGCACCAGCTCAATCGACAAAGCCCAATGTCCTCAATGGGGGAGAGGTGAATCAGATTGTACCCTGAGCTTACGGAAGGACTGTTCAGAACCCTGATTTAGACTTTAGACTTTCGAGATACACCGTGGGAACCGGCACCTTCGGCCCACCAAGTCCACACCAACCAGCGATCGCCCCGTACACCAGCACTATCCTACCCACACAAGGGACAACTTAACATTTACAGAGGCCAATTAACCTACACCTCTTTGGAGTGTGGGAGGAAACTGGAGCACCCGGGGGAAACCCACGCGGGGTCACAGGGAGAACGTGCAAACTCCATACAGATAGCACACGTGGTCATGATCGAACCCGGTCTCTGGCGCGGTAAAACAGCAACACTACCCGCTGCGCGCCACCGTGCCGCCAGGTTGGTGGTCAGTAGACGATGGGCACCTCTTTGAAAGGCGGTGAGCCCATCGGAATGTGCCAGCTGCATTTAGCCGGTGCCAACCAGGCTCACAGCCGCACCGATGCAGAATGCTCTGATGATCTGGCCCGGCTTGGGTCATTAGTTCATAAGTTATATGAGCAGAATTAGGCCATTCGGCCCATCAAGTCTACTCCGCCATTCAATCATGGCTGATCTATCTCTCCCTCGCAACCCCATTCTCCTGCCTTCTCCCCATAACCTCTGACACCCGTACTAATCAAGAATTCTGTATTGTACACTGCAATACAGTGGAGAGAAAATGATTGAATTAGACAATAGACAACAGGTGCAGGAGCAGGCCATTTGGCCCTTCGAGCCAGCACCGCCATTCAATGTGATCATGGCTGATCATCCCCAATCAGTACCCCGTTCCTGCCTTCTCCCCATATCCCTGACTCCGCTATTTTTAAGAGCCCTAGCTAGCTCTCTCTTGAAAGCATCCAGAATACCTGCCTCCACCGCCCTCTGAGGCAGAGAATTACTTGTGGCATTAGTGAAATCGCTTGGTTGCCATACTCACAAACCAGCAAGGCTCACCCACCCATCCTGATGCCAGCATACGTTGTCAGGCATGGCCCCAACTAACCCTCAGCTGTTTCTCAAGGACTGCTATAAGCAGAGCGGGTCGACGCGATTTAAAAAGCTGACAAGAGATGACGAGTTGGTCCGCTGGTAATTAAAGTTTGACAGCGTGAGGTTGGGGTAATTAGTAGCCACTGATTTGAAAATGTCCTTTGTGAATTTGTTTTATTTTTCAAATGGATCTGCCAAATAAACCCCGATTACTAATTAAATTTATGAACAGTGATTAGAATTCAAAAATAGCTTGGCAGGGAGACGGGGAAGTGCAGCTCTGTGGGACATCTACCCAACAAAATCAGTGTGTGTAGGAAGGAACTGCAGGTGCTGGTTTAAACCCAAGATAGACACAAAAAGCTGGAGGAACTCTGCAGGTCAGGCAGCATCTCTGGAGAAAAAAGATGGGTCTCGACCCGAAACGTCACCTATTCTTCTCCTCCAGAGATGCTCTCTGGCCCGCTGAGTTACTCCAGCCTTTTCAAATAATCAGTGGACTTCAGTAAAGCAGGATAATTCCTCAAATTCGCGCCTCTCTCTTCGGCTCTCCCCGAATCCCTATTCTCTTTGTTCCTGCAGGAACCTACATTTTCTGGGATGCACGGATTGCCGCTGGTTCGTAGTGCCCACTGGTTCTGATCCACATTGAAATTCAACCTCGTGCCCTCAGCTATCTGACCTGCTTTCACACGTGGTAAACAGACACAAGGTTAGAAGGGGCAGCACTACTGAGCTCTTATCTATTTTGGCTCGCCTGCCTGGGCAGTCGGTCCCCGCTCCACATTTGGTGAAAACAATCGACATTTCATTCTCTTGCCTCACACAGTTCAAAGTCAAAAAGTTTGCTCGAGTTTAGTTTGTGAGTTTAGTTTGCAAACTCGAAAAGTTTGTCTGCTTGGGCTACTGCGGTACATCTCGATACTCAGAATGAAAGGACGTTCCTTTAGGAAGGAGATGAGGAGGAATTTCTTTAGTCAGAGGATGTTGAAACCTGTTAACCTCTTCCTGCTCTAAGGAAAACTGTCAGGGGCCTGTCCCACTTGGGCATGATTTGCGTGTCATTTACGCGGCATCATTTACGTGACACGACGCGCGTGACCCGCGCATGGTGTGTGGTGACGTAGGCAGTGACGCGCGGTCCAGGATTTTGGGATGTACAAAATCTTCGCGCGCCCTCTGCGTGATGCCCAAGTGGGACAGGCCCTTCACTTTCTCCAGTCTCTCCACATAATTGCCGTTCCAATACAATTGCCAATATAACGGCAATGATAAAACTATTGCTTCCTTGCAGTTGGTACTTGTGTCTCTCGGAGAGGTAAGGATAAGACTCAGGTAACTGCTGCACTTTCAGCCCAATAATTAATTTCACTCATTCTACTTCTGAAAGATTCTCGCAGTGCAATTGTTGCCAACTTCATATCCTATCAGTCAAACAGCAGTCCCTGAGCACGTGTTGTGTTCTTGGCCCTGAACTGTGTGTTAGCAGTGAGTCCGTGCTAACTCCAAAGGACACACGGTGGCGCAGCGGTAGAGTTGCTGCCTCACAGCGCCAGAGACCCGGGTTCGATCCTGTCTACGGGTTCTGTCTGTACGGAGTTTGCACGTTCTCCCCGTGACCCGCGTGGGTTTTCCCCGGGTGCTCCGGTTTCCTCTCACACTCCAAAGACGTACAGGCTTGTAGGCTAATTGGCTTGGGAAATTTGTACGTTGTCACTAGTGTGTGTGGGATGGTGTTAGTGTGCGGAGATTGCAGGTCCGCGAGGACTTGGTGGGCGTAAAGGCCTGTTTCCGCGCTGCATCTCTAAACTAAACTAAACTGAGTGAGCAGGGTCTGGCCATTTGGCCCTTTGTGCCCTCCTCTCTATTCAATAAGGTTAGTTTAGTTTAGAGATACAGCATGGAAACAGGCCCTTCGGCCCACCGAGTCCGTGCCGACCATCGGTCACTGGTTCACACTCGTTCTATCCCATTTTCTCATCAACTCCCCACACTAGGGGCGATTTTACAGAGGGCCCAGTAACTTACAGGCCCACACGCCCTTGGAATTGTGGGAGGAAACCGGAAAATCCGGAGGAAAGCCGCACGGTCTGAGGGAGGACGTGCAAACGCCACACAGTCAGAACCAGTGATCAGGATTGAACCTGGGTTCCTACCAGCGGAGCTACTGTGCCCCAGGACTGATCCACATTTTCTCAATATTCTGAAATGCATCGAGCCCAAGATAAACCCAGAGAGTTGTGAATCTGTGGAATTGTCTGCCGCAAAGACAGAGGAGGCCAATTCACTGGATGCTTTCAAGAGAGAGTTAGATTTAGCTCTTAGGGCTAATAGAATCAAGGGATATGGGGAAAATGCCAGAACGAGGTACTGATATTGGATGATCAGCCATGATCATTTTGAATGGCGGTGCTGGCTCGAAGTTTTTGTGTTTCTAAACCTCCTTGGAGAAAGAGAGCAAAATTAGGCACAGCTTACCCGGCCTAGTCTCACTAAGGCCTTGTACAACTGCAGCTGTTAGCCAAGCGAAACGGTGGCGCAGCGGTAGAGTTGCTGCCTTACAGCGCTTGCAGTGCTGGAGACCCGGGTTCGATCCCGGCATTCGGTACGGAGTTTGTACGTTCTCCCCGTGACCACGCGGGTTTTCTCTGAGACCTTTGGTTTCCCCCACACTCCAAAGACGTACAGATTTGTAGGTTAATTGGCTTGGTGTGTGTGTGAATTGTCCCTAGTGTGTGTAGGATAGTGTTAATGTGGGGGATCGCTGGTCGGGGCGGACTCGATGGGCTGGATGGCCTTTCTCTGCACCGTATCTGTGATCTAAACTAAAGCTAGCATGATTTGAAGCACACTCTGATAATGGCTGGCAACCTATTTGCTTACCCCTTCACCTACAAGTTAAATCTCAGATGTTCAAATCCAAGGACTTCAGAGCCCTCTGAAAACAATCATTTCCCAATCACTCCCCTTAAATTTCACACACTGTTAGACACTCAGCTTCCCTGTATCCTGAAAGCTTGCTTTCCATTATCAGGAGCAGTCCCCTCAACTAAATCTTCAACACAGATTGTAAACAGTGTCAGCAATTGTCCTTCCAACCTGCCAACCGAGATTGCCTCATGAATCCCTGTGCCCAGCACTGTCTTATTCATCAGGGCTCAACAGCAAACACTCACTCACATCACCTTGAACTTTAGAACGTAGAACACAGGACAGTTCTACGGGGGGCTTGGACACGCTAGAGGCAGGAAACATGTTCCCCATGTTGGGGGAGTCCAGAACCAGGGGCCACACACAATTTAAGAATAAGGGGTAAGCCATTTAGAACGGAGACGAGGAAACACTTTTTCTCACAGAGAGCGGTGAGTCTGTGGAATTCTCTGCCTCAGAGGGTGGTGGAGGCGGGTTCTCTGGATGCTTTCAAGAGAGAGCTAGATAGGGCTCTTAAAAATAGCGGAGTCAGGGGGTATGGGGAGAAGGCAGGAACGGGGTACTGATTGGGGATGATCGGCCATGATCACATTGAATGGCGGTGCTGGCTCGAAGGGCCGAATGGCCTACTCCTGCACCTATTGTCTATTGACAGTACAGCACAGGAATAGACCCTTCGGCCCCCAGTGTCCGTGCCGAACATGATGCCCAGATGTACTGATCTCCTCTGCGTGAACATGATCCATTACCCTCCATTCCCTGCATATCCATGTGCCTATCTAAAAGCCCCTTAAACGCCACTATCCAATCTGCCTCCGCCACCAGCCCTGGCAGCACGTTCCAAGCAACCGCCACTCTCTGTGTGAAAATCGTGCCCCGCACATCTCCCTTGGACTTTGCCCTTCTTACCTTAGAGCCGTGCCCTCAAGTCTTTGACATTTAGGGGACGGACCAGTAGAGTTGCTGTCTTGCTGAGACCTAGGATTGATCTGACCAAGGGTACCGTCTGTATGGTTGGTGCGTTCTCCCTGGGACCACGTGGGTTTTCTACAGCTGCTCCAGTTTCCTCCCACACTCAAAAGACATGCAGGATTGAAGGTTAACTGGTGATGTCAATTGTCCCTCATGTGTGGGATGGAACTGGTGTACAGGTAATTGCTGAAAGGTGTGGTCTCGGCTGGCCATAGGGCCTGTTTCCATGCTGTATCTCCAAACTAAACTAAACTTAATTTCCTCTCTGGAAAGAAGATTCTGACTATCCACCCTATCAATGCTTTTATGGGATAAACACTTTGCATGTGCCTTTTGTAAATCCAGGTATAAAATATCTGCTGCTTCCTCCTCTCCGCGATGTCCAACCTCAAGAAGCAGAGATCGGTCAAACACAAGCTTGCTTTGTGTTTGCCTCTCTCCAAATATCATATCTGCTTGTCCCTAGCACCAGATTCCAGTGTATTGCCAGTGAATGATGTGGCCTACACTTTCCTCTTCACTCTGTCTCTTCAGCAGCAGCCAGTATTTCATGCTGTCACTGCGAAGATCCAGCAAAGATCCAATCTCCTTCATCCATTATGTCTGCAGCCATCATTCTAGAAACACCAGCTGTGACACACAGACTATTTTAACTTCTCTGCATGTTCCTTTTTCCCTATTATAATTTCCCCTGCCTGCTTTGCCACTCTCTCCTTTGTACATCCTTGCGGCAGCTTGCACAATGCTTTGATGCCTCTTGCTAGCTTGTTCTTCCATTGACGAGTAAATTGCTGCCGTTTCCACTTTCAGCCTGAGGAAGAAAGTCCGCTCAGTTTAGCTGCTGGTTTCCTCTACTTTGCATTGCCCACTTCTGGTTCTCCCCGCTCCTTGCTCAATGTTGGAGTTTCCTTCTCAGGAGGAGGCCCAGTGACTACCACCAACAGAGACCTGGATTACATTTTCTGTCTCCCATTCTTCTACAAATTGTACGTTCCGTTGATACCACCTTCTGATCTGTTTTCATTCTTCTCCGATTCCCCCATCACAGCAATTTGCAGGTTCCCCAAACTTGTTATTGAGTCACAGTCATACAGCGTGGAAACAGGCCCTTCGGCCCAACTTGCCTACACCGACCAACATGTCCCATCTACACTAGTCCCACCTTCCTTCATTTGGCCCATATCCCTCTAATCCTGTCCTAGTCATGTACCTGCTTCTTAAATATCGTGATAGCAGCTGCTATTGTCCCATAACCCATTGTTATTGTCCCATAATATGTTTCGCTTCCTTCTCTCGCCTCCAGGATGGGTCCATTATGTTTCTGTCTTCCAGTCCTCCATCCTCCCTCGCTCAGTGGATAATCCTCCAAAATTTCCAATACCTCCAAACACGATCCCATGTAGAAACACATTCTCCATCTCATCCCAAACCATTCCCAGTCAACTCCCCTCCAGGTTCACTCCCCCAGTAAACCACACCCCTTACCTTGCGATCACGGTGGCGCAGCGGGTAGTGTCGCTGCCTTACAGAGCTCGCAGCGCCAGAGACCCGGGTTTGATCCCGACAACGGGTGCTTGTCTGTACGGAGTTTGTACGTTCTCCCCGGGACCGCGTGGGTTTTCTCCGAGATCTTCGGTTTCCTCCCACACTCCAAAGACGTGCGGGTTTGTAGGTTAATTGGCTTGGCGTGTGTGTAAATTGCCCCTAGTGTGTGTGGGACAGTGTTGGAGTGCGGGGATCGCTTGCGGGCGCGAAGGGCCTGTTTCCGCGCTGTATCTCACGTATAAACATGTCCTACTCCAGCTCTAGGTACCAGAAGCTTTAGTCAGAGGGCGGTGAGTCTGTGGAATTCATTGCCACAGAAGGTTGTGATGGATACGTTTAAGGCAGAAATGACACAGTCTTGATTAGTACGGGTGTCAAGGGCTACGGGGAGAAGGCAGGAGAATGGGGTTAGGAGGGAGAGATAGATCAGCCGTGATTGAATGGCGGAGTAGACCGGATGGGCCGAATGGCCTAAGTCTGCTCCTGTCAACAAAAAAAAAAGAAAGCAGACACTGCTGCCTATTTCAGCAAACCCTCCAAGATCAATACATTAATTACACAGAGACGCCAGCCAGGTCAATAGTGTGAGTGTGATTATCTTACAAAGAAACTGCTTGTAGAAAATCACGTCTTAATAACCCATTATGCCTGCTGTATATCATTCACAGACTGGAATTAAATTCTTTGTGAAGTGTGAAGTGATCACAACTTCAATTATGCCCAAGAAATTGACAATCCCCTTAACAAAAATGGTTATTGTTCAGGAGCTTTGGCAGTCGGCCTCGGCGCTGTGTGTGAGAGAGCTCTTACCGATGTCTGTGAGGGAAGGAACAGTTTTCAGTGGGATAGGGTGTCATTGGGATAAAGGGCTGAATGGCCTTCTGCTGTGCGGTGTGAATGTACGGTACTCTGGGCTGGAACACGACGATGGCCGAACACGGCTGTTGGCAGCCAGTTCTCTTGGAGGTCAGGAAACACACCTCCTTTCTGGATGGCACTGTGGCGCAGGGGTAGAGTTGCTGCCTAACGGTACAAGGGTCCCGGGTTCGATCCTGACCTCGGGCGCTTGCCTGTACCGAGTTTGTACGTTCTCCCCGTGACCTGCGCGGGTTTTCCCCGGGGTGCTCCAGTTCCCTCCCACACTCCAAAGACGTACAGGTTCGCAGGCTGATTGGCTTGGTCTAATTGTAAATTGTCCGTGGTGTGTGGGATAGTGTTAGTTTGCGGGGATCGCTGGTCGGCAAGGACTCGGTGGGCCGAAGGGCCTGTTTCCACACTGTATCTCTAAACTAAACTAAACTAAACGAGTGCGCTCAGAAATCCAAGACTCTGAGGCAGATCATCCCACCCAGATGTTAGGCATGAACAGGGTCAACATAAACAAATGGATATCATGGTCTGCTTTGATCAGTTCATTAATTAAAATTTATCTAATTCCCTCAGCTGGAAATAAAGTACAATCACATCACTGAGGTAGATTGTCCACTGTGACTGATCACTGGTGTTACTGCGAATATTCTCAAAGTGCTGGAGTAACTCAGCGGGTCAGGCAGCATCTTGGGAGAACATGGATAGGTGACGTTTCAGATTTGGATCAGTTTAAAGAAGGGTCTTGACTCAAAATGTCACCTACCCATGTTCTCTCGAGATGCTACCTGACTCCAGCACTTTGAGGTTTTTTTTTTAAAGAAAATCGTCCATTATTACTAATCAGAAATGAGAATCTCCTGGCCCAACTGGGCTTGTGATGGTCAAGCAAGCCTTTCAGGTCATAGATCATAAGATCATGATAGGAGCAGAATTAGGCCATTCGGCCCATCAAACCATTCAATCATGGCTGATCTATCTCCCACCTAACACCATTCTCCTGCCTTCTCCTCATGACTTCTGACACCCGTATTAATCAAGAATCTATCTATCTCTGCCTTAAAACTATCCACTGATGGCCTCCACAGCCTTGTAAATTAGTCAACCAAGGTATGAAAGATCCCTGTCAGGGTAGGGAGTTCTCATATTGACCTTGTGTGTATGTACACAAACTCTCTGCAGCTTTGGTGGATGGCAAATGTAACTTCACCCACACGTTTGGCCGGAGGTCCATCTCTCTCTGAGCTCTGACATTCCCAGTGCCCTGACTCAACCTTTTCACAGTTTAGACAACACTGCCATTTTACCATTGTAAGCGCAATTTCTAAATTAGTGCTCAACCCATAAATGCCACGGGTCAGCAGCACATCAACAGATGTGTTAGCCTACGGAATGGACTTCGAAGTATAACATTAACTTCAACCAAGGTACAATTCAAGGTGTTGTAATTTGAATATGAGAAAATGGGGAACTTGTATATTATTGAAAAATAAGATTTCATAAGTGAGCAGAGCTGTAAGGGGATTTGAGATTTCAAAGGCAACATTGCTAAAAGTAGGGCTGCAGATTATGAAGTCCGCAGAAAGTATAAACTTTATTTCCAGAGGAGTTGCACTGAAAGATTTTGCTGAATCCTTGCTGGAAACCCGGTGAAAAACAGTTTGGAGAATGTTCTGCTTAGCAGATCTTATAAAGAATTTAGGACACTGAATGTTTTCAAGTGAATATCACCCTCATGGTTATTCCAACTGGGAAGGGGATGAATGAACTGAGCTTCTCTCCTCTAGAAAAGCGAAGGTGATTTGTGCTTTCATTCGAGATCTTCTGTTAGGAGAGGTTTTGTTGGAGTTTTCTCTTTCCACAGCAGGCCTTCAATAGAAAATAATTGGCAGGGCAGAGAACAGGTAATTCAGAAAAAACAACTTCCTTCCCAAGAGTATAAAACGTCGCTCCCAAAGGGAATATTAGAATTGAATAGTACACATGGACATGGAGATATGAATGAGGAGGGAGATTTAATTGACAGTCATTTAGGTTAGTTTAGAGATACACCGTGGAGACAGGCCCTTCGGCCCACTGTGTCCGGACCGACCAGCGATCCCCGTGCACTAATACTATTCTACACACTAGGGACAATTCACTATTTTTACCAAAGCCAATTAACCTACAAACCTGTCGGTCTGTGGATTGTGGGAGGAAACCGTAGCACCCGGAGAAAACCCACGTGGTCACGGGGAGAACATACAAACTCCTTACAGAGAGCGCCCCTGGTCAGGATCGAACCCGGGTGTCTGGCGCTGTAAAGCAGCAACTCTTCCGCTGCGCCACCGTGCCGCCCATTGGATCAGGTATTATTACAGAGGTATTAGTTTCTCACAGAGAGTGGGAGTCTGTGGCATTCTCTGCCTCGGAGGGCGGCGGAGGCGGGTTCTGTGGATGCTTTCAAGAGAGAGCTAGATAGGGCTCTTAAAAATAGCGGAGTCAGGGGATATGGGGAGAAGGCAGGAACGGGGTACTGATCAGCCATGTCGGTGCTGGCTTGAAGGGCCGAATGGCCTCCTCCTGCACCTATTGTCTATTGTCTATAGATGATCAATGGTAGGTGTGGAGCCAGTGGGTTGAAGTGCTCATTTCTGTACGGTTGAAGGAATAATGTTTTCTTCCGATTCAGTTGCTGCATCTAAAATGGCAGCTGCTTTTGACTCTGCATTGCTGGGCACTGCACCACTGATAATCAAAGTGCAATAATGACAGGAGCTTGCTGAGAGCTCTGACAAGGTGCAGTGTAGCTTTTCGCTCATTCTCCGCTTACGTGATAGGTCCCAGATGAGGCTTTCTCCTGACCTCAATATTCAGAGAGGCATGGTGCATCAGTACCGGTATTTGCTGGGCTGGGACCAGCTGACTACCTGGAATCTGCCCTTCTGCACACTGGGGCTCATTATTTTTACCCGGCCCCGCTCAAGTCTGGCAAAATATAAAAAGACCAACTCCAACCATTGAGACCAACGTGTGTGTGTGTGTGTGTGTGTGTGTGTGTGTGTGTGTGTGTGTGTGTGTGTGTGTGTGTGTGTGTGTGTGTGTGTGTGTGTGTGTGTGTGTGTGTGTGTGTGTGTGTGTGTGTGTGTGATCACTCTCCCCTCACTAACCAATTAGAACTACTGTGGCACAGCGGTAGACTTGCTGTCTCAAGCCCCTGTCCCACTTTCACGACCTAATTGGCGACCTCTGCCGAGTTTGCCCTTGACTCATACTCGCGGCATGGTGGCCACGAGGTGGTAGGGGGTCTTCGTAACTCTTCCTCGTGCTCCTGCGTGGTCTCTGCGTACTCGTGGCCTCAATTATGTCGCGGCGTTTTTGCCAGCCTGATAAAAGGTGTCCACGAGTCAAAAAAGGTCGGCGTGGAAATAATTGCCACTTTTTACTCGTAGGTCGGTCGTAGACATGGTCGTAGGAGGAGTTTTACTTCGGCGAGTCAACACGGCCTTGACATTTTTTTCAACTCGTCTAGGGTCTTCCAAACTCGTGGATTAGGTCGTCCAAGTGGGACAGCCCCTTTACAGCGCCTGAGACCCAGTTTTGTTCCGACTACGGGTGCGGGTTTCCTCCGGGTGCTCCAGTTTCCTCCCAAACTCAAAGACGTCCAGGTTATAGGCTTAGTGGCCTTGGTACAATTGTAAATTGTCTGTAGTGTGTGTGGGATAGTGCTGGCTCGAAGGGCCGAATGGCCTACTCCTGCACCTATTGTCTATTGTATGGGGCTCGCTGGTCAGTGCAGGCTCAGTGGGCTGAACGGCATGTTCCCACGCTGTATCTCTAAACAAAACTAAACTAAACTGAAGAAAATGACAAAAAAAAACTGTCTGCAGGTCAGACAGCATCTGTGGGAAGAGGAACAATGAATGTTTCAAATCTGGGCCCCTTCAACAGTGACCTGGGACACTTCATCACCGCTGTTAAACTCGTCCTCCCACCTGCCTCCCTTTGAGGACCCCACCACCAAACGTCAGGCCAGTGTCGCCAACAGTCCAGAGCTCTGGGATCTCTGGTTTTCCGAGATTCCCCCTGCAAGCATCGGCCCACCAGGCCCGGCACTGCACGTGGCCGCACATGGCCATTGGGTCTTTGTTCTCATCAGCCAATAGACAATAGACAATAGGTGCAGAGTAGGCCATTCGGCCCTTCGAGCCAGCACCGCCATTCAATGTGATCATGGCTGATCATCCCCAATCAGTTCCCCGTTCCTGCCTTCTCCTCGTATCCCCTGACTCCGCTATTTTTAAGAGCCCTATCTAGCTCTCTCTTGAAAGTATCCAGAGAACCGGCCTCCACCGCCCTCTGAGGCAGAGAATTCCACAGACTCACCACTCTCTGTGAGAAAAAGTGTTTCCTCGTCTCCGTTCTAAATGGCTTACTCCTTATTCTTAAACTGTGGCCCCTGGTTCTGGACTCCCCCAACATCGGGAACATGTTTCCTGCCGTAGCAAGAATGTCCTTCCTCAAATTAGGAGACCAAAACTGCACACAATACTCCAGGTGTGGTCTCACTAGGGCTCTGTACAACGGCAGAAGGACCTCTTTGCTCCTATATTCGATTCCTCTTGTTATAAAGGCCAACATGCCATTCGCTTTCTTCACTGCCTGCTGTACCTGCATGCTTACTATCGCAGACTGATGAACAAGGACCCCCAGACCCCGTCGTACTTCCCCTTTCCCCAGCCGCTGGGACAAGTGCAACAGCCGCCTGGTCTGCTCATGCACAGCCCCCGCGATGGCCGCTGGGGGCAGCTTCATTTCATACTGCTTGTTGGGTGTGGATTTAGTCTGGTTTAGAAATACATCTTGTAAACAGGCCATTCGGCCCATCATGTCCATGCTGACCATCGGTCGCCTGTTCCCACTCATTCCATGTCCTCCCACTGCCTTCGGATTAGGGGCGATTTGCTGAGGCCAATGAAACCTATAAACCTGCACTGCTTTTGGGGGATGTGGGAGGAAAATACAAAAAGCGCCCGGTGGAAATCCAAGCGTTGACGGGGAGGACGTGCAAACTCCACACAGGCACAGAGCCGGAGATCGGGATCGAACCCGGGTCTCTGGCACGGTGAGGCAACAGGTCCCGCAAGCTGTGCCGCAGAACCGCCCTTACCTGGGGGTGGAGGGAGAGAGGCTTGGGGTTGGGGAGGCGGGGGGGGGGGGGGGGGGGGGGGATTGCTGAGAACGGGTTCACCACAATGATAATTATGGGGATGGTATAGGGGATGAAGACAGACTTGGGGTGGTGGGCTATTATCTGGCTGAATGATAGCACAGGTCCGATGGGCTGAATGGCCTCCAGCCTATCCCTCTCTTGCCTGCCAGCCCGAACAAGCGCCTCTCTCCACTTGCAGGGCAGCGCACACCACGGGGGCTGCAGATACAACATTCTCCTTCCATCTGCTCGTTGTTCTTTTGCAATCTGCCGCACATTCCTTGCGGAGTTTTCCCCCCGCGTGGATTTGTGCGCTAATCTGGGGAAGGAGGGTCGGGGAGGTGGGAGCTGGTCCCCCTCCCCACCACCGCCTCGCGCTTCCACACGGATCGTTACAACCCAACACTGCCCCGCCACCGCCATGGGTACCACCCTCTTCAATCACACCCCCCCTTTTATCAGTTAAAACCCCATGTCAAGGTAAATCATCCTGATCCCTCCTTCTCAGGGCGGGGACAGATTCTGGGAGGTAAAAAGAAACTCGGAAGATTGTTAATAATTAATGGACATTAGACCAAATTCACAAGGGATGAATCAACCATCAGTCTGATGGCTGGCTTGCTGTTCGCACATCTCTGCACTCACACTAAACACGGCAGGTGGGCAGAAGAACCCGTACCCCAGTGAGGGTCAGTGTGTGTGTGTGTGTGTGTGTGTGTGTGTGTGTGTGTGTGTGTGTGTGTGTGTGTGTGTGTGTGTGTGTGTGTGTGTGTGTGGGATCTGTCCCAGTGAGGGTCAGTGTGTGTGTGTGTGTGTGTGTGTGTGTGTGTGTGTGTGTGTGTGTGTGTGTGTGTGTGTGTGTGTGTGGGATCTGTGTCCCAGTGAGGGCCAGTGTGTGTGTGTGTGTGTGTGTGTGTGTGTGTGTGTGTGTGTGTGTGTGTGTGTGTGTGTGTGTGTGTGTGTGTGTGTGACGTGTATCCCAGTGAGGGTCAGTGTGTGTGTGTGTGTGTGTGACCTGTACCCCAGTGAGGGTCAGTGTGTGTGTGTGTGTGTGTGGGACCCGTACCCCAGTGAGGGCCAGTGCGTGTGTGTGGGACCCGTACCCCAGTGAGGGCTAGTGTGTGTGTGTGGGACCCGTACCCCAGTGAGGGCCAGTGTGTGTGTGTGGGACCCGTTCCCCAGTGAGGGCTAGTGCGTGTGTGGGGGACCTGTATCCCAGTGAGGGTCAGTGTCAGTCTGAAAATATGTTTCGGCCCGAAACGTCGCCTATTTCCTTCGCTCCATAGATGCTGCCTCACCCGCTGAGTTTCTCCAGCATTTTTGTCTACATGCGATAGAGCTATGGCTTTACAGCGCCAGAGATCCGGGTTCGATCCTGTCTGTACGGAGTTTGCACGTTCTCCCCGTGACCTGCGTGGGTTTTCTCCAAGATCTTCAGCTTCCCCCCACACTCCAAAGACGTACAGGTTTGTAGGTTAATTGGCTTGGTATAAATGTAAAATCGCCCCTAGTGTGTGTAGGATGGTGTTCGGGTGCGGGGATCGTTGGTCGTCGCGGACCTGGTGGGCTGAAGGGTCCGTTTCCGCGCTGTTTCTCTAAACTAAACTACGCAATCTGAAACGGAGAACGTAGTACAGTACAGGAACAGGCCCTTCGGCCCACAATGCGCATGCCAGCCATGATGCCGAGTTAAACTAATCTCCTCTGCCTGTAAGTGATCAACACGCCTCCATTCCCTGCACGTCCCTTGTGAGTATCTAAAAGCCTTTTAAACCCATGGTCATATCTGCCCCCACCACCACCCCCGGCAGCACGCTCCGGCATCCATCGCAGTGTAAAAACAAAGCCCGGCAAAGGGCGACACGGTGGCGCAGCGCTAGGGTTGCTGCTTCACAGCGCCAGAGTCCCGGGTTCGATACCGACTACGGGCGCTGCCTGTAGGGAGTTCGTACGTTCTCCCCGTGACCTGCGTGGGTTTTCTCTGGGAGCTCCCACACTCCAAAGACGTGCAGGTTTTGTCGGGTAATTGGCTTGGTAAAATTGTAAATTGTCCCTTGTGTGTGTAGGATACTGTGAATGTACGAGGATGGCTGACTCATTGGGCTGAAGAGCCTGTTTCCACACTGTTATTCAAAACTAAACTAAACAAAACATCTCCTTTAAACTTTGCCCCTCACACCTTAAAGCTATGCCCTCTGGTCTTTGACATTTACATCTTTGGAAAAAATGTTCTTCCCACAGATTTCCCATCCACTCACCCCTGCCATCTACCATATGTGGAAAAACCACGATCTTCCTCGCACCCTAATCGCCCCTCTGCTTTCCAGGGCTCCCTCCCTGGCATTTTCAATTCGATTCATAACATAAATCCTGTGACTGGGCTTCGCACCTCGAAGGGAGAGAGTTGGGATGTTAAGAGCCTTCCCCCAGAAACACAGGCTTTGTTGACTCAAGCTCGGAGTGTGTTCCCGTTCCGGAGTCGTCTAGGACTTTGTGATTAGCCCTCTCTGTTGGATTGGGCAGACGTGCCAAGCACTGGCTGTTGGACCAGTGTCAACACAGCACTACTCCATGGCCATATGTGCAACTGCAATGCCACAAACAAAATATCTGTAGGCAGGTCGGGTACTGCTCAGTTTCCATGGGAACATCGTTCACCTTTTTTTTTCCAGTAAGATTGTGGCATTCGCAAATTACACCTTTAATGTAGTTAAATGTCCCAAGACAGACATTGAACCAACAGAAGAGACTGAAGTTGTAGGAAGGAATTGCAGATGCTGGTTTAAACTGAAGATATAAGAATTGTACTGAAGAATATGTAAGGTTATACCAAAGACTGAGGGCTTGGCTAGTGCTTTGCTGATTGTGCTGAAGGACTGGGGACCGGTGCGAGGTTACAGGCCGAGGTGGTGGAAGTCATCATGATCCAATGATGCTGGCTGCTTTGTGGAAATGTGATCCGATCAGCAGAGATGGTGAATTCTGAGTTGTTCCTATATTGATAGGCATTCTGGAGGCTGAGGACACATGGCCCTGGTGTTCACTGCTGCCTCTCACCAATAAGTAGTGAAGGGTGTCTCAGGGGGCATCACAGAACCCCTTCTCACAGAGAGTGGTGAGTCTGTGGAATTCTCTGCCTCAGAGGGCGGTGGAGGCAGGTTCTCTGGATGCTTTCAAGAGAGAGCTAGATAGGGCTCTTAAAAATAGCGGAGTCAGGGGATATGGCGAGAAGGCAGGAACGGGGTACTGATTGGGGATGATCAGCCATGATCACATTGAATGGCGGTGCTGGCTCGAATGGCCAAATGGCCTTCTCCCGCACCTATTGTCTATTGTCTCACCTCCTCCCCCAACCCGTCAGAAAAAAACATCAAACAGGTCCCGATCCAAAAGAGGGAATCGTGAGAGAGTTAGAGGTGAACTAGCGAGTGTTTTCACCGAGCCCACAGTTAACAATGGCCTGTTCCTTTTATCATCGTTAATTTTTTGCACACCATTAATTAATTTGTTCTATATCTCTCTACATCACCGTCTATATCTCTCGTTTCCCTTTTCCCCCCCGACTCTCAGTCTGAAGAAGCTTCTTGACCCGAAATGTCACCTATTCCTTTTCTCCAGAGAGAAAAGTCTGTCTGACCCGCTGCGTTACTCCTGCTTCTGCGTCTCTTTACAGCCAGTGCTTACGTTTTTAGTTTAGAGGTGAAGGAGGTAACAGAGTGGGGGGGGGGGGGGGGGGGGGGGGGGGGGGGGGGGGGGGGGGGGGGGGGGGGGGGGGGGGAAGGAAGAAAGCCAAAAAGCAACTTCAAAACATGAAGGAGAATTTTAAATTCAGAACACTCTGCGTTTTGGAAGGTTTACGCTATGAGGAAATTGTCCATGTTGTGATTTTTTTCTTGCTAACTTGGCAGAAATCAATAAAATTTGTTATTTATTGTGTATTTTGTGTTTATTTAGTCATTTTTTTCCCTCACATAAATTATGTATGTGAATTATTTGGCAACGATTTTGTAATCCTGAGAGAGTGTATTTCCATTACCCGAGCTGGCTTGATGCAAGGGTTCACTGAAAGGTGTAACTGTGCTGGGACGCAGTTCCTCCCTCCACAGGCAGTACCTTGAGGCAGAGGCTGCTTTGCTTCCACTCCAAGTCACGTAGGTTGCGAGGGGACCGATGGGGACCTGCAGACCCCAACGCAAGAGGGGTGGTCCCGATGTGCTGGGAGTATGCAGGGTTCTTGCTCAATGAAGTCTATAGAGAGGCTGAGTCAAAAAGCAGCATGGGTGAGGACAGTGGTCTTTGTAGTATCGCGAGCAATCTTGGCCCCCATATCAGTTTAGCTTATTGTCACGTGTACTGAGGTACAGTGAAAAGCTTATCTGAGGAAGGATGTGCTGGCGATGGAGGGGTCCAGAGGAGGTTTACGAGAATGGTCCCAGGAATGTGTGAGTTAACGCATGGTGAGCGTTTGACGGCACTGGGCCTGTACTCGCTGGAGTTTAGCAGGATGAGGGCGGGGGGGGGGGGGGGGGACCTCATTGAAAGTTACCGAATAGGCAAGGTCTGGATAGAGTGGTTGTGGAGAGGATGTTTCCACTAGTGGGACAGTCTAGGACTTGATGTCATAGCCTCAGAATTAAAGGACGTTCCTCTCGGAGAGAGATGATGAGGAATTTCTTTAGTCAGAGGGTGATGAATC
Organism: Okamejei kenojei; assembly: GCA_035221665.1. Lineage (NCBI taxonomy): Eukaryota > Metazoa > Chordata > Chondrichthyes > Rajiformes > Rajidae > Okamejei > Okamejei kenojei. Next base: position 24,609,980 of record CM069163.1, read on the forward strand.
TGTGGAATTAATTGCCACAGACAGCTGTGGAGACCAAGTCAATGGATATTTATAAGGCAGACATAGATGGATTTGTGATTAGTAGGGGAGTCAGGGGTTATGGGTAGAAGGCAGGAGAATGGAGTTAGGAGGGTGAAATACTGTAGATTTTTTTTGTTAGAGTTTAGTTTAGAGACACAGCGCGGAAACAGACTTTTCGGCCCTCCGGGACCGAGCCGACCCGCGATCCCCCCGCACACGAACACTATCCGACACGCGAGGGACAATTGACAAATTTGACCAAAGCCAATTAACCTACAAACCTGCGTGTCTTTGGAGTGTGGGAGGAAACCGGAGCACCCGGTGAAAACCCACGCAGGTCACGGGGAGGACGTACAAACAGCTTCGTAATCGGGATCGAAGCCGGGTGTCTGGCGCTGTTAGGCAGCAGTTGTGTTAGGCAGCGTTGTGCCCCCGTGCTGCCCTTAGTGAGTTGCACTAAACCAGGGAGAAGCTAGCACCACCAAGGTAAAGAACATAAGGACAAATGTCCCCCCTCCCACCCGTGACCTGGTCTCATTGGTCTGTTCTTCAAAATTAGATTGTTTCCAACCTGTTACTCTACCCTCCCTTGTAAACCTGATCACCTCCATGAAGTCTAGTTGAAAAACGTACCTGTTCTCACAAGCCCTTCCTGACGTCCTCTGAGCGAGGGCGATTTGTATATCTGTATGTAGCCTGCTTGTGTACACTACTCTTATAGCAAATGTAAAGCACTTTGGTCAACGAGAGTTGTTTTTTAAACGTGCTATATAAATAAATGTGGCTTGACTTGACTTGACTGGTGAAGGGTTTTCAAGTTGTGAGGTGTTTTCAACAGGATGGTGATCGCTGAACAGGTCTCCATTTCTGGAGGAAACAAGATGGCAGGGCCAGGAATATGTGGGAAATGTTAGTGAATCTGTGGGTCTAGGACCGTGAGGCAGCCACCCTACCGCTGCGCCTCCGTGCTTCCCCAAACTACTGGACATTGAAACAATATATTGATCAAAGAATGTGGAGTTGGGGGGGGGGGGGGGGTGACAGGAGAGGTGATTCAGGGACCTGGGTATCAGTGCAGTCAGGACAACTGGCACACACGGGCGAGCTTAGAGTGCCAGACGCAGCTTGTAGATGGAGAGTGGAGGACAAGGACAGATTCTTTGCAGAACGCGAGTGGTTTTGATCTGGATTCAACCTGCCCTTTTCTTTTATAGGCACAAAATGCTGGAGTAATTCAGCGAGCCAGGAGAGAAGGAATGGGCGGAAACATCACCCATTTCTACCGTCCAGAGACGCTGCCCGTCCCGCTGAGTTACTCCAGCGTTTTGTGTCTGTCTTCGGTGTAAACCAGCATCTGCAGTTCCTTCCTGTCCATTTGCTTACAAATTGTTAGATCTCCATCATCCATGCCTTCTGATGAAAGGTGACTGCACTGAGAGTTAACACTTATTTTTAGCTGAGCATTGTCAGTAATTCCTGCAGTTATTTTCCAGCCTCTTCTTTTAATTTAAGAGATTTCCTCCCCTTTGACTAAGTATGCACTGTGTAACTGTTTCATTCTCTCGTATTGATCATACAATTTGCTGCAATCCAATAGCGCTGTGGCCAATGCACGAGTTTCAATGAAACAAAGTCTATACCCATTGCAAATTTCACATCATTTCACAAGTTTGTTTGTGTTTTAGTCTAGGGGTTGGTGCATAGCACTCATATTCCTGAGTCAAGAGGCCACAGAATCATGTTCTAGGAGCAGAATTAGGCCATTCGGCCCATCAAGTCTACTCTGCCCCTCAATCATGGCTGACCTATCTTACCCTCTCACCCTCATTCTCCTGCCATCCCCCCATAACCCCTGACACCCGTACTAATCTGTCAACCTCTGCCTTAAAAATATCCCCTGACTTTGCCCCCTCAGCTGTCTGCGGCAATGAATTCCACGTTCCCCACCCTCCCTGCTCATCTCCGTACGATGGGTACGGCCTTTTATTCTGAGGGTATGCCTCTGGTCCTCCACTCTCCCACCGGTAAGAATAAGAATTAAGAACAAATGCAGAGGTTTGAGCACAAAGTTGATGTGCCTGATGCAACATGGCATTTGCAGGAGCCCATCTTCCAGATGAGAATTTAAACGGTTCAGTTTCATCTATTGTCACGTGTACCGAGTTACGACAAAAGCTCTTTGTTTGTGTGCTCTCCAGTCCGCGGAAAGATTACAATCAAGCTGTCCACGGGCGACAGGATAAAGGGAATAACGTATCGTGCAAAACAAAGTCCGGTAAAGTCCGATTAACGATAGTCCGAGAGTCTCCAGTGAGGCACGTGGTAGCTCGGGACTGCTCTCCAGTTGTGAGAGGATGGTTCAGTTGACAGCTGACAAGGACCTATCCCTGAATCTGGAGGTGTGCCTTTTCACACTTTGATACCTTTTGCCCGATGGGAGACGGGAGAAGTGGGAATGCCCGGGTTGAGACTGGTCCTTGATGATGCTGCTGGCCCTGCTGAGGCAGCGTGAGGTGTAGATGGAGTCAATGGAAGGCAGGTTGGTTTGTGTGACGGCATCCACAATTCTCTGTAATTTCCCTCCCGGTCTTGGATGGAGCTGTTCCTTAACCAAGTTGTGATGCATCCGGACATAGCACTTTCTACGGCACATCTGTAGATGTCGCTGAGAGCTGTTGGGGATATGCTGAACTTCCTGAGCCTTCTAAGGAAGTAGAGGCGATGGTGTGCTGTCTTGGCCATTGCTTCGATAAGGCTAGTCCAGGAACATTTGCTGGTGGTATCTACACCTAGGAACTTGCTAGGAGCTCCTCGCCACTGAGGTCCTGTTGGACTATTGTGGAGGGAGCAGCTGAGAAAGTGGGATAACATCGAACTTGTGTGAAGACCGATGGTCGGCTTGGATTCAGTGGGTTGGAGAGCATGTTTCCATGCTGTATTTTCAATCAATCAATCAAAGATAGACACAAAAATAAGGTAGACACAAAATGGTGGAGTAACTCAGCGGAACAGGCCGCATCTATCCATTCCTTCCCTCCAGAGATGCTGCCTGTCCCGCTGAGTTACTCCAGCATTTTGTGTCTACCTTCGATTTAAACCAGCAACTGCAGTTCTTTCTTGGAAACATAAAGATCTGGAGACACAAGAATTTGCAGATGCTGGAATCTTGCATCGAACACAAAATGCTGGAGTAACTCAGAGAGGGTCAGGCAGCATCTCTGGAGAGAAGGATGGGCGATGTTTTGGGTCGGGAACCTTCGTCTTCAGATTGATTTAGATTCATCTTATTAACACCTCCCCTCGGTCAATCTGCAGGGAGGAACTGCAAATGCTGGCTTAGACCGAAGATAGACACAACATGCTGGAGTAACTCAGCAGGTCAGGCAGTATCTCTGGAGAAAAGGAACAGGTGATGTTTTGGGTCGAGACCCTTCTTCAGACTGAGAGTCAATGGTTAGGGAAACGAGAGATATAGAACAAATGAATGAAATATATGCAACAAAGTTACGACGACAAAGGAAACAGGCCATTGTCAACCGTGGGCTCGGTGAGAACGACCACGTTTTAACCCAATCAGTCGACCAGTACAACATGGAATAACCCAGGGCAATATTTCGGGAGCTTGGGACTTTTCCCTGACAACAGGTACCTTTCAGCCGGATGCGCTGTTTACGGCCATCAGTTAGTGTGGCGGGGTGGGAGGTTGCAACCTTCCCGTGGCCCGCCCTGTTTCGACTAATGCAATCAACTCGACGCGCACAAACGGAAGATCAGATAGAACAAGTTGTCCGACAACGTTAGGCCGTGCACGGCACACGGCAGAAGACGAAGTTAGTGTGGTTACTACCACCTTGCTGTTAACCAGACGTGGACCGGCGCAAAACGTCTGCGGCCGTTTGTGCTTTACGACAGAGGCTGCACTTCAGAAGCCTTTCAGCAACTGGAGTACTTTGAGACACACGGCTGACGACCCAGCTCCAACCAAAGTAGCGACAGAGCCCAGGGAAACTTGTGAATGCAAATGTACAAACACTCGACGAAATTGGTAAATTGAAAAGGAATTATTCAACAGACTCAGGTTGATGCAGTGTCTGACTGACTGACTGACTGACTGCACAAACAAACAAAAGCACATCGACACAAAGGGTGTGAATTAGGAACGCACACTTGAGTTACTGCAAGGAAGGACGGCCTGTCTCGGGTCCGGGGTCCGTGTCGGACCCTCCCTCCCTGTCGCGGCCACTGACACTGCCCTTTGTGGTTGTGCCTGCGGGTGACGTCTCTGGTTAGACCAAAGTGTCAGAGTCAGCCTCCTGTATTCCAAGGAACAAAATCTCAGTAGACCCTGCCTCTCCCTACAGCCCAGGCCCTCGAGTCCTGGCAATATCCTCATTAATCTACTCTGCACTCTTTCTTGTTCGAAAAGCATCTTCCCGTGGCAAGATGATCAAAACTGAAAGGCGTGCCCTCACCACACTCGTGTACAGCTGTAACATAACGTCCAGATGTCTATACTCAATATCCTGACTTTAGTTTAGAGATACAGCGTGGAAACAGGCCCTTTGGCCCACGGAATCCGCTCTGACCAGCGATCCCCGCACACAAATCTTATCCCACTAATCCTATACACACACTAGGGACAATTTACAATTTTACCAAGCCAATTAGCCTACAAACCTGCACATCTTTGGAGTGTGGGAGATCCCGGAGAAATCCCACGCAGGTCGCGGGGAGAACGTACAAACTCTGTACAGGCAAGCTCTCGTAGCCAGGATCGAACCCGCATCTCCGCCGCAGTAAGGCAGCAGTTCCACCACTGTCCCACCCTTATACTGACTGATGAAGGCCAGCGTACCAAAAACCTGCTTCACCGCCCAAGACACTTTCATGGAACTATGTACTTGCTTTCCAAGATCCCTCAGGTGTAAAACACTCCCAGGGACCCAACTGTTCACTACCAGGGTCCTGCCCTGGTGTGACTTTCCAAAATTCACCTCACACTTATCTGAATTTTACTTCGGAGTCAGGTGAGTGACTACGTGAAGAACCCCGTACAGCCGTCCGTGCGCCATTACGTCAGACGCTCGTGCAGGCGACTGTGGAGCAGCGCAGCTCCTCCAACAGTGAGTCTAAAAAAGCTTCAGGTAAGTGCTATTTCTTATTGGGAAGGGCTGCTCATGGGGATGCCAAGCTATGGCAGGCTAGCCTATTGGAGAGGTTATGCCAGCAGCACCTTTGCTCAGGGCTGCTTCATGAGAACGCCAAATCTATGGCAAATACTGGCCTATGGGAAAGGCCACGCCAGCAGCACCTTTCTTCAGGGCTGCTTTATGGGCGCCAGCGGTACCTTCTTCAGGGCTGCTTTATGGGAATAGCTGTTTAGTAGGGTATTCCCATTTACAGTGATCATGGGGGATGAGGGGTCATTGTTAGGATAAGGCAATATAACAGGATCTGTAAAGTCTTAAACTATATTTGAGAAATTGGGCTCCTCCATCCAGCTAGATTAAGTCTATCAAATAGACTTGTAGGATGTTGGGATTCACTTTTAGGTATTCAATTGGCTGAGATGCCGGCCATAATTGTGATCGTACAGGATGATAACGTCTGTAAATTTATAATATATAATATGATATAAATACTTGAGCAGACCAGAAGGGGGTCGGGTGTCAAAGTAGTCACAGGCATACCAGGGGACCTTTGATAAGGTAAGCACACATATATACAACAAAATGTCAAGGTCATCAAGAGCTTAGAGTTCTGGACTAGCAATGTCGTTAGTCACAATAAATAAATAAAGAGATACATAAATAAAAAATTTGGGAGAACTTATTGTACAGGCCATTGCAGATGAGAAAAACAGAGTTGTGTTATGTACTAATGGATTGTGATTCCAGATCTCATTCCACCGGGGTGAGAGATGGAAATATTATTGTTTCATTTAAACAGCATCAGCATGTTTTACATCTATGTTATGACTGTATGCATTATGAATGTTTCCCATCATTTGTCAATGAAGCAGGTGTGATTGTGTACACTCGTGTCACACGGCATGATATCACAGAGCTTTGAAGTCTTCACGTAGTCACTCACGTGACTCCGAAGTAAAATAGTAAGATTAAATGAGAACTTACCAGTTTGAAGTTTGATCTTTATTTTATGAGGAGTCGAGTTGAGGGACTACGTGCCCTCCGCTCCCAGCCCTCATAGATCTCATCTGGTAGTTCTAGTCTTTGTTATCTTACCATTATACTTCAGTCATTATTATCTGTGATTTCACACCGTTGCTTTGAAGATTGACGCACGAACGGCTGTACGGGGTTCTTCACGTAGTCCCTCAACTCGACTCATTAAAATAAAGATCAAACTTCAAACTGGTAAGTTCCCATTTAATCTTACTATTAAACTCCAATAGCCATTCCCTGCCCCAATCCTTGCTTAACCTATTTAGATCCCACTGCAATGCTTGATAACCATCTTCACTGTCTATGGCACAACCTATTTTAGTGTCACCTGCAAACTTATTAATCATGCTTTATATATTTTCACCAAAATCACAACCAATGGGCCCAGCAGCGACCCGTGAGCCACAGGCATCTACCACTAGGAACAGGCATCGAATCCGATAAACAATTTTCCACTACCATCCTCTGCATCTTACCATTGAAGACAATTCTGTGTCCAGTTAGCCAGCCCTCCCTGTATCCCATGGGACATAACCTTCAGGAACAACTTACCATGCAGAACCTTATCAAATGCCTTCCCAAAGTCGTATAGCCCTGCCCTCATCATCCTTCTTGGTTATATCTTCACAACATGAATCAAATTCGTGAGGAACCACTTCTCTCACACACAAAACCATGCCGACTATCCCTAATCAACTGCGGCCTTTCCAAATTCCAGTGTTCGGATTCAGTTCTGCACTGGGTAATTGAGAATGTTAAAGACAGGAAGACTATGATCAATACATCACTGTCTCTGACCAGAGACTTTAATCACCTCAACACTTTATTAAGTGCATCCCTTAATCTTCTACATTCATGGGAATAGAAGTGTTTAATCTGTTAATTTAACCTGTTAACCTAACGTCTCATTCTGGTGACTCTCTGCTTTACTTCCCGACCAATAACTTTCTGTTGCCGTCGAGACTTTATTCCCATACACGTTGTGCCCTTATCATGTATCTACCCGCTGTAAACAGCTCGGCCGTAATCATGTATTGTCTTTCTGCTGACTGGTTAGCACTGTACCTCGGTACACGTGACAATAAACTGAAACTGAAACTCTTATACCCAAGTGTGTTTGGAAAACTTAGATTAGGGTTTCGGCCCGAAACGTTGCCTATTTCCTTCGCTCCATAGATGCTGCTGCACCCGCTGAGTTTCTCCAGCACATTTGTCCACCTTCGATTTTCCAGCATCTGCAGTTCTTTCTTAAACACTTAGATTACGCTACATTTTCTTCCACAGCACTTTCCGCAGAGGGGTCAGTCCCTGGGATGGCCGGTCGGTCACAACATTCGTACGGCTGTCAGGGGTTATCGGGAGAAGGCAGGAGAGTGGGGTTAGGAGAGAGAGAGAGATAGATCAGCCGTGATTGAATGGTGGAGTAGACTCGATGGGCTGAATGGCCTAATTCTAAACCTACTCCTTGTGACCATTAGACACGTCTTGCTAACTTGAATACTTGTGGGTCCCCACTGTATATCTCTCAGCTCCAAATCAATCCCAGCTAATAGCTTGCCTCCCATTCCATGTCCCCCTTATACTTGCTAATGGTCTCTTTCAGGGAACGTGATCAGATCGGAATAACGTTGATCGGACTTTATTTTGCACTAAACGTTATTCCCTTTATCTTGCATCCTTCTGTACACAGTGGATGGCACGATTGTAATCACGTTTTGTCTTTCCGCTGACTGGTTAGCACACAACATATTATATATTTATATATATTTATAATTTACTGTTCCATTATTCTGTGTTCGCACGTCTGGGCGAGATGCTAACTGCATTCCGTTGTCTCTGCACTTGTACACTGCACTGTGACAATAAAGGTTTTGTTCTGAATCTGAATCTGAACAAAGGCTTTTCACTGTACCTCGGTGCACGTGACAACAAGCTCGACTCGACTCATCTAAACTGCGCTTTGGCAGTTTGTGTAAATAATCGTTTATCGACGTTAGTTAGCGGTACAAAATGAAACAACAGTATATCCATTATTCGTGACTTACCCTTTATTTATCCATGTCGGGCCCTTCTGACCAAATGCACATATTCTCCCTATCAACAAACTCTTGTCACTGCTGCTGCTGTGAATGGATAGGACAGGATTCTTAAGTTTCATGAACAGGTTTATTGGGATCTCAAAATCATTTACAAATTGCCACATGCCAGCATTATGCTCGTATTTAGAGGAATCAGGGCCGACAAAAGAAAGTTCTCCAACAACTTGTCATTAACAATATTTCACGTTCAAGTCATGGTTCTTAAGAAAATAAAACAACAGCAGTTGTGCTGAATGCAAAAAGCAGCGCAGGCTTGGGCAGGAGCTGGGAGCAGGTCGTGTGGGGGCAGAGAGAGGCCTGGGCAACAGGTGTAATGCAGAGAGAGAGAGAGAGGGGGAAGGAGAGATGAAAAGTGAATGTGGAAGGGAGAAAGAGAGATGTAATGTGCATGAGAGAGGGAGAGGGAAGGGGAGTAATTGAGACGGGGAGAGCGGACAAGATGGAACGTGAATGAGAAGGGAAGAGAGACAGAGAGGAGTGAATGAGAAAGGGAGAGAGGGAATGAATAAAGGAACTGAGAAGAATGATCAAAGGGCAAAGGAGACTATTGCGGGGTTGGGGAAGATCCCAAGGGAGAGGCTGGTTGGGAGAGAGTGCAGGGCCGTTTGTTCATAAGTGATAGGAGCAGAATTAGGCCATTCGGTGCATCAAATCCCCAACCCTTTCTAGATGGAGGGAGTGGAAAATAAAAGGTCATCGAGAGCATTGCCAGGTTTTTTTTAGATCCCAAAGCCAGTGTTTGTCAGGCGTGAGGAAAGGCAAACAGGTTTCACTTGTTTAAAACATACTACAACTTCAAGAAAGTAGGCGCGGGATGAGTTCTAAAGCAATGCCTGAAGTGAGTGTCACTACTTGAAGCAAAAATAAACGATTACAGCGAAAGTCTAGCCGGATTTCTAAATTACCACCGCAGTTGTCCTCAGGAGACGCCTGTTCTTGCCGCACCTGAATCTCTAAGCACAAGAAAGCACAGTTTACAGGAGATGCCCGGGCACGTTGCGGGAGATGTTCTCTTGAGATATCCTGGCTGCGAAGGTGTCTCTACATCCACTGCGCAGGAGCCGTGGAGACGTTAGAGAGACTTGGCCCTCGGCACGTTATTGCAGGATCAGCCGCGACTTCTAAAACGGGTCGTGATAGTCGCAGAATGCAACGCCCCTGTGTACATAGCACCCAGTCTTCCAAGTCCCCTCCATCAGCGGACTCTCCCGCCTAGACCCACGCTGGCAAGGCGGAGTAGCTCAGTGGTGATGCACAGGGTAGGTTCACAGAACCCGCTCCCCTCCACCCCTCCTCTCACACTCATACTTGGAGACGGGAGGGGGAGAGGGAGGGGGGGAGGGAGAGTGGGAAAGGTGCAAAGTGAATGAGAGATGTGGAGAGAGGAGAGGAGGGGGAGAGGGAGAGAGGGGAAGGATGAGTGGGAGAGTGGGAAAGATGCAAAGTGTCTGAGAGATGGGGAGAGAGGAGAGGGGAGGGGAGAGGGGAGGGGGAGAGAGGGGAGTGTAAAGTGAGGGGAGAGGTTGAAAGTGAATGGGGATGGGAGAGAGGGAGAAGGGAGAGAGAAGGGGAGAAGTGGAGGGGGAGAGAGAGAAGGAAGTAAATGAGAGAGGGGAGGATGAGAGGGAGCGAGGGGAGGAGGGGGAGTGTAGAGTGAGAGGGAGAGTGGGAAAGATGCAAAATGAATGAGAGATGGGGGAGAGGTTGAAAGTGAATGAGTGAGGATGAGAGAGAGGGAGAAGGAGAGGGGAGGGAGAGAGAAAGAAGGGGGGGGAGAGAGGGGGGGGTGGAGAGAGAATGGAATGAGAGAGGGAGGGATGGAAAATGAATTGGAGAGGGAGGGGGAGAGAGAGAGAAGTGAATGAGAAAGGGAGAAAGAGAAGCTTCAACATGCCAAGCCAAGTGTGTTGGATATGGGGACCAAGCAGTGAGCTGGGGTGTGTTCACGCGCCAAGTATGTGTTATGGAGCCGTGTGCTTTGAAATTGCAGCGTGGCAGGTTTATTAATCCTACATAACACCATTTTATATCTTTATATATTTATATATATTTGCACATTAGGTAAAAATTAAGAATTAACCTTGTACATTTTAACAGAGTCACATGCATTGGTTTCAAGGCTTGAAGCTGCGGGGAGAATAAAAATATTATACAATAAAATATTTACTTACAAACGTACAAAAAACATTTTGATTTGTTTTTTTTTATAAAGAAATATAAAAAATGTCAGCACCATTTCCAAAGAAGGGTTCAATTCAAGGCATTTATTTGATGAGTTAAAAAAAAAAAGACTGAATCTGAAGTAAGATTAAAAACACTAGGAAATAGAGATCAGGTGGCCAGCGTCAGGTAGGCCGGAGCCGGGTGTAAAGAGGATGGGGGTGGAGTCGAACCCCTGAAGCACCAGCTCCAACTCCGTCCTTCCGAGGCTGACCGTTTAGTGGGTTGGGGGGAGAGAGAGAGAGAGAGAGGGAGGCTCCGCGTAACTCTGGAGGAGTGAACGGGTCCATCCAGGGGTTGACCAGTTGGTTACAGAGAGAGGTTCACTGTGAGATGACATCTCGCTCTTGTCTTCCAGGCACTTTATATCACATCCATCCCCGCTGCAATCTCTGAAAGTCGCACGTCTTGAAACCTGCACAATTGAGGTTAGAGTGTTGTTGGCTTTGCAGACTCTTCCATTCTTCCTCTGTACGATGTGTGTGGTCTGTGTGTGTGGTCGTGTGTGTGGGTGTTTGTATATAAACATTTTTTTTTTTCAGTAAAAGTTTAGATTGGTTGCTTTTATCCCACGAAACAGACAGGTCCAATTTCAAAGCCGAATTTCTGGCCTGACTCTCCAAAGTCATTGAACATGATGTCGATGAACGGGAGTTGTTCAACTTTGGGGGTGTTGATTTCTAATATCGTCTTCTGATAACCCTTCTTCTCCTGCAGTGAAGACAAACAGAAAGAAAAGGCCGGGTTGGTTGGTTGGTTGGTTGACAGATGCAGACCCGTTCAATCACCCTTTCACACTAGTTCTATGTTATCCCACTTTCTCATCCACTCGCCCAACACACTTGGGACAATTGACAGAGGGCCAACTCACCTAGAAACCGGCACGTCTTTGGGATGCGGGAGGAAACCGGAGCACCCGGAGGAAGCCCACGCCAGCCACAGACAGCACCCCAGGTCTGGATCGAAGCCAGTTCTCTGGCGCTGTGGGTTAGCGGCTCTGTCAGCGTCGCCACTGAAAAGCGTTTCGAGCGAGTGCCGACATGCGGACACTGAGTTACTCCAGCACTTTGGTGGCCTTCAGTGCACCGTTACTGACTCCAGCTGCTGCTCAGACTGGGGGTCCACCTGGGACAGGACTTACAATGGCACGTGTAGCTGTTGCCAACTGGACCCACAAGCAGACTGGGAGATATGCAGTCTGAGCCAGGGATTAATCTGGAGCCGGCAGCTTCTCCGGATTACAGAAGCATTTTGGCTTCACCAGTGGTAGAGCTGCTGCCTGACAGCGCCAGAGACCCGGGTCCATTCCTGACTGCTGTCTGTACGGAGTTTGCGCGTTTACCCTGTGAGACCGTGTGGGTATTCTCCGGGTGCTCTGATTACCTCCCACTCTCCAAAGACGTGCTGGTTTGTAGGTTAATTGGCTTCGATTAAAAAAAAAAATTGTCCCTAGTGCGTGTGGGATGGTGCTAGCGTACGGGGTTATCGCTGTCCGGCGAGGGACTCGCTGGCCAAAGGGCCTGTTTCTGCGCTGCATCTCTAAACTCAACAAGTAGAAGGATACTCACTGCACATTTGTCCACGAGAGCTTGGATATAGGGGTTGTTGTCGTATGACATCTCCTCGTCGTTGGAGCCCAGGAAGCGAATGGCCTTGTCGTAGCTGTCGCTGGTCGAATCGTACCAGGCCACGGTTTGGTGGCAGTTGTAGGTGAGGTTCTGATGGGCCGAAGCACTCAGCAGCCGCAGGAAGGTCATCTGCACCACCCCGATAGGGTTGCCCTCGGCATCTGCGTAGGAAAGCTGATCGCGGGAGAGAGAGTGGGAGTGAGGGGGAGAGGGAGCGAGAGAGAGACTACAAGGTTGGGAGATGATCCAAAAACCGTACTTCATGCCTTTCACTCACAGCCAGAGAATGAAGTGACCCATTTAGAGCCCATGTAGTGATCCAGTTGGAAATTGGCCAAAGTCTTCCATCTAATATATACTGAAAACCAACAAAACACCTGTTTTCCCCGCCCTTTGCTAAATCCTGTTAGAGATACAACAGCAGCAGAGTGGGCCTTGGATACAGCCGGCAAAAGCCTGCCTTTTGTGCTCGTTTTCATCACCCGTGGGATGAGGGGGTGGGGGGGACCATCCATCTCTAAGTATGGGATATCCCAATGGTCTTGATAAACCTGTCCCTATCTGATCACGCTATGCCCATCTTTCCGTGACTGTCCAATGCGCCCCTACCCACTGCTGTTCCTGTCCGCAACAATCCAGTTCTCCTTTGAATCATTGATTCTACAGATTCAGGGACAGTTTCTTCCCAGCTGTTTCGGGCGACTGAATCATCCTACAGGGCCTGTCTCACTTGGGGGTCATTTGCACGTCACCCAGATGTCGCGCAAAGATTTTGTACCTCCCAAAATCCTGGGCGGCCTCGCGTTGCTGCTAGCGTCACCACGCCCCATACACATGTAAAACGCACCATGCGCGCATCACGTGCCGGTCACGGCGCACGTGTCGTGCGTTGTGACGCGTAAATGATGTCGCCTAAATGACGCCCAAGTGGGACACACCCTGAGAGCAGTCCCCAACTACCATCGGACTATCTTTGACCAGACACTAATGGCGTTACCTTGCACTAAACCTTGCTCCCTTACCATGTGAATGGCTCGACTGGCGAATGGCATTATTGTAACCGTGTATTGTCTTCCCGCTGGCTGGTTAGCGCGCAGCAAAAGCTTTTCACTGTACCTCGGTGCACGTGACAATAAACTAAACTATTCAGCACGGTTTCAGAAAATGCAGTCTGATTTGCAACAACTTGCTTTTGCTAAAACATATTTACTGCCACCTCTTGATCTTTGGCCAATAGCTTTACACCAGTGATTTCACTGTAGACAAAAATGTCGGAGAAACTCAGCGGGTGAGGCGGCATCTATGGAGCGTAGGAATAGGTGACGTTTCGGGTCGAGACCCTTCATAGAAGGAATAGGTGACGTTTCGGATCGAGACCCTTCTTCGAAGAGTCTCAACCCGAAACGTCACCTATTCCTTCGCTCCATAGATGCTGCCTCACCCGCTGAGTTTCTCCAGCATTTTTGTCCACCTTCGATTTTTCCAGCATCTGCAGTTCCTTCTTAAACATTTCGTCTACTTATCCATTAGATGCTTTGAGTTTCAGTGGCTGTTAAAGGCACCAACCCTCCAGGTGCAGCTTTTCTTGGCGCCTCCTCAATGTAATGAACACAGCGGCCTTCTTCCAGAACTTGTGCCTTGCATCGATCCTCTCTCATCTTCACCTTTTCCACGATTCCGTCTCCACCTCCTCCTCCTCCCCCCCTCCAAAATCGAATATTCATCCTATCGCATTCTTCCTCCACTCCTTCCCTCGTCTCCGAGTTCACGTGCTCTCCGCGCTCCGCTCCCATCTGCACACTTTCTGTCTTAGAGTCTTACAGCACGGAAATAGGCCCTTCTGCCCATCTTGCCATGCTGACAAAGGTATCCTATCTATACTGATCCCCACTTGCCTGTGTTGTTATAGTCCCGGCCTCAACTACCTCCTTTGGCAGCTCATTCCATATATCCACCACCCTCTGTGTAATAAAGTTGCCTCTCAGATTCCTGTCAAGTATTTCCCCCTCTCACCTTAAACCTATGTCCTCTGGTTCCCGATTCCCCTACTCTGGGTGGAAGGCAGTGCACCTACCCGATCTATTCCCCTCATAGAAACATAGAAAATAGGTGCAGGATGAGGCCATTCGGCCCTTCGAGCCTGCACCGCCATTCAATATGATCATGGCTGATCATCCAACTCAGTATCCTGTACCTGCCTTCTCTCCATACCCCCTGATCCCTTTAGATACAAGGGCCACATCTAACTCCCTCTTAAATATAGCCAATGAACTGGCCTCAACTACCTTCTGTGGCAGATAATTCCAGAGACTCACCACTCTGTGTGAAAAATGTTTTCCTCATCTCGGTCCTAAAGGAATTCCCCCTTATCCTTAGACTGTGACCCCTTGTTCTGGACCTCCCCAACATCGGGAACAATCTTCCTGTATCTAGCCTGTCCAACCCCTTAAGAATTTTGTAAGTTTCTATAAGATCCCCCCTCTAAATTCTTCTAAATTCTAGCGAGTACAAGCCGAGTCTATCCAGTCTTTCCTCATATGAAAGTCCTGCCATCCCAGGAATCAGTCTGGTGAACCTTCTCTGTATACCCTCTATGGCAAGAATATTCCATATCTTGAGATCACCCCTCATCCTCCTGGGGTCCAAGGAATAAAGTCCTATCCTGCCCAACTTCTGCCTTTAGCTCAGGCCCTCAAGGCCTGGCAACAGAACCAGGGCTGACAGTGTAAGAATAAGGGGTAGGCCATTTAGGACTGAGATGAGGAGACACTTTTTCACCCAGAGAGTTGTGAATCTGTGGAATTCTCTGCCACAGAAGGCAGCGATGGCCAAATCACTGGGTGTTTTCAAGAGAGAGTTAGATATAGCTAACGGAATCAAGGGATATGGGGTATAAAGCAGGAACGGGGTACTGAATTTGGATGATCAGCCATTATCAGATTGCGTGGCGGTGCTGGCTTGAAGGGCCGAATGGCCTATTCCTGCACCTATTGTCTACGTTTCTAACAGGACTGTGTTCAGTATTGAGATCCACTTGTACTCCTGGCACCACCCTATGTTGGTCACCTGCGTTCCCCACCCCCACACACAGACACACAGCGATCTGTACTGAGTTCAGATTCAGTGCTGGCTCACAGGTCTAGCTGGAAATTCAGGCACAGAGTCCTTCATGCTGTCAGACTGTGAGTGTCAGGAATAAGCCATTTCAAACCAGAACTCATATACCAACCGCTGGTCCAGGATCCGTGGCTGTCTCCAGGTCACCTCCAACACTCATGAGACTGAACATGGGGAAGAAAAGACATGCAGGAAGCGGGAGGGCTGAGGGGGTGGGGGGAGTGTGCGCAAACACGGCAAGCAGGAGAAGATGCGGCAGGTGTCAGGACCAGAGCCCATTGCTCTACCCTCTCATGTCATTGCTCGGGGCAGAAGGTACCTATGATGGGAGCTTCTTTAGAAACCTTTAGTCATAATGGCCTTTAGTCTTCACCTACGCCAATGGAAGAATGGGACAAGTCCTCCTTCTCTGATCTCGTCATATAAATAAAGTCCATCTTTTGATTGACCTTTGATAAATCTCCTCTGCAGCCTCTCCAAAGTCAAGACATCTTCCCTAAAGCAGAGTGTGGCGAACTGGACACGGTGCTCTAGTGATGGCTAGTCTTTGGGATGTCACTGGGCTTCAGTAAGGAGTGGGGTGGAAGATTGCAACCTTCACGGGGCCCGCCCTGTTTCGACTAATGCAATCAATGCGACATGCACAAACGGAAGATCAAATAGAACACGTTGTCCTACAACTTTAGGCTGTGCACGGCAACGAAAGAAGAATAATAAGGAGTGCCGAGGGTAACTAGAGCACCTTGGGTGTGACGTTGGGGCCAGACAGCCCGACAGGTGCAATGGTTGGAGGGTACGATCACTGGGAGCTTCAGTGGTCTCCCCTAATCGACACGTCCAAGGTCCCAATATTGATACTCCCTGGGAGAATGACGTCATGGGTATACAAAGCTATATTGGGAATGACTTGGAGCGTTTAGCTCTAGTACGCCATGCAAAGGGATCTCCAGTGGCCGTCTTAGTGGGGTGGCCCTGGAGATCTTCCACACCTTCCCCCACCTCTCTACCCAGCCATCCCTCTCCTCAACCAACCTACTGTCAAGAGCCTGCACTGCGAATGGGTAGCTCAGACGCAAGTGGGTGAAGATCTCGAGACTCGCTGCCAAAGCTCAGAGGATAGGGAGTGGGGGAGTCTGCAGCCAGGTAGGTGACTCTTCACAGCACAGTGAGATAGGAAGAGATTGGGGGGGGGGGGGGGGGGGGGAGGGCATGGATAACAGAGGAAGATCAGGGCTGCTATCAATGAGGTGCCTAGACTGTGTGTCATGCAGTCACTAGCAAATGATGGTTGTTCTTTACACCTTATAAATTGTATGACTGACCTGGCCAGTGAATCTCACTACACCAATTGGTGTATGCGACAACAAATGAACTTACTGGCGGTGCTGGCTCGAAGGGCCGAATGGCCTCCTCCTGCACCTATTTTCTATTAATGTTTGTCATCTACGTTTACTTATTTTAAAAAAAGGCATCCTAGTCAATGGGCAGATCTGACACACACTGACCCTCACTGGGGTACGG
Organism: Okamejei kenojei; assembly: GCA_035221665.1. Classification (NCBI taxonomy): domain Eukaryota; kingdom Metazoa; phylum Chordata; class Chondrichthyes; order Rajiformes; family Rajidae; genus Okamejei; species Okamejei kenojei. Next base: position 24,626,771 of record CM069163.1, read on the forward strand.
GTCCCACACACACTGACCCTCACTGGGGTACAGGTCCCCACACACACACTGACCCTCACTGGGGTACAGGTCCCACACACACACACTGACCCTCACTGGGGTACGGGTCCCCCACACACTGACCCTCACTGGGGTACGGGTCCCCACACACACTGACCCTCACTGGGGTACAGGTCCCACACACACACACTGACCCTCACTGGGGTACGGGTCCCCCACACACTGACCCTCACTGGGGTACGGGTCCCACACACACTGACCCTCACTGGGTGTGGACTGTGCAGTGACTGGGTAGAAATAACCGACTGTGTGAGTGTGAGTGAGATGAGCAAAGCAAGGGTGACAATATCGGGCAGCCAGGTGGGAGAGATCCAGCCTTGAGGCAGGTACGGGGGGCAGTTGTGGTGGTGGGGGGGGGGGGGGTGGTCTAACCACTTACCAGGGCACCTCGCTTGTACTGACTATACCATGCACCAGGTTGCTCTTTCGGCCAGCGAGCCATTTTGCTCTGTAAAATACGAGACTGGTTACAGAGCAGAAAGGAGGCAATGCCCGCTTACCAGTTTACCACGCTTGAATTCACTGAACCAGGAGCCTGGTATTTCCTTGGGCCAAGCAGTGACTCTTGCCTGATGTGAGACGAGATGGCAAAGGAAAAAAGGAAAATAAGTTAATGTGGAAACTAACAGTCCGAGGATCCATTGGCGAGCACAAGAACGATGCAACTCACTGGAGATCGTAATCAGTGGCACAGTCACTGAGCTCTGATGCTACTGCTGTTTAAGGTGCGGACGTCATAGTCATTGTCACTCTGACCCGCACTGGGATATGGGTCCCACACACACTGACCGTCGCTGGGATATGGGTCCCACACACACTGACCGTCGCTGGGATATGGGTCCCACACACACACACACACACACACAGGCGGCACAGTGGCACAGCGGTAGAGTTGCTGCCTTACATTGCCCGGGTTCGATCCCGACTGCGGGTGCTGTCTGTACGGAGTTTGTACGTTCTCCCCGTGACCTGTGTGGGTTCTCTCCGAGATCTTCAGTTTCCTCCCACCCTCCAAAGACGTGCAGGTTTGCAGGTTAATTTGCTTGGTATTATTGCAAATTGGGGTACGATAGTGTTAGTGCGGTCGCAGTGGACTCAGTGGTCCGAAGGGGCTGTTTACGCAATGTTTCTCTAAACTAAACCTAAATGAGTAAACTGGCTCCATGCATTCTTACACTCACTGAGGACCAGCCTCCAACACTCTGCCCCTCACTGGGAAGAGGCTCCTCAGGCATTCTTTCTCACTGGCCCTCTGACACTAAAGGCCCGTGGGATGGAGGCACTCTCCCTGGCTTTGTTGCAGGGTTGCGGCAACTGCAGCCCCTTCAGCGGCTGTCCCTGGGGTTTGGGGTCCATGCAGTGCCTCTCGCTGGAGTGCAAGCTTCCTATCCGCAGGCCTCAACCCAAGGTAGCCAGGGTGGGAGAATCGCAGAGTGACACAGCAGGGAAGCAGGTCCTTTGGCCTTGAGAGTCCGCGATGGCCATCTATTCCCCATTGACACTAATCCCACTTCATTCTCCCCTCACTCAACTCAAAGCAAACCACAGCAGCCAATTAATCGACCAACCTGCAGGTCTTTGGGATGAGGGAGGAAACTGGAGCACCCAGAAGAAACCCAGGGGGAACATGCAAACTCCAACCAGCTGGCGATCGCACTGTGGAAGGTTGGGAGATAAGCCCAGTCCCCATCTGATATCCACACTGTGCTTCCCGCTGGGATGTGCAGAGAAGAACCAGGATTCCCGTTTCCCGTTTGATGGCCCAACACTCGGCTGGTTCAGCATGGACTTGGTGGGCCGAAGGGCCTGTTTCCATGTTGTTCCTCTAAAATTAAAACTACAACAAATTCACCTCAGGAAGCGGGGTGGACTATAGGGCCCGATCTTATCAATGGAGCTGAGGCAGAGATGGGCGAGAGCTTGGTCAGGGTGCTTTGCTAAGACTAGCGGTGTCAAGGGCCTGTCCCATTTTCACAACCTGATTCACGACCTTTTTTACTCGTGGACATTTTTCATCAGGCTAGGAAAAACGCCCCGACCTACTTGATGCCACGAGAACCTACGACCAGCATCACGGCCTGCTACGACCTCCCATGACCTATCTACGACCTCCCTCGGCCATGCTGCGAGTATGAGGTACGGCAGAGGTCGTGGAAGTGGGACAAGCCCTTTACTAACCAGTCATTGTGGAGGTCTGCATGGGGAACGTTCCAAGGCATTTATTGAATGGCTGAGGATCGATGGGATTTCTAGTCTATGTTTTGTACCCTGGGGAAATTCCTAAATTGAAGGATTTCATTTCACTGCTTCGATTTTTAAACGGAGTGTTCAAATATAACACTTTTTTTTTAATAGATTATCTGGTCATCAGGAAACGGCCTGAAATTTGTTTCCACAGACTCGAACACAAATGAAAATTTGGGCAGTTCTGTCACTTGAGATAGTCGTGACATGCCAGGGCAACCATTCAAAATCTTTGCTAGAGTCAATAGTCACACAGCATGGAAACAGGCCCTTCGGCCCAACTTCCCCACGCCAATGTTTAAATGTTGTGATAGTACCTGCCTCAACAACCTCCTTTGGCAGCTCATTCCATACACCCACCACCTCCCTTTGTGTGACCCTCAGGTTCCTCCCTCACCTCACACCCACGTCCTCTCGTTTTGGATTCAACTGCTCTGGGTGAAAGACTGAGCATTTACTTATAAGTTAACATGAGTTAAAATAATGTGATATACTGGGTAAATACCTGAAAAAGTTGCCCCTCAGTTGCTAACTCAGAGAGCTAGATAGGGCTCTTATTAAAAATAGTGGAGTCAAGGGATATGGGGAGAAGGCAGGAACGGGGTACTGATTGGGGATGATCAGCCATGATCACATTGAATGGCGGTGCTGGCTCGAAGGGCCGAATGGCCTACTCCTGCACCTATTGTCTATTGTCTCTTAACTCAATCTTTCCCCTCTCACCTTAAACCTCTCTCCTCTGGTCCTTGATTCCCCTACCCTGGGGTGAAAGTGAGCATTTGCCCCGTATATCACATTATTTTAGTTCTTCTAAGGTTGCATCAATATGAATTCAAAACATTGCAAGCACAGCAAAGTCCTTTGTAAGTAGACAAAATCGCTGGGGAAACTCAGCGGGTGAGGAGCGAAGGAAATAGGCAACGTTTCGGGCCGAAACCCTTCAAGGGTTTCGAGAGTAAGCCCATGTTTAGGTGTAAGGAAATAGGCAACGTTTCGGCCGAAACGTTGCCTATTTCCTTCACTCCATAGATGCGGCCTCACCCGCTGAGTTCCTCCAGCATTTTTGCCTACTTTCGACTTTCCAGCATCTTGCAGTTCCTTCTTAAACAAAGTCCTTTGTAAGTTGACAAGAGATTAGGACAGAGACTTACTCCTTCTGATTTCTTGTCGGGGTGGATGCACGTTTCACCTCCAGATGTGACGTTGCAGAGGACCTTGAAGGAGTCTCTGGAGCAGCCCTGGTTTGGATCAATCCAGTATTCACCTGTCAGGGTGGGAAGATAGAAACATCCAGTTGAAAAGACTCAGTGCACAACTTAGTGCCGTGATAAAGGGAGGCACCATAACCGCCTGCCTCGTTATTAGTTTAGCTGAGAGACACAGTGCGGAAACAGGCCCTTTGTCCGTGCCGACTAGCGATCCACACACACTAGTGCCATCCTACACACTATGGACATTCTGCGGAATTCTCTGCCTCAGAGGGCGGTGGAGGCAGGTTCTCTGGATGCTTTCATGAGAGAGCTAGATAGGGCTCTTAAAAATAGCGGAGTCAGGGGATATGGGAGAAGGCAGGAACGGGGTACTGGTGGGGGTGTTCAGCCATGATCATGTTGAATGGCGGTGCTGGCTCGAAGGGCCGAATGGCCTACTCCTGCACCTATTGTCTATTGTCTATTGACATAAGGGTCCGAGAATTCACTGCTGTGATAATACCTGCCTCAACAACCTCCATTGGCAGCTCATTCCACCACCCCCCTTTGTGTGACAGGTTCCTCCCTCACCTTAAACCCACATCCTCTGGTTTTAGATTCAACTGCTCTGGGTAAAAGACTGAGCATTTACTTATAAGTTAACATGAGTTAAAATAATATAATATACTGGGTAAATACCTGAAAAAGTTGCCCCTCAGTTGCTAACTCGGAGAGCTAGATAGGGCTCTTAAAAATAGTGGAGTCAGGGGATATGGGGAGAAGGCAGGAACGGGGTACTGATTGGGGACGATCAGCCATGATCACATTGAATGGCGGTGCTGGCTCGAAGGGCCGAATGGCCTACTCCTGCACCTATTGTCTATTGTCTATTGACATTTTACAATTCTTACCAAAGCCAATTAACCTGCAGACGTCCATGTCTTTGGGATGTTGGAGGAAACCGGAGCACCTGGGGAAAACCCACTAGGTCACGGGGAGAACGTACAGACGCCGTATAGACAGCACCCGTAGTCAGGATCGAACCCGGGTCTGTGGCGCACAACTCTACCGCTGTGCCTCTTGTTATCTTGCCCCCATTCTCCTCACTGCCATCCAATGCTGTTTGATCTCACTCTCTCCAATGTCACGTTGAACCTCACTGTAAAATGGTTTATTGAACACACACCATCTCATGATCTGTTGTACTTCATACTATTAAATGCCTGTTGAACTCTAGTGTCCAATGCCCAACTGTATCAACTGTATCACATTGAATTAAATCTACTCGAAGGTCTCCTGACCTATGCAATGATCAGTTGAACCTCATTGCGTCCAGTGAATTCTCGGACCCCTATGTCAATAGACAATAGACAATAGTAGGCCATTCGGCCCTTTGACCCAGCACAGCCATTCAATGTGATCATGGCTGAACACCCCCACCAGTACCCCGTTCCTGCCTTCTCCCCATATCCCCTGACTCCGCTATCTTTAAGAGCCCTATCCAGTTCTCTCTTGAAAGCATCCAGAGAACCTGCCTCCACCGCCCTCTGAGGCAGAGAATTCCACACGCTCACAACTGTCTGTGAGAAAAAGTGTTTCCTCGTCTCCGTTCCTCGTTGACTGACTGGCGGGATACATTCACGTCTCGACCCGAGATGCCACCTATTCCTTTACTCCTCCAGAGATGCTGCCTGACCCACTGAGTCACTCCAGCATTTTGTGTCCATCTTCCCAATGCAATGTCAAATTCTATATGATACCATGGATCATCAGAATGTTGGATCATGAGTTATTCCTCCAGCCAAGTGAGCCATAAAAATGGATCGAGGTTGATATCTAGCCTCACCTCATCCTCCTGTAACATCTGTAATAGCAGTCTCAGTTAAAGTCTCCATTTAAATTCAGCTCTGAGAGATTTTTAAAGGGGAAGGATACAGATTCTCACCACCTGTTCAACAAATATCTCCAGCCGTTACCCCTGAAAGACCTTCCAGGGCTGGTGGGTGGACGCAGATACGATGGAGGCTTTTTATGCACGGATGGATATGCAGGGAATGGAGGGATATGGATCACGTGCAGGCAGAGATTAGCAGAAGACAGGCACAAAATGCTGGAGTAGCTCAGCGGGACAGGCAGCATCTCTGGAGAGAAGGAGTGGGCGACGTTTCGGGTCGAGGCCCTTCTTCAGACTCAGACTCTACAGGGACTCGACCCAAAAACGTCACCCATTCCTTCTCTCCAGAGATGCTGCCTGTCCGGCTGAGTTACTCCAGCTTTTTGTGTCTATCTTCGGTTTAAACCAGAGTCTGCAGTTCCTTCCTGCACTGGAGATTAGTAAAACTTGTATTGATGTTTGGTGGCGGACATTGTGGATGGAGGGGACTGTTCCTGTGTTGTACTCTCTATGTTGCTAACATTACCGACTCCCCTTCTCTGAGGAAAGGGGCTATCTCCATTGACCCTGTCGCGGTTCATGAGGATCTCCCTGCGATCCTCTCCAGGATCCGTTGCTGTGTAAGGGAGTGCCCTATCCTCATTATTGCTGTAAATGGGTGCCTTGGGTGTGAGGCTGGTGTTACTGCGGAGATCAGAGCCTGGAATTCTCGGCCTACCATCGGGGAAGTCTGGGTGGCAGAGGTACAGGTCCTTGCAGGTCCGTGCAGGGTTGTTCTGTGTGCCCATGGGGTGCTTCATCTGTTCTATCTCCAGCTTCAGTGAGTTCAGGGAACCAAAGATCTCCTCCATGCCATCCGCGTAGTCCAGGTAATTCTCCGGGTTCCCTTCTTCTAAAAATTGGCTCGCATCAATGGAACGTTTCGCTCTCCTTGACGAATGGAACGGGAGTGATTGGATGACTTCTCCAGCTGGACCCTGGGGATGAATCCAATTATTTACGTTTAGTAAAACACAATGGGCAATGGTTCAGAAATGCTTTTGCCGTGCGTTGAGAGAGAGATTCATAAACCACATTCAGAGACTGGCGAACATTCACAGCTATTGCCTGTTCTTAACCAAGGCTGAAACACAGATGAGAAGCACAGATGGGGTCCACATTGGGAGAAACACCAGTTCAGTTTAGTTTATTGTCACGTGCACCGAGGTACAGTGAAAAGCTTTTGTTCCCTGCCATCCAGTCAGCGGAAACACAACACATGATTACAATCGAGCCTTTCACACCGCATAGATAAATGATAAGACACAAAGTGTTAAAGAAGGAACTGCAGATGCTGGAAAATCGAGGGTACACAAAAGGCTGGCGAAACTCAGCGGGTGCAACAGCATCTAAGAGCGAAGGAGATAGAGTTGGGTGGCAGTATGAACTGTGAGGAGAATGCAGGGTGACTTGGACAGGTTGATAGGGCTCTTTAGATAACGGAGTCAGGGGATATGGGGAGAAGGCAGGAACGAGGTACTGATTGGGGATGATCAGCCATGATCACATTGAATGGTGGTGCTGGCTCAAAGGGCCGAATGGCCTACTCCTGCACCTATTGTCTATTGATAAGGGAATAACGTTTAGTGCAAGGTAAAGCGAGTAAAAAGTCTGAGGGCGACCAATGAGGTAGCTAGTAGTTCAGCACTGCTCTCTGGTTGTGGTTGGATGGTTCAGCTGCCTGATAACAGCTGGGAAGAAACTGTCCGTGAATCTGGAGGTGTGCGTTTTCACACTTCTGTACCTTTTGTCTGATGGGAGAGGGGGGAAGAGGGAGTGGCCGGGGTGCGACTGGTCCGTGACTATGTCGAGGCAGCGTGAGGTATAAATGGAGTCAATGGAAGGAGTTTTAAAGAAGGAACTGCAGATGCTGGAGAATCGAGGGTACACAAAAAGCTGGAGAAACTCAGCGGGTGCAGCAGCATCTAAGGAGCGAAGGAGATAGGCGACGTTTCGGGCCGAGACCCTTCTTCAGACTGGTCAGGGATCAGGGAAACGAGAGATATAGACGGTGATGTGGAGAGATAAGGAACAATGAATGAAAGATATGCAAAAAAGCATCGATGATAAGGGAACTAGCCATTGTAAGCTGTTTGTGGTGTGAAAATGAGAAGCTGGTGCGACTAGGGTGGGGAGAGATAGAGATAGAGGGAATGCCAGGGCCGGCTGAGGGAGAGGTGGGAAGGGGAGGAGACAGCAAGGGTTAACAGAATGAGAAAATTCAATATTCAAGCCCAAAGGATGCAGACTCCCCAAGCGGAATATGTTTCCCTGATCCTGACCAGTCTGAAGAAGGGTCTCGGCCCGAAACGTCGCCTATCTCCTTCGCTCCTTAGATGATGCTGCACGCGCTGAGTTTCTCCAGCTTTTTGTGTACCCTCAATGGAAGGGAGGTTGGTTTGTGTGACGGTCTGGGCTGCGTCCGCCCACAATTCACTGCAATGAATGAATCGCAGCATCGGGGGCGTTACGGGCCTCGAGCGCGCGGGTTGAACAAACTTTGGACTTTGAATAATGCAGCTGAAAATGGTGGGGCCTGCATGTGTAATATATGCACAAGGAATTTCACGGTGCAGTCGCACTTGTGAGAAATAAAACACGATTGACCCATTGATGTGGTAAACTGTGCACAGAGAGATGGCCTGAGGCACACTGACCGCACTGGACAGTGGGAATCACCCTCCATCTGAAGTCAGGCCCACTCATGGGGGTCTCTGCAACTCCGTTTGTAGTGGTGGATGGTGGGATTTAAACTTCCGAAGAGGTAAAGAATCTTAACCCATGCAGATGGCCCGCTGTAACTGGCTGATGCAGGGGACACCAAACGTGGCACTAGATATAGGCACTGTAAACTCTCGTCTACCACACAGATACGGGCATGCGTGGCTCAGTGTGACGCACCACACACCCTGGGGGCACTGCACCTCACTGTAATAACGTGGTCTAATAAAGTCCCCTACAGTCTGATGGGGACTCTGATGGGTCTACAGTCTCTAGACTCTGATGGGGACTCTGATGTCTCACAGTCTAGACTCTAGACTCTGATGGGGTGGTCTACAGTCTAGACTCTGATGGGGAGGTCTACAGTCTAGACTCTGATGGGGAGGTCTACAGTCTAGACTCTGATGGGGAGGTCTACAGTCTAGACTCTGATGGGGAAGGCTCCACAGTCTAGACTCTGATGGGGTGGTCTACAGTCTAGACTCTGATGGGGAGGTCTACAGTCTAGACTCTGATGGGGTAGGTCTACAGTCTAGACTCTGATGGGGTGGTCTACAGTCTAGACTCTGATGGGGAATGTCCACAGTCTAGACACTGTCCACTGCTGGACATTGAGGAGCAGAGTCCGGTGGGGACAGCCCTCAAACAAGGGAAGCGATATTATTATTCAATGTGTCAACACTGAGAACGATGAAACGTTTTAGCAAAGTTTTGGTTTTGAATATATTCTGAATAACGTTTATTTTTGATATTTGAAAAAAACGATCATCCGGTTTTTCATGGATCAGATGTTTGCCAAGAAGGTGTGGAAAAGGGTGCAATCGTCCTTGTCGAGGTTCATGCCAAACAGCTGCGTAACAGAGGACTCTACTGGCTGTCACCATCAACCTACACCAGGACAAATACTGACTGCAGGAAGATCACCATCGTGGTGAAAGTCACCCTTTGGTCTGCACAGAACATGTTGGTTTTCATGTTCATAAGTCATAGGAGCAGAATTAGGCCATTCGGCCCATCGGGTCTACTCTGTCATTCAATCATGGCTGATCTATCTTTCCCTTTCAATCCCATTCTCCTGCCTTCTTCCCCTAAACTTTGACGCCCTTTTCCAGAGTAGGGAGGCATCTGCGAAGGGACTGCTGTATTCACACTGTAATCACACTTCCATTTTATATGGAAGAGTAATTTTACCTCAGTGTACAGGTGGGGATGTTACAACCTATCTGAGATGAACCTGCGGTTTACCCGACATTGAACAACAAGGGGACCAACCCACGCGTTGGATGATCCAGGCAACAAAACATAACCATTATATAAGTTCCTCTGAATAAATCGCTTACTTACAGGAAGACCGGGTGGTCCTTGAACTCCCAATTCACCTTTGGGACCAGTAAGACCCTGTGGAGAAATAAATAAGAACCCATTATCTTCATGCAGTATGTAGTGGGAGCTGATTCAGTGAATAAAAGTGGTGTATTTTGTACTTTAGGGCGAGTCTAAAGGTCCTGTCCCACTTACGCGGCTTTTTCGTCGACTGCCGGCACCCGACAGAGGCCGTTACAGGTCGCCCAAAATTGTCAACATGTTGAAAATCCAGCGGCGACCAGAACAAGGTACGACTCTATTGGGCGACTCCTCACGACCATACAGGTGTCACCCCGCGACATGTCGTCAGGTATGGTCGTGAGTCGTCTCCTAGTCACCCAAAGAGTCGTAGCGTCTTTCTGGTCGCCGCTGAATTTTCACCATTTTTCGGCCACCTATGACGGGTGCCGGCAGTCGCCAAAAAAGTTGCATAAGTGGGACAGGCCCTTAACACCGCCCATTTCTACGCTGTGTGACTATTACATCCGCAAATAATAACGAGAAAGATACTTACAGTGGAGCCTTTAGATCCTTTAGGACCAGGAGGACCCTGTTAAAAGAAAGGAGTCTTAGTTTCTTGGTCAACTGGTCTCTACAGAGTCTTAAGGTCGACAATTAAACACTTGAATTGGCAACTCTAAGATAGATGAACTCAGTTCACACAACCCATCTGCTGTTACAGGAGCTTGCTTCCATCAGACAGTCACTTATTGCAATAACGGACAAGGCATTTGCTTCAACCATAATTTAATCAGATTGTATCTTTGATTGAAAGAACCAAAATTGGGTTTGTTTTGTCATTTGTAGGAAGGAACTGCAGATGCTGGTTTACACCAAAGACAGACACAGAGTGCTGGAGTAATTCAGCGGGTCATGGCGGCATCTCTGGAGTAAAAGGAAAAGCTGACGTTTCGGGTCAGAAGCCTTCTTCAGAATGAAGGCAGACAAAAGTGCTGGAGAAACTCAGCGGGTGCAGCAACATCTATGGAACGAAGGAAATAGGCAATGCTTCGGGCCAAAACCCTTGGTTTCGGCTCGAAACGTTGCCTATTTCCTTACACCAAAACTTGGGCTCACACTTGAAACCCTAGAAGGGTTTCGGCCCGAAACATTGCCTATTTCCTTCGCTCCATAGATGCTTCTGCGCCCGCTGAGTTACTCCAGCACTTTGTGCCTATGTTCTTGTTTTGTCATTTGATTGGTTGCAATGTGGCCCCAAATCGGAAGTCTTTGGGTGGCTTTCTGTTACGAACTTTTGTTGGGGCAACTGGGCATTTGTCCCTCCCCCAATAGCCCCACAGAGCGTTGAGTTCACCCATTCCCTCTCCCTCCGACACGCTGAAGACAGGGTTCCAAGAGACTGAATGCAATGCCCAGAGAATTTAACTCACTGGAATTGAAACTCAAACTCAATCAGCAGCTGTTCTTGCAGAGGTAGTCGCCCATTGCTCAATGTCGCAATGTATTTGCGTGAACTTAGAAGAGCAGAAATTGCCATCTAAATTCTGGGAAGCCTCTCTATCCCTGCCACAAACTCAGTTTCCCAGCCCCCATCCATCCTTCTTACCTGAGGCTGATCAAGACTGCCCAGTGCTGGTGACATTCTTGACTCTAGGATGAACTTTAAACACACCTCTTTGACCCTTTTCCTTCTTTCCTATTTCCCTCTTTCTGCTCCCTCTTGCACACTCTCACTCTCTCTCGGAAGACAAAAGTGCTGGAGAAACTCAGCGGGTGCGGCAGCGTCTATGGAGCGAAGGAAATAGGCAACGTTTCGGGACGAAACGTTGCCAATTTCCTTTGTTCCATAGATGCTGCCGCACCCGCTGAGTTAGACAATAGGTGCAGGAGTAGGCCATTCGGCCCTTCGAGCCTGCACCGCCATTCAATATGATCATGGCTGATCATCCAACTCAGTATCCTGTACCTGCCTTCTCTCCATACCCCCTGATCCCTTTAGCCACAAGGGCCACATCTAACTCCCTCTTAAATATAGCCAATGAACTGGCCTCAACTACCTTATGTGGCAGAGAATTCCACAGACTCACCACTCTGTGTGAAAAAAGATCTTCTCATCTCGGTCCTAAAAGACTTCCCCCTTATCCTTAAACCGTGACCCCTTGTTCTGGAGTTCCCCAACATCGGGAACAATCTTCCTGCATCTAGCCTGTCCAACCCCTTAAGAATTTTGTAAGCCTCTATAAGATCCCCCCTCAATCTCAGTTTCAATGAGATCCCCTCTCATCCTTCTAAACTCCAGAGAGTACAAGCCCAGCTGCTCCATTCTCTCAGCATATGACAGTCCCGCCATCCCGGGAATTATCCTTGTAAACCTACTCTGCACTCCCTCAATAGCAAGAATTACCTTCCTCAGATTAGGGGACCAAAACTGCACACAATACTCCAGGTGTGGTCTCACTAGGGCTCTGTACAACTGCAGAAGGACTGCAGGGTGGAACTGTAACCATATAACCATATAACAATTACAGCACGGAGACAGGCCCTCTCGGCCCTTCCAGTCCGTGCCGACCATTTGTTTTCCCCTAGTCCCATCTACCTGCACTCAGACCATACCCCTCCATTCCCTTCACGTCCATATACCTATCCACTTTACTTTTAAATGTTAAAATCGATCCTGCCTCCACCACCTCTGCTGGAAGCTGATTCCACACAGCCACCACCCTCTGAGTAAAGAAGTTCCCCCTCACGTTACCCCGAAACCTCTGTCCCTTAATTCTCATGTCATGCCCTCTTGTTTGAATCTTCCCTACCCTCAATGGGAAAAGCTTATCCACGTCAACTCTGTCTATCCCTTTCATCATTTTAAAGACCTCAATCAAGTCACCCCTTAACTTCTGCGCTCCAAAGAATAAATACCTAACTTGTTCAACCTTTCTCTGTAACATAGTTGCTGGAACCCTGGCAACATTCTAGTAAATCTCCTCTGTACTCTATTTTGTTGACATCCTTCCTATAACTAGGCGACCAAAATTGTACACCATACTCCAGAATTGGTCTTACCAATGCCTTGTACAATTTTAACATTACTTCCCTACTCCTATATTCAATGCTCTGATTTATAAAGGCCAGCACACCAAAGGCTTTCTTTACCACCCTATCTACATGCGATTCCACCTTCAGGGAACTATGCACAGTTATTCCTGTTCCACAGCATTCCTCAATTCCCTACCATTTACCATGTACGTCCTATTTTGTAGGGTGGAAAATGTTTATTTTCCACCCGTAAAAAACCTAATATTGCCAAATCTGCCGTGAAGCTTGACAGCGAGGGAAAGTAATCCTTCAACTGGTTGGAGGAAACCTGTTCTGCGAGTAGTTTTATCCACACTGGGATTCATTTAATGGCTATTTTGATACTTACCGATAACCCAGGAGGTCCTGGTGGGCCGATGGGACCAGACTGACCATGGACACCCTGGAAGAGATTAAAAAACATGGATGGTGAATTACCACCGAGCAGAATGAACCAGGTCACACAGCAGTGTGGTGGATTTGTTCATTTAAAGTCCGGACTGACAATCCAGAGACAATGTGTCGAATGCCACTGCAAAAGAACTCGAAAATTAAAGTTCAGTTAAAAAAAAAACAATTATTAAAAATAAAAGTGGGGTAAAACTCAATGGAACGTTGCAAAAACGCAACTGATTCACTCAAGCTCTTCAAAGAACTTGCCCTTTATACATCTTTAAGAAGGAACTGCAGATGCTTAAAGATAGCGGAGTCAGGGGATATGGGGAGAAGGCAGGAACGGGGCACTGATTGGGGATGATCAGCCATGATCACATTGAATGGCAGTGCTGGCTCGAAGGGCCAAATGGCCTACTGCACCTATTGTCTCTTGTCTAAAATCGAAGATAGCCAAAAATGCTGGAGAAACTCAGCGGGTGCGGCAGCATCTATGGAGCGAAGGAAATAGGCGACGTTTCGGCCCGAAACGTTGCCTATTTCCTTCGCTCCAGGTCTCGATGCTGCCTCACCCGCTGAGTTTCTCCAGCATTTTTGTCTACCTGCCCTTTATACGTGGTCTGGGCCAAGGTAATCCTCTAATCTCCACACCTGCACACTCTACCAAACGGTCATGGCTGCTCAGCCATGTGAAGATGTTAAGGAACAGCTGTGTGGCCGGACCTTGCTGCAGGGACCACACAGGTTGGTGGAGGTGATCGCCACTGTGTACTTGAGGGGGTGACTGGACACAGAGAATAAATGGACATTGAGGGCGGCACACAATGGTACACATGGGGGAGCTGCTGCCTTACAACGCCAGAGACCCGGGTTCAATCCTGACCTCGGGAGCTGTCTATGTGGCGTTTGCACCTTCCCTCCTGTGACCGAGTGCTCCGGTTTCCTCCCACCTCCCGTAGAGGTTTGGGTTTGTGGGGTTAATTGGCCCTCTGTAAATCACCCTAATGTGCATGGGGTGGATGAGATAGTGGGACAACACAGAACTGGCGTGATTGGGTGATCAGTGGTCGGCATGGACCCGGTGGGCCGAGGGGCCTGTTTCCATTGCTGCATCTCTAAATCATCTCTAAACGAAACTATTTCATTTCCCTCTTGCCTTTAGATTGTTCGAGTAACATAATTACATGGGCAACTCTCCACAGGATCCAGGGTGAGATGACGGTGTATATTGGGTGAGGCCACTGGAATGCATTCACCTGGAGCCTCTGGTGAGAACGTTTGGCGATTGGGACACCCATCCAAGCTTCACGTCACATGGTCAGGAAATACCATGAGCTGTCTTAACACTTACCGAATCTCCTTTTGAACCTTCAACTCCCTGGGGGCCAGGCAGACCCCGGTCACCCTTCTCTCCCTGTTCTCCTGGAGGTCCAATCAAACCGATCAAGCCAGGGTGGCCCTGTAACACAAGATGCGCAGTCACCGATCAGTCCACAAACATCCCAGGCCTGAAGCAGCTCATCACACCGTGCATGCCCATACTCTGTGGTGCCTGCTGGTCGCACCTTCAACTCCCGAGCCCCGAAACTCTGCTATTCCCCTTCCAAAATGCCCCGTCCCCATCTCACTTTTCCCCGCCTTACCAGTGGCTTTTGCCACCTGTCCCTTGGTATCAGACTTTGGACCGATTTGGCTCCTTCGAGGAGCCTTGTACAGTTTATTCATTCTGAAGGTGCATTCTAATTATGCATCGTGATTCCTGGGAGCAAGCACACTGGGCGCAGTGGCAGAGTTGCTGCCTTACAGCGCCAGAGACCTGGGGACCATCCTGGCTACGTATGTTGTCGGTACAGGGTTTGATCTCCCTGTGATCTGCGTGGGTTTTCTCCGAGATCTTTGGTTTTTTCTCTCACACGCCAACGACGTACAGGTTTGTAGGTCAATTGGTTTGGGTAGAATTGTGAATCGTCCCGAGTGTGTAGGATAGTGTTAGCGTACGGGGTAATCGCTGGTCAGCGCGGACTCGGAGGGCCGAAGGGCCTGTTTCCGCACTATGTCTCTAACATACCTCTAAAGTGGATCAGCTTAGATGGGGCACCTTGCTCACCATGGACAAGTTGGGCCAAAGCATCTGCTCCAAGGACTCAAAATGTCACCTGTCCATTTCCCTCCACAGATGCTGCCTGACCCGCTGAGTTCCTCCAGTGATTCTCCTTATTCTCGCTGTAATATCTGGGGGGTGAGCTCGCTACAGCTCGAGCTAGGATGATGCGCATCAGTGAGAGCAGGCGGTATTATAACACAGGTTCATGTTCACAAGTGATAGGAGCAGAATTAGGCCACTCGGCCTTTCAAGTCTACTCTGCCATTTAATCACAGCTGATCTACCTTTCCCTCTCAACCCCATCTTCCTGCCTTCTCCCCGAATCCCCTGACACCCGTACTTATCAAAAATCTATCTATCTCAGCCTTAAAAATACCCATTGACTTGGCCAATCAGTTGATCAAACATAGAAACATAGAAAATAGGTGCTGGAGTAGGCCATTCGGCCCTTCGAGCCTGCACCGCCATTCAATATGATCATGGCTGATCATCCAACTCAGTATCCTGTACCTGCCTTCTCTCCATATCACCTGATCCCTTTAGCCACAAGGGCCCCATCTAACTCCCTCTTAAATATAGCCAATGAACTGGCCTCAACTACCTTCTGTGGCAGAGAGTTCCACAGATTCACCACTCACTGTGTGAAAAATGTTTTTCTCATCTCGGTCCTAAAAGACTTCCCCCTTATCCTTAAACCGTGACCCCGTCCGTGTTCTGGACTTCCCCAACATCGGGAACAATCTTCCTGCATCTAGCCTGCCCAACCCCATTAAGAATTTTGTAAGTTTCTATAAGATCCCCCCTCAATCTTCTAAATTCTAGAGAGTACAAGCCGAGTCTATCCAGTCTTTCTTCATGCTGGGAATCAGTCTGGTGAACCTTCTGTGTTAAAGCATGTGTTGAATCAACATCAGTTGAAGCATAAGGTTTGGATACCCTCTGGTAAACCCACCTTCTCGCCTTTTGTTCCGGGATCACCCTTGAGTCCCGGCAATCCGGGAGGACCCTGGAAAACAGGAGGAAATGTCAGTGCTGCAATCCCGCTCCCTCATTGTTGGCGAAAGTAAGTTATAAGTGACGGTGCGGTTACTCACCATCGGACCAGGTGGACCTGTTGGGCCCGGAGGGCCAGGGAAACCTTGCTCGCCCTGAATGTAACGAAGGAAGGGTGCATTAGACCAACAGAACAAGTTGTGAAATAATAACTCGAAGAAGGTGAGGAGAACGAGGTTTGGCCTGGGGCTCTTAACTTACGACGGGACCGGGAATTCCGCGCAGACCCTCGGAGCCGGTTTTCCCCGGTGATCCCTGGGGCCCCACTGGGCCTGTCTTGCCAGGAGGACCTTCAGCACCAGCATCTCCCTGTGGAGAAGGAGAGACATCATCAATAGACAATACACAATAGGTGCAGGAGTAGGCCATTCGGCCCTTCGAGCCCGCACCGCCATTCAATGTGATCATGGCTGATCATCCCCAATCCGTACCCCGTTCCTGCCTTCTCCCCATATCCCCTGACTCCGCTATCTTTAAGAGCCCTATCTAGCTCTCTCTTGAAAGCATCCAGAGAACCTGCCTCCACCGCCCTCTGAGGCAGAGAATTCCACAGACTCACCACTCTCTGTGAGAAAAAGTGTTTCCTCGTCTCCGTTCTAAATGGCTTACTCCTTATTCTTAAACTGTGACCCCTGGTTCTGGATTCCCCCAGCATCGGGAACATGTTTCCTGCCTCTAGCATGTCCAAACCCTTAACAATCTTATATGTTTCAACAGCTCCCTTGCATCATCACCTCAGTCCTGGTACAAGGTCTTGACCCAAAACATGGACACCAAGCTTTTCCCACCACAGACGCTGCTCGGCCCACTGCCTTTTACAACTCAAAGGATCGTGTGGCCGTGGGAACACTGTTCCAGGGGGTCGACATGGGACTCGGAGATGGTTAGTGATGGCCTTGAGGGAAGTGGCGATAAGGCAGGAACCAGGTTAAATTGGACAGAATTCCCAACTTTCCATGGAATAAGGCAGTACGTCTGAGCTCCAGGCTCGGTGCCTTCCTTACCTTGGCTCCTTTCTCTCCTTGTCTTCCTTCAGGACCTGCAGGACCATGGGGACCCTGAAAAAACATCAGAGAGAAACACAATGAAATGGTGAGTGTGTGACTGAACGCACTCCAGCCAGTGCCCACGATTCCTGTCGCAAGTGCAGCGCTCTGTGTCGGGCCGACGCCAAGAGTTTGAATGAAGGTCTACAGACCTTGTTGCAGGGACAGTTTCACACTCACCCGCTTGCCTGGAGGACCAGGTGGTCCTGCCTCGCCCGTCGGACCAGGGGAACCCTGGATAAAGAAAGCACAGAGAGGGTAGACAGTCAGAACCTTCCTCCCAGGGTGGATACATCAAAGGCTTTAGGGCACAACCTCGAGGTCATTGATTAGTACGGGTGTCAGGGGTTATGGGGAGAAGGCAGGAGAATGGGGTTGAGAGGGGAAGATATATCAGCCACGATTGAATGGCGGAGTAGACTTGGGCCAAATGGCCTAATTTTGCTCCTATCAATTATGAACTTATGAAGGTCAAAGGGGCAAAGTTTAAAGGAGATGTGCGGAGCAAGTTTCATTTACCTGGAGAGTGGTGGGTGCCTGGGGCCTGCAGCCAGGGGTGGTGGTACAGCAGATACAATAGGAGCATTTAACAGGATTTTAGATAGACAAGTGATAAGCTGCACCGTAAGAATTTCACTGTCCCGTCACCAATACGTATGACAATTAAACTCTCTTGACTCTTCAATATGCACAGGATGCAGAGATATTGATCAAATTAATGCAGAGAAAATTAGTTTAACTTGGCATAGCCATAGAATAAAAGGAAGTATCATTAGAATGGAGATGAGGAGGATTTTCTTTAGTCAGAGGGTGGCGAACCTGTGGAATTCATTGCCACAGGGCTGTGGAGGCCAAGTCAATGGATACTTTTAAAGCTGAGAATGATAAGTTCTTGATTTGTAATAGCCCTGTCCCACGGTACGAGTTCATTCCAAGAGCTCTCCCGTGTTTAAAAAAAAATCAAAACTCGCGGTAAGCACGGAGAATGAACGTAGCGGGTACGTCGGAGCTCGGGGACGTCTCTTAGCGGCTCGTAACGTTAACGGCAGGTACTCGGGAAGACTCGCTAACGGCAGGTAAGCTCGGGATGACTCGTGAAGATTTTTCAACGTGTTGGAAAATGTCCACGAGAGCCCCGAGTACCGACGAGCGGCCATTACCGTAAATCTCCGAGTTCGAATCAGGGCAAACTCGGGAGAGCTCTTGGAATGAACTCGTACCGTGGGACAGGGCCATTAGGATGTCAAAGGTACAGAGGAGCAGGCAGGAGAATGGGGTTGCGAGGGAAAGGAAGATCAGCCATGATTGAATGGCAGAGTAAACTCAATGGGCTGAATGGCCCAATTCTGCTCCTATTTCTTAGCTGAGCACAGACTGGGAGATGCATTCTCAATGGACAGCTATCAAATGCCCCTTCGTTTCCTGACCAATGACTGGCGATGTGACAAATGGGTTTTCCACAGATGAATCATCCAGGTCAAATCGAGGTCAACCATCCACTGCTGACTCGTTTACACTCACGGTCTGTCCAGGTTCGCCATCTTCTCCCTTGTCTCCAGAAGGTCCATCTTGTCCCTGGTAGGAAAGAGGAATCCATGTTAAGTGGGTTTCTGGTAATCATTTCAAAAGGAGTCCATGATTAACACCCTTGGTGATGTAGCCTCCAAAACAGGGCACATTACCAAATGGGAGTTCTCCCAAAAAAATGAAATGTAACCAAACAACTTACCGGAGCTCCAGCTTCACCAGGGGGGCCAGGGTCACCAGGGAAACCAACTGGTCCCTAAAGGGGGAGAAAGATAGAGCAGAACGTCAACAGCTGGTCCACCGTAGCAGCTCCAAGTGATGAGCAGAGGGAGTCCGAGGTCTACTGTACCAACTCTACAACCTGGGCATGGCGTTGGGTTGGACGTGCATTCTCAAAAAACCCTTACTGTTTATTGCTGGTCTGGACCATGCATGCTGGCCAGGTCAATATGTAAAGTAGACAAAAGTGCTGGAGAAACTCAGCGGGTGAGGCAGCATCTATGGAGCGAAGGAAATAGGCAACATTTTGGGCCGAAACCCTTGAAGGGTTTTGGCCCGAAACGTTGCCTATTTCCTTCGCTCCATAGATGCTGCTGTACCTGCTGAGTTACTCCAGCACTTTGTGTCTATCTTCTTGCTTTGTCATTTGATTGGTTGCAATGTGCCCCGAAAATGTAGATTAGGGTTTTTGTCTACTCCAGCACTTTTGTCTACCTTCGATTTTCCAGCATCTACAGTTCCTTCTTAAACAACAGGTCAATATGTAACCCAGGTGAGGAGAGTTTGCTCTGTATTATTACCTATAGTGGATAGCCAGCACCTGGTGCCAAGTTTATGGCAATGGGCAGGATGGGTATGGGAAGAGATTAGAAGCCCTTGGAGGTCGACACAAAATGCTGGAGTAACTCAGCGGGTGAGGCAGCATCTCTGGAGAGAAGGAATGGGCGACGTTTTGGGTCGAGACCCTTCTTCTGAAGCCGCTGGATTTGGGTTGGGGTTAGACTCGGTTTTAATTCTGTACCCTGACAAACGTTTGAAAGAAGGGAGTCAATAGGAAATAGACAATAGACAATGGGTGCAGGAGTAGGCCATTCGGCCCTTCAAGCCAGCACCGCCATTCACTGTGATTATGTCTGATCATCCACAATCAGTACCCCGTTCCTGCCGTCTCCCCATATCCCCTGACCGCTCTATCTTTATCTAGCTCTCTCTTGTAGTGCACAGTAGGATGGAGTGATTTGACATTGGGTAAAAGTCCTGGTGACTAAAAAGGGATCACATAATTTGTGAGGAAGGGGAGAAGCTCTTGGACCCAGGTTGGGTTCAGACCAGCTTTTAATTCTGCACCTGGACAAACCTTTGAGCGGAGGGAGTCCACAGTAGGGCGAGGGACTGAGTGACTTGACATTAGATTAAAGTCCTGGGGTCCAAAAGGAGGGATCACAGAATTTGAGGAGAGATGGGGCAATGGGTGCGGGGTGGGATTGGGGTGCTTGGGGGAGGGTGTGCAGAAGCACCCAATGTAATAGTTCTATCAGAGAACACTTGCCCTTTACTGCGGCCTTTAAGACCTTGAACCTTGAAACCTTGCTCTGATGAGGAGAGGCGATGGGTACAAGGCTGACAAGCCCCCACAGGAAGGAAGCACAAAGCACAGGCAAAACTCTTATCGAAGCAAAATCTTCGGAGAGAATCATAACTTTTGTTGGCAGAGGTGAGGAACTCACAATTAGGAGCCGATAAAGGAATGAGAGTGGGTGTTGATGAGTGCTGTGGATGTTTTAACCACTCACCTTCAAAAGGCTTTGAACAACTTTTCAAATAGACAGGGAGAAAATATTGAAGAGGACAAGATTGAACGGGCAGTGGTTCTTGTAGAATGAAAACTGCAGGGGTGGAAATAAGACACAGAGAGGGGCGATAGATGGATATCTTTCTTTCTGATGGGAAATATGTAATGCAACTACTCTCCAGGGTAAATTATGAGGCCATTTGCCTTTCTTAATGACTTGGCACTGGTTCAGGAAGTTTGTGTACAATACAAAACTTGGCAGTGCACCATACAGAAATTGTGATACTATTTAGAGAGGATGCATTGCACTTCCAGAGGCACAATGAGCAAACACGCACATGCAGGCTGGGCCCAATGCCCAATCAATTAGTTGTGCAGGAGGGAAGCTGGTGAAATCCAGCGAACCTCCAGAGAACAAACGCTGACACATAGAGGTAACGGATGCAATGTAATGCAGGAGAGTATGTGGAATGAAGCACTTGGGAGAAACAAAATGGAGAGGAAGGATAAAGACAGCTAGAAGGGCAAAGATGTTCTATCTTCACAAAGTTGAAGCAGTTAGGGTAGTTAAACAGTCTTCGTGCTATTTTGAAACCTATTGGATAATGAAAGGCTAAATAGAGTGGATATGGAAAGGATGTATCCAGTAATGGGAGAGTTTAGTCTAGTTTAGTTTAGAGATCCAGCGAGGAAACAGGCCCTTCGGCCCGCGGAGTCTGCGCTGACCAGCGTTCCCCATTTACTAGCCCTATCCTACGCATTAGGGACAATTTACCATTTTTACTGAAGCCAATTAACCTACAAATTTGTACCTTTTTGGAATGTGGGGCGAAACCGGAGCACCCAGGGAAAGCCCATGTGTCCACAGGGAGAACATACAAACTCCGTACAGACAGCATCCGTAGTCAGGATTGAACTCGGGCCTCTGATACTGTAAGGCACTGTCCTGTGTGCCACCACTGTGCAGTCTAGAACCAGCGGGCACAGTGTCAGAATAGAAGGACTTTGCTATGAATGGAGATGAAGAGGAATTTCTTTAGCCAGAGGGTGGTGAACCTGTGGAATTAATTGCCACAGATGTCTGTGGGGGCCAGCACATTGTGTTTTTTAAAGCAAAGATTAATAGGCTCTTGCTTAGGAACGGGTGCCTAAGGTTACAGGGAGAAGGCAGGAGAATGGGGTGGAGAACCAGATCAGACATGATGGAATGGCAGAGTAGAGTCGAATAATTCTGCTCCTGTGTCTTATGGTCTTATGTTTGACATTCCAAATACAGACATTGGACAGAATAATTATAATGTCAAGGTTACGTTGGAGGTTGCGAGGAGACCAGAGAGAAGTATATAACATTATTAGAGGTATAGAAAAAGGATAGACAGTCAGAAACATCTTTCCGGGGTGGAAATGTTAAAGGCTAGAGGGCATAGCTATGAGGGGAGAGGGGCAACGTTTAAAGGAGGGGTGCGGAGCCAGTTTATTTTTAGACACAGAGGGTGGTGGGTACCAGGAAGCCGCTGCCAGGGGTAGTGGTGGAGGCAGATACGATGGTGGTGTTTGAGAGGCTTTTAGACAGGCACAAGGGTATGCAGAGAATGGAGGGATATGGATCACATGCAGGCAGAGGAGATTAGTTTAACTTAGTACCGTGTTCGGCAAGGACACTGCAGGCTGTACTGTTCTACAGGGCTCTACACTTCAGGAAGCGATGACAAGACATTGCAAGAGAACAAAAGGTCATTTACTGAGATGACACCAAGGGCGAAGGACTTTAGTTATTCGGTGAGCGGAGAGAAGCAGCGATTGTGCTCGCTAGAATTTAGAAGATTGAGGGGGGATCTTATAGAAACGTACAGAATTCTTAAGGGGTTGGACAGGCTAGATGCAGGAAGATTGTTCCCGATGTTGGAAGTCCAGAACAAGGGGTCACAGTTTAAGGATAAGGGGGAAGTCTTTTAGGACCGAGATGAGAAAAACATTTTTTCACACAGAAAGTGGTAAATGTGTGGAATTCTCTGCCACAGAAGGTAGTTGAGGCCAGTTCATTGGCTATAGTTAAGAGGGAGTTAGATGTGGCCCTTGTGGCTAAAGGGATCAGGGGGTATGGAGAGAAGGCAGGTACAGGATACTGAGTTGGATGATCAGCCATGATCATATTGAATGGCGGTGCAGGCTCGAAGGGCTGAATGGCCTCATCCTGCACCTATTTTCTATGTTTCTATGTTTCAATGTTTTCCTTACACCACAGATGCTATTCAAAAAGTTGACGGAATTGAATGGCGCAACAGGGGAGAGCTTTTCCTCTGGCTAGTGCACTGATAACCTGACAGAGATGACGGATTAGAAATACCTGTAATTGGCCAGAGAACTGGAGATTATATTAGGATAACACGGGGAGCTGTAATAGACTCGTGGAAACAGAAGGGGAATCTAATCCCATTGGAGCTCTCCAAAGTTAATTGGATGTGTGTTTGAGGCAGTGCATTTGCGGGGCTTCGGAGAAATGGTTGGAATTTAATTGGACATTTCTTGTGAACGGCTCCACAAGGCAGGGAGTGCAGAGCCGGAAAAACTGAAGGAAAGGCTGTCAGTACTGACTGTACTCGTGCAACCAGCAAAGGAGAGTTTCTGGGGGGGATGGAGGTTTAGAGGGATGGGGTGAGGATGGTGTGAGAGGTAGGAGGGAGGGGGGGGGGGGGTTTGAAGATACTCACGGGGCTGCCCTTTGGCCCATCGTCGCCAGGAGGACCTTTCGGTCCCGGAGGGCCGGCTGCACCGGAAGGCCCCGATTCACCTTTCTCCCCACGTTCACCCCTCGCTCCCTGTGGACAGCAAAGGAAACTTCAGCTGCAGAGAACGAGGCAATCCAACTCGGGATCCGATCCCTTTCAAACCCATCTGTACCAGACATTTCAGTGTAGAGGGTGCATTCCAATGTTTTTTTTAATGTCTATTTTTTATTTTTATCTTGCAATTTAAAAAAAAAAAATTAACTATTTACAAAAAATACACACAAAAACACAAACAAACCCACCACCATAATACAAAATAAACAAATATTCTTAAATATTATATCACTATATCCCCATCCTATTGCGGAGACCCTCCATCCCCCCATGGTGCCCAGTGGTCCCGGAATTCCCCCAGGGTCACAGCGCGTATTCCCTTTCTAAAACCACCCGGGCGCAGACGTAGCCCCAGAAAAGGGGCAGGCAGCCGGCTCGGGCGGAGCCCTCTCCCGCCTGGCGCCGTGACTCGCGGATGGCCAGCTTGGCCAGGCCCAGGAGCAAGCCAGCCAGGACATCTTCAGCCCTACCCTCTCCCCTTCGCGCAGGATGTCCAAAGATGAGGATGGTGGGTGTGAAGTGCAGACAGAAGGCAAGGAGCAACCCCTTTAGATATTGGGACAGAGGCTGCAGCCTCACGCACTCCGTGTACACGTGGTACACAGGCTCGTCCAGCCCGCAACCGTGGCAGGCGGCTGGCGAGTCTGTGAACCGCGAGAGAAACAGGTCGCAGGGAACTCCTCAGTGCAGTACCCTCCACCCCAGATCCCCGATGTTGAGGGGGGAAATCCCTGCGTAGAAGGACCCCCACTAGGGGCCCCCCCTCGCGACCGGAAGGGAACACCGACCGCCACTTAGTGTCTGGACGGTGGACCAGGGCGAGGAAGTGCAGGGTGTGGAGGAGGAGCCCGTACAGGAGACGCCTGCCTGCGTCTAGTTGAAGTGCTTGGCCACGCGATATTGGACCATATAACCATAAAACCATATAACAATTACAGCACGGAAACAGGCCCTCTCGGCCCTTCCAGTCCGTGCCGACCATTTGTTTTCCCATAGTCCCATCTACCTGCACGCAGACCATACCCCTCCATTCCCTTCACGTCCATATACCTATCCACTTTACTTTTAAATGTTAAAATCGATCCTGCCTCCACCACTTTTGCTGGAAGCTCATTCCACACAGCCACCACCCTCTGAGTTAAACATGCCACCACCCTCTGGACGTTAAAGAGAGAGGAACAGAGTACTTACTGGTTGGCCAATGTATCCCACAGGTCCAGGGGCACCCGGTTCGCCAGAGTCACCCTGCAGAGAAACACACAGAGGAGCTTTAAAACCATGAGGGAGAGTGAACTCAGTCAAAGCAGAAGAGAGACACAAACGGCTGGCGTAACTCAGCGGGACAGGCAGCATCTCTAGAGAAAAGGAACAGATGATGTTTCGGGTCGAGACCCTTCATCAGACTGAGAGTCAGGGAGGGGGGACACTGGAGATAGGGAAGGTACAGAACAAAGCGGAGCATGCATCGATGAAGCAGGACAGGTGGAGCCCACAATGGTCCATTGTTGGCTGGGCACGAGGTGATAACGAAGGACTACGAATGGTGAAATTAGCAAGTGGACTAGGGTGGGGAAAAAACAATGAGCAAATCAAAGAAATCAAAGCAGAATCTACAAGAATATACTAACTAACATTAGAGAGAGACCCATGGAAGGACACAATGTCGGCAGTAAAGCCCCTGTCCCACGATGTGAGTTCACCCAAGAGCTCTCCCGAGTAAAAAAGAAAAATCAAACTCGTAATACTTCATCATGAGTATTTTTTTATTCTTGGAAACTTTTCACGGTGTTGCAAAAACGTAACGAGTTTCCGCGTTTCCCGAGTACCTGCCGTTAGCATTATGAGCCACTACGAGACATCCACAAGCTCCGACGTACCCGCTACGTACTTACCACGGGTTTGATTTTTTTTAAACTTGGGAGAGATCTTGGGTAAACCCGCATCGTGGGACAGGCCCTTAACACTGCATTAGTCTGAATGATTAACAATGTGTGTCAATCTCAGTGGTTAACAGTGCCATGTGCCAGTACTAGTGTTTAATAGTTCATCAATCCCAATAGTTAACAGTAAATGCATGCTAGTGTAAATGGTTATCAGTAACAGTGTGCTTGGTTTAGTTTAGAGATACAGCATGGAAACAGCCCCTCGGCTCACCGCGTCGTGCCATCCAGCGGTCCCCGTTACACTAGCACACACGCTGCATACTGGGGAAAAATTACAATTCTTACCAAAGCCAATTAACGTCTTTACAAACCTGAATGTCTTTGGGAGTGTGGGAGGAAACCGGAGCACCCGGAGAAAGCCCACGTGGTCACGGGGAGAACGTACAAACTCCATACAGACAGCACCCACAGTCAGGATCGAACCCGGGTCTCTGGCGCAGTGAGGCAGCAACTCTAGCGCTGTGCTGCCGTGCTACTCCAAACAGTGATAGTGTGCCAGGCCCAATCACCACCAATAATAGTATCAACGGGAGATATCATTGGATGACTCCCACTGGGAGAGACAGACTGTGAGCAGCTTTCAGATACTGAAGCAAGGCAAGAATGAAGTGAGGCAGTTACCTTCTCGCCCACAGCTCCCGGGTTCCCGATCCCTCCCGCAGGACCTTGTGGACCCTGCAACGGGAAGAACATATCAGATGTTAAAGCAGTATTGTGTAGGAAAGGACTGCAGATGTTGGTTTAAATCAAAGGTGGACACAAAATGCAGCAGTAAGTGCTGGAGGCAGCATCTCTGGAGAGAAGGAATGGTGACGTTTCGGGTTGAGACCCTTCTTGAGATGTTAAAGCAGATTAGGAGCTGAAGGACAAGATTCAATCTAAACACACTGGCATTCAGGTCACTGTGCAGTGTATGTCCTGCACGTCAATGTTCTATTTTGGAGCCTGCTTGCGTGATCATAATTCACCCGAGTACAACACCATTGGAGCAGCCACAGTGGGGAGCTTTGATTAATGTTCACAGAGTTCTTCCCTGCTGCAAATGCCGTGCCTTTATTCAGGCCAGGAGTTGCCAATTTGCTGTATCTCTGTACTCTGTGGTGTTTTCTGAACTCCCTTAAGGGCCTGTCCCACTGGGGGGGACCTAATTTGCGAGTTTAGAAGAGTTTGCGCTCGACTCTTATAGAGACTTACAAAATTCTTAAGGGGTTGGACAGGCTAGATGCAGGAAGATTGTTCCCGATGTTGGGGAAGTCCAGAACAAGGGGTCACTGTTTAAGGATAAGGGGAAAGTCTTTTAGGACCGAGATGAGAAGATCATTTTTCACACAGAGAGTGGTGAGTCTGTGGAATTCTCTGCCACAGAAGATAGTTGAGGCCAGTTCATTGGCTATATTTAAGAGGGAGTTAGATGTGGCCCTTGTGGCTAAAGGGATCAGGGGGTATGGAGAGAAGGCAGGTACGGGATACTGAGTTGGATGATCAGCTATGATCATATTGAATGGTGGTGCAGGCTCGAAGGGCCGAATGGCCTACTCCTGTATCTATTTTCTATGATTCTATGACTCAAACTCGCAGCATGGTCGACACGTGGTCCTAGGAGGTCACTGTAACTCTCCTTCATGCTCGGGGGAGGTTCACACTTATTCGCGGCCTCAGTTTGGTTGAGTAAAAATTGGTCGGGATGGTTCTTTTGAACTCGTAGTACAGTGGTAGTCAGGCCGCTATGTAGTTACAGGCAGTCGAGATCGCCTGAGGCAATCTCCTTCGCTGACTGGGCATTTTAATTGGCTCATTGGAGTTTTCAGAACCAAGGAAAACCGACCGGTAATGTTAAATGCCCACTAAACTTTATTAAAAGTTGTCTGGCTTCTTAAAAGTGTCTCCACTCTTTCTCCCCGCCCCCCTCTCTCCGCTCTCTAAAGGACTTACCGTACACTGTGCCAGCCGTCTTTTACCTTCCTGTTCATCGCGGGTGTGAATTTCAGACAGCGCTCCCCCGCTTTCCCCGACCCCCGCTTTCCCCGACCCCCGCTTTTGCGATGTGTGTGTGTGTGTGTGTGTGTGTGTGTGTGTGTGCTGACGGTTGATCCAGCACGCGGTTTCATCTCTGACGGTCGATCCAGATCGAGGTTTTTCAGGAGAATGCCCTCGAGCTTGAAGGTCGAAGATAGTTGCTGAAAGGTCACGCTAGTGGGACAGGCCCTTTACATTACTGTCTCCCACTCTCCACTTCCCCAATGTCAGAATACAAGATCTAATGTGAGACACCCAAGCAGGAGATCCTATTGTAAGAGAAGCTCCATCCTACAACCATGCCAACATGGTCCACCAACTTCCAGCAGTCCATCACCATTCTAGTTTTTGGTAAGACTTAAGGGATTGGACAGGGTAGATGCAAGAAAAATGTTCCCCATGTTGGGAGAATCCAGAACCAGGGATTACAGTTTAAGAATAAGGGGTAGGCCATTTAGAACTGAGATGAGGAAAAACCTTTTCACCCAGAGTTGTGCATCTGTGGAATTCTCTGCCACAGAAGGCAGTGGAGGCCAATTCACCGGATGTTTTCAGGAGAGAGTTAGATATAGCACTTGGGGCTAACGGAATCAAGGGATATGTGGAAAAAGCAGGAACGGGGTACTGATTCTGGATGATCAGCCACGCTCATGTTGAATGGTGGTGATGGCTTGAAGGGCTGAATGGCCCACTCCTGCACCTATTTTCTCTGTTTCTGTGAGTCAATCTTGCATTTTGGCAGAGGCATAGCTAGACTGAAGGAACTGCCAGCAAGGAGGAAAGGTGTGGAATGGCACACAGACTGGATGAGTTTCCTTTCAAGGTTACTGTGGAAGATAAAACAGTTCAAATGAGGGCTACTTACATCTGCCCCTGGGGATCCAGAGGGACCTCTGGGTCCTGGTGGGCCAGGTGGACCCTGATAATGAAAAACATTGGACAAGTCAATGAAAGGACCATCACTAGTCTTTGAAACAACTTCAATGATAAGAAAGCTTCCGCAGAAGGCATTAAGATGCCCGCACTTACCATAGGTCCGACGTCCCCTGTCTCGCCCTTCTCACCCTGAGAGCCAGGTAGCCCCTGGAAAAGATGCAAATGTTCCACGGGTTAATATCTCTGCAATCTGCCACAGGCCAACGCGGCTCGCCCCTGCCACCTCCGAGCCAAGGTAGATCCCAGTAGCCGTACAACGTTGTCACTGATCACATGTTCTGAAGGACCACGTGCCGGTACTTCCCGCGGGCGTCACCACCCGCCCTGGCCTTTGCAGGAGCTGAGGGCGAGGGGCAGGAGAGTGGGAGGTGGGTGGAGTTGCGGGGAGCGGCGGGGTGGGGTGCAGAGCAGTAGGGTGGGGTGGGGTGGGGTAGGGAGCAGTGGGGTGGGGTGGGGTGGGGTGGGGTAGGGAGCAGTGGGGTGGGGTGGGGTAGGGAGCAGTAGGGGGTGGGGTGGGGTGGGGAGCAGTGGGGCTGGGTGGGGTGGGGTGGGGAGCAGTGGAGTGGGGTGGGGTGGGGTGGGTGGGGAGCGATGGGTGCAGAGGCGTGGTGGATGAAGGCAATGAACAACGGCTCCCAAACGGCAAGGTTTGCGGCCAATGCTCCACGCTCCCACTGAACCTCCTCTCACCCGAGACCCGTCTCACCTCCTCCATTAAAGAAAGCAATAGTAGTGAGCATCAAATCATCAAACAGCAGAGAGTGAAGACATAGGGAGAGGAGTGGGACGCTTAGCTGCCTAGGCGTATCTGTCATCTTCTGATCAATGGCACCTCCCTTTTCCCTACACCCCTGCCCCCAATGTCTGCAGTACATAGTAATGCATCAGCCCCATCAGTCCCCACTTTACCCTTGAGTCACCCTAGAGCCCAGTTGCCACATATTGTTGCCATTGATAACATGTTCTGAAAGACCAGCTTTTATTGTGATTCCAAGTTTGATCCATTGGACGTTTCTGATGTGGCTAGAAGCTTTGCTAAGAGAAATGGTGGAAATTATTCTCAATAATATTTCACACGGTAGCAGCTGATATCATTGTATTTCTTCCTCCCCCTCCCGCCCCCTCACCAAAAAAAATCCTTACCCTCCCTCTTCTGAAAATTAATACTCTTCTCATATGCAAGGGTTCTGCACCTTCCATAGACTGATACCGAATTAGCAGTAGGAAATGTGTGGAAAGGAACTGCAGATGCTGGTTTAAACCGAAGATAGACACAAAATGAAGGAGTAACTTAGTGGGTCAGGCCACTTTTATAAAGAAAAAGGATGGGTGAAAAAGAAGCCTACAACTCTTCGAGGAAAGAGATTTCAATTGGCTCCAGTCCATTACAAATCTCCCCTTTGGTTTCATTCAAGATTTTATCAGCTATAGCAACAAAGGTTCTGAAATTGATGGGCAGTGCAGTGTTTCAATCTTCAGGGTGGTGTATTGCGAGGTTCGACGCTAGAAGACTTTCAGCAACATACCTGCAGACCAACTGGACCAGGAGGTCCCAGGAAACCCCTTGGGCCTTCATCACCTTTCTGACCAAAGAGACCTTGCTGCCCTCTGGGACCAGGTTCACCATCAGCACCCTAAAACACAAGCAAGGCAGGGCAAGTCAGTACTCTCACCGTAAAACTCCGCTGCTCAGGAGATCGTTGAGCTGCGAGGAATAGCGACAGTACTCACAGCTGGTCCGGGTTGTCCGATGGGGCCTTGAGGACCTGACGGACCTGGTGGACCCTGTGAAGAGAAGATCAGAAAGTCAATGATGAACGTTACACGGGGTCACACCAACAAGACTGGGGCAGATCCATTTGCATCGGACGACCATTCGTGCCATTGTTGCCGTGCCCGCAGCTCTTTCGCTCACATTAATGTGGATTGAACGTGAGTTCCAGCAAACCTTCACCCTCTTATCCCCCCACGACCGATCTTTGGGATAATTGGGGGTTAGAATTCAACTGTGGCTTTAACCACAGAAATAAGCAGAGAAGAGAAGCAGCCGGATTTAACAGGTAGGTTGTGGAATTGCGGATGACGCAAAGGCCCGTCGGACCACGGACCTGCCCGAAGGCTCGTCAGAGTTGGAGACGTCGTATGTGAGGAGCAAATGCCGGTAGGAAGGTGAACCGGAGTATTGCCTCCAGCGCCTTCAAGCTCGGATGCAGGAGGAGCCTCTGGGACACAAAGATGGCCGGGCGGGGAGAAGAGAGGGATGTCGGGTTGCGGGAACTGCTCCAGTAGCTCAGGCTTTGGAATTGGTGCCAAAACATGGCACCGTCTGCATGTGAAATATATGCAAAATGAATTCAACCGTGACAAATAATCCACTCTTGAAAACACGTTTGGCATCACTGCTGGACGGATGCTTTCGGCATTTTGTATCCCGGCTGGGATGAAGGCACCATGTGAAAGTCATGAAGCACAAGTACTCATGGAATGAAGCCGAGGAATTATTTCATTTACTGATCTCCACGGAGGACTCCAGTTAAGCCGGGATCACTCCTCGATTGGGGCCACATACGTCTTTCTTGAGCCCAAGAGTTGGCCGCTTCTCAGTGCCAAAACCTACTCTCCTGGTGAGTTTAGTTTAGAGATACGGCGCAGAAACAGGCCCTCGGCCCACCGGGTCCGCGCCGACCAGCCATCCCCGTACACTAAAACTGTCCCACACACTCGGGATAATCTGCAATCTTCACCGACGCCAATTAACCTACAAACATGTACGTCTTTGGGATGTGGGAGGAAACCGGAGCACCCGGGGAAAACCCGCGCGGTCACGGGGAGAACGTACAAACTCTGTAAAGACAGCACCCGTGGTCAGGATTGAACCTAGTACTCTGGCGCTGTGAGGCAGCAACCCTACCGCTGCGCCACCATACTCTCCTCGTTGCAAAACCTTTTTTAGTTAAAGGCTATACTCAGCTCTTCCACAACAGGAATATTTTGATTTGTGTACTGGGACATCTGAGAGTGATTTACAGCCTCTGCCGCATTTCTGATGTGTAGTTAATGTTACAGGAAATACAGTTAGGGGGATTATCTGCTTCAATAAAATTGATTGATGGGTAAATGGTGCCTGGGCAGTAGGGAAGGACTCCATTGCTTTTGCTTTGCAATAGTGCCATGGGATGTGTATGTTCACCGGTGAGAACGGACATCTGTTTAACGCCTCGTGTGACAGATGGAATGAGCCGAGTGCTGCCTGTCCTCGGGTCTGGAGTGCCAGCCCACAGCTCAGGTCTCTGGATCAGGATTTGAACCCGCGACCTTCTGGAGGTAGCGTTAACAGGCCCTTCGGCCCAACTTGCCCACACACCGACCAACATGTCCCATCTACACTAGTCCCACCTGCCCGTGTTTGGTCCATCTCCCTCTGCTACTGCGTAACTGCCGGCGCCCAATACGCGGCGAGCCTTTGCATACTTTGTGTGTGGTTTCACTGTGACGTGTCACGTGTGCTAACAAAGAATCAATCAATGGGCTTTGTGAGCAGTGTTTGGATGGGTTTATTATTTTAACCAGTGATCATATGGTGACCATTTCACCATGTGGGGCTACATCAAGCTACCTGGCCAGGGACATCAGACTCATCTTGTTATGCCAGTGAACAAGACCTCGTAAGTGTCGCCTATGACTTACTGGGAATTTCTTTCACATCCCAAATTCAGAAGACTCTGGATTCGATACGCAAAGAGACTGGAGTGATTCATCCTGATGTGAGCTTTCTGTGCTCCCAGTCTCGTCTCTAGGACAAGATGGAAGATTCCTCAAACCTCCCGTCTTCTTCCTTCATGTCACTAACTTGGCAAAGAGGGGAGCTGATCACGTTGATCAACCTCATCAATAAAGATCCATAACCTATTGTTATTAAAAATCCCGGTCATTTAACCCATTGCTATTGGTGGAATCTAGTGGACAAACCAGCCATCTCATGACTGGTTAGACTCCTGCACCTAATTTCTATGTTTCTATCACAGGGTTATGGCTGGGAGATGCTCTGGGAAACAAAAGGCTGCGGTAACTCAGCGGGTCAGGCAGCATCTCTGGAGAACTTGGATGAGCGATGCTTCCCGTCGGGACTCGTCGGGACTTCCTGAATTTACTCTCTGAGAGGTTTCTCCTGGACTGGCGTAGCGCCCAAGTCCAAATGGTGGCTGTTATACTTCCCTGCAACACAGGCAGGGCTGACGGGGTAATGTGTGCACCACAGGATCTGGCGGACAATCGGTGGTGGGACCTCTGCCCGGCTGAGCCGGACAAACCCGAGGCTGGGAGGCCAGGACTCTCCCGTTTGGAATGAGCGTCACTTTCACAACAACTGGCGGCTCAGTGTTGGCCACTCTCACCTGTTCACCCTTGTCAGCCTTGCTGCCCTTTTGTCCAGGCTCTCCAGTTTCACCCTGTTTGGGGTAGAAAAAGGGAACAATTAAAGATCATTAGCTGTGAAAAGAAAACGATTCAAATCTGCAAACGCGAGTCATTCCCAGTGTCTCCGTCCCTGTACACACTCCCAGTGTCTCAGTCCATATTGCACACTCCCAGTATCCCTTCTTATCTGAATTAAC
This sequence comes from Okamejei kenojei, assembly GCA_035221665.1. Taxonomy (NCBI): domain Eukaryota; kingdom Metazoa; phylum Chordata; class Chondrichthyes; order Rajiformes; family Rajidae; genus Okamejei; species Okamejei kenojei. The sequence continues at coordinate 24,659,583 of CM069163.1, forward strand.
TCCAGTGCCCTCATTCTCTGCGACACACTCCCTCGTAACCCTCCTTATCACTGCCAGTGGGACCAGGAGCCGGGCCGAAGGCTCATCGCAGGGAGCTGGAGACCTCGGACGCGAGGAGCGTGGTCAGAAGGAGAATGTGCAAACTCCACACAGACAGCACTCGAGGTCGGGATTGAACTTGGAACTTTGGCGCAGTGAAGCGGAGGCTCCACCAGCTGTGGCAATGCACTTGGATCAGCCATGAACGGTGGTGCCGGCTCGAAGGGCCGAACGCCCTACTTCCACACCTATTGTCTATTGTCTCCCCACAGCTGACTGGTCCCAGTATGAAGTCCCTATTCTTGAATTCCCCGTTGGTCAATTAAGGATGAAAACACTCATGGACCAAAGATCTGATGTCTCTGCAACCCAGAAATGTTTCTCTACGTTTCCCATATCAAAGCCTCTGTTAGTTACAGAGAGAGGAGACCGATAATCTTTCCTGATAGCTGCACCCTCTTTGTTCAGATGCCATCCTTGAAAATGGTCTTAGCCCCTACTCCACCCTGGCACAATTCCTTGTGCCCCCAGAGTGGTTTCAGAACCATTTGTGCAAGGTTGCAGTGGCCTGGATGAGGTCAGGAAATGGCCAGACGCCAGGCAGGTTCAGAAGTCGTATAATGAATCATGGGAAAACACACGGAACGCCCGCGAGCAGGCACCCGGGAAACCCCGTGGCCAGACAATCGTCCCTGTCCCTCAAGAGCCGAGGGGGGTGACCCAAGGAGTGGCCTAATCCCCAGGGACCGCCACGGGGTTATGTTACGATGCGATACAATAGAACGTTTTTTATCCCAGGATGGAAATTGATCTGCCAACAGTCATGAAAACACAAGATACGTGAAACATGACATTAAAGTGACGAGCGGAAAGGATTGGGGTTGTGCGAAGAATGGGGATGGGGGGGTGGGTGGGGGAGGGAGTCAGTCTATCCCACGACAGAAGGGGGAGGAGTTGTACAGTTTGATAGCGACAGGGAAGATGGATCTCCTGTGGCGTTCGGTGCTGCTTCTTGGTGGAACCAGCCCAGATTTACAGTGTTATCTGTCCACAACACAAGCCTGCCATGGGTTTGTATTTCCCATGAACCCACATTGCATTTGGAGTCTGCTCCCCATGTACCCACCTTGTCTCCATCTTCACCTGGTGGACCGGCCGATCCTGCTGGACCTGGCAGACCAACTGGACCCTGGATTCCATCTCGACCGGCTGGCCCCTGAGGCCCTTTCTCACCCTGCACGTGGAACAGAGACAGGAGCAGTGACGACCGACGGACAACACACACCGACCGGCACAACGCTGGCTGCCGACTGACGCCTCTGGATTCTCAGACTCCTTCAACTTTCACCTCATGATGAAGGAATGAATCAATGTCCCGAAACACTGGTGGCAGTGTAGACAGAGGGAGGTACCCAGTGCAGTGACAGTGTGCACAGTGGAAGGTATCCAGTGTGGGTGACAGTGTGGACAGAGGGAGGTACCCAGTGCAGTGACACTGTGCACAGTGGAAGGTATCCAGTGTGGGTGACAGTGTGGACAGAGCAAGTGACAGTGTGGGCAGAGGAAGGTACCCAGTGTGGGTGAGTGCGCACAGTGGAAGGTATCCAGTGTGGGTGACAGTGTGCACAGTGGAGGGTATCCAGTGTGGGTGACAGTGTGAACAGAGCAATGTACCCAGTGACATTGTGGATAATAAAGGTACCCAGTGCAGTGACAGTGTGGACAGAGGAAGGTACCCAGTTCAGTGACAGTGTGGACAGAGCAAGGTACCCAGTGCAGTGACAGTGTGGACAGAGCAAGGTACCCAGTGCAGTGACAGTGTGGACAGAGGAAGATACCCAGTGCAGTGACAGTGTGGACAGAGCAAGGTAGCCAGTGTAGTAATGGTATGGACAGTGCACGGTGGAGGCTGTAGTGGCAATGTATGCAGTCAGGCATGCAGTGTACTGACAGTAGACTCTTGTGGTAACGTACAGCAAGTCAGGTACCCAGTGTGGTGACGGTGACGATTGTGCCGGTAATGTACGGTGAGTTGTGTACCGCGTGTAATCATGGTGCAGGCAGCGTCATGGCACTGACTGCTGACACACAGCACGGTAAGTTGCATTGACCACACGCCGTTTACATGGTTTCAGTCAGGAGACGTTGTACTCACGGGGGTTCCCTTTTCACCAGCAGGGCCTGGTGGTCCTTGAGGTCCTGGTCGCCCTGGGAGACCAATGGGCCCAGCGGGGCCGGCCAGTCCACGGTCACCTGGTGAACCCTTTGATGAAATAAAACAGCGAGGTTAAAGGTTAATAATTACCAATAATCCTGAACCTGTCAGATCAATTTGAGAGGTGTGGACAATAGTCAATAGGTGCAGGAGGAGGCCATTCGGCCCTTCGAGCCAGCACCGCCATTCATTGTGATCATGGCTGAACATCCCCAATCAGTACCCCGTTCCTGCCTTTTCCCCCATATCCTAAACTTCACTATTTTGAAGAGCCCTATCTAGCTCTCCCTTGAAAGCATCCAGAGAACCTGCCTCCACTGCCCTCTGAGGCAGAGAATTCCACAGACTCACCACTCTCTGTGAGAAAAAGTGTTTCCTCATCTCCGTTCTAAATGGCTTAATCCTTATTCTTAAACTGTGGCCCCTGGTTCTGGACTCCCCCAACATCGGGAACATGTTTCCTGCCTCTAGTGTGTCCAAGCCCTTAACAATCTTGGAAGGGATTGCATGTTCTGTTGACTAGTTGTCCAGGTTGGGAGTGGATGTGAGGCGGGCTGAGCTCTGGGAGGTTCAATGTGAGCCACTCTGCGGTGGGGGGGGTCCACTTGCCTGACATCTAGTTTTAGATTTTAGTTTTAGAGATACAGCGCGGAAACAGGCCCTTCGGCCCACCGAGTCCGTGCCGACCAGCGATCCCCGTACACGAACACCTATCCTACACCCCGCGGGCAATGTACAATCTTATGCGAAGCTGCGTGTCTTTGGAGTGTGGGAGGAAACCGGCGCATCTGGGGAAAACCCACGCGGTCACTCTGTACAGACAGCACCCATGGTCAGGATCGAACCCTGGTCTCTGGCGCTGTGAGGCGGCATTAATACAAGCATTTAAGAGACTTTTAGATAGGCACATGGATATGCAGGGAATGGAGGGATGTGGAAGATTTGCAAAAGAGGAGATTAGTTTAATAGGACCTGATGCTGTCCTGTTCCATATTCTATGTTTATTTTACAACAGTTTCGAAGTTCGACATTGCCTTGGTAAAGCGACCAATCCTTCAGCACAGAAATTGAAAATCCGAATTCTTGTGTATTTTATTTTTGGTAAAACATGTGTTCACAGGTGTAAAAGTAGGACAGGAGGGGCAATTGGAAATTTGATTGGGTGCGGTGGGGGTCGGAGGTGGAAGGCAAGATACTAAGCCACCGTCTGGCAACATCAGTGTCTGCATCCACCTGGGAACTGGCTCATCCTTTGTTCCGCTTATTTCTCACTTACCAGCGAGCCTGGGGGACCAGGAGGCCCTTCACTGCCCTTCAGACCGATCTGACCCTGTGGACAGAGGAAAAGTAACAGTCAGTGTCGGAAGGAACTACAGATGCTGGTTTACACCGAAGATAGACACAGAATGCTGGAGTAACTCGGCATCTCTGGAGAAAAGGAATAGGTGACATTTCCGGTCGTGACCCTTCTTCAGACTGAGAATAGGTGACGTTTCGGGTCGAGACCCATCTTCAGACTGAGCTATAGTCTGCTTAGTATGAAGAATGGTCTCAACCCAAAACATCACCTATTCCTATTCTAAAAGTAGCAGTCAGTGTTGGTTTGGCGTCAAATGTGTAGTCTACCTTGGATACTGGGCTGGTTTGGTGAGCCTGCATTGACATCGTCCATTCTGCTGCCACCAACACACAGTAAACACAGGAGAGTTGCCCAGACTCTTCACACCAGGCTATATTTATGTTTGAGTTCAGGTTAGAGATACTGGGCTGAAACAGGCCCGTCAGCCCACCAGGTCCACGCGGACCAAAGATCCTCGTGCAGTAGCACTATCTTACACACTAGGGACGATTTGCAATCTTTATTTGAAGCAATGAACCTACAAGCCTATACGTCTTTGGAGTGTGGGGCGGGGGGGAAACCAGAGCACCCGGAGAAAACCCACGCAGGTCACAGGGAGAACGTACAAACTCCGCTTAGATAGCACCTGTAGTCAGGATCGAACCCGGGTCTCGGGAGTAGTAAGTCAGCAGCTCTACCATTGTGCCATCGCGCTGCCCATGTTGGGCCAGTGCAGAGCGAGGTTTAATCAGACCACTATTGTATCTGTTTGGGGAATGTAGGGTGGGACAAGGCAAGAAGGAGATCTCTGCCTCACTTGACGCAGTGCGTAGTTTGTGACGGTACACCCAGTACAACATACCCATCGCCACCTCCTAAACCGACACCTCGAAAAAGGTGAACGTCATGGCTTTGTTTCACATCCACCTGACAGGTATGTTTATTAAAGGTGAGTACCGGCAACTCCTCCTCTATTAAAATAGCCTTGAATTGCTGTATGCAATGACCTCCCTACCATCGAGGGGATCTATCGCAGTCGCTGCCTCAAAAAGGCTGGCAGCATCATCAAGGACCCACACCATCCTGGCCACACACTCATCTCCCTGCTACCTTCAGGTAGAAGGCACAGGAGCCTGAAGACTGCGACGTCCGGGTTCAGAAATAGCTGCTTCCCCACAGCCATCAGGTTATTAAACTCAACTGAAACAAATCTCTGAACATTAATAGACCATTATCTGTTTATTTACACTTTATCTGCTTATCTATTGAATGGGTGTATATATTTATATAATGGTATATGGACACACTGATCTGTTCTGTATTTATGCCCACTATATTCCGTTGTGCTGAAGCAAAGCAAGAATGTCATTGTCCTATCTGGGACACATGACCATAAACTCTCTTGACTTGACTTGACTTGGCTTGCAGTTATACTTTTGATACTGACTTTGGGAGCTGAATGACACACATCCATGAAGTTTCACCATTACATCTCAGCACCAAAACATCTCTTGGGATTTGCACAGTTGGGAACAAGGTCCAAGAAGGCGTACTTACAAGGGGTCCCGGAAGTCCACGCTCTCCAGTGAATCCTCTGAGACCTGGTGGACCATCCTTCCCGGAAGGACCGGCTGGACCCGGGTCACCCTGGACACACACAGCAAAGAAGATGCTACTCAGACCACATGCAAACCAACAGAGAGTTAATGTTGAACAAGAGAACTCAGGGACCGGAGATCGAAACCCAACAATGCGCTGTGAAGAATGATCTTTCCCCTTGGAATCTTGGTCAGAAGGTGTCGGGGTTACAGCCCAGTCCAGAGTTGGAGACAGAGAATGAAAGAGTGTTACGTGTGACAGTTTGGAGGGAGCCCACTTGACTTGAGACACAGCCCTGATGAGTTCTACACTGACACAGAGGTTGTACTACATTATTGGAGTGAGTCTAGTGCAGGGCAATTGCTAGCCTGTCGTAGGGACGGTACTGAGGGAGTGCCGCACTGCCAGAGGGGGCAGTACAGAGGGAGCAGATATTCAGGGTTGTAGGATCTTAAACAATCAAACAAAAGATTACATTTAAGACATTTATATTTATTTAGCGTATGGATTATTTCATAGATTTGTGAGTTTATGAACATTCAGCAACAGATTAGACGGAAGTAAAGGAAGAGGTGGAAGGTTTACAGCAGGGATCCTCAACCTTTTTCGTCCCGTTTACCCCAGGCAACTTTAATAGCACATAACAATGTTATTTCACTTATTTATGAACAACTAATGATGAACAGATGCCGGTATACCAGAACCAAACACAGTCACAGTCAATGAGAAACAATATGTACAAATCCAGAATCAACAAATGTACCCCCTGGGGATAAATTTACCCCAGGTTGGGAATCCTTGGTTTACAGGAAGCGATCAGTAAATGAATTCAATGGACAGTATATGCCAAGATGTAGGAGGCTGCAGGACCGGGCAGCTAATTTGAGGAAAGACATCCTTGTGATTGAGGCAGTGCAGCATAGGTTCATGAAATTGATCCCTGGGATGGCGGGACTGTCATATGAGGAAAGATTGAAACAACTAGGCTTGTATTTACTGGAGTTTGGAAGGATGAGGGAGGATCTTATAGAAACATGTACAATTATAAATGGACTGGACAAGTTAGATGCAGGAAAATTGTTCCCAATGTTGGGCGAGTCCAGAACCAGAGGCCACAGTCTTAGAATAAAGGTGAGGCCATTTAAGACTGAGGTGAGAAAAAACGTTTTCACCCAGAGAGTTGTGAATTTGTGGAATTCCCTGCCACAGAGGGCAGTGGAGGCCAAATCACTGGATGGATTTAAGAGAGAGTTAGATAGAGCTCTAGGGGCTAGTGGAATCAAGGGATATGGGGGGAAGGCAGGCACGGGTTATTGATTGGGGACGATCAGCCATGATCACAATGAATGGCGGTGCTGGCTCGAAGGGCCGAATGGCCTCCTCCGACACCTATTTTCTATGTTTCTATGCCCTGACTGCCATATGGAATTGGATGAAAACTGGCTTGAAGGGGATCTCAAGAACAATTGAGGAGAGGCACTTCCAGCTAAACTTGGTTAGAAATGCTTAAGCCTTGTCTTATGCTCTCAGGCAGGAGCCTGTCAACTTGGTATAAAATGGAACTGCAAATGCTTGTTTATACTAAAGAGAGACACTCTTTGTGTACTCCGCATGGTAAGTCAAAGCAATGAAAACAGGTGGAAAGAAGGCCTGGTGACCTTGAAGCACTATGGCGAAGGCAATGGAGGTCGGGCCACAGACCACGATGAGATCAAAATGGAAGGAGTGGAATTTTAAATTTGTGATTTAATGTGACCTGCCATTTAGTTTTGTTTAGTTTAGTTTAGAGAGACAGTACAGAAACTGGCTCCCTCGGCCCATGGAGTCCACACCGACCAGCGATCCCCGCACATTTATCACTATCCTACACACACTAGGGGCAATTTATATTTAATATTTATACCAAACAAATTAACCTACAGACCTGTACGTCTTAGGAGTGTGGGAGGAAACCAAAGATCTCGGAGACAACCCACGCAGGTCACGGGGAGAACGTACAAACTCTGTACAGACAACATCCGTGGTCAGGATCGAACCCGGGTCTCTGGCGCTGTAAGGCAGCAACTCTACCGCTGCGCCACCTTGCCGAGCCTTGTGTGTTGAGACCTTTGCTAATATACTGTCAGCTATCCTCATGGAATCAGGTCACTGATGCCCATGGATCTGTTGTCCGTGAATCATCCAGGAGAACTGTGAACAGACCACGAACACTCACCTTTGCGCCTTCTTTCCCAGCTGGCCCTGGCAAACCTTGTTCTCCGGGTGGCCCGGGTGGGCCAGGGTGACCACGCTCTCCAAGAGGACCCGTCTCTCCTGTGGGACCCTGACGAGAGGAAAAGAAAGCACTGTTAAAAGAAACGATTACTTTTTGGGGATCCCATATCCACCCACGACACCAAATGCTGGAGTCACTCAGCGGGTCGGGCAGCATCTCTGGAGAAAAGGAATAGTTGACGTTTCGGGTCGAGACCCTTCTTCAGACTACCCATGACACCTTCCTCTGATCTTCCACCACCCAAGCCAATTTCCAAAACCCTCCGGCTACCAATATGAAACTTCTGTGCAGACACAAGAAACTGCAGATGCTGGAATCACGGGCAAAAATCAAAGTGCTGGAGGAATTCAACGGGTCAAGCAACATCTGTGAAAGGTGTGGACTGTCAGCCTTACAAGTTTAGGTTAGTTCAGCTTAGTTTAGAGATACAGCGTGAAAACAGGCCCCTTCGGCCCACAGAGTCCACACTGACCAGCGATCCCCGCACATTAACACTATCCTACACACACTAGGGACAATTTACAATGATACCAAACCAATTAACCTACAAACCTGTACGTCTTTTGGAGTGTTGGAGGAAACAGAAGATCTCGGAGAAAACCCACGCAGTCTCAGGGAGGATGTGCAAACTCCGTACCGACAGCACCCGTGGTGAGGATGGAACCCGGATCTCTGGTGCTGCGAGCGCTGTAAGGCAGCAACTCTACCGCTGCGCCACCGTGCTGGCCTTTTGTGACCCTTATTCAAACTCAAACCAGTATCAACTTACCAGACTTCTACATCCTCGTTTGTAGACCTTCCAAACCGCGCCACAAACTGTCGATCTTCCAAACCACCCTGGCCTTCCATATGGTCCCAAAGTGAGCTCCGATTTTCCAAACTCTGTACCAACCTCGCTAATGCTCCCACGATGAACATCAACTTCCCAAACTCTCTGATCCTCTGTGCCAAGCTTCCATAACCTGCCACACCCTATGGCTAGCTTCCAAACATGCAACTAGTACTGACCCTGCAAACACTTTGGACTAGCTCCTACTTCCCACACCCCCATTCCAAACTCCAAAGACCTCCATATCCTGCAACAACTTTCTTCTACCCCAACAACCCGTTTTTTATTCTCTCATGCCCATTCTGAACCTCGTTTCTCCTGCAAATGACTATCAGATTTACACATCTGTAAATCCAAACGTGTCTTTTGCCATTGAAGACTTTTCAGAGATTGATTTCAGTGGTTATAGCAAGAAACTGATTATTCTTTAAGTTGTTTTAGAAGGAACTGCAGATGCTGGAAAATTGAAGGTAGACAAAAATACTGGAGAAACTCAGCGGATGAGGCAGCATCTATTGAGCGAAGGAAATGGGCAACGTTTCGGGTCGAAACCCTTCTTCAGACTGATGTGAGGGTGGAGGTGGGGGGGGGGGGGGAGACTGGAAGAAGAAAGGAAGAGGTGGAGCCAGTGGGCTGAGGGAGAGCTGGGAAGGGGAGGAGAAAGTAGGGACTACCTGAAATTAGAGAAGTCAATGTTCATGCCGCTGGGGTGCAAACTGCCCCATGTATGAATATTGACTTCTCTAATTTCAACCCAAAATGTTGCCTATTTTCTTCGCTCCATAGATGCTGCCTCACCAGCTGAGTTTCTCTAGCATTTATGATTATTCTTTAAGTTTGCTTTAATCTGTTGTTTATCCCGTCAGTTTAAAGTAAACAAGTAATAAACTGATCCAAAGAATTATAGGATAATGGTACATGGCCTGTCATAATCCAAAACAGAAGAGAGAAGATTAAAATTATGTTCCTGATACAAAAACGTTGACTTACACCTTTTGCCTCCACAGGTGCTGCCTGACCCACTGTTTAGTTTTGGTTAGTTTAAAGATACAGCGTGGAAACAGGCCCTTCGGCCCACTGGGTCCGTGCGGACCACCGATCCTACACACTAGTGACAATTTACAGAAGTCAATTAACCCACAAACCGGCACGTCTGTGGAATGTAGGAGGAAGCCTGAGCACCCGGAGAAAACCCACACGGTCACAGGGAAAACATACAAACTGCGTACCGACAGCACACGTAGTCAGGATCGAACCTGGGTCTCTGACGCTGTAAGGCAGCAGCTCTACCACTGCGCCACTGAGCTGCAGTCTGCAGCCTCTCGTGTCTTCATTAGGAAGAGGGAATGGTCAGAGTTCACGCAACAGAAGCTTTTCACTGTACCTCGGTACACATGACAATAAATTAAACTGTAACTGTAGATCGGACCTTCCTGCTCCTTCCAATTAACAATTGCTGGCTCAGTGTAACAGTTACTGAGGGTGTCCTAATGCATTAACTCACCCGGCATTCACAGATTGAACTCCAGGTGATATCTTCACCCCACCCTGCTGAACCTGCATTTCCCTGCTGTACACTTATTCTGGGGAGGGTGAAGTTTACATGGGCTCACCTGAGGACCAACGACACCAGGAGGACCAGGTGGACCTGTCTTGCCTTGGAAACCCTGCAGAGGGAAAGAAAAGAGAAGTCTGTTGTTGGCAATAAACATCAGTGAAGGATGAGGGCAACCTCGGCCATGAAAGCGATGAGGAATGTTCCCTGCGTAGAAACCAGAACGACAGACATGGTGACACAACAGACCCTTTATTCAGTCCAAATCCCTCATGTCTTGAGTTACTTCTGCATCCAAACTCCAAGGACTCCCGTCCCACAGTCCCCACAGACAAATAAACAGTCAATGCATCCAGCTGGAAAAGAGGTCCCTCGATTAACATGGAGTCATGGAAGAGGTTGAGTCTTCAGAATTTTATGGCAACTGTAATAGAGTGTTATATGGCAATGTGTAGAAGCAGCAAAGAACATCTTGGAGGGATGGTGGTACAAAGTTATCTTTTGCCCAAGGCACCCTGAGCGTCAGAATACTCGATATCTTCACACTCATAGAGTCATAGAGCGAGGAAACAGGTCCTTTGGCCCAACTTGCCCACACTGACCAAGATGCCCCATCTACATGTCCCACCTGCCTGCATTTGGCCCATATGCCTCCAAACCTCTTCTATCCATGTACATGTCCAAGTATCTGTTAAATGTTGTTATTATTAATTTTATTAATCCTAATTATTAATTATTAATCCTATTAATTATTAATCCTATTAAATTTTCCCCCTCTCACTTTAACCCTGTGACCACTGCTTCTTGATTCTCCCAATCTGGGATAAGGTCTCTGTGCATTTTTCCTGGAATCCTGGAAACAGGCCCTTCAGCCCACCGAGTCCCAGCTGACCATTCACGTTAGTTTTATGTTATCCCACTTTCTCATCCGCTCCTTAAAGAGTTGGGGCAATTTGCAGGCTCCAATTAACCTACAAACCCGCACGTCTTTGGGATTTGGGAGGAAACCGGAGCACCCGGAGGAAACCCACACGGTCACAGGGAACATGCGTAAACTTTACCAGACCGCACCCAGGGTCAGGATTGAACCAGTGTCACTGGTGCTATGAGGCAGTAGTACTCAACCAGCTGCGCCACCCATTTACTCCATCTATTTCCCTCATGATCCTATTCACCTCTAGAAGTCCACCCCTCATCCTCCTGCGCTCCAATGAATAAAGTCCTAGCCTGCTCAACCTCGCCCTGTAGCTCAGGCCCTTGAGTCCTGGCAACATCCTCGTAAATCTTCTCCGCACCCTTTCCAACATCACCATCTTTCCTATAACAATTCAACGGTGGAATTATTATACCTCTGCAATGGCGTAATTTTCAAAGTGGGCTCTGATCTGGGTCCCAGGGTGGTGATGGGTGCCTGCCCCTTTTCCGGGGTTACGTCCGTGCCCGCGTGTCCCTAGAGAGGGAACACGCGGTGTCCACGGGGACTGTGGAGGCTTTCCGTGAACGCTGGTCACCGCAGGAGGTCGAATATATTGTTGATAAAGATGATAATATTTTAATTTGAGAACTTTCTTTGTAAATGCCAATATAGGCATTCTCTGATCGTGTTACTGTTTTGTATTTGTTGGTTTGAATAAAAGCATTTGTAAAAAAAAAAAAAAAAAAAGGTGGTGATGGGGAAAGGTTGGGTTTGGCCAGCTATTGCGTTGTGAAAATTAATCAGGATCCTGAAGTTAGATGGATCGATGGCGGGAGGTGGTGATCAAGATAGGGCGATGGAGGCTGGGTAGGTAGAAGCTTGGCGAAGGGGCGCTGGGTGATCCGTGTGGGAGCGGAGGGCACGGACGGGGACGAAGCTGAAGGGAAAATGGGAGCAACGGGTTAGCCCATGTCCGAGGAGATTCCCAGTCCAGGCTTGTCACCCGCTCAGTGACAACGAGGCAGGAAACACAAAGACTGCGAAAATCACCAACTTCAGGGAATTAACTGCAAGTTCATGATTTTTCTTTGCAATTTTTGTTTTTCGTTGAATGGCAACCAAGAAACTCACAAAAGTGTTTGTGACACACATCCACTTTCTGGGCCAGAATTCTAAAGGAATGACACATTTACATTTTCAATCAAATGCGTACCGTGACAAACAGCAGGAGACGCTGTAGCTGAAAGTGATTCAGCCAAATGCAAGTTAACTCCGCAGAGCTAACTAAAAACAAATGGACCAAACAACTGCAAATGACATCATCTGAGACATTATTCAAGATGGCAGCCTCACCAGCAGTCTGTTTCGTCCTTTTTCTACTTTTGGTGTTTTTAGTCTGTGGGTTAAGTGTATGTTTTAGTGCATCTTTAGTTTTGTATTATGTGTGTGGGGTGGGGGGGGGGGAGAGTTTAAAAAAATCCCTTTCCTCGATGGAGGTGAGACTTTTTCCGTATCGTATCTCTGTCCGCGCTGCGGCCTAACATCGTGGAGCTGGCGGCCTCTTGCTGCGGATCCACTTTGGGAGCTCCAACCGTGGGAGCCTGCGGCCTAACATCATGGAGCTGGCGGCCTCTTGCTGGGGATCCACTTTGGGAGCTCCAACCATGGGAGCCTGCGGCCTAACATCGTGGAGCTCGCGGCCTCTTGCTGCGGATCCACTTTGGGAGCTCCAACCATGGGAGCCTGCGGCCTAACATCGTGGAGCTGGCGGCCTCTTGCTGCGGATCCACTTCGGGAGCTCCAACCGTGGGAGCCTGCGGACTTAACATCGTGGAGCTCGCGGTCCCCTGCTAGGGACTGACTTTGGGAACTCCAAGCCCTAGGAGCTACGACCGCCCCGATCGCGGGAGCTTTGGTCGCCCTGACGTAGGGGCATCGATCGCCGGCTGCGGAAGCTTCCATCGCCCCGACTGCGGATGGTTCGACTGCCCCATCCACGGGAGAATAAGGAGGAAAGAAGATAAGACTTTATTGCCTTCCATCACAGTGGGGAATGTGGGGGAGCTGCTGTGGTAGATGTTTATGTTAACTTCTATATAGTTGTGTGTCTTGTTGCTTTTTGCTATGCAAATCAAATTCCTTGTATTTTTGTACATACTTGGCTAATAAATTAATTTTACAATTACAATGACATTTCAATTCAATGCATCTCAAGCCAGTCATTGAGAGTAAAATGAATAAAACTCTACTCAACACATCAGAACTAAAGACGGCACATCATAACTCTTCTCAACGGGATACAAAACAGAACTGCACAAAACTAGATTCAATGCAATACAAAACCTAGCACAACTCAATGCCATGCAATACTGGATCACAGGCCAACCAAGCCAACCCAACACAGATGTGCTTGACCGAGCCCAGACCAATTGAACTCGGCCCGATCCGACCCAAAACAAACTAATTCAACACAACCTAACCTTGCCCATAGAACACACATGCAAACTTCTAAAGACAATCCGACAAAGTTCAATAGAGAATTCAACCGAATATAATTGAAAACAAAATAATTGAAAGCTCGATTAAAAGGAATTCACTCGACACAATTCAGCACAGCGCAACATAATCCACAACGAGTTAAACACCAACTCGTGTCAAACCCAACCCCAAACCCTGCCCTATCTGAATCACACCTCCAACACAATCTTCATATCTACAAACGCAACTCCAGCTCAACAGAGCTCCAAACCCAACTCAAAAACTCGTTCCAGCTCAACTAAATTCCAAATCTAATTCCTACTCCACTCAACACAACTCCAACTCCAGACAACTCTAGACCCAATTCAATCCAATACAACTACAAACACAACACAACTCCAAATCCACCTTCAATGCAACTTCATTCTTAACCCAACTCTAATTCAACACATCTCCAAACCCAAATCCAACTCCAATTCGACTTAATTCCAAACCCATTCGCAACTCAAGTCAGCACAACTCCAACACAATTCAATTCCAACTCCAAATGAACATAGCTCCAAATGCAACTCATCACAATTACATAGAAACATAGAAAATAGGTGCAGGAGGAGGCCATTCAACCTTTGAGCCAGCACAACCATTCATTATGATCATGGCTGATCGTCCCCTATCAATAACCCGTGCCTGCTTTCTCCCCATATCCCTTGATTCCACTAACCCCTAGAGCTCTATCTAACTCTCTCTTAAATCCATCCAGTGACTTGGCCTCCACTGCCCTCTGTGGCAGGGAATTCCATAAATTCACAACTTTCTGGGTGAAAAAGTTTTTTCTCACTTCAGTCTTAAATGACCTCCCCTTTATTCCAAGACTGTGGCCCCTGGTTCTGGACTCGCCCAACATTGGGAACATTTTTCCTGCATCTAGCTTGTCCAGTCCTTTTATAATTTTATATGTTTCTATAAGATCCCCCTCATCCTTCTAAACTCCAGTGAATACAAGCCTAGTCTTTTCAATCTTTCCTCATATGACAGTCCCGCCATCCCAGGGATCAATCTCGTGAACCTACGCTGCACTGCCTCAATCACAAGAATGTCCTTCCTCAAATTAGGAGACCAAAACTGTACACAATACTCCAGATGTGATCTCACCAGAGCCCTATACAACTGCAGAAGAACCTCTTTACTCCTATACTGAAATCCTCTTGTTATGAAGGCCAACATTCCATTAGCTTTCTTCACTGCCTGCTGTACCTGCACGCCAACTTTCAGTGACCGGTGTACAAGGACACCCAGGTCTCGCTGTACCTCCCCCTTACCTAACCTAACCCCATTGGGATAATAATCTGCCCCCTTGTTTTTGCCACCAAAGTGGATAACCTCACATTTATCTATATTATACTGCATCTGCCACGCATCTGCCCACTCACTCAACCTGTCCAGGTCACCCTGCAGCCTCCTCACATCCTCTTCACAGTTCACACTGCCACCCAGCTTTGGGTCATCCGCAAACTTGCTAGTGTTGCTCCTAATTCCCTCTTCCAAACCATTAATATATATGGTAAACAGTTGCAGCCCCAAAACCGAGCCTTGCGGCACTCCACTCGCCACTGGCGGCCATTCTGAAAAGGACCCGTTCACTCCTATTCTTTGCTTCCTGTCTGCCAACCAATTTTCTCTCCACGTCAACACCCTACCCCCAATTGCAAACACAACTCAGCACAACTCCAAAACCAATTTAACACAATCCAGATGAGACGGGCAACTGTTCAAATGTCACACACATATTTCATGTATAGATTGATTGCACCATTAGGTGGGCGTCCATCGGTTTTGTGCAGAGATAAAAGCATTTTCTACGATTTACCATCCGATAGCCCAATTATGCCACAATGTCTGAGTGTAATGGCCTCTCTCTGGCAGAGTCCTGTTGGGCCCTGCACATCTATGTGGGGGGCTGAACATAAACCTATCTTCACAAAGCCTTTTGCCTACAAGAGAGACGATCGATTATTTTGGACAGCTTGTCTTCAGACATAGGGCAGGGAGCAGCACGTAAGGTGACATTTCAGCGAGGATTGATACTTACAGTTTCACCACGCTGCCCAGGGTGTCCAGGTAATCCGTCTTTCCCAGCAGGGCCCTGGAAACCAGTTGGAGACAAAACCATTAGTTACCAGTTTATGAAACTTGATGAAATTGTTGTGAAATAAATGTGAATTAGTTTAGTTTAGTTTAGTTTAGAGACACAGCGCAGAAACAGGCCCTTCGGCCCACCGGGTCTGCACCGACCAGCCATCCCCACACATCAACATTTTCCTACAAACACTAGGGACAATTTAAAATTTAGACTGAGCCAATTAACCTCCAAACCTGTGCATCTTTGGGGTGTAGGATGAAGCCAAAGATCTCGGAGAAAACCCACGCAGCTCGCGGGGAGAATGTACAAACCGGTTACAGACTAGCACCCATAGCCAGGATCCAACCCGGGTCTCTGGCGCTGTAAGGCAGCAACTCTACCGTGGCGCCAACGTGCCGTGAATGCTGAGAAGGATTGAGGACAATCCACTCCTGTATGGATAATTGCCCCAGCAAGCTCCTAAACAATTGGCATTCCAGGCGTCCAGGAACTCTCCCCGCTCAGAATAAGACTTTATGTCATTTCATCTTTGAAAAACTAGCTGCAAAATTAAACTATCACTGCAGGGAAGTGGGCAGAAATTGCAGCTGCAAACCCTGGGTTTGAAATCAGCTCGGATGGATTGGATGAATTTGTCCGTGGATTCAGAGGGAATGTTGGGAAACAACCTTGCTTTAAAGAGGGTTACACAAAAAGCTGGAGAAACTCAGCGGGTGCAGCAGCATCTAAGGAGCAAAGGAGATAGGCGACGTTTCGGGTCGAGACCCTTCTTCAGACTGCTTTAAAGACCTGGTGATGAATGTGGAGAGACACCATATTCAGACTGTACAAGTGAGCCCCATGCCAGGGGCTAAAGTATTGAGGAGTTTTATACTAAACCAGTTTAGTTTAAAGATGCAGTGGGGAAACAGGCCCTTCAGCCCACACCGACTATCCCCCCCAATTCACACTCTATGTTCATCCCAATTTTTCATCCGCTCCCTACTCACCAGGGACAATTCACAGAGGGCAATTAACCTACACACTTGCACGTCTCTTTGGGATGTGGGAGGCAACCTGAGCACCCGGAGGAAACCCACACAGTCACAGGGAGAACCTGCAAACTCGACACAGACAGACAGGCTCTCTGGTGCTGTGAGGCAGCAGCTCTACCAGCTGTGCCACTGCACCACCCACTGGCAGGGCATAGTGGGGTGGGGGTCTTATTCTATACCATAGACAGTCTGCAGCTTTTCCCCAAGGGTGGAAATGTCCAACACTAGAGGGCGTACCCATAAGGTGAGAGGGGTAAAGTTTAATCGAGTTGTGCAGGGCATAAGTATTTTTACACAGAGGCCTGGAACGCATGGCTAGGGCTGGTGGTGGAGGCAGATACAATAGTGGTGTCTAAGAGGCTTTTAGATAAGCACTTGGAAGTGTAGGGAATATAGGGATATGGACCATGTACAGGTAGATGAGATCAGTTTAAGTAGGCATCGTTTTCCGCACAACAATTGTGGGCCGAAGGGCCTGTTTGTGTGATGTACTGTTTCATGTTGGGTGTTCTATGGGTGCCCAACCTGGGTCACATCCACCCCAGGCACGTTTAATGGGACAATTTCCCTTTCAACTTTACCATTTTCCTGTTGACACGTCTGAATTTATTGAGTGCATACGGTCCTTTGATAACTTGCCACCAGAGGCATTGGGATCCCACGGACTGATACGCATCAGGGTTGCAAAGTTCCTCAATCATCAGTAATGGAGAATCTCACAGAGGCTCGAGTCAGTTTCAACGTATCATTCGGCAGGGAACAAAGCAAAGCTCCGATCTACTACTCACGGGGGGGCCTTTAGGTCCAGCGAATCCCATCGGTCCCTGAGGTCCTGGTGGTCCCTAGAATGGGAACATAAGCAAATGAAAGAAAAATTAAACCTCTTGTGTAGTATGTTTCACAAGTTCAAACCTGTTACCGTTCATTGTTTGGGGCATCGTCATGGCACTTAATCGGAGTACTTTAGGCCTAGACAAGCACCTCATGAAATAGGCAGCAAGGAAAAACATTCATTCCAATTCTGAATCTCTGCAGCTAACATTATCGCACATTCCCAGCGTTTTTGGTTTTAGAGACACATTAGATGCTAATTATTCCTTGAACATTTTGCTATCGTCTTCCTCAAACATGCAGATCTAAGTGGAAGCCAAGTTGCACCCAAAACACAGGTGAAAGAGGACGACTGTTTGGCAGATATCTTTCACCCCGCAGACTCACAATTCTGGAAGCAGTACCATCTGGCAGGTGCAGTTTGGTCCCAAATCTCAATGCTGTGTCATAAAACAGATGTTATACCGGTCAAAACAGATATTTTGCCCATCTCCCATCGGGCCAGAAGTTTGAAATCGCGCGCCTCCAGATTCAGAGACAGCTTCTTTCCAGCTATTATCAGGCAAATGAAGGAACTACGATATGATACGATAAAACTATATTCATCCCCAGAGGGAACTTGGTCTGCCGACAGTCACAACACACAAGGTCCAGGCCAACTTCAAATTAAAAGTGAAAACAACAAGAAAAAGACAAGCAACTGTTGGATGGCTGCTGTGGGCCTTCACCAGAACAAGCCAACATACAAACACAGACCTGTCCCCTGGGCAGAGGATTCTAAACTAGAGTGCCCCTGGAGACTAGAAACTAGAGAGCAGTCCTGACCTCCTGTCTACCTTACTTGAGACCATCAAACTATTTTACTGGACGTTATCTTGGACAAAACGTTATTCCCTTCATCCTGCTCCGTACACTGTGCACAGCTTGACTGTAAGCCTGTGTAGTCTTTTCACTGACGGGATAGCACACAAATAAAAAGGCTTTCGCTGTACCTTGGCAACTTGACGATAATAAGCTAATAAACTAAACTAAGATGCGAAGCACACACAGTGTCAGGGACTTGAGTGCAGGATATGAAGGAGTAGAGTTGAAGGCCGGAAGCCAGCTTTGCCCCGCTTCACGACAGTGCACATAAACCATCCATAAGGAGAGTGAGGATCGCGGTCAATGCAGTTCCTTACCCTCTCACCAGTAGGACCAGGAGGGCCATCAGTGCCAGAGTTACCCTGCAATTGGAGAGAATAATTGACATTAGGTCCAGGAAATGACAGAACCATCAAGTTATATATAGACTTTAGACTTTAGAGATACAATGTAAAAACAAGCACTTGGGCCCACGGAGTCGGCGCCGACCAGCGATCTCCCCATACGCCATCCTACACACTGGGGACAATATAACAATTTAACCAAAGCCAATTAATCTATGAAACCTGTACGGCTTTGGAGTGTGGGAGGAAACCGGAGCACCCGGAGAAAACCCACTCGGTCACAGGGAGAACGTACAAATTGTACGCAGCACTGAACCCGGGTCTCTGGCGCTGTAAGGCAGCAGCTCTACTGCTGTGCCACCGTGCCTGCCCCATATTTATAACAACAGCACAAAGGATACCTCTGTAAAAAAATTCAGTCAATAGGGACTTCAGCTGCTAATCAATGGTGGTTTTTTTGTGTATGTTTTCTACCATACCTGGAGTTGATATAACTTCAGATATCAACTCCAGCTCCCATTTCACTATTGGAAAGGGACACTGTGTGAGGCAGAAGGCTTGTCCCTTTCACCACATCGGTGGGGTTATCATTTTCTTTCCTTCCGTTGGCTGGAAGAAGAATATTTGACTTTCATTTGCAGTCCTGTCAGGATAATGCTCAATTACAGTAGCGACAAGCTAAAGATGCCCATTATTAAATGGATTTTAATAAGAGGGAGGAGATGGGGGGAAGATTATGAGAGGGGGTGGTATTTTGGTGGTGGTGGGGGAGGGGGGGGAAGATGTTGGGTATAGAACGTGAAGGCAGAGATATTGGGCTGGGGCAGGGGTGGGGAACCTTTTCATGCTGGAAGGCCGCATTAAGTTAGCGGTAATCTAATAAGGCCACATCCAAGAAACTCCAATTAGATATACTTCAAAATGTAGAGTATTTTGTTAAAATAGCCCTCGTGACTTACTGATGTTTTAATTGTGGCCGTCAGTCGGGGAGGATTATTTTGTTTGAATTTTCTTTTACTCTTTAGTATTTGAAATACGTTCATTTTAAGATTAAAATAAAAATAATAAAAGACAAACAAAAGCATATTAATAAAAATAAAAGGATTTGTTCTGCAAAATTTGGATTCATTCAAAAGGATAGGCAAAAATAAGCTTTGTGTCTTCAGCCTATTTCTTTTTCAGTCATTGATTATGTGAACGTTGTGTGAAATGGATGCAGTGTCGGTTCATATTCACACAGGGTGTAACGTTTTGTTCATTTTAATGTATGACCGAAATAAACTATTCATTCATTCATTCTAAAGGCCGCGCTTAATGGCCTAGAAGGCCGCAGGTTCCCCACCCCTGGGCTGGAGGGTGTGAGGGGTAAGGTTTTCACTGGAGGGGAGAGGTGAGATGAGGAAGGGAGATGCTAAAATGATGATCATCGGTGGGACTTTCAGGAAGGCAATGGGAGCTGGGGTAGGGACCCAGGGACAGAAAGTGGAGACAACGGTGATCGAGGGGTAAAATCAAAGAGTTAAGTAGTGAGGGGAGTTTACAACAGTGTGGGATGGGGGGGTAGATTCTGCTGCAGGGCAAGTTCTGCAGTTCATTTGAGATGAGGATATGGATCCTGAGATTAATTTGTTCATCAATCAGTGGCCAACAGTGCATGGAAGTGCCTAATAATAACAGTACCAGGGGGACCTTATACCTAACGCCTTCCACAGCTGGTTTGGACGTGTGTAATGGAATAATACAGGAGGAATTTCATGCTGCATCTAACTTGTGGAACCAGTACTGGGAATGTTTGGTGTAATAGTGTTGAGTGAATTCTAAATTGGCACATCTCCAAATTCAGGGACAGTTTCTCCCTAGGCAACTGAACCGTCGTACCAACAACTAGAGAGAGGTTCTGAGCTACTATCTACCTCATTGGAGAACCTCGGATTATCTTTGATCAGACTGTACTGGACTTTATCTTTAAACGTTATTCACGTTATTCCCTTTATCCTTTAACTGTACACAGTGGACGGCTCAAGTCAAGTCAAGTCACTTTCATTTCTATAGCACATTTAAAAAAACAACTTTTGTTGGCCAAAGTGTTTTACATTGGTGGAGGTACTAACTTTGTACAACATTGGTTCATAGACTAAGTACGTGCATAAATACATACATATAGCCCTCCCTCAGAGGACGTCAAGAAAGGCTTAAGAGTAAAGACGAGTTTTAAGTCTCGACTTAATGAGTCGATGGAGGGAGCAGTTCTGATGGGAAGAGGGATGCTGTTCCACAGCATCCCTGTGGAACAGGCTCGATTGTAATCGTATATTATCTTTCCACTGTCTGGTTAGCACGCAACAAAAAGCTTTTCACTGTACCTCGATACACGTGACAATAAACTACACTAAACTAGACTAAGTACTCCTCTCCTCTGACTCTCAGTCTGAAGAAGGGTCCCGACCTGAAACCTTGCCTATTCCTTTTCTCCAAAGATGCTACCTGATCCACCGCGTTACTCCTGCGTTTGTGTTTGTCTTAAACTATGTACTACCTGATCTATGTTGCCCCGACCCTGGGAGTGTTACATGGTTTAGTATTGAGGGCTCATTACTCTATCTAACACTTGTTACACCCATTCTGTGAGTGTTTATTGTGACCAGTGATGAGCGAAACCCGCTACTCAAAGTAACCAATATTGCACCTGCCTCAGGGGTGTTTCGTGGGGTAGTGTGGAGGGAGCTCTGGTCTATCTAACTCATGTTGCATCTGTCCTAGGGGCGTGTAGTGGACAGTGTTGAATGAACCCGTGCTGCATCTTCTCTGCGGAGTCCTTGGTGGGAGAGTGTTGGGGGAGCTCTCGTCCATCTAACGCACGTTGCGTCAGCCCTGGGAGCGTTTAGCTGGCCATTGCTCTGCAAGTTCCACTCTATCCAACCCAGGTTGCACATGCCCTGCTAACGACTTTAGACTTTACCTTAGAGATGCAGCACGGAAACAGGCCCTTCGGTCCACCAAATCCGCACCGACCAGCCATCACCCCGTACACTAACACTGTCCTACACACACAAAGCCAATTAACCTACAAACCTGTATGTATGTCTTCGGGGTGTGGGAGGAAACCAGAGCACCCGGAGAAAACCCCCAGAACATATAAACTCTGTGCAGATAGCACCAGAAGTCAGGATCAAACCTGGGTCTCTGGCGCTGTAAGGCAGCAACTCTACCGATGCGCCCTAATGCTTCACCTCTGACTGGTTTCAGTGACTGACATTGAGTCTCTTGCAGCGAGGAGAATAAGTGATGATAAATTTGAGTTACCTTCGGGCCGGCTTTACCAGTAGACCCTCTCGGACCACGTTCACCACGGGGACCCTTTGATAATAAGCAAGAGGTTAGGGCGAACAAAACACTTGGACAATTGAGATTCAAAGTGAAAAAATATAAAAGAGGTTCGCCAACTGGCAGCTAAGCAGGAATTGGGGGATAGATGAGTAGACGTCTCCTACCGTTGGACCTCGTTGACCTCTTGGGCCGGATTTTCCTGGAGTGCCCTGGAGGAAGGAATTAAAAGACAGGTTAGCAATCATCAGCAGTGAGGATAGTCAGCACATCCACATTGCTCACTAATTCCTCTAACATTCACCCGGAGGTATATTTTCCTATCTCCTCTGGCCTGAGATTGTGTGATGCCAGTCCTACACCAACGACTAAGGACTAAGAACACCAGCCTTGTTGTTGATGCCCACAGCCAAGAATGACTTCTGGAACAAAATCTACAGGGTGTAGACTCGCAGCGACAGGACCACGCCCTAAGCCAGGCCACGGTCTGTCAAACCTGTCAGCTCAACACAACCGCCCTTACACCCAATCACCCCTCCCACCTCACCATCCTTGCACACAGTCCTGTGGAAGGAAATGCCCTTCCAGGATTGCAGAACACGACTGTTCCCCTCGCCCCCCCCCCCCCCCCCCCCCCATCCCTGCCACTTCCCAATTACACCCAACAAACACTAAAGCAAATAATCCATTATTCATAAAGTCAGTACCTTAAAATGTTTGGATATAGTGCATGTAAAGACATTAGAAATACATTTCCGAGTTAGGAATAAAAGCCTGCCTGTTAGTATTCAAAAAAAAAAAAAAATTAAGAGAAGGACATTATAATTTAAGAGGGTTGTGTATTTTTGAAACGTGTAAAGTGAGAACCAATGTAAAATATAGATGTGTCTCAGTTTTGGGAGTCAAATTATGCAACGGGCTTAGTGATGAGATGAAATTTTGTAGCTCTCTGTCGAGTTTCTAAGTGTTAAAATGTAAAATAATTAAGGATTATAATGTAAAATAATAAAAATGTAAAATAAGTAAGGATTACAAATTCAGTACATTTTATTTTTTTTCCCCTTTGTAATGCTGATATTCTGGGTTATCTTTTCTTATAGGATAGGCAAAAATAAGCTTTGTGGCTTCAGCCTATTCCTTTTTGGGTCATTGATTATGTGAACGTGGTGTGAAATGGATACAGTGTTGGTTCATATTCACTCAGTTTGTAAAGTTTTGCTCTTTTTTAATGTATGACCGAAATAAACCATTCATTCATATAATTATATAAAATATGAAAATAAAGAAATAACAGCAATAAATAATTACAATAATAATATTAAATAACAAATAAATAACTAATAATAATACATTACATAAATAATAACAAAAATGTAGACAATAGACAATAGGTGCAGGAGGAGGCCATTCGGCCCTTCGAGCCAGCACCACCATTCAATGTGATCATGGCTGACATATATATATATATATAGAAATAATAAAAACCATATAAAACATATGAATAATAATAATAAATAAATTAAAATAAAGATTAATAATATGAATAATATATATATATATAAATTAATAAATGTGACTGATACAAATAAATAAGTAGGAAGCAGCGACCTACCCTCACTCCCTTCTCACCATTCGCTCCGGGAAATCCTGGGAATCCGATGGAACCCTGGAAGGAGAGAGGGGGAGAGGGAGAGGGGGAGGGGTGGGAGGGGGAAGGAAGAGGGGAGGGGGAGGAGGGGGGGGAGGAGGGAGAGGGGAGGGGGGAGGGGGAGGGAGAGGGGGAGGGGGGGGGGAGAGGGAGAGGGAGAGGGGAGGGGGGGGAGGGGGAGAGGGGAGGGGGGGGGGAAGGGGGAGAGGAAGAGGGAAATGGGAGGGGGGGAGGTAGAGGAGGAGGGGGAGAGGGGGAGGGGAAGAGGGAGAGGGGGAGGGGGAGGGGGGGAGGGAGAGAGGGAGAGGGGGAGGAAGAGGGAAAGGGGGAGGGGGAGAGGGGAGGGGGGGAGAGGAAGAGGGGAGGGAGAGGGAGAGGGGGAGAGGGAGAGGAAGAGGGGGGAGGGGGAGAGGGCGAGGGGGAGAGGGGGAGGGGGAGAGGGCGAGGGGGAGGGGGAGAGGGGGAGGGAGAGGGAGAGGGAGGGAGAGGGGGGGGGGAGGGGGAGGGGGAGGGGGAGGGGGAGGGGAGGGAGGGGGGGGAGGGGGAGGGGAGGGGGGGAGGAGAGGGAGAGGGGAGGGAGGGGGGGGGAGGGGGAGGGGAGAGGGAGAGGGAGAGGGGGAGGGAGAAGTCAAGATCAGGAACCGAGGAAACCAAAGATAGACACAAAGTGCTGGAGTAACTCTGCAGGTCAGGCAGCATCTCTGGAGAAAGTGGACCGGTGAAGTATTGGGTCGGATTGTAGTGGGGCAGGGTGGGGGGGGGGGGGGGGTGGTTGGGGAGATGGCAACTAGAAGCAAGTAAAGACCAGAATAAATCTGAGCAGGGAACAGATGACCCCAGGCAGTGTGGTTCACAGATAGTTTGAGTTTAGTTCAGAGATAAAGCGCAGAAACAGGCTCTTCGGCCCACTAGCGATCCCCAAACACCGTACACTAACACTATCTTACGCACTTGGGACAATTTACAATCTTTACTGAAGCCAATTAACCTACAAACCTGTAGGTCATTGGAGTGTGAGGAAGCCTGAGCACCCGGAGAAAACCCACGCAGGTCACGGGTTGAAGGTACAAACTCCGTACAGGCAGCACCCGTGGTCAGGATCGAATCCGGGTCTCTGGCGCTGTGAGGTGGCAACTCTACCGCTGCGCCACCTTATACGTGTATTACCGGCTGGGGATGGCGTGGTCCCAAGAGGAATACATGGTTGTGGACTGTGGAACTGGTTCACCCATTTTTAGTGGAGTGAAGAGAGCAGAGAGAGGAGTGGGGAGGGGAGTGTGGCTGTGGATAAGGCAAGCCCACCGACTTCACTTACCTTTGGACCCTGTCTTCCTGGATATCCCGGCAACCCTGGAACTCCAAGCTTTCCCTGGGAGAAACAGAAGGAACAGGTTCATTGTCCATTCCCCTTCATCGCTCTTGCAGGACTCAGTGGGGAGTGCGTTCGGGATCAGGGAATGTTGTGGGCCAATTCTTAACAAAGGATTCATTGTGAAATTGAGGATTCAGTTGAACCATGGGTCCCGGAGACAGCCGCAAGGTTTGGATCTTTCGACTTTAGAGACACAGCGCCGAACAGGCCCTTCGGCCCACTCACCGATCCCCCTGTACACTAGCACTACCCTACACACTAGGCACGAATTACAATTTTACCAAAGCCAGTTAATCTACAAACCTATATGATTTTCGGAACGTGGTGAACCTAGAGATAACCCACAGTCACGGGGAGAATGTAAAAAAAAAACCCGCACAGACAGCACTCATAGTCACAATCGAACCGGGGTCTCTGGCAGCAACTCTACCGCTGCACCAATCCAATCTGGCGTTCATCCTCTCTGACTCTCATCAGGAAAGTAAATTAATCCCAAACCCATCGCAACCACAATTATCCCTTGCAATGCAGCAACTCGACCGCTGTGCCGCTGTGACACCCCGAGCAGAGGGGAAGAAACTGTTTAAGAAGGAACTGCAGATGCTGGAAAATAGAAAGGTAGACAAAAGTGCTGGGGAAACTCAGCGGGTGCGGCAGCATCTATGGAGCGAAGGAAATTGGCGACGTTTTCGGGCCGAAACCCTTCAAGGGTTTCCTTCGCTCCATGGATGCTGCTGCACCCGCTGAGTTTCTCCAGCACGTTTGTCTATCGGGGAAGAAACTGTGCCTGGCTCAGCCCGTTAATGCTTCAACAGCACGTGAAGGGCAGGCAGTGGCCATCCCCGAAAGGAAAGAGCTGAACTGCATGATTTGACACTGGATCACAGCGGCATCTTCAAATCGCCAGCGTTTGTGGGACAAACTAGCGCGACCAAACTTGAAGGGGGCGGGTCCTACGAAATTAGACTTCGGCACGCACAGGCGTACGCCGGCAAGATGTGCGTACGTTGTGGGGCCGACAGGCCGTTGGCCGGAATGTTGGACGGTTTGTCAGTTTTTCGGAGCCCCGTGTGAAGTCGGGACGCCCCGCAACGCCTCCGGCGATTCAAATGGGTCCGGCCCCGCAGGCTGTATTCTCTGCTAAGTGATGCTCAGCCCAATTTCCCAAAGCCAATCAAGACAAGTTACATCTACATACACAAAGTCTGGCCATTAATGCTCAAACAGACTTTTGAAAGGAATACAAAAAAAAATTTAAGAAAGAACGGGCTGGAGAAACTCAGTCGGGTTGAGGCAGCACAATGGAGCGAGGAATAGACACGTTTCAGGTCGAGACCCTTCTTCAGACAACAAATATTGTTGCTACTTTCGAGCCATCTCTGTCGAGAAAAATCATGCCTGTAAAGGCCACACACCCTAGTTAGTCCTCTGATCAAATATTTTATTCACATTTTTAGTTCCTGGAGTAACAGCGTGGAAACAGGCCCTTCGGCCCACACCGACCAACTATCACCCATTCACACTAGTTCTATCCGACACAACAGGGACAATTTAACCAACTGAGCTCCAAGGAATAAAGTCCTGGCCTGCTCAACCTCTCCCTGTAGCTCTGGGCCTCAGGTCCCGGCAACATCCTTTGTTCTATAGCAGGCAAAACAAAGCTTCCACTGTACCTTGGGACATGTGAAAATATTAAACCTAACCCTTCAATGCCGCCAAGAAAACCTGTCATAAAACTGTTCAATCCTACCATCACTCACGCCCACCATGTATTTAGTTTAGTTTAGTTTAGAGATACAACGCACAAACATGCCCTTCGGCCCACTGACCAGTGATGCCCATTACACTACCACATACTAAACACAACGGACAATTTACAGAAGCCAAGTAAACTACAAACCTGTACTTCGTTGGAATTTGGGAAGAAACCGGAGCACCCGGAGAAAACCCACGTGGTCACGGGGAGAATGCAGAAACTCTGGTACAGACAGCGCCCAGAGTCAGGATCGAACTCGGGCGCTGTGAGGCAACAACTCTACCGCTGCATCACTTTCTACCATCCTCTGAAAACATTCACACTCCTCCCTTCGAAGATCCTATTTGGAAAGTTGCAGAGGTTGGAGCTGATTCTCCCTGGTACTGGGTCATCGATTCACTCGATAAGTCTGGGCAAAGTGCCCTTGGTCACTGTCGGCCCAAACTATTCTGCAGTGAGCCTGCAAATAATTGAGTTGTGAAAGGACTGTGCAAGAGCGATGAGTGTTGAGGAAATGTCAACACCCTGTGGTCTGGGAGCCCTTCATCATCTGATACCTTTTCACCGGCTGGCCCACCTGGGCCTGGATCTCCAGAGGGACCAACACGACCTTTGGGACCCTCTGGGCCATCTTCTCCCCTGGGGCCTGCGGGACCGAGCTCGCCCTGTCAGGAAAACACAGCAGCAATCAGTCAACCAGAGGACAAACATAGTGACAAAGAACCGACATTTTCCCACGTCTTGGGTTTTTTTATTCCCTGTTG
Source organism: Okamejei kenojei (assembly GCA_035221665.1). Classification (NCBI taxonomy): domain Eukaryota; kingdom Metazoa; phylum Chordata; class Chondrichthyes; order Rajiformes; family Rajidae; genus Okamejei; species Okamejei kenojei. The sequence goes on from CM069163.1 coordinate 24,686,905, forward strand.
GCGTTTGGTTTAGTTTAGTTTAGAGATGCAGCGCAGAAACAGGCCCTCCGGCCCACTAAGCAGTGATCTCCTTACTCGAGCACCATCCCTCACACACCGCAATTTTTCCAAAGCCAATTCACCAGCAAACCTGTACATCCTGTGGGAATGTGGGAAGAAACCCAAACACCCGGGGAAATCCGACGTGGTCACGGGGAGAACAACATGTGGCATCTCCATAGTATCATTTGGAGCCAGATTAATCAATGGCTTGATCAATGGTGTTTTCTCATTATGTTTTATTATTATTAATGTTTAGTGTTTTCTGAGGCATTCGTAACTGTCACTGTACGTCATGTTGTTACTTGTGGGCGGAGCACCAAGGCAAATTCCTTGTATGTGAATACTTGGCCAGTAAACTTACTTACTTAAGTCAGACTAAGGAGAGATCCAAAGGGATGATGGCATACACCAATTAGCATTCTTGAAAGGCCAGGAGCATACTCGTGGTACCAGAGCGATCCCTAAAGGCCATTTCATAAAGGAAGGAATGAGCTGAGGGTGTGGAAATCAATTACCTCCAGCCACAGGAGCCAAGGACAGACGCAGGAAACAAAAGCAGTGCCCAGGAAAATAGATGAATGCACTCATAGCCACAGCAGCATGAGAGAGACGGGGAAAGAGAGAGTGGGAGAGAGAGATAAAAAGGAAGAGAAGGTTCATTACCGATGGTGAGAACGAGAGCAGTTGGGGAGAAATAAATGGACATGAACACGGTAACAGAGAGAGAAACAAAGACAGCACCGACAGAGAAGAAGACAATCACGCAGAGATGGACGATCATAATCACACACCACAGAGACAGAGAAACCGTCATACACACACACAGATGGTCACACACAGCAACATTCACACATAGATACTGTGGCAGAGAGACGGAGAGAGAGAGAGACGGAGAGACAGAGAGACACACACACACACAGAGACAGAGAGAGAGAGAACAGAGTCATACACACACACAGATGAGGTCACACACAGCAACATTCACACATGATACTGTGGCAGAGAGACAGAGACAGAGAGAGAGAGACAGCGAGACAGAGAGACAGAGAGAGAGAGAGACAGAGAGAGAGAGAGGGAGAGACGGAGAGACAGAGAGAAAGAAAGAGAGACAGAGAGAGAGAGACGGAGAGACAGAGAGACACACACACAGAGAGACAGAGAGAGAGACGGAGAGACAGAGACAGAGACACACACAGAGAGAGAGACAGAGAGAGAGACAGAGAGTGACAGAGAGAGAGAGACAGCGAGACAGAGAGAGACAGAGAGAGAGAGAGAGAGTGACAGTGAGACAGAGAGACACAGAAAAAGAGAGAGAGAGGGAGAGATAGAGAGAGAATCACAGAGAGAGAGAGTCACACACACAGACATAGAGAGAGTGTGCAGATGCCTTCAGCAGCGTCAAGGCTGAGACCATCTGGGCCAGGCCAAGCACCAACATGCAACAGAGTGGGTCGCTGCCCTCCAACCTTGGCCCTGCGCCCTTCTCCACAGCTCTCCTGCCTGTTTTATTTCAAGGTTATAATGTCTTTGACACAATAAATAAGATGCTTCCCCCCACGTCAGGATGCTGCTGATTGTACAGCAGTGTAAGATGATTCAGGTGAGAAGTAAGAAGTTATGTACACACAGTGACTGCCTGACATACACACACACGGTGAATGACTGTGGCAGTGGAAGCAGATTCAATAATAAGTTCTGGAATGGAAATGGATGTAGATTGTGAACGAAACAATGGTGAGGGCTGTGAGGAATGAGCAGGGGAGTGATGCTATTGGCAGGCGTCAGGACACCATTGGTCACGTTTCTGTGCAGAAGTTACTCACTCTGTCGCCCTTTATCCCCATGTCTCCCTTGAAACCTGGGAATCCGTCTTCACCCTGTAAACGCAGAGGGGCCGCGGTTAACACATCCTCATCACCGAGACTTCAATGCAGTACATGTCTCACTGTTTGACCATTGGATCCACTCACACACTCACACACCACACACTCACACACATGCACACACACTCACACACACACACTCACACACCACGCACACACACTCACACACACACATGCACACACACTCACACACCACACACACACACCATGCACACACACTCACACACCACACACACACACCATGCACACACACTCACACACACCACACACACACACCATGCACACACACTCACACATCACAACACACACACCATGCACACACACTCACACACCACACACACACACCATCACACTCACGCACTCACACATCACACACACACACCATGCACACACACTCACACACCACACACACACACCATGCACACATACTCACACACCGCACACACACACACGCACACACACACGCACACACTCATACACACACACCACCCACACTCACACTCACACACACACCACCCACTCACACTCACGCACTCACACACCACCCACACTCACGCACTCACACTTACGCACTCACACACACACACACCACACACACTTCATGCACACACACCATGCACACACACATCACATACGCACAAACACACTCACACACCACATACACACAAATACACACACCAAGTACACATAAACACTCACACAAGCATTGACACACACACCTACACACTCACACGCAACTCACAGACGCCACACACACAGAAACACTCAGACATCACACACACACACACACACACACACACACACACACACACACACAACACACACACACACACACACACACACACACACACACACACACACACACACACACACACACACACACACACACACACACACACACACACACACACACACACACACACACACACACACACACACACACACACACACACACACACACACACACACACACACACACACACACACACACACATTCCTACCACACATACCCAATGCAAGCACTCACCCACATTACCCTGTTTAGCCACAACGTCCATGAGTCTATTCTCCGACATCCTAATTCTTCCCACCACACCCATCTTATCTAAATTGGAATAATCCTACCCATTTACATGTCTGTTCTGCAAGTTTATAGCACAAATTCACAGAGGGCAGTGATGTAATGGAGGACGTCCCTGACTGGAGCCTGGGTGAGGACAGCCGTCCATAACATGTGCATACCTGGAGACTTTCATTGTCAGCCTCACCTGCGGAGACTGGCCTGTCAGCCAGATGTTTTAGGAGTGGGGGAGGACACAACTGGCATCAAACATCTGGAAAGAGTTTGGAAATATTCAGTAGGCAGAGGTAGATGGGTCTGACTCCAGTCGTAATCCAGTGGTTTTGGGAGAGTATTTTGTATGGTTTCCAGGGATGTTCTCCAGGGATGCTGCCTGACCTGCCGAGTTACTCACTTTACCCCTTTCTTTTGGGAACCAGCGTTTGCAGTTTCTTGTTTCCACATTTTATGTGGTTCATATGTTCCAGGAGCAGAATCAGGCCATTCGGCCCATCAAGTCTACTCCACTATTCAGTCATGGCTGATCAATCTTTCCCTCTCAACCCCAATCCACTGCCTTCTTCCCATAACCCCAGACACCCGTACTAATGCTTTAAATCAGCGGGTCAGGCAGCATCTCTGGAGAAATGGAATAGGTGACGTTTCGGGTCGAGATCCTTCATCAGACACAAGCCTGAAGAAGGGTCTCGGCCCGATTTGTCACCGATTCCTTTCCTTGAGAGATTCTGCCTGACCCGCTGAGTTACTCCAGCTTGTTGGTGCCTTTCGTTGGTTTTCACCAGCAATCTGCAGTTCCTCCTTACACCATGCTAATGCTTTCCCTGGCCAGAGGTTGCACCCTGAAACTGGACCTCCCTCAGTAATGTGGATCCCTCCAACGTGAACCAGAGAATCTGTTCCTTACCTTCTCACCTTTGTGTCCCATCAGACCACGAATACCATCGGCACCCTGAAACAGGAACAGATCATAACTCCAAACTCCCGTGGTAGCGCTGAGGGCCGAGAACGAGAGTGAGACCCTCCGGACCAGGGATCGGGGAAGGAGGGGGAGTGTGAGAACTGGAGAATCACCCTGACACTCAAAGAACCTCCCAACTATCCTCCTTACCTCTGTTCTTCCCTGCTCCGCCCAGCAACCTGTCATCGTATACTCGACATTGAATAATATTTGTGACATTTAAACTTTGACCTTTCTCTGTGTTCCATTGACCTCTACTCACTGACACGTGTCACTAGGGTTGCCAACTGTCCCGTATTAGCCGGGACATCCCGTATATTGGGCTGAATTGGTTTGCCCCGTACGGGACCGCCCTTGTCCCGTATTTGACTGCTACTCCTCGAGTCGAGGGGACTGTCGGGTCGGAGCGCCGTGTGCGGCCCCACTTCACCCGTCCCGACGTAGTGCAGCCCATGGAGTGCAGCAGCAGCAGCAGCGCCTCGCCCGTGGCCCCGTCGGTCGGTCGGCAGCCCGGCCAGCTGTCCGAACATCGGACCTTCGCTGACCGCCAACACCACCACCCCTCCTTCTCATGGCCGATCATCGGTTCGTGAGTTGGATGGGGTGTCGCACTTGGGGGCCAAAACTCGCAGTCCAGCACCCGGGCCGACTCAGCATTCACCCAGCCACGGCCCAGTCGGTTGAATTGCTGTCAGGAATTTGTCGCGTATTTATTTTGTCATTTATTTGAGATAGTTTGCAACCCTACTTGTCAACTCTAATCGATCCTTACATTCTTCATCAATCCTTCTCTAATTTATTTTCGAGGCCCAGTTATGACCAAGCTGACTGATGGTCAGTGTGTGTGTGTGTGGGACCCGTACCCCAGTGAGGGTCAGTGTGTGTGTGGGACCTGTACCCCAGTGAGGGTCAGTGTGTGTGTGGGACCTGTACCCCAGTGAGGGTCAGTGTGTGTGTGTGGGGGACCCGTACCCCAGTGACGATCAGTGTGTGTGGGGGACCTGTTACCCCCAGTGAGGGTCAGTGTGTGTGTGGACACCTGTACCCCAGTGAGTGAGGGTCAGTGTGTGTGTGTGGGGACCTGTACCCCAGTGAGGGTCAGTGTGTGTGTGTGTGGGACCTGTACCCCAGTGAGGGTCAGTGTGTGTGGGGGACCTGTACCCCAGTGAGGGTCAGTGTGTGTGTGTGTGGGACCCTGTACCCCAGTGAGGGTCAGTGTGTGTGTGTGTGTGGGACCTGTACCCCAGTGAGGGTCAGTGTGTGTGTGTGTGGGACCTGTACCCCAGTGAGGGTCAGTGTGTGTGTGGGGGACCTGTACCCCAGTGAGGGTCAGTGTGTGTGGGACCCGTACCCCAGTGAGGGTCAGTGTGTGTGGGACCCGTACCCCAGTGAGGGGTCAGTGTGGCCCAAGGAGAGGGGTGTGGCCCAAGGGTGCATTGATGGTCCTCACTTGGGGACAGATGGGTCGTAGGACTTACCTTGATGCCCCGGGCACCGGGATAACCAATGGGACCTTGTGGCCCTGCTGGACCCTGAAGAGACAGAAGATAAAACGTCAGCAGATCTGTGGTCAAAGTTTGAGAGATCCAAACTTTCTAACAATTGGGGTTGAAGACCAGATTCTCCAATCAGAGGTAATGTAACTTGAAACTGGAGGCAAGAAGGGTGTCACGGGTGTCAAGGTGGAGGGCACTGAGAACGAGGGGGACCTGGCTGGGGCGGTGGGGAAGCGGCAGGTGAGGGTGCTGAGAATGAAGGGTGGTAGAATTTTAGTCAGAGGGTGGTGAATCTGTGGAACCCATTGGGCTGTGAGGGCTGTGGAGGTCAAGTCAGTGGATATTTTTAAGGCAGAGATAGACAGTGGCGCAGCGGTAGAGGTGCTGCCTTGCAAATGCAGCGCCGGAGACCTGGGTTCGATCCTGACTACGGGTGCTGTCTGCACGGAGTTTGCACGTTCTCCCCGTGACCTGCGTGGATTTTCTCCAAAATCGTCGGTTTCCTCCCACACTCCAGAATGAAATTAGGAGGCAGAGAACAGCCACGATTGAATGGCGGAGTAGGCTCGATGGGCCGAATGGCCTAATTCTGCTCCTAGAACTTGCGAACTTTGGTGTTGGCGCCAACAGGTGGCGACTCTTGTGTACTGCCTGGGTGCGGTCTGCTACATGATTTTAGCGTGTTGCACGCAAAACCAAGCATGTTGCTGTTCCCAGGTACACGTGACAGTAGCGTATCATTGAATCATGGAGAAAGACCAGTGTCGGCCCCTACAGGCAACGTGGTCGTCTCGCTCCATTTGAGGGAACGTGGAAGGTTTGAGCATCCACCAATGAATCCCTGCATTCACCAGCGTGGGGTTGGAGACATTCCCGTCCCTCCGCACTCCCCCCTGGCAAGGATGGCAGTGCCAAGGTCGGTGTAGGGGCTAGGAGGTAGATGAGGGGCTGAAGAACAGGTGCCTCCGACATGGGGCTGGGAGCTGGCAGGTTGGCTGCAGGTTCATGCCAGAACCTGCACATGAAAGAACGGGTCGACTGGGCTTGTATTCGCTGGAATTTAGAAGGATAATAAGAGGGGATCTTATAGAAACATACAACATTCTTAAAGGATTGGACAGACGAGATGCAGGAAAAAATTCCCGATGTTGGGGGAGTCCAGAACCAGGGGCCACAGTTTAAGAATAAGGGGTAGGCCATTTAGGACTGAGATGAGGAAAAACGTCTTCACCCAGAGAGTTGTGAATCTGTGGGGATTGGGGCACTGATTGGGGATGATCAGCCATGATCACATTGAATGGCGGTGCTGGCTCAAAGGGCCAAATGGCCTCCTCCTGCACCTATTATTCTATGCTTCTACATGGGGTGGGCCCTGGAGGTAGTTGATGGTCCAGTGTTTGTGACAGGATGATGGCTAAAGGGGTCAGGCCACGAATATGCAGGGAATGTGCGCTGGACAGGGAGTCAAGGTATGTGGGGAAATGGCTCCATCTTAGTTTAGAGATACAGCGCGGAAACAGGCCCTTCGGCCCACTGAGCCACCCCACACATTAATACTATCCAAGCACACACTAGGGACAATTTACAATTATTCCAAGCCAATTAATCCACAAAACTCATGTTTTTGGAGTCTGGGAGGAAACCGAAGATCTCGGAGCAAACCCTTGCGGTCGCAGGGAGAAGGTACAAACTGCGTGCAGACAGCATCTGTAGTCGGGATTGAACCCGTGTCTCTGGCGCAATAAGCGCTGTAAGGCAGCAGCTCTACCGCTGCGCCACCGTGCCACCCATCTCTGGGCTTCAGAGAATTGTGAGCCGTTTCAAACCAGATATCTGAGGTCTGGCTGGATGTGCTGGCGTTGGAGAGGGTCCAAACGTAGTTTACAAGAATGATCCCAGGGATGATTGGGTTAACGTATGAGGAGTGTTTGTTAGCACTGGGCCTGCACTGACTGGAGTTTGGACGGATGGGGGGGGTGCGGGGGGGGGCCTCATTGAAACGTACCGGGTGGTGAAAGGCCTGAATAGAGTGGATGTGGAGAGGATGTTTCCACGAGTGGGAGAGGCCAGGACCAGAGGCCACAGCCTCAGAATGAAAAGACGCTCCTTCAGGAGGGGGATGAGGTGGAATTTCTTGTCAGATTGTCGTGAATCTGAGGAATTCACAGCCACAGATGACTGAGAGGCCACGTCAGTAGGCGGAGATTGATAGATTCCAGATCAGTACGGGTGCCAGGGGTTACGGGGAAACGGCAGGAGAATGTGGCTTGGGAGGGAAAGAAAGATCAGCCACGATTGAATAGTGGAGTAGACTTGATGGGCCGAATGGCCTAATTCTGCTCCTGGAACTTATGAACAGAGGACAGAGCAAGGCGGCTGAAGTCTTAGATTTAGACCTGAGGTCCTGGGACACAGAGGAAAGAGGAAAGGGCGTACTCTTTGAGCCTCTAAGGTGCTCAATATTGGATCGGGGTTGTGGGACTCACCGAGTTTCCTTTCTCTCCAGAGGGGCCCTCCTTGCCTGGGTGGCCCTGTGGACAAGAGGAATAATGGGATCACACAGACCTGCTACTCCCCCCTGGACAGAAGAGTAGTTCCCCACCCTCTCTCTCTCTCTTGACACTGACCAGGACCAGCAAACTACCTCCATCGGCCGGTACTGCTCTCCCCCCCCTCCCCCGGCACGACCCTGATGCCCCCCCCCCCCCGACAACACCCCACCCCACTGGCACACTCTCTACCCCCCTGTGGGACAACTCTCCCCCTGTTTCCAGCACCAACTGTCCCCCTGCCCAGAACCGCTCCCCTCGCATCAGGCAAAGGTGTTCCCCTCTCCCAGAACAACAACTGCCCCCCCCCCCCCCCCCCCCCCCCACCACCACCACCGTGGCTAAAGTCCCATCTGGCACAATTTTCACCCCACCCCATCGCCAACGGTTTCCCCCCCAGAACAGTTGGACTGCACCCCCCCCCCCTTCATGGATGAGCGCCATCTGCCACCCTCCCCCTCCTCCACTCCCCCCCCCCCATCAGGCCGAACTCTTCCCCCCTCCCAGAACCATCGCCCACCCCACCCCCCCCCTGTAGACTAGCGCCATCTTCCATCACCCTCCCCCCCCACTTCAGAGTGAACGATTCTCCCACCCCTCTCAGTGGCCCAGCACCTTCTTCCACACACCCCCCCCCCCCACCACCACCCTCTCTCCCCACCACTAGGTAAAACTCTTCCCCCCCACTCATCCACACCCCTCTCCACCTCCATCAGGCAGAACTCTTCCCCCCTCCGGGGAACACCTCCCCCACCCCACGTGGATCAGAATGATCTCCCTCCCCCCCCACCCCACACCACCACACCCCCACCCCAACCCCACTCCAGCCACACCCCCACCCCCACAACCCCCCCCCCCCCGATGGCAGATCTCTGAGCGTGGGCTCGGGAGGGGACTCACCGGGGGCCCGTCTGATCCCGGAACTCCAGGGAGACCTGGTTTACCCGTCGGACCCTGTGGGTTGAAGAGAGCGAGATTGAGAGTGAGCTCAAAGACAATCCGACAACGTGGGCGACTAACGGAGACAAGGTGGGGCCAGCAGAGCATCGACGGTCCTGACTTACGTTAGTTCCTGGGGGTCCGATGGCACCTTGTGGCCCCGGGAGACCCTGTTAAACGTAAGAAATATCGACAGGTTAAAGATGAATCTAATGCATCCTGCTTGCAGCTGCTGGTAGCGGAGAGCATGCTTGTCGGTTAGTAGCAGGGTGGAGGGGGAGGAGGTGAGATGGGGATGGGGGTTGAGTGGACTGTGGGACGGGAGAGGCGAGATGGCGGGCGAGAGGCAGTGGTACATTACGGGGCCTTAAGGGGGGAAATAGGGAAGGATGAACATGGAGGGAGGGAAGTGGATAGGAGGGTGAGGCCTGAATGTGGGTGGTGGGAGGTCAGGTGGAAAGCAGGTGGGATGAAGGGGGAGGGGAGAGGAGTTGGGGGAGCGAAGTAGAGGAAAGGGTGAGGGAGTGGGGTGGCGAGGGAGATGAGGAGAGGACAGATGGGAAGTGGGAAGGAGAGGGGTTTGCAGGAATGGCAAAGGGAGGTGAGGTGAGGGTGAGGTGTGGGTAGCAGGGTGAGGGAGGGGTGGTGAGGGTAGGGAGTAGAGGCCAGGCGGGTGAGGACAGGAGGGGGGAGGTGGGTGAGGTGGCTGGGGAGGTGAGGAGGGGGGGGAGGAGAAGCTGAAGGGAGGCGAGGGCAGGTGGGTGAGGGTTTTGGTGGGAGGTGGGAGTTGAGGGCAGGTGGGTGAGGATGGGAGGGTGAGGGTGGGAGGTGGGTTTTGCTGGTGGTGATGAAGGGGGGGAGGGCGGCGTTTGCCGGGGTGGGTTGGTGGGGTTTGCCGGGGGGGGCAGGTTACCTGGGCACCAGGGTTGCCTTGCTGTCCGGGAGGCCCTGGTTCACCTTGAGGACCCTAGAAACAAGAAGAGATCGATGACCGAGACTGGCCAGTCGCTACAAGCTGCACTAACCCCCAGCGCAGGGTCACACCAGATAGGTGGGGGGTGGGGAATTATCATCGCCCCTGCCACACCTATATACATATACTGTACACACAATTATTCACTTCCACAGAACACCTCCCCCACACAACATCGTCAGCTTTGGGGGGGGGGGGGGGGGAGGGGGCATGGTGGCGCAGCGCCAGAGACTCGGGTTCTATCCTGACTACGGGTGCCGTCCGACCGTACAGACTTCTTACTTTATTCCTCTGACCGCGTGGGTTTTCTCCGGGTGCTCCGGTTTCCTCCCACATCCCAAAGACATGCAGGTTTATAGGCTAATTGGCTTTGGTAAAATTGTGAATTATCCCTAGTGTGTGTAGGATAGTGCTAGTGTGTGGGGATCGCTAGTGTGTGGGGATCGCTAGTGTGTGGGGATCGCTAGTGTGTGGGGATCGCTAGTGTGTGGGGATCGCTAGTGTGTGGGGATCGCTAGTGTGTGGGGATCGCTAGTGTGTGTAGGATAGTGCTAGTGTGTGGGGATCGCTGGTGTGTGGGGATCGCTAGTGTGTGGGGATCGCTAGTGTGTGTAGGATAGTGCTAGTGTGTGGGGATCGCTAGTGTGTGGGGATCGCTAGTGTGTGGGGATCGCTAGTGTGTGGGGATCGCTAGTGTGTGGGGATCGCTAGTGTGTGGGGATCGCTAGTGTGTGGGGATCGCTGGTGTGTGGGGATCGCTAGTGTGTGGGGATCGCTGGTGTGTGGGTAGTGTGTGTAGGATAGTGCTAGTGTGTGGGGATCGCTAGTGTGTGGGGATCGCTAGTGTGTGGGGATCGCTAGTGTGTGGGGATCGCTAGTGTGTGTAGGATAGTGCTAGTGTGTGGGGATCGCTAGTGTGTGTAGGATAGTGCTAGTGTGTGGGGATCGCTAGTGTGTGGGGATCGCTAGTGTGTGGGGATCGCTAGTGTGTGGGGATCGCTGGTGTGTGGGGATCGCTAGTGTGTGGGGATGTGCTAGTGTGTGGGGATCGCTAGTGTGTGTAGGATAGTGCTAGTGTGTGGGGATCGCTAGTGTGTGTAGGATAGTGCTAGTGTGTGGGGATCGCTGGTGTGTGCAGGATACTGCTAGTGTACTGGGATCACTGGCCGGCAGGGACTAGTTGGGCTGAAGGGCCTGTTTCCGTGCTGTATCACTCAAGTCTAAAGCTGGCCTCTGCTGGACTACGCGGGCTGGTGATGGGTGAGAGGGGTGGGCAAGGAGTAGACCTCCAGGGTGGGCTCCACAAGGCAAAGAGTCCACTGCCGGTGTCTGACGTCAGGACCTACCTGACTTCCCTTGGGACCGTTGTGGCCATCCATTCCCGTTATTCCCTGGAAAGCAAGAAACAGGCAGGTTAGTTAACATAAACACCTCAGGCGTCCGATCAAAGCCCAGGAAATCTTGGCACCTACACCAGTTTGCTGAGGACACAGGGGGCGCTACCTGCATTCTGCTGGATCCATGAGGAATGATGCCGGGGATCTGGAAGACTGCAGCAATGATTGTGTTAACATATGATGAGCGTTTGACGGCACTGGGCCTGTACTCGATGGAGTTTAGAGGGATGGGGGGGACCTCATTGAAACTTACCGAACAGTGAAAGGCCTGGATAACGTGGATGTGGAGAGGATGTGTCCACTAGTGAGAGTCTAGGACCAGAGGCCACAGCCTCAGAATAAAAGGATGAACCTTTAGAAAGGAGATGAGGAGGGATTTCTTCAGTCAGAGGATGGTGAATCTGTGGAATTCATTGCCACTGAAGGCTGTGGAGACCAAGTTAATGGAATATTTGATTCATCTTTGATTAGTACGGGTGTCAGGGGCTATGGGGAGAAGGCAGAAGAATGGGGTTGAGAGGGAAAGATAGATCAGCCGTGATTGAATGGCGGAGTAGACTTGAATGGCCAAATGGCCTAATTCTGCTCCGATAACTTATAAACTTATGAAGCAGAAACCAGTCACTGAACAAAACAGAAAGTGCAACCTGCAGAATTCCGAGCAGTCACCTTGGTAAGCAAGCTTGTGGGAACAGCCTTCTCACCAAGCTAACTGCCGGGTCACCTGGAAGAAAATCACCAGCCTTTTGTACGTCTGAACTATGTTTCTATTAGTGGAATCAGGGGATATGGGGAGAAGGCAGGCACGGGTTATTGATTGGGGACGATCAGCCATGATCCCAATGAATGGCGGTGCTGGCTGGAAGGGCCGAATGGCCTCCTCCTGCACCTATTTTCTATGGGAGGAGGCAGGGCACGGTAATGCAACAACTAGTGAAGGAAATGCGACCGAGGCATTCATTAACAGAAGCAAACGTAGACAAAGCTAAACCTTTAAAAACACTCATTGGTCTCAGGTAGGTTGTAGAAACAAGGAACTGAAGATGCTGGGTTACAAAAAAAGACACCAAGTGCTGGAGAAACTCAACAGATATCGACACAAGTGCTGGAGTAATTCAGCGGGTCAGGCTGGAGAGAATGAATGGGTGACGCTTTGGGTCGGGACCCTATTTCAGACTGGAAGACCTCAGAAGGGTCTCGACCCGAAACGTCACCCATCCTTTTTCTCCAGAGATGCTGCCTGATCCGCTGAGTTACTCCAACATTTTGTGTCTATCGTCGATATATACCAGCATCTGCAGTTTCCATCGACACAGCAACTCAGCGTGTCAGGCGAAAAATAATAATCTCTGGAGGACATGGATAGGTGACGTTTCGGGTCAAGACTTGCATTTTGGATCAGCATTTTGTGGTTTTTTCAGCTGGATTGTGTTACATTCTGGGCAGGCCAGGTCAGGAAGGATGAGAAGGTTTTGCAGGGAGAACTGAAGAGGTTTACAGAACTAGTTCCAGACTCGAGTGATTACATCCATGTGGACAGATCGGAGCCCCTGGGATTATTTGCATTGTTTTGATTGGAGCGGACAAGAACGAGCCGTGAGAGGTTGCGTAATACCATGATGGATTTAGCGATGCAAAAGCAGAATCTGGGAATTGGGGCTGGTCTGAGGAGAGCGGCAAAAGGTACCGGGGTAAAACACGAGCAGCAACTGTGTTGGGTAACAATTGAAACACAAAGCACTGGAGGAGAGCTGGCAGCATCTGACCCGCTGAGTTACTCCCGCCCTCTCCGTTATGCTCAGGATTCCAGCATCTGCAGTTGCATGTGTTTCCGTTCATGTAACGAGTGGCTCGTGTCTGGGGGAAGCTTGGCCTGAGAGCGGAGATCGGATGGGCGCTTGAGGCAAAGACAATGAGCATGGAAACAGGGAGAGGCGCAGAGCCTTAGATAGACACAAAATGCTGGAGTAACTCAGCGGGTCAGGGAACAGGTGACGTTTGGGGGTCGAGACCCTTCTTTAGTTCTGAAGAAGGGTCTCAGCCCGAAACGTCACCTCTTCCTTTGCAACAGAGATGCTGTCTGACCCGCTGAGTTACTCCAGCTTTTTGTGTCTGTCTTTGGTTTAAATTAGCATCTGTAGTTCCTTCCTATACAGAGGAGCATCCAGCCTGCTGTGTGCGTGGGATGACTCCTGCACAGATCACATAGCTTCCCTCTCTTCAGGGAATATTCTCTGTTTCATGTTCAAGTAACAGCGGAAATGAAGTGGTTCGCTCGGATTGTTGTGTAACGTTAACTGGGCAATAAGATGACATCATATACCAGCTGTTGTATTAATAGCTACACAAGGGGTGATGATGGCCTCTAACCGCTGAACCTCATGGCCACCAACCTCCCTCAGAGGGAGGTAAACAACATGTGAGCAACGATTAGCAATCGCCCGCGGGAGGTCTCGGAGAAACTCACGTGAGGTCCGGCAGGTCCCGCTGGTCCCTTGGGTCCGAGTAAACCACGGGGGCCCTGCAAAGAACAAACATAATGAGAGACGGCATAGGATGCGCCAGATAATATCACCAGGAATTGCACTAAAATGACCAGGGTCAAACAAACCAATTCAAAATTGCATCAGAAATCTGTTTTGCCCAGAGTCAAAGCATCCCAATAAAAGTCAAATCAACCCACAAGACGACAAACCATCCCCTTCAACATGAAAACATCCCACCCGACATCGTACCATTCCGCACCCACATCAAACCATCCAGTCCCCACATCAAACCATCCAGTCCCCACATCAAACCATCCAGTCCCCACATCAAACCATCCAGCCCCCACATCAAACCATCCAGTCCCCACATCAAACCAAATCCAGTCCCCACATCAAACCATCCAGTCCCCATATCAAACATCCAGTCCCATCAAACCATCCTGCCCCCACGTCAAACCATCCAGTCCCCACATCAAACCATCCAGTCCCCATATCAAACCGTCCTGCCCCCACGTCAAACCATCCCTCCCCATGATGTTAAACCATCATACCTCCATATCAAACCATCCAGTCCCCACATTTAACAATCCCAACCGGCAACAAACGATCCCGATTGGCTTCAAACATATCCGTCTGGATTCACACAACTCTAAGTGGCATCAAATTTGCCAGCCAGCGAGGAACATCCCTGCCGGATGTTTAAAAATCCAGCCTGGCATCAAACAATCATGCTTGTCATCAAAAAATATCCTCCTGGCGTTATAAAATCCCAGTCAGCTTCCAACAATCCCCGACACTGGATCTGCCACTGAATCCTCGACTTTCTGACCCACAGACCTCAATCAGTGAGGATGGGTAAGAACACCTTCGCCACAATAACTCGCAACACCAGAGCCCCCCCAGGTTGTGTTCCCAGTCCCCTACTATAGTCCCTATACACTCGTACGGCCAAACTTGGGGCTAATTCCATCCACAAGTTTGCAGGTGACACCCCTGTGTTGGGCCGGATAACAAACAATGATGAGACGGAGTACAGGAAGGAGATGGAGAATTTAGTGCCGTGGTATCCAGACTATAACTCTCCCTCAATGTCTGCAAGATGAACAAGCTAGTTATTGGCTTCAGGAAGCATGGCGGAGTACATGCCCCAATCAGCATGAATGGTGCCCATGTGCAAATGGTTGAGGGCTTCAGCGTCCGTGGCGTCAATATCACTAACGATCTGTGGTGGACCAACCACATCGATGCGAAAGCCACGAAGGCTCACCAACGCCTCTACTTCCCGTGGAAACCGAGAAGATTCCGTACGTGCCGCGTGACACTTATAGATGCACATAGAAGGTGTACTGTACGGTTGTGTCACAGCTCGGTTTGGGTACGCCTCTTGTCCAAGATCGCAAGAAATCGCTGTCCAGTCCATCCCACAGTTTTGACTTCCTACCATTGACTCCAATTACACTCCACGCTGCCTCGGAAAAGCAGCCATCGTAAATATAGACTTGTCCCAGTCCGGTCATTCCTTCATATCCTTGCTGCAGTCCGGCAGAAGGAACAAACGCTTGAAAGTGTCCACCACCAGACTCAGGAACAGCTTCTTCATCTCCGTTATCAGGGTTCCGAATGGTCTTCCATAAGCTAGGGTGCTGTCAGATGCACTGTTACGCTATTGAGGACATTGGACTTGGAACTGATGCGCTACAATTCTGAGAAATATTTTCTCCACTCTGCAACTGCCCCTTTGCTCTAATTACTGTACTTAAGTTTAAACTGATTCAAGTTCCTGTTCACGTTTGCGCTTATTGTCACTTAACCAACTAAGATACAGTGAAATTTGAGTTACCATACAGCCATACTAAGTGAAAAGAACACAATATACACATAAAATAGATTTTACATAAACATCCACCACAGTGGAATCAACATTCCTCACTGTGATGGAAGGCAATAAAGTTCAGTCCTCTTCCTCCTTTGTTGATCTCCTTTCTTGATTGTATCTGTGTATGGTATATCTGACCTGTTTGGATAGCATGCAAAACAAAGCTTCTCACTGTACCTCAGTGCATGCGACAATAAAGAAACTTAAAAGCCCTGTCCCACTGTACGAGTTCATTCAAGAGCTCCACCGAGTTTTTAAAAAAAATCAAATTCGTGGAAGAATGTACGTAGCGGGTACGTCAGAGCTCGGGGACATCTCTTAGCGGCTCGTAACGCGAACGGCAGGTACTCGGGAAACGCAGTGAGCTCGGGAAGACTGGTGAAGATTTTTCAACATGTTGAAAAATGTCCACGAGAGCCCCGAGTACCGACGAGCGGCCTTTACCGTAAATCTCCAAGTTCGAATCAGGGCAAACTCGGGAGAGCTCTTGGAATGAACTCGTACAGTGGGACAGGGCTTTTAATCTAAACCAATGGCAATAATCTCAATCAGCGTCAAGCAATCCAGGTTGGCATCATACAACCCCATGTTTTCAAACTCTCCAGTCCAAACGATCGCCCCGGCATCAAAACATCCCACCAATGTAAACACTCTCCCATCAACAAATGAACCCACCCTCCCAATTGTCATCAACCGGTATCAAATGGTATCAATCAATTCCATCCTCAAATGATCACAACTAGAGTCAAAGAATCCCAAATAGAATGAAACATTCCCTTGGATATCAAACAATTCCAGAAAACTAGAATCTATTCTGCCCGGCATCAATAATTTCACCCAGCATTAAATTTTCCAGCCTGCCCCAGAACGATGCCATCTGGCTTCAAATGCCTGGCATGGCAGAGTACAAAATCCATCAATAAGTACGTCAAGCCTACCATCAAACAGCTATCAGCAACAGAAATGATTTCCATCCGGTGTCTAATGCATGGTTTCAGTCTTGGCCAACATCAAACACTGCAGCCTAGCATCGTCCATCACAGACGCTTCACACAATTGCAACCGGCACCAATGATTCATGACTGGCACCCTATCCCATGGTCAACCAATGGGTGGCACGGCGGTAGAGTTGCTGCCTCACTGCGCCAGAGACCCACGGGCGCTGTCTGCGCGGAGTTTGCACGTTCTCCCGGTGACCGCGTGAGTTTTCTCCAGGTGCTCCGGTTCTGTCCCACACTCCAAAAGCCAATCGGGCGATTAGCTTCTGTAAATTGTCCCTAGTGTCTGGGATAGAACGTGTGTATGGGTGATGGTTGAGTGGCGCCAGCTCAGTAGGTCACAGGGCCTGTTCCCACACTGTACCAATAAATTAAACTAGATTAAACCAAAGCATCAGATGAGCAACACCCATTGAGCTATCACACCTGGCATCACATAAATACAGCTGGCAAAATACTAATACTGTGTAACAAGAAATAATCTCACTTAGTACATTATAAACGTAATCACCATCAAAGATTCAGATATCAATGTACCAAATGGAATCAAACCATCAAAACTACAACGTCCCCAACCAGCTTCACGCGCTACCACCTAGATTTGTACATTCCTGGCCAACATCATTCATGTACAGCATCAAACAATTTCATCCAAAACCAAACACATCTGTCTACCAAATAGTTCCACCAGACAAATATAATTCAGTACATGGTCGAAAACAGTCCCGGGATTTCCGTTTTGGAAATACGGGTATTTCCAGTACTCCGTCTCTGCGTAGAACATTCAAAAATCAGAAAGTTTTCCGTCAGGAATCAAAGAATCTCACTCAGAATCAAAGGATTCCACCTGGAATCACGGCAGTCACGGTGACGCAGCGGTCGGGTGGCTGCCTTACAGCGGATGCAGCGACCCGGATTACACCCCGACTACGGGCGCTGTCTGTACGGAGTTTGCACGTTCTCCCCGTGATCTGCGTGGGTTTTCTCCGAGATCCTCGGTTTCCTCCCACACTCCAAAGACGTGCAGATTTATAGGTTAATTGGCTTGGTAAATATAAAAACTGTCCCTAGTGGGTGTAGGATAGTGTTAATGTGGGGGGATCGCTGGTCGGCGCGGACCCGGTGGGCCAAAGGGCCTGTTTCCGCGCTGTATCTCTAAACTAAGAATCAAAGATTCCTGTTGAGACTCACAGAGCACCATCCCGAATCAAGGAATCCCACTTGGAATCAAAGAATGCCACCCAGAATCAATTAACTCCATCCAGAATCAACGGATTCTGCCCAGAATCAACAGATTCCTCTCAGAATCAATTAATTCCTCTCAGAATCAATTAATTCCTCTCAGAATCAATGGGAGAATGCCCAAATCAAAGCAATGCCAACCAGAATAGAAAAAAAATTATCCCGACGGGCTTCCCTGGCATCAGACATCCTGCTGGCAATAACCACATCCACTCAGCACACAACAATCCCACTCGGCATTAAACAATCTCAGACACCAAGTGCTGGAGTAACTCAGCGGGTCAGGCAGCATCCCTGGAGAACATGGATAGATCAGGACTCTTCTTTAGACACCTATCCGTATGCTCCAGGGATGCTGCCTGACTCGCTGAGTTACTCCGGCACCTTATGTCTTTTTTCGTGAAGCAGCATCTGCAGTCCCTAGTGTCTCCGTCAGCCAATCCAGCAATCCAAGCCGCAGTTATATAATTCCACCTGCAATGAAACGTTCCCAACCTGCATTGCAGGCTTCCACATGGATTTGTACATCAAACAATCCATCAGGTATCAAACATGTGTGGAGATGGACACAAAATGCTGGAGTGACTCAGCGGGACAGGCAGCATCTCTGGAGAGAAGGGACGGCTGATGTTTCGGGATGAGACCCTTCTTCAGACTCACCAGTCTGGTACCACACATACCAGGCATCACCAAACAAACATGCCTGGTATCAACCATTCTAACCTGGTCTCAAACAATCCCAGATGCTTTGTTAGTGCAACTGGCAACATTGACCCATGACTGGCACCAAATCCCAATGCCAACCACCATTGGACAACCACCATTAGACAAGAACACCTGCTGTCATACAAACACACCTGGCATCAAATAATATGGCTCAGGCAAGACTTAGAGCTACAGCATGGAAACAGGCCCTTCGGCCCGTACACTAGCACTATCCCACACACACTAGGGACAATATACAATTTACAGAGGCCAATTAACCTACAACCTGCACGCCTTTGGAGTGTGGGAGTGAAACAGGAGCTCCCGGGGAAAACCCACGTGGGTCACGGGGAGAACGTACAAACTCCGTACAGACAGCTCCCGTAGTCAGGATTGAATCCGTGGTCTCTGGCGCAGTGAGGCAGCAACTCTACCGCTGCGCCACCGTGCCGACTGTAAGGCATCTAAACTGACATCGCCCAATCCTAACCGCAGTCGAACAGTCCAAACTAAAATTAAACGCCCCGACACAGAACAAAATGTTCCCAACAGCATCTCATGCTCCCCGATGGATTTGTACAATTGCAGCCAACAGCAGCAGGCACAGCATCAAACAATCCCTTCCGGCACCGGACTATCCCAACCAACAGACGTGATCGCGCCTGGTGTATAACACATGGCCTCAAACAGTCCTGCCTCACATCAAACAATCCCACTTGGCAGCAAACATTCCCAACAGGAATCTCACTATCCTGACAAAACCTTCTTTCATCACACAATTCGGAGTGTCATCAAACAGTCGATCAGGCCCGATGACACAGCGGTAGAGTTGCTGCCTCACAGCTCCAGAGACCCGGGATTGATCCTGACTTTGGGTGCTGTCTGCAAGGAGTTTAGCACGTTCTCCCTGTCACCTGCGTGGGTTTTCTCCGGGATCTCCGGTTTTCCTCCCACACTCCAAGGACGCACAGGTTTGCGGGTTAATTGGCTTGGTATAAATGTAAAAAATAGGATAGTGTTAATGTGCGGGGATTGCTGATCAGTGAGGGCGCGGCGGGGCGAAGGGCCTGTTTCCACGCTGTACCTCTGAACTAAACTAAAATCCCATCCAACATCAAAGATAGATGCACAACGTGAAACATCAGTCTGACCGGAAATTAGTGCGTGGCCAGCCGTAAACTATACCAGCTGACAGATGCCAACCTGGACCGCCATCAAACAATCAAATCCGCCATCAAAGAATTGGGGTTGGAACCTGATGTCAGTGTTGAATATTCCCAAATTCCAGCCCGGCATCAGACAATCCCATCCGGAAAGAAAACATCTACACTGGCAAGAAGAGATTCTAACTGGCACTAAACTACCTCACCCACCCTCGCACAATTCCAAGTGCCATCAAACATTAGACAATAGGCAATAGGTGCAGGAGCAGGCCATTCGGCCCTTCGAGCCAGCATTGCCATTCAATATGATCGTGGCTGAGCATCCACAATCAGTACTCCGTTCCTGCCTTCTCCCCTTATCCCCTGACTCCGCTATATTTAAGGGCTCTATCTAACTCTCTCTTGAAAACATCCAGAGAATTGGCCTCCACTGCCTTCTGAGGAGGAGTCTCACAACCCTCTGTGTGAGAAAGTGTTTTCTCACCTCCGTTCTAAATGGCTTACCCCTTATTCTTAAACTGTGGCCCCTGGTTTTGGACTCCCCCAACATCGGGAACATGTTTCCTGCCTCTAGCATGTCCAAACCTTTAATAATCTTATGTTTCAATAAGATCCCCTCTAATCCTTCTAAATTCCAAAGTATACAAGCCCAGCCGCTCCTTTCTATCAGCATACGACAGTCCCGCCATCCCTGGAATTAACCTCGTGAACCTACGCTGCACTCCCTCAATAGCAAGAACGTCCTTCTCAAATTTGGAGGCCAAAACTGCACACAATACTCCAGGTGTGGTCTCACCATTACAAGACAAACTTACCCAACACAAATAGCACCTTGAGACAACCTCCTTGTCATCAAAAGACCTCTCTGATGTAAGTGGCATTAAAAACTCTAACCTGGCATGAGATACAAATGCCCAGCATGGAACTATCCAGCGGGAATCAGGTAATCCCACAGGCATGAGATAATCCCACCAGACATGAAACAATCCGGTTGGCAATCTACTACTCCTACCATCAAACAATCGTCCCTGGGATCACCACAGACCATCCGGCACCAAACTATCCATTCACACATCAAACTATTCCAACCAGGAGCAAGATGTTGAGCCAATGATGTAACTACCCCAGAAAGTGCAGGAGTAACTCAGCTGGTCGGGCAGCTTCTCTGGAGAACATGGATGGTTGATATTTCGGGTCAGGGTCCTTCTTCACTGATTGAGGGAGCGCACCTCTAAACGTCATCTATCCGTGTTCTCCAGAGATGCTGCCTGACTCGCTGAGTGACTCCAGCTTTTTGGAGTCTCTCTATTAACCAGCATCTGCAATTCCTTCCCACACATGTAATAATCCGGCCCGGCACCTAATAAATCACGGAAGGCATCGAGCCATCCCGCTGACAAAGAAACAAACAATATTGACCAGGCATAAAAAATCCCAATATGATCCCGCCAACGTGCAAGAATATCTCCGGGCAACGAATATTCTCATCTCAACTGGTATCACAACTTAGAGGCAGGCCGAAGAAACACAGTCGGGATCATGCAATCCAGACGTATAGTTTAGTTTAGAGATACAGCGCAGAAACAGGCCCTTCGCCCACCGAGTCCGCGCTGACCAACATTCCCCGCGCACTAACACTACTCTACACACACCAGGGACAATTTACATTTATACCGAGCCAATTAACTGAGAAACCTGTACGTCTTTGGAGTGTGGGAGGAAACCAAAGATCTCGGAGACAAACCCACGCAGGTCACGTGGAGAATGTACGACGTTCGGGTCTCTGGCGCTGTAAGGCGTCGGCTCTACCGCTGCACCACTGCCACCCGATGGGCATCTAACTAAAACTGGTATCAGGCAATGGCACCTGGCAGCAAGGAACAGTGCTGGCATCAAACCATGGGCCAGCAAAGCATTAGGCAATTACATCAGACAAGGATCAAACTAAGCTAGCATCTAATAGACAATGCTGGCATCAATTAATTCAGTCTATCAATTGTGAAACACGCCTGCAATCCCACCGGATGTCATAAAATCCCAAGTTGAATCATACAGTCCAATCCAGAATGGAACATTCCCAAACCAGCACGGCTTGCTCTCACACGGATTTGTGCAGTTGCAGCCAACAGCAATCAGGCCCCTAGCTCTGGCTGGCGTTACGTGCTGCAGCCCGGCCTCAGACAGTCCCAACTGGAACCAACCCCACGCTGCGCATAAACAATGCAACATTCCGACCGGCGTTCCACCCTCCCTCGCCGATTTGTACAATCCCAGCCAACATCATTCAGGCGCAGCATCCGACATTCCCGCCTGGTGTTCCGGTCCAACATGAAGCAATCCCATCCGGCAGCAAGCCACTCCAACCAGCATTCCCACCCAACCTCAAACAGACTCAGCAAGAATTAAACAGTGTGTGGAAACATGCAACCGCAGATGCTGGTTTATACCAGAGTTAGGCACAAAGGGCTGGAGTAACAGCAGGTCAGGCAGCGTCTCTGGAGAAAAAGGTTGGGTCGGGACCCTTCTTTGGAGTAGGGGGTTGGGGATGGGTGGGAGGTGGGGGGGGGGGGGGGGGGGTGAAGAGCCAGCCACAAATGACCTCAGCCAGGGTGTTGCCTGTTAAGCCCATTGTTGGCTGGGGAAGGTGTGATCTCAAGAGGGGAACAATGCGGGGAACTGTGGAACTGGTGGAACGACTAGGGTGGTGGAAGGGGGGAGGGGAGTACGAGATAAAGTTACTTAAAATTAGGGAATTCACTGCTCACATACTGTAGTTGGGTTGTAAGCAACCCAAGCGAGATATGAGGTGCTGTTCAAAATAATGGAGCACTGTGCACTAAGCAACCCAAGCAGCCTTCTAAATGGGGAGCGATCCCATCCAAAAATCAAACAGCCATCCAGTCACACAGCAGGCTGGCACGTCCACACAGGGCACGAGCCTTCACTCGAAGAGCGAACACCAATCAGCCCCTCTCTCTCTCTGGCATTGCCCCTCACATATACAGACACTTAACCAACCCACAACGGGTACCCAACCAGGTAGGTGAGGCAGATACCATCACATTGTTTAAAATACATTTGGACAGGCACGTGGATAGGAGAGGCTATAAGGTGATATGTGATAGGTGTAGAATTAGGCCATTCGGCCCATCAAGTCTACTCTGCCATTCAATAACAGCTGATCCATCTCTCACTCCTATCCCCATTCTCCTGCCTTCTCCCCGTAACCTCTGACACCCGTCCTAATCAAAAATTCTATCTATCTCTGCCTTCAAAATATCCACTGACTTGGCAAAGAATTCCACAGATTCACCACCCTCTGACTAAAGAAATTTCTCCTCATCCCCTTCCGAAAAGAACGCCCTTTAATTCTAAGACTATGGCCTCTAGTCCTAGACTCTCCCACGAGTGGAAACATCCTCTCCACATCCACTCTATCCAAGCCTTTCACTATTCTGTACGTTTCAATGAGGTCCACCCTCATTCTTCTAAACTCCAGCGAGTACAGGCCCAGCGCCGACAAACGCTCATCATGGGTTAACCTACTCATTCCTGAGTTCAGAAGGGTATGGGCCAAATGTGGGCAGTTGGGGCCCGTGTAGATGGGCCTTGTTGGTCAGTATGGGCAATTTGGGCAGAAGGGCTTCTTTCCACTCTCCATGTATGACTCTCTGACTGAGAGAATGGGATAAATGGGAGGAGAGGAGAGTATTCAAGAGAGGGCGCGTGTCAGAGTGAGAGTGAAGTACCGGTGACAAGAGCATCACCTAAGATGGCGCCGGTGCCAGGCGACTCTTTGCGTGTTGGTCCCGGAAGTGGATCTGCCATCTTACATTACTATCACTACAAGCTTTTAAATCTTCATTTCAACAACAGCACTTCTTACACTAAAGGCCCTGTCCCACTGTGCGAGCTAATTCAAGAGCTCTCCTGAGTTTAAAAAAAAATCAAACTCGTGGTAAGCACGTAGAATGTACGTAGCGGGTACGTCGGAGCTCGGGACGTCTCTTAGCGACTCGTGACGCTAACGGCAGGTACACGGGAAACGCGGTAAGCTGGGGAAGATTTTTCAACATGTTGAAAAATGTCCACGAGAGCCCCGAGTACCTACGAGCGGCTATTGCCGTAATTCTCCGAGTTCGAATCAGGAAACTCGGGAGAACTCTTGAATTAGCTCGTACAGTGGGACAACCTCTTAACTATGCTCTTCTTAATCTCCTTTAAGATCTGTCGATTCTATCTGTAATCGGGCTCTATCGCACTTTATCTCACACTAAACGTTATTGCCCTCCATCCTGCATCCGCACACTGTGACAGCTTGATTGGAATCATTTATAGTATTTTTGCTGACTGCACCTTTATCTGCTTTTTGCTAACTGGCTAGCACGGAACAAAAGACTTTTCACTGTACCTCAGTACGCGTGACAATAATATGCTAAACAACACAAAACGGAGGAGCTGAAATGATAGCAAGTCCAAATCTGAGGAAAGACATTCTTGCCATAGAGGAAGTACAGAGAAGGTTCACCAGATTGATTCCTGGAATGTCAGGACTTTCATATGAGGAAAGACTGGATAGACTCGGCTTGTACTCGCTAGAATTTAGAAGATTGAGGGGGGATCGTATAGAGACGTACAAAATTCTTAAGGGGTTGGACAGGCTAGATGCAGGAAGATTGTTCCCGATGTTGGGGAAGTCCAGAACAAGGGGTTACAGTTTAAGGATAAGGGGGAATTCCTTTAGGACCGAGATGAGGAAAACATTTTTCACACAGAGAGTGGTGAGTCTCTGGAATTCTCTGCCACAGACGGTAGTTGAGGCCAGTTTCATTGGCTATATTTTTTTGAAAAATATAAAAGTGGATAAATTTCCAGGTCCTGATAGGATATTCCCTAACATTGAGGCAGCAGGAGATATATTTCAAATGTCATTAGAAATGAGAATAGTGCCGGGAATTGGCGTACTGCGCATGTTGTTCATTGTTTAAAAAAGGGTTCAAAGAATAAACCTAGCAATTATAGACCTGACATCAGTGGTGGGTAAATTAATGGAAAGGATACTTAGAGATAATATATATAAGCATCTGGATAAACAGGGTCTGATCAGGAACAGTGGATTTGTGCCTGTCATGTTTGCTTCATTGTCTATATGGCTTTCAGTAAGGCCTTTGACAAGGTTCCCCATGGAATTTCAATCTTTGGGTGTTAAGAGTAGCAATTCAACAGTGGCTGAATGGGAGATGTCAGAGAGTAATGGTGGATGGCTGTTTGCCAGGTTGTCAGGGGTAACGTGAGAACTTTACTCAGAAATAGTCAGGTATATGGACGGGAAGGAATGAGGGGTAGGTCTGAGGTGCAGGTAGAAGGGACTAGGGAAAACAAATGCTCGGCACGGACTTGCTGTAATTGTTATATTGGGGGCAGATAAACGGATCAGGGGGTATGGAGAGAAGGCAGGTACAGGATACTGAGTTGAATGATCAGCCATGATCATATTGAATGGCGGTGCAGGCTCGAAGGGCTGAATGGCCTACTCCTGCACCTATTTTCTATGTTTCTATGAAACTGGGAGTTGCTGGGACAAGCCAAGGAAGAAAACAGCAGCCTGGAAAGATGCAAATGCAGGATAATTACCGAAAAGGAATGCTGGAAATATTCAATAGACAATAGACAATAGGTGCAGGAGGAGGCCATTCGGTCCCCTTCAAGCCAGCACCGCCATTCAATGTGATCATGGCTGATCATCCCCAGTCAGTACCCCGTTCCTGCCTTCTCCCCATATCCCCTGACTCCGCTATTTTTAAGAGCCTATCTAGCTCTCTCTTGAAAGCATCCAGAGAACCGGCCTCCACTGCCCTCTGAGGCAGAGAATTCCACAGACTCACCACTCTGTGAGAAAAAGTGTTTCCTCGTCTCCGTTCTAAATGGCCTTACCCCTTATTCTTAAACTGTGGCCCCTGGTTCTGGATTCAATGATGAATTTAAACTCCGTCGATTTTCTAAAATGGTTGAATGTGGTGTGGAGTTCCGAGGGCTGGTATATAATGTTGAGTCAGAAGATGAGGTGCAGTCCCACAGACTGACGTTGACGCTTGGTGGAACAGCGAAGGGGGAGGCAGATAGCAGAGAGGTCAGAGAGGGAGCGAGAACGCCGGCATCCGGCATCCACAAGCTCAGCTGCTCTCTCACGGAATTAAAGGTGTCCTGCACAGAGGTGAGCCAATCTACACCTCATCTCCCCAGTGTAGACGAGATCAGCTCACAGGCTGGAGATAAAAGGAAGACAAAAATGCTGGAGAAACTCAGCGGGTGAGGCAGCATCTATGGAGTGAAGGAATAGGTGACGTTTCGGGTCGAGACTTCGCCTCACCCGCTGAGTTTCTCCAGCATTTTTGTCCACCTTCGATTTTTCCAGCATCTGCAGTTCTTTCTTAAACAGCACGGCTGGAGATAAAACATGCTTTAGTAAGGAGACATTTCTTTGATCAGAGGATGGCGAATCTGTGGAATTCTTTGCCACAGAAGGCTGTGGAGGCCAAGTCAGTGGATATCTTTAAGACAGAGAGAGATAGATTCTTGATTAGCTCGGGTGTCAGAGGTTATGGGGAGAAGGCAGGTGAATGGGGTTTGGAGGGAGAGATAGATCAGCCATGATTGAATGGCGGAGTAGACTTGATGGGCCGAATGGCCTAAGTCGACTCCATCATTTATGACCTTATGTTTCATCCCCAACAATGGCCCATTCTGATGAAACGCCAATATCGTTTCTCCACGGATGCTGCTCGTATCTTCACTCTTACTTCTGAAGGTTTGAGAAGCTACAGAGTGTCGAGTCCAGATACAACATGGTGGTCGTTTCACAATCAACCTCTTTGCTTCCCAGTGGCGTGGGACTGAAACGCCAATATTATTTCTCCACGGATGCTGCTCGTATCTTCACTCTTACTTCTGAGGGTTTGAGAAGCTGCACAGTCAACACGCAACAGGTTGTCTTTGTCAGAATCAACCCCTTTGCATTCCAGTTGCGAGGGACTGACTCGCAGTCTTATCTTTGCGGTTTCTGTGGATCCAGCCCAGTATTAACATGTTTGGTTGTATGGTACTTGATCCAAATTTGGGATTACAATTAAATTCCATGCCATGTAATCCTGACTCCATTCCAGGCTTTGCGAAATTCCAGAGTTTCCATGCCAGAGTTTGTAGGTGCCAATTCCAGGCATTGTATTAGATAAACTCTCCAGTTTTTTGTTCTTCTGTAAATCCATTCCCAGCCCTTGTAATATCCCTGATAAATTGGATTCCAGTCCAACGTGGTTCTGTGATCACAGCTGATCTTTAGTAATGGTCCTGTTCTGCTGTTGATTTCTGGACCCAGTCCACAAACAAAGGCCGTCCTGCTCCAATTCTGCAACTTGAGTCCAGCTGCCCAGGTTGACCACCAGTGGTCATCATCATCTCCCCGCTCACTGGATCCACACGCAGCCTGCAGATGCCGAAACCCCGCAGCGCATTCCGACCACCGGCCAGCAGTCTGGTGTACACGCCCGCACTCCCCAACCCACACAGTCACTCCACAATTAACACTCAGCCTGAGTGTAACACTGATATATCCCACACCCCTTGCTGTAGCACTGACACACCCCACACCCCAACACTGATACACCCCACACCCCAACACTGACACCCCTCACCCCAACACTGATACACCCCTCACCCCACACACACTGGACCACCCCTCACCCCAACACTGATACATCACCCCAACACATACTCCCCACAAACCCACACCCCAACACTACAACACCCCTCACCCCAACACTGATACACCCCACACCCCAACACTGACACCCCACACCCCAACCACACAACACCCCCCACACCCCAACACTCACACCCCACACCCCAACACGCCCCACACCCCAACACTGATACACCCCTCACCCCAACACTCACACCCCACACCCCAACACTGACACCCTCACCCCAACACTACACCCCACACCCCAACACTGATACACCCCAACACTGATACACCCCACACCCCAACACTCACACCCCTCACCCCAACACACACCCCTCACCCCAACACTGATACACACCCCCACCACACCCCAACACTGCCCCCACACCCCAACACTGATACACCCCACACCCCAACACTGATACACCCCACACCCCCAACACTGATACACCCCACACCCCAACACTGATACACCCCCACACCCCAACACTGATACACCCCACACCCCAACACTGATACACCCCTCACCCCCAACACACACCCCACACCCCAACACTGATACACCCCACACCCCAACACTGATACACCCCACACCCCAACACTGATCACACCCCCACCCCAACACTGATACACCCCCACACCCCAACACTGATACACCCCACACCCCAACACTGATACACCCCACACCCCAACACTGATACACCCCAACCCCAACACTGATACACCCCACACCCCAACACTGATACACCCCACACCCCAACACTGATACACCCCCACACCCCAACACTGATACACCCCACACCCCAACACTGATACACCCCACACCCCCAACACTGAACACCCCACACCCCAACACTGATACACCCCCACACCCCAACACTGATACACCCCACACCCCAACACTGATACACCCCACACCCCAACACTGATACACCCCACACCCCAACACTGATACACCCCACACCCCAACACTGATACACCCCACACCCCAACACTGATACACCCCACACCCCAACACTGAATACACCCCACACCCCAACACTGATACACCCCACACCCCAACACTGATACACCCCCACACCCCAACACTGATACACCCCCACACCCCAACACTGATACACCCCACACCCCAACACCACACCCCCCCAACACTGATACACCCCACACCCCCTCACCCCAACACTGATACACCCACACCCCAACAACTCATACACCCCTCACCCCAACACTGATACACCCCCACCCCACACACCACCCCAACACTGATACACCCCACACCCCCCCAACACACACCCCCAACACTGATACACCCCCACACCCCAACACTGATACACCCCACACCCCCAACATCACCCCACACCCCAACACTGATACACCCCACACCCCAACACTGATACACCCCACACCCCAACACTCACACCCCACACACACCCCAACACTGATACAACCCACACCCCACACCCCCCCAACACACACCCCACACCCCAACACACACACCCCACCACACACCCCAACACTGATACACCCCCACACCCAACACACCCCAACACTGATACACCCCTCACCCCAACACTCACACCCCCACACCCCAACACTGATACACCCACCCCCCAACACTCACACCCACAACACCCAACACTGATACACCCCACACCCCAACACTGATACACCCCACACCCCAACACTCACACCCCACACACCAACACTGATACACCTCACACCCCAACACTGACACACCCCAACACTGACACACCCCCCACCCCTCAGTTCCCGTGCTGTACAATGTCACCCTCTCCTGCTGCTATACTCACTGGTTCACCGGGTAACCCTCGTGGCCCAACCTCTCCATCATCGCCCTGTGAATAGAATGAGAGAGAGTGAGTGGAAAGTCAGTGGGTACTCCCTCTCAGCCCCGGCGGTGGAGTCTGCAGGAACGGCCCAGACTGGCACGGTGATGGAGTGTGCAGTAGCAGCACATGTCAGCACACTGGGGCCAGCACGAAAGGCAGACACCAGCATTACTCACCCGGTCTCCGACCTCTCCCTGTCGGTCCTGGCTGTCCTTGAGAGCCTGCATCGCCCTGGGAAGAGACGAGGTACAGATCCCTGTGAGTATGTGGTCACAGCTTATGGGCAAGTGTCAGTCTGACAACCCTCCTCATGCAGTGCCCTGTACCACAACACGGTGTATCACACTCTCTCGTGGTTTCTCTCTCACCACCCGGCCATGAGGTAGGTTACATTCTTCACACCTCACAGGCCCCAACCCAAAACGTCACCCATACCGTTTTCTCCAGAGATGCTGCCTGACCCGCTGAGTTACTCCAGCACTTTGAGCCCACCTTCAGTATAAACCAGGATCCGCAGTCCCTTTTTACACCTTACATTTTACTTTGGTCTAAAGTGTAAAGGAGCACTTGTTCTTCACACAGAGGCTGGTGGGTGCCCGGAACATGCTGGCGGAGGCAGTTACCACAGGGGCGTTTAGACAGGCACATGGATATGCAAGGCTGAAGGGGGGTGGACCATGCACGGGCAGAGATTAGTTTCTCTTGGTATCAAGTTTCAGCACAGACATTGTGGGCCGAAGGGCCTGTTCCTGTGCTCAATATCCCTCTTTTCAATATCCCTGGGATTCTTCCACTGGCTCCTGGTCCAGCCAGGTTAGTGTAATTTAGTCACGCGTACCGGGGTGCAGTGAAAAGCCTTCACTGATGTGGAAAGCAGTCAGCGAAAAGCAGTCAGACTCGTTTTTAAACTAAAGCACAAAGTGCTGGAGGAACTTAGCGGGTCCGGCAGCCTCTGTGGGGGGAAATGGACGTGCGTCGCCAGACCTGGGATGTAGCCTGATCATTGCCTCGCTGCTGCTGCCTGGCCCCCTGAGTTCCACCCGCACTTTGTGTTTTTGCTCACGTTTGCTGTATCTGCAGTCTCGTGTCTCTAGGTTTTAAACCTCTCATCATCCTTTTTCCAGCATCCACTCCATCTGATGAATAACCCCACCAGCTTTATCCTCTTCCGAGAGCTCCACACTTCAATCCTGGCCTCCCATTTCATTTTTACCGGTGAAAGGGTCTCAAACAAGGGAAGGTAGTCACAAAATAACAGGCCGGCCATTTGAAACTGAGATGTGCAGAAATTCCTTCTCTCAGAGTCAAGATTCAACATTCAAGATTCAAGAGAGTTTATTGTCGTGTGTCCCAGATAGGACAATGACATTCTAGCTTTGCTTCAGCACAACAGAATATAGTCGGCATGAATAATACAGAACAGATCAGTGTGACCGTATACCAATGAATATATATATATACACACATAAATAAACAGATAAAGCGCAATGGGCTATTAATGATCAGAGTTTTGTTTGTGGGTACACAAAATGCTGGAGAAACTCAGCGGGTGCAGCAGCATCTATGGGGCCAAGGAGATAGGCGACGTTTCGGGCCGAAACCCTTCTTCAGACTGAGAGTATTGTTCGAGTTGAGTTTAATAGTCTGACGGCTGTGGGGAAGCAGCTATTCCTGAACCTGGACGTTGCAGATTTCAGGCTCCTGTAGCTTCTACCTGAAGGTAGCGGGGAGATGAGTGTGTGGCCAGGATGGTGTGGGCCCTTGATGGTGCTGCCTCTTAGAATCGCTGGAGTTCTCCGTCCTCGAAGGTGGTGGAGGCTGCATCACGAGGCACTGGCACAGGGCGGGCGCAGCGGTCGGGTTGCTGCCTTGCACCACCAGAGACCCGGGTTCCATCCTGACTACGGGTGTTGACGGCACAGAGTCAGCACGTTCTCCCCGTGACCTGCGTGGGTTTCTGCGGGTGCTCCGGTTCCCTCCCATAACTCCAAATTCACGTAAGTTTGCAGGTTAATTGGCTTCGGCAAAGAGTGTAAATAGTCCCTAGTGTGTGTCGGGTAGGGATCGCTGGTCGTCGCGGACAGGGTAGACTGAAGGGCCTGTTTCTGCGCTGTATCTCTCAACTAGATTACAAGTCGTCGAGGCCAGCATAGATCATATTAAATTACAGAAGATAGACACAAAATGCTGGAGTGATTCTGCAATTCAGTCTGAAGAAGGGTCTCGACCCGAAACGCCACCCATTCCTTCTCTACACAGGTGCCGCCTGTCCCGCTGAGTTACTCCAGCATTTTGTGTCTCTCTTCGGTTTAAACCAGCATCTGCGGTTCCTTGCTACACTTGCTAAACGACAGGCCAGCTTTGAGAGGACGAGTATTTAAGAAGGAACTGCAGATGCTGGAAAATCGAAGGCACACAAAAAAAGGTACACTGGAAATAGGCAACGTTTCGGGCCGAAACCCAAGGGTTTCGGCCCGAAACGTTGCCTATTTCCTTCGCTCCATAGATGCTGCTGCACCCGCTGAGTTTCTCCAGCATTTTTGTGTACCTTTGAGAGGACGAGTAACCGATTTTCATGTTCCTATTTTATAGTGTACTCGATCTGAATGGCTGGAATGTGTAGTTTGCTGCTCTAGATCTGAGAATGCCCTCTCTAACCATCTTGGCATCTTTAATAGCTCTCTCATAGTGAGACCTATCACTTTGATTAATGTATGTGTCACAACATTGCTCACTTTTTCATCGTTTCCTACTCTAGCTCCAGAAGACCGAGTGTGTGGACTGGACTGGACTGGACTGGACTATAAAAAAGGCGCCAAAACCAGGCGACTGAATCATTCTATTAATAGTTAGAGAAGCCCTGAGCTACTATCTACCTCATTGGAGACACTCGGACTATCTTTAATCTGACTTTACCGGACGTTATCTTGCTTAAAAACATTTTCCCCTTCATCATGTATCTGTAGACTGTGGATGGCCCGATTGTAATCATGTATTGTCTTCCCGCTGACTGGATAGCACGCAACAAAGGCTTTTCACTGTACCTCGGTACACGTGACAATAAACTAAACTGACAGATGCTGCCAGACAAAAGTGCTGGAGAAACTCAGCGGGTGCAAAATAGATGCTGCTGCACCCGCTGAGTTTCTCCAGCACTTTTTGTCTACCTTCGATTTTCCAGCATCTGCCGTTCCTTCTTAAACACTCACACGTGCTGTCTGAGTGGACTGTTTCAATGCTCTTTGCACTATCGGGGATTGTGCCCAGGAATGGCAATACGTTACTGAACTGCCTTGCAAAGAAAGCATTTCACTGCGTTATAACAAAGAACCAGTCTGAAGAAGGGTCTCGACCCGAAACGTCGCCTATCTCCTTCGCTCCTTAGATGCTGCTGCACCTGCTCCAGTTTCTCCAGCTTTTTGTGTAAACCCCCATTAAATTGAACTATTGCTGCTTCTGTGGCCCATAAATACAAGCCCCGCACTACTGGGGGACCACACCAGATGGTGCTGTTGCCTGTGCATGTTCCCACCTCTCTCTGAGTTGCCACACTGAGGTTTCACAGTACAAATGTAATTTAAACTGAAGGAATTTGTGTAGCCTTGAGGGGAGATTAGCAGAAACCACAGGGAAATGGTTTAATTTTGTAGATTTATTTTTGCGGATATAAAACTCCGGAAACAATTGTCAGTCAGACGGCGAGTTGGGGTTGAGATGGGGGGGGGGTAAACATTTGCGAGGGGTGGGGCTCAACTCTGCTGGGACCAGGGGGAGAAACATGGAAAGTAGGTGTAGGAGGAGGCCATTCGGCCCTGCCAGCCAGCACCGCCGTTCAATATGATCATGGCTGATCATTCAAAATCAGTAACCCGTTCCTGCTTTCTCCCCATATCTCTTCATTCTGTTAGCCCTCACAGCTCTATCTAACTCTCTCTTGAGTACCTTGAATGGGGGGAGGAGCCGGATAAAAATCATCCCAAAGACATGAGAGTCTGTAGGTTAATTGCCCTCTGTATATTGCCCCCATTGTGTCAGGAGGGGATGTGAAAGTGGGATAACTGGAGCTCGTGTGAGCGGGTGATCGATGGTCGGTGGCGGAAGTGCCTGTTTCCATGCTGTATCTCCAAACGAAAGTACAGCACGATGGTGCAGGGGTAAAGTTGCTGCCTTCATGCGTCTGAGACCCGGGTGCGATCCCATCTACGGGTACTGTCTGTACGGAGTTTGTACGGTCCCCTTGTGACCGACCGCGTGGGTTTTCTCCGGGTGCTCCGGTTTCCTCCCACACTCCAGGTTTGTCGGCTCATTGGCTTCCGTAAGATTAGTAAGTTGTCCCTAGTGTGTGTTGGATGGTGCTAGTGTGCGAGGGTCACTGGCCGGAGCAGACTGG
This sequence comes from Okamejei kenojei, assembly GCA_035221665.1. Classification (NCBI taxonomy): domain Eukaryota; kingdom Metazoa; phylum Chordata; class Chondrichthyes; order Rajiformes; family Rajidae; genus Okamejei; species Okamejei kenojei. The sequence continues at coordinate 24,720,674 of CM069163.1, forward strand.
GCGGGCCGAAGGGCCTGTTTCTGCGCTGTATTTCTAAAGTCTATAAGTCAAAACTAAAAGGAATGTTCCACATAAATCATTAAAATATCTGGATCAAGGTAAATAAGAGGACTAATGGAATAATACATTTCATCTACACTGAGCTGGAACTCATGACGTGGTGAAAGGGGCCAACTAGAACTATTGTAAATGTTGGCCAGTTTTGGGCGCAGGAAACGCTACACTGATTGTGGAGGGGGTGCCACGAAAACGCATTATACCAGGGGCGGCACGCTGGCGCAGCGGTAGAGTTGCTGCATTACAACCCTCACAGCGCCAGAGACCCGGGTTCGATCCCAACCACGGGCGCTGTCTGTGTGGAGTTTGCACGTTCTCCCCGCGACCTGCGTGGGTTTTCTCCGCGATCTACGGTTTTCTCCCACACTCCAAAGACGCGCAGGTTTGTTGGTTCATTGGCTTCGGTGTAAAATGTGAAAATTGTGTGCAGGGTAATGTTAATGTGCGGGGATCGCTGGTGAGCACGGGCTTGGGCGGACCCAAAAGGGATGTTTCCTCGCTGTATGTCTAAACGAAACTCAAACCAGAATTGTACCTGTTGGAATTCGGGAGTTAATCGGTTGATGCGTCTGAGAAATGGTGATGGAACTTCTTCATAAAAGCTATGACTGGGGTGTTGGATGGATGGATGGATGCTTGGAGAAAGGGCGCAGGGTTCAGGAGGGGGAGGGGGAGATTCAGAGAGCACCAAGAGGATTAGCACCAACATGACAACGATGAGAAAGGTTTCAGCCCCGAGGCGAAGCGTGCGGTCGGAACAATCTGCGTTCAGTCAGAGTTTGAAGGAAATCGGATGAGACATGGAGCCTCTGGAGCACAGGTGGGTTGACCGCAGGACATGGCCGATGCACACGCGATCACCGCCGCCATCAGAGGGCCTCACGCCACAACAAGGGCTCAGTCGGTGAGCTGACTAAACCGGGGCCCTACGGGGGAGAGGCACGGTGGCGCAGCGCTAGAGTTGCTGCCTCACGGCGCCAGAGACCCGGGTTCGATCCTGACTGCGGGTGCCGTCTGTACGGAGTTTGTGCGTTCTCCCCGCGATCGCGTGGGTTTCCTCCCACACTCCAATGACGTGCCGGTTTGCAGGTTAATTGGCTTTGGTAAAGATTGTAAATTGTGTGTAGGATAGCGTGAGTGTGCGGGGATCGCTGGTCGGCGCGGAGCCGGTGGGCCGAAGGGCCTGTTTCCGCGCTGTGTGTCTCTGAACTAAACCTAAAAAATAGCAGCGTAGTTGGGTAGAGACAGAGCGTAGTTGTCCCCGCACACCCCCTGGACACACCGAGGTTACAGGTGCCAGCTGACTTTCACCCCCGTCCCCCCACAACCCTCCCCTCAGCCCCCCCAGTGCCAACCATGAACAATACTCACTCGGTTCCCCTTCTCTCCCGGAAGTCCAGGAAGCCCATCGAAGCCACGGTCACCCTGTGAACCAAGAACGAGTTTCACTCTCATAGACAAGTCCACCTGATGGGCAACCTCCTCCACACAGAGGGTGTATGGAGCGAGCTGCTGGAGGAGGTCGTTGACACAGGTACTATAATACCATTTAAAAGGCATTTGGCCAGGCACACGGGTCGGGAATGTGGAGAGAGATATCGGCCAATTGCGGGCCAACGAGTTTAGATAAATTCATGTTCATAGGAGCAGAATTCGGCCATTCGGCCCATCTAGTCTACTCCGCCTATCTGATACGTGGTAAGTGGGAATCACTAGCTTGTTTTATAGCCTGCTCAGACTCTTATTCATGTTCATAAATTATAGGAGCAAAATTAGGCCATTCAGCCCATTAAGTCCACTCCTCCATGCAATCACTGCTGATCTATCTTTCATTCTCAACCCCATTCTCCTGCCCTCTCCCCATAACCCTTGAGACCCGGACTAATGAAGAATCTGTCAATGTTCGCCCTAAAAATACCCAATGGCTTGGCCTCTACAGCCACCTGTGGCCATGAATGCCAAGATGGGGCATTTGGTCAGTGTGGCCGCGATGGGCCGGGCTGTATGGCTCCGTGACCAAGCCTTGCCCGGAGCTAGGGGCAGTGTAGGGGCTCAGTCCCTGCCACTGGACACTACACCACACGTCGGCACTCGCAGACCCCGATCTCTCCGGTTACCTTTCGCCCAGACGTTCCAGGGATTCCTCTGGCTCCGTCAGATCCGGGCCGACCCTGAAACAAAGCCACAGTCAGTAACGCAGAACCTTCCCATCATCGCGTCCGATGCCCCCCGAGCTTCACGTCCGCCCCCCCCCCCCGCCCCTTCCAGCGAGGCATCCTGTAGCTTGTAGCACAGAAACATAGAAAATAGGTGCAGGAGGATGGCCTATGCTACAAGCTACAGGACATGCTGACGGCCAGGAGCGCTGGCTGAATCCGTTCCCATTCCACACACGACCATCCAGAACCTTGGAGGCAGATCGGGCGCCACAACTCCCTCAGTATCCCAAACACATTTCACCAGCCAGGACACTGTTCCAGTCACCTCTCCCCCATTGAGGACATTGGTCTTTGTCTCCGGAACTGACGTGCTACAATGTTGAAATCTATTAAGCCAGCAGCATCATCAAGGACCAGTCGCTCCCCGGCCACTCCCTCTTCTCCCCTCTCCCTTCGGGCAAGAGGTACAGAAGTGTGAAAACGCACACCTCCAGATTCAGGGACACTTTCTTCCCAGCTGTAATCAGGCAACTGAATCCTCCTACCACAACCGGAGAGCGGTCCTGAACTACTACCTACCCCAATGGTGACCCTCGGGCTATCCTTGATCGGACTTTGCTGGCTTTACCGTGCACTAAACATTCTTCCCTTACCATGTATCTGTACACTGTGAATGGCTCGATTGTAACCATGTATAGTCTTTCTGCTGACTGGTTAGCACGCAACAGAAGCTTTTCACTGTAGCTCGGTACACGTGACAATGAACTAAACTGAACTGAACTACGCTGAAACCTATACTCTGCACTTTGTATCATTCCCTGCACTCCTCCCTGCCCGTTGCAGTTGAGTTCGGCATGGTTGTATTTGTGCAGAGTTTTATCTGATCTGCTGGGGTCGCTTGCAAAATGAAGCTCTTCTCTGTGCCTCTGTACAGGTGACCATAATAAACTATCTATTGCGTCTATCTTTAATCGTAACAAACCTAAACCTCAATTTGCTCTTGGGAGCATCTTCCCCCCCCCCCTCTCCCCCCCCACTCCACGGACCCCGAAACTCTCAGAGATCCTCTCTGTCCACAGGCCCTCCCCACCCCTCCCTGCCCCAGCATGTCCATGGCGGGACCCCCACCCTTTCCAGAGCCTCGACACTGAGGAAGCTCCCCCCACAGCTGAGGGCAGAGCCTCGGGGAGGGGCAGACTCACCCTGCGGCCCGACTTGCCCATGGGCCCGGGTGGGCCTTGGGAACCTCGTGGACCCTGTGTTGGAGAGAAGACTGGAGGTTAGTGGAACCCTTCAAAAACCCAACGCGCGCTCTCTCTCCCCCCCCCCCCCCCCCCCCCCCCCCCCCCCCCACCACCGCGCCTGCCTTTAGTTTAGAGATACACTTGGTCCGGTTGCCACCTTGCTTTGCAGAAGATTCCATAGGATCTTCGTTCTCGAGAGCACTAAGCGAGGGATCTCCGCACTCCTGGACTTGATCTTTACTTGAATCAATAGTTAAGGCTGTTCCAGCCTTTAGTTTAATTTAGTTTAATCAAAGGTAGACAAAAGTGCTGGAGAAACTCAGCGGGTGCAGCAGCATCTGTGGAGCAAAGGAAATAGGATTTCCCAAGGGTTTCGGCCCGAAACGTTGCCTATTTCCCAAACTTTGCCTTATTTATGCCTATTTCCCTTCGGCCCGAAACGTTGCCTATTTCCCAAAGTTGCCTACTAAATTGCCTGCCTATTTCCCAACTTTGCCTATTTCCCAAGGGTTTCGGCCCGAAACGTCGCTTATTTCCTTCGCTCCATAGATGCTGCTGCACCTGCCGAGTTTCTCCAGCACTTTTGTCCACCTGCCTTTAGTTTAGAGATACAGCACGGAAACAGGCCCTTCTGCCCACCGAGTCCTCACCGACCAGCGATCCCCGCACGCTAACACTACCCTACACACACTAGGGCCAATTTTACATTTATTCCAAGCCAATTACCCTACAAACCTGCTGATTTATTAACCCACTGTACCACTGACAATATACAAAACTGAACTGAGCTTCAGGGATGCGGGTCAAAGAAGAAATATTGGCCGGCACAAGATGGGGAGCTCCCAGCTCATCGACTGGATGGTATTGTCATTCTTTATGCCCACGGGGAACATAGATGAGGGAGTGACTGAGGGTCCGCTTAACACATTGGCTTTCCCAACAGTGTGGCCCTCCCTCAGTACCAAAGTACCCCTCTGTGGCCCTCCCACAGTACCAAAGTGCCCCTCTGTGGCCCTCCCACAGTACCAAAGATCCTACAGCGAGCAAGATAGACCACTCGACGAAAAACACATCGTACGGTCATGGGCAGATTGGTGGGTCATTTTCGGCTCCATTTCCGTAACCGGCTCCCGTCTCCGCACCAAAGATCCCGTAGCGGAGCATAGATACTAGTGCGGAGACGGAAGCCGGTTACGGAAACATCCTCGTAAAAATAAAAGTTCTTTTGTAAAAATCTTCTCCTCATTTTCAGAATTTTAATTTATTAACACAAACTGTTTTCCCCCCGCAACGCTGTTTACACTGCGAATCGGGTCGGGTGGGTCGGGTTACGGAAATGGATGAAAAAAAATGCCCACGTTTCCGCTCCGTTGCGTACTAACGTCAAGCCCTTTGCTGAGAAGGAGTGGTCTATCTTGCTCCGTTATAGGAGCTTTGCTCAGTTCTGCCCCTCTGACAGTGCGCACTGCCTTGGGGAGGAATTAGTGATTCAGTGAGGGGGGGGGGGGGGGAATGAGCGGAGGGGGAGGGGGGGTGGGGGGGTAGCTGGTGTTGACCGGCTGTGCTGCTTTATGTCAGTAACTGGATGGGGAAACTCAGTGGCTAGGAGTTCACTTTGCCTGGTTGCCGGCGAGCTTTGCTGAGGATTCCTGCCCAGAGCTCCAGCACCAAGCCAAGTATCTCCACACTCCTGGACTTGACCTTTACTTGAATCAATAGTTGAGACTATTTGTGGCTTTAATTTAGTTTAGTTTAGCGATACAGTGTGGAAACAGGCCCTTTGGCCCATCGAGTCGGCGCTGACCAACGATCGCCTGTACACTAGTTGTATCCTGCAGACTGGGGGCAATTTACAGAAGCCGATTACATCTACAAACCCGCACGTCTTTGGAGTTTAGTTTAGTTTCGAGACACAGCGCGGAAAACAGGCCCTTCGGCCCACAGAGTCCTCGCCGAGCAGCGATCCCCGCACACTGACACTATCCTACACAATTTACAATTCACAGGGAGAACGTACAAACTCCGTACAGACAGCACCCATAGTCAGGATCGAACCCAGGGCTCTGCCGCTGTGAGGCAGCAACTCTACCCCCGTGCCGCCCCTTCACTCACCTGAGGGCCCAGGTCTCCCATTTCGCCCTTTATTCCCAGGTAGCCTGGTGGTCCCTGAGGAAGGAAAGTGGGACAGTCACAAATTAGATTCCAGAATAGCCGAGACCCTCCGACACAGGAGCGCAGCCCCTCCCGACACAAACCTTGGACTGGCCACACAGCTCACACCCTTACACACACACAGTGCCAGCTCACACTCATCCACACCCACACACCACCCACTACACAGTCCCAGTGCGCACACTCCTCTATATAATCCCAGCACATACACACCACTCTCCACTGTCCCAGCACACACACACATTATCTACATAATTCCGGTTCACAGCCCCACTCCTACAAGTTTATTGACCACCCTATTCCACTGCTTCCCCCCCCACCCCCATCCTCAGTGTAATCCGACTCTGTCCAGGTCTCTCCAGGCCTGTAGCCGCCGGGCTGGGTTGACCCGCTGGCCGGCCCACTGATGCAGGGATAGAGGGACTATGGGCAGGGAGAGCGTGGCCAGTCCCCCCTGTCACCGCGCTGCCTCCCCAGGGCCCGTACTCACTATGGGACCAGGCCGGCCCGTCAAACCCATCGGCCCTGATGGTCCTCGTAACGCCAGCTGCAAGACAAAGAGAGAACATCCAGGTCAGCAACACAAAACCAGACTTCAGGACGCGGCGGCTGTGAGAGAGTGTAGAGAGCAAGAGAGCTCTCGTTTCCCAGGCTGATGTTGAACACTCTACATACAGGTTATGAGAGGCGTAGATAGGGTAGACACTCAGAACCTTTCCCCCCCAGGGTGGAAATGCCAAAGACCAGAGGGCATCGCTGGAGGCCGAGAGGGGCAACGTTTAAAGGTGGTGTTTCACGTGGTGTTGGTGTTGGAAGTAACGGGCGATTGATGAAAACTGGTGCGGACCAGGACACCGGCCAAAGCTGAGCTCCTGGGCGCGACTTTGGTACAGCGTTTATATTCTCAAATGACAAGATGACACAGAAAGTTGATTAGCAGTCTTGATTACAGAATGGAGGTCACAGATAGACTTAATTAGCTAACAAAGAGAATAGAATGATTATCCACAACTTAGTTGACAGAAGATCCATTTTTCTGTTATAACGATGGGATGCACACTCTAGCATAATGAATGACGTTTCCTGAAACTTGGGTGTCGTCTCTGCAGCATTCCATGTCCCTACGTTTAGGCTTTGTCTGCGGTTGCCTCGCAACACAATAGTACAATCCACATCCCCGACTACTAGTTGTTAGCCCTCACTTTCCCCGACAACAGAGATGTTCAGGGCAGGTTTTTCATAGAGAGGGTGGTGGGTGCCTGGAATGTACAGACTGGGGTGGTGGAGCGGATACGAGAGGGGCATTGAAGAGCCTTTCAGACAGGCACGTGGACATGTGGGGAATGGAGGGATATGGATCTCCTGCTGGGAAAGGAGATTACTTTAACTTGGCACCATGTTCGTCACGGATTCTTGCTATTGAGGGAGTGCAGTGTAGGTTTACAAGGTTAATTCCCGGGATGGCGGGACTGTCATATGCTGAGAGAATGGAGCAGCTGGGCTTGTACACTCTGGAGTTTAGAAGGATGAGAGGGGATCTTATTGAAACATATAAGATTGTTAAGGGTTTGGACACACTAGAGGCAGGAAACATGTTCCCCATGTTGGGGGAGTCCAGAACCAGGGGCCACGGTTTAAGAATAAGGAGTAAGCCATTTAGAACGGAGACAAGGAAACACTTTTTCTCACAGAGAGTGGTGAGTCTGTGGAATTCTCTGCCTCAGAGGGCGGTGGAGGCAGGTTCTCTGGATGCTTTCAAGAGAGAGCTGGATAGGGCTCTTAAAGATAGCGGAGTCAGTGGATATTGGGAAACGGGTACTGATTGGGGATGATCAGCCATGATCACATTGAATGGCGGTGCTGGCTCGAAGGGCCGAATGGCCTACTCCTGCACCTATTGTCTATTGTCTATTGACATAGTTGGCGGGAGGGCGTGTTTCTGTGCTGCACTGTTCTACAATGTATGTCCATCACTAAACCATACCACTGACTAACTTATATGTGTGTGTGTGTGTGTATGCGTGTGTGAGTGTGTATATGAGAGTGTGTGTGTGTTGGTGAGTGTGGTGTGTGTGTGTGTGTGTTGCGTGTGAGAGTGTGTATATGTGAAAATGTGTGTATATATGTACACACACCGTGAACGTTTTCTCTCTCGTTGATTATATTATTTACAGTGCACTGTGTTCACATATTCTGTCGTGCTGCTGCAAGTAAGAATGTCATTGTTCTATTTAAGAAAGAACTGCAGATGCTGGTAAAATCGAAGGTAGACACAAAATGCTGGAGTAACTCAGCGGGTGAGGCAGCATCTATGGAGCGAAGGAATTGGTGACCTCTCCGTTTTGAGTGGAGACCCAAATGAAGAAGGATCATCACCCGAATCGAAAGGTCTTCCATGGAGACCCGAAGAATTGGAAGGTTCTCCACCCGAACCGAAGGGTCTCCACCCGAAACGTCACCAATTCCTTCTCTCCATAGATGCTGCCTCACCCGCTGAGTTTCTCCAGCATTCCATGTCAACGTTCTATCTGGGACACATGACAATAAAAGACTCTCTTGACTTTCTGAACTGCGGCCCGGAGCACGTGCCTCTGCGCGTGGATCTTACCCGGGCTTGCTGCAGTATCGCCTGCGCTTGAGCTTCTTGCGCCGACACCATGGGCCCCTTCTCTCCAGCGCCACCGCCTCCGGTGAACCGAAACTGAGGCGGAAAAAAAAAGAGCTGAGTGTGAGCGTGGGGATCGGCAGCGGTGGGGATATAACAAGAGGAATCGAATATAGGAGCAAAGAGGCCCTTCTGCAGTTGTACAGGGCCCTAGTGAGACCACACCTGGAGTATTGTGTGCAGTTTTGGTCCCCTAATTTGAGGAAGGACATTCTTGCTATTGAGGGAGTGCAGCGTAGGTTTACAAGGTTAATTCCCGGGATGGCGGGACTGTCATATGCTGAGAGAATGGAGCAGCTGGTACACTCTGGAGTTTAGAAGGATGAGAGGGGATCTTATTGAAACATATAACATTGTTAAGGGTTTAGACACAATAGAGGCAGGAAACATGTTCCCCATGTTGGGGGAGTCCAGAACCAGGGGCCACAGTTTAAGAATAAGGAGTAAGCCATTTAGAACGGAGACGAGGAAACACTTTTTCTCACAGAGAGCGGTGAGTCTGTGGAATTCTCTGCCTCAGAGGGCGGTGGAGGCAGGTTCAAGAGAGAGCTAGATAGGGCTCTTAAAAATAGCGGAGTCAGGGGATATGGGGAGAAGGCAGGAACGGGGTACTGATTGGGGATGATCAGCCATGATCACATTGAATGGCGTTGCCGGCTCGAAGGGCCAAATGCCCTACTCCTGCACCTATTGTCTATTGTCTGTCTATAAAGCGGGATGTCCGGCGAGCCGTCTCCATCCGTGCTCGGCGAGGGCACCATACCGCACGAGCCGGGATGGTGAACGGGGAGCTCTGCCCCTCGGTACAACACACACGCCTCCAGTTCCATTGATGGTGGACTACGATACATCTCCCACAAGGCGGAGACCAGGGACAGGAAAGCATGTTGTAGAGTTTAGTTGGTTCACTCACTGTCACGTGTACCAATGCCATCCAGTCAGTGGAAAGACTATGCATGATTACAATCGAGCTGCCACGGGGTACAGATACAGGATGAAGGGAATAGCAGCTAGTGCAAGATATAGACCAGGGAGGTCCGATTAAAGATAGTCTGATGGTCTCCAGTGAGCTAGATGGAAGGACAGGACCGCTCTCTAGATGTTGAGACGATGGTTCCGTTGCCTGTTCGGAGCTGGAGGGAACTGTCCCTGTGTATTGTCTATGTCCGAGCTGCCCTGACCAGGGTGCGGAGTTACGAGCGGCCCCCTTGCTGGGTGTGTTTGATGGGGCGAGGCAGCTTTAACCCGGCGGGAGAGGAGATTGTCACGGCTGGGTGCCCAGTGGCCAGCGGTTACCCTGCAGGGACACCGAGACCAGTGGCCCAGTGACGCTGCGTGGCCACGGTGGTGGGGAATGTCCTTACACACCGACCGCCCGAACCGCAGCCCGACAACCCGCATCCGCGCCCACAACCCGGGGCCGTGAAGGTAGGAGGAGGCGGGGAGTGAGCGTAAACCCAGCGGCTTGTACTCACCGGCAACATCAGCATGGTCCCTGGTGGTCCTGGTAACCCATCCGCTCCTGGAAGTCCCGACCGACCCAGCAGGCCCTGGCAGTGGTTAGAATGGGAGCAGACGTTAGAATGGGAGCGGCTGCACTGTGGCTGGGAGACCAGAGATCCAGAGCACAGGGTCTCACCGGCGCTGGGGGGGCTTTGGAGGGGGCTGGGGGTGAGGGGGGTTCAAGGGGTGAGGGGCTTCGATGTGAAGGGGTATCAAGGTGAGGGATGAGGGTGGTCAAGGTGTGAGGGGGTTTCTGAGGGGGTGAGGGTGAGAGGGGTGAGGGGGTCGAGTGGTTCGGAGGTTTCAGGTGAGGGGTTCAAGTGAGAGGGTTCAGGGTGAGGGGGCTTGAGGTGTGAGGGGGTTCGACGGGGGAGGTAAGGGGTTTCGAGGTGAGGGGGTGGAGTGGTGAGAGGTTCGAGGGGTGGAGAGGGGTTCAGGAGTGAGGGGGTTCAGGGTGAGTGGGGTTTCCAGAGATGGGTTCAGGGTGAGGGGGTTTAGGGTGAAGGGGGTTCAGGGTGAGGGGGTTCGGGGGTTTCAGGGTGAGGGTGGGGGTTCAGGGTGAGGGGGTTCAGGGTGATGGGGGTTTCAGGGTGTTACAAGGGGTTTGAGGTGCGGGGGTTCAGGTGAGGGGGTTCAGGGTGAGAGGGGGTTCAGGGTTTGAGGGGGTTCCAGAGGGTGAGGGGGGCTCGAGGGTGAGAGGTGTACAGGGTTGGGTGGGGGTTCAGGGTGAGGGGGTTCTGGGTGAGTGGGGTTCGAGGGTGAGGGGGTTCGAGGTGAGGGGTCAAGCAGGCTTCAGAGAGGGGGTGGGAGGTTCAGGGTAAGAGGCGGAGGGTTTCATTGCCGATTAGCGAAGGTCGGGAGGAAGATAGGACATTTGAGTGATATGAAGTCTGCAAGAACACAGGCCTTCGGCCCACGAGTCATGCCGACCCTTCACACCTTGTTTGCGTTATCCACTTTCCCTTTCCAATACCCCACACACCGGAGGACAATCTTTACAGGGGGCGATTAACTACAATACCAATGCATCTCTGGATGTGGGTGGAAACCGGTGCACCGTAGGGAAACATGGCGGGTCACAGGGGAACGTTGCAACTCCTCACTGGACTGCACCCAAGGTCAGGGTATGGCTACGGCACCAGCCACACAAAGGGGGGTGAGGAGTTTTAAAATAAGAGGGATTCAGCGGGACAAAAGAGAGTTGGGCTCAGACTGGGGTGAGGATTCGGGGGGCAGAGTTTGATGGGTCTCGGGAGGAGAGGTTTGAGGTTTGAGGGAGAAGGGGTGGGAGGGTCTGTGGAGGAGGATGGGGAGGGGGGGGGAGATATGGTCTGGGGAAGTAGGTACGATCTGGTTGGGTGGGGTGGGGAAGGTCGGGGGGGGTTCAGAGGGTGGGAGGGTTTGGGGGTGGAGGGAAGGGTTGTAGCAGAAGGTTCTTGGGGCTGGGGGAGTAAAGTGTGGTGGTCTGTGGGTTGGCAGGGACAGTCTGTATGGTTAAGGTCCAGGGTGGGTGGTGGAGGGAGGGGTAGTTAGTTTAGTTAGAACTGGTGTGAGGGGGGGGGGTGAGGAAGGGTCTGGAGGGCAGAAGGGTCTGGAGGGTGAAGGCAGGGTCTCTGGATGGATGGGTCTCGTGGGGGCGGGGGGGATAGGAAGGCGCGGTCGGGGGGGGGTAAGGATAGGGGGAGGGGTTAAGGACTGGTGGGGGGGAAAGTATCTGAGAGGGAGGGGGGGGTTGTTAAGGATAGGGGGGAGGGTTTAAAGGACTGGTGGGAGACAGGTGAGGAAGGATCAGAATGGATGGGCAGAAAGAAGGGTCTGGAGGGGGGGGAAGGCAGGGTCTCTGGAGGGATGGGGCTGGGGGTGGGGTAGGGGGGTAAGGATAGGGGGTTAAGGACTGGTGGGGGAGGAAGTATCGACTGAGTGGGGGGGAGGGTATCTGAGAGGGACGGGGGAGTATCTGAGAGGGTTTAGCCCACACTGTGGAAGCTGCCTGCTGTGACAGGCGGTGCCCAGGAGGTGGCGGTGAGGGGCTGTGAATGGCTGAAGCTACAGATTGAACAGAGTGGCTATCAAAGATACTCTAGTATCTGTGGTTCAATGCCCAGGGTCACAACCCTTGAACTCAGGCTAGAAGCGGTCAAACTCTTTATTGCCCCTGCGTTACTTTATTTTGTGGTCCCGGAAAACATGCCCGTGCAGAGAGCTGGCCTTTGGTGTCGGTCTGAGGCGGGGTTGCAGCAAGAGCTGGTTCGAGCGGTGAGGGAGTTTGAGCGCTAGTATTATGGAGGTTGTGGCCACTTTGCATCCTCTGCCCAAAAGTAATGAGACACCCCCTGCCTTGCGTGAAGCGGCGGGACGGCTGTCCGAGGGAGACAACAATCCCTCTCCCCAGGAGAAGGCAGGGAGAGCACGGGGTTTTTAGGGAGGGATTAGGGCCAGGGCTCTGGAGCAGGAGAGCTGGGACAGCCCAGGCTGAGGTCGACTCGGGAATAACGGGAGCAGGGGGGAGGTAGAGGGAATCTCCTGCCCTCTGAGCATCTGCAAAGGGGCAGTGAACGGGACTGGGCAGCCCACACCGACCAGGTTACCGCACATGACAACATCTCCGGCCAACTGGTGCCAATTCATGCCCTCCCGCACTACACTCCATCCCAGGGCTGCCCGGAGTCTCATCGCAGGGAAGAGACGAGAGACCGAGCATTAGAAACAGTATCAAATGGTCAGCCCCCCCCCCCCCACCCCCCGCACCTCCTCCATCTATTCCTTCTCCTCCCTTTATCCCTCAAAGACTAGAGGGCATCGCTGTAAAGTGGGGGGGGGAAGGCTTGGGGGGGGGGGGGGGGGGGGGGGGGCAAGGTTTATTAGGGGGTGTTGTTCACACAGAGGGTGCTGGGCGCCTGGAACGTATCTGCCAGGGGTGGACGTGGGGGCAGATATGATAGTGGTGTTTGGATAGGCACATGGAAATGGCGGATGTTGAGGGAATGGGTCACGTGCGGGCAGAGGAGATGATTTTTAGTGTTGGCATCGTGTTTGGCCACGGTCGTGGTGGGCCAACAAGGGCCTGTTCCCGCGCTGTGCCGTCTTCTCCACAACTCGCAAGCTCTCTCCCACTTCTTACCCCGCTAGCCCCGCTCTCTATTCATCCACCCCCTGCTCCAACAGCCTCTCCTTCTCCTTTCCCCCCCCACCCCGCCCTCCCCTCACCCCTTCCTCTCCCCCAACCCAAGCGGGCTTTCGGTCCGTCTCTCCCCTTCCTCCTTCCTCCCCTCCTCACCCCACGCAAATCCATCCATCCACCCCCCCCCCCCACCCGTCCACTGCCTCACCCTCCCCCCCCCCCCCCCCCCCACCCACCCTCCACCCCTCCCTTCCACCCCTAACCAGCTCTCCCCTCCTCCCGCTGGTGTTTCCTCTCTCTGTTTATCATGTTGTCTACAGTGTGCTATGTTCACATATTCTAGTGTGCTGCTGCAAGTGAGAATGTCATTGTTCCATCTGGGACGTACAGCAATAAAGCAGTCTTAACCCTTGACCCTTGACCCTCCCACTGCCCCTAACCTGACCCATCCCTTGCCTCCCCCCCCCCCCCCCCCCCCACCCCACCCCCCCCTCACCCCAATCCAATCAGGGTACCCGTCTAAGAAGAGGAGAAACAAAAGATGGTATCCACTTGTCTGCAGGCTCGAGATCTCAAATGCAATCTCTGGGTTGCTTGAGGATTCTGGCAGTTTTTCCCCCAAAGTTTTTTTTAATACAAATCCTCGGAACAAATGAGAACAGGCTGCAACTCGCAATCAATGTAATTGCCTCGGGAGTTTTGGACGCAATCCCGCAGATTAATCGCTGTGCTCCAACGCAGTGCGTTTGGTGGAGCATCAAACCAGTCACACTCACTCACCCTGGAGCCTGGATCGCCGACTGGCCCTGGTGGTCCAGGAGGGCCGGGATGCCCTGATACACCCTGTATAACAGAGAGAGGGCAGGCATCAGGCTGTGGCCAACAGAGGGAGCGCACACACATTGGGGCCCCGCACATTATTGACAAGAGAGACGCAGCGTTACCACATTCCTGCCGCAGCAGAGCAACCCCAAAACGCCACACGTGTTACTGATTTGACAAGTATGCAGTTGGAAATATGGTGAGAACAATACAACAGAGAGACAACAACTAAAAAAATATATATATATAGAAAAAATGTTCCCAGCACAGTGTGTGCGTGCTTGGGGCTTTGCAAGATGTGACTCACAGGTGGGCCTTCAGACCCCGGAGGTCCTTCGATCAGCATGCCCTGCAAGGCAGAAAGGTCAGCGTTAATAAACGTACAGGCGACTGCACAAATGCACACTCCGTGACAGGGGCGGAGGCTCAAGTCAAGTCAGAAGTCTTGGGGGTTTAATGGGGGAGGGGGGAGATGGGGTTGGGACTTTTATTTGGGATCTATTAGCCACATATCGAAGACAGGCCGAAAAAAAAAACAACCTTGTTGGCCAAATTTTGTGTCTTTCTTCAGGGAGATACGTAGGCTTTGTATTGAATACCCAAGTGGAGGTACTAACGTTATACACAACAGTGGTTCAAATCTTTGTGCTGTTGCTCCAGCAGTTCGTGCTTTTCACCAAGTACATATCCCAGCCTTGGTTATCCCGTTCCTCATCCCGATGTTTACAAGTAACATAATATATATTTATCGTGCCTGTGTATGTACAATGTTTGATTTGGGGAATGTTGATTTGGGGAATTTGGGAAAAACTTTACTTTTAGGCTTTAGAGATATAGTAGCATGGAAACAGGCCCTTCGGCCCATTGAGTCCAGGCCGACCAGTGTTCGCCCAGTACGCTAGCACTATCCCATATACACTGGGGACAATTTACAGAAGCCAAATTAACCTACAAACCCACACCTCTTTGGAGTGTGGGAGGAAGCTGGAGCACCCGGAGAAAACCCACGAGGTCACGGGGAGCGAGTGCGAACTCCGTACAGACACAGCACCAAGAGTCAGGATCGAACCCGGGTCCCTGGCGCTGTGAGGGAGCAGCTCTACTGGAGCAGTCAGGGGCAAGGCAGGTGTCTTTAAATGCTCTTCCCGAGCAAGAATGAAGTCTTTGTTTCAGTCCCGGGGATGGGTTAAAGGCCACAGCTCCAGAGTGCCGAATTGGGAATTCAGGAGCTGGGATTTTATTTCTCTGCAAGAGGCAGCTGGAATGCCTGAGCTGAGCGGCGAACCCACCAATCTCCGACTCGGGAATGCCGGCCATGAATTTTGTGCTTCCCACTGGAGCAGTCAGGAAGCGGAGGCCTGAACCGTAGACTATCCCACCCACAGACACACACAAGGCCTCTCACCAGATGGCCACTACTGACAAACCCAGGTCTCGCTGTGTTAGTCACTCACACATTAACACGGCTTCCATATCCACCCAGATGTTACCCGGCAGGTGTTCCTGCGTGTGGCTGAGGGGAGAGTTGGTGCCAGGCAGATTTACGTGGGCTAAACCTGTCGGAAGAAGGGTCTCGACCCGAAACGTCACCTATTCCTTGTCTGCAGAGATGCTGCCCATCCCGCTGAGTTACTCCAGCTTTTTGTGTCTGTCTGTATGCGGACCAAACCCGCCAAGAACTCCAGGTCTCTGAAGAAGGGTCTCGACTCGAAACATCGCCCTTTCCTTTCTCTCTAGCGATGCTGCCTCTTCCGCTGAGTTACTCCAGCTTTTTGTGTTTGTCTAAGATTTCCAGGTCGTTCTCGGGACGAGCCAAGGTCGTCCCCCCCCCCCACCCCCCCACCCCCGGCCATGTTCCAGGGACTGTCGGGCTCAGAGGTCGGGGAGGGGATGCGAGGGAGTTCCAATGTCCAGTGGATGTGGAGAGGATGTTTCCACTAGTGGGAGAGTCCATGACCAGAGGCCATAACCTCAGAATTAAAGAACGTTCCTTTAAGAAGGAGATGAGGAGGAATTTCTTTAGTCAGAGGGTGGTGAATCTGTGGAATTCATTGCCACAGACGGCTGTGGAGGCCGTCAATGGATATTTTTAAGGCAGAGATAGATAGATTCTTGATTAGTATGCGTGTCAAGGGTTACGGGGAGAAGGCAGGAGAATGGGGTTAGGAGGGAGAGATAGATCAGCCATGATTAAATGGCGGAGTAGACTTGATGGGCCGAATGGCCTAATTCTGCTCCTATAAACTTCTGAACTGAGTTACTATCTACCTCAGCCTATCTTTAATTGGACTTTATCTTGCATTAAACATTATTCGCTTGATCAAGTATATGTAGACTGTGGAAGGCTCGATTGTAATCATGTGTTGTCTTTCCGCTGCCTGGTTAGCTCGCAACAAAAAGCTTTTCACTGTACCTCGGTGCACGTGACAATAAACAAAACTAAATTAAATTGAACTGAGTCCTCTGTGGCATTTCAGGGTAAAGGGGGCAATGGGTGGGGAACAAGAGGCACGTACTCAGTCCCTCTGACTAAACGAGGGCTGCCGTGTGTCTTGTCTACATTTGCCACCTCATTCAAGAAACCTCCCCCAACAGCAGCTTAAACCTCGGCCCAGACCCCCACATGTGCAGTTCCACATTCCCTTTGCCTTAGAAGTGCCCGTGGTCTATCCCTTTTGCTTTGGGGAATGCCATAGAGTGGAAACAGGCCCTTGGGCCCAACTTGCCCACACCGGCCAACATGTCCCAGCTACACTAGTCCCACCTGCCAGCATTTGGTCCATATCCCTCCAAACCTGTCCTATCCATGTACCTGTCTAACTGCTTCTTAAACTTTGGGATGGTCCCTGCCTCAATGACCTCCTCTGGCAGCTCGTTCCACACTCCCACCACCCTTTGAGTGATGGAAATAAATGCAGATGCTGGTTTACATCGAAGATAGACACAAAATGCTGCCGTAACTCAGTGGGACAGGCAGCATCTCTGGAGAGAAGGAACGGGTGACGTTTCGGGTCCAGATCCTTCAGTCTGAAGAAAGGTCTCAACCCAAAACGTCACCAACCCTTTGAGTGATGCCGGGGACATTATCTTGTCAGGTGGCAATGGACAGGTCGGCGGGTGAACATGGCAGCTCGAGCAATAATGGACAAGGTGAGTGTCTTTACATGTCCTCCCTGAGTGAGAATAGTTTGCGTTCCAGGTCCAGGTTTTGGCTGCAGGGAGTAACTTCCCTCAAAGTGCCCAGAAAAACACTTAATCTTGTCTGCCTCAGGTTGAGCAGGTCTACCTACAACCAACAAGCCCATGACTCATCTCTAGACCTCATGTGAGTCTGTACTGCACCCTTCCACTGTCAATATCTCCTTGGTCATAGAGTCGTGGAGCCATAGTGCATGGAACCCTACTCCTTGCCGATCAAGCTGCCCCATCCAAGCAAGTCCAATTCACCCGTGCCTGCCCCAGATCCCTCTCAGCCTTTCCAATCCATGTTCCTGTCCAAGTGTCTTTTAGCTTAGTGTGGTTTAGAGGTACAGCGCCTAAACAGGCCTTTTGGCCCACCGGCCAGCGATCACCTGGTACTCTAGCACTATCCTACACACACTAGGGACAAATGACCATTTTTACCGAGGTCCAATCAACCTACAAACCTGTACGTTGGAGGAAACCGGAGCACCTGGAGAAAGCCCACGCGGTCCCAGGGAGAACGTACAAAATCCGTACGGGCAGCACCCGCAGTCAGGATCGAGCGCGGGTCACTGCCGCTGTAAGGCACCCTGCCACCCATGTTGTTGCTGTACATGCCTCAACTACCTCTTCTGGCAGCTGGATCCTTTTACCCACCGCCTTTACCGACCGATGCCCAACGCTGAACACTGGGAATCGAGTAGACCAGGGTGGCTGAGGCTGCAGCCAACAACCAGCAGAATATTGAGGCCCAGCATCCAAGATCCACCTTCCTAGTGAAAATCTTTCCGCTTACTCACTCACTCCCTCACCTCCTGCTCCCCGCGAGGAGTCCGTAGCACAATATTGACTTACGGAATTTTACTGCTTAGGAGGCTGCCAAACGGCTAATAGTGCTGTGCTGGCTCTTTCAAACAGTTCTCACCAGTTTTATAGACCCACAGACATTTCTTGTCAAATAGTTTCAACTCCCTTTGAGCCTAACCATTGAATCTGTTTCCACTGTTACTGCCTGTAGTTCAGTGCTTGCGGCTCAACAAGGTTTTCATCATTAGTCTAATTTAGTATATTATTGTCATGTGTACTGAGGTACAGTACACAGCTTTTTTGTTGCATGCCAGCAGTTGGCAAAAAGACCCTACATGGTTACAATCAAACCGTCCACAGTGTACAGATACTAGATAAAGGGAATATCGTTTAGTGCAAAGTACAGTCAGGTAAAGTCTGATTAAACATAGCTTGAAGGTCTCCAGTGAGTAGACGAAAGGTCAGGACCGCACTGACGCTGATGAGCGGATGGTTCAGTTGTCTGATAACAGCTGGGAATAAACTGTCCCTAAATCTGGAGGTATGAGCTTTCAAACATCCGTAGCTCTTGAGGGAGAGGGGAGTTGAGGGAGTGGACTGGGGTGAGATTGGTCCTTGATTATGCTGGT
Organism: Okamejei kenojei; assembly: GCA_035221665.1. Classification (NCBI taxonomy): domain Eukaryota; kingdom Metazoa; phylum Chordata; class Chondrichthyes; order Rajiformes; family Rajidae; genus Okamejei; species Okamejei kenojei. Next base: position 24,739,036 of record CM069163.1, read on the forward strand.
GGCCTTGCAGAGGCAGAGTGTGACGCGTGGATGGAATCAATGGAAGGGAGATTGGTTTGTGCGATGGACCAGGCTGGGTCCACAATTGTCCCATGGTTTGTGGCTTCCTTCCTCTGCCGGAAGACGCCGTTGCTCCACCTCAGAACCTGACCACCACAAACCCCTCCTCAGAACCGGACCTCCTCAAGACTCTCTCTCCTCAAACCGCTACCTCCTCAGAACCTTACCTCCACAAAACCCTACCGACTCAAAACCCTACCGACTCAAAACCCCATCCTCCTCAAAACCGCTTCCTCCCCAGATAGCTCCATCTGCAGGTATGCCACACTAGTCCCATCAATATATAGTCCTCTAGCAGATCTACTGAGGTTCCACCAGGTACACCTGGCTGGCTGGTGTAGCTCCAACAACCACTCACTCAACCTCAACATATCCAAGGAACTAATCGTTGACGTCAGAAAAGGGAAGTCAGGAGGCCACGCTCCAGTATTTCATTGGTGGATCGGCAGTGGAGAAGGTTAACAGCCGCAAATTAATTGTCATTCACATCTCAGATGGCCATTCCTGCACATGGATGTAATCTTGACCAGGGCGTGCCAACACCTCTACCTTTTCGTTAAGAGGTTCAAGGACTTTCGGCACGTCACAGAATATTGCAACAACCTTCTGCAGAAGGTATCCTGACTGGCTGCATGGTCGCCTACTAGTTGTTGTAACTGCGACACTCAACCAGGTGCAACCTGCCCGAACCTCAGTGGATCTGCAAGAGGAAACATGCACAGGAACTCAAGAGGCATCAGAAAGTGGAGGACTCAGCCCTCTCCACCACGGAGAGCATCTATCATCAATGATCTCCACCATGCAGGCCAGGCCTTCTTCTCACTGCTGTCATATAGTGAGGCACGGAAAGGTTCGCGAGCCTAGAGTCTAATAACAACGGGGAAGAAGCTGCTCTCGAATCTGACGATTTGCGCTCTCAAGCCCTTGTGTCTTCCACCCGATGGGAGACGGGAGGAGAGAGAATAGCCGGGGTGTGAGTGGTCCTAAATATGTTGGCTGCTTTCCCAAGGGAGCCAGTGTGGTGCAGGTGGAATCGATGAAGGGAAGGAGGGGAGAGGCAGGTTTGTGTGATAGGTTGGTCATTTCTTGCAGACACCCAGCCTCACGTACAGACAAGATTGCTACAATAAACGTTAGTACAATGTAGGCAGCGAACTCCAGCAAGCTTCAGTACAGTCAGTCAATGCAACAAGCGACAACAAACCAGTACAGTCTGTGCACTCACAGGCTCAATGATGGCTGGTTCTCCCTTCTCGCCCTTCTCGCCTCTAATACCATCGCCCTGCAAATTATAAGGAAAGTAATAAGTTCATTTGAATTCACTTCAGGCTACTAAATTAGAGAATGGACAGACGTTACAAGCAATCGTCATGAGGTAATAGAGCGGAAAAGCTCCCTGTACGGTCCCATCCAGCACTCCTTGGTAGAACTGGATGCACAGGTACATGTCCTTGAGGGACAGGTACAGCACACCTTCAAAACGGTGCGGAGTATGATTTCAATTCCGTGGTGATTGTGATTTCAATATTGTAGTGAGCATACTATAGTGAGTGTGATTTCAATATCAGTGAGCATTATTTCAATATCAGTGAGCATGATTTCAATCTATGGTGAACATGATTTCAATACTAGTGAGTGTGACTTCAATAATGTAGTGAGTATGATTTCAATATCAGTGAGCATGATTTCAATATCAGTGAGCATGATTTCAATATCAGTGAGCGTGATTTCAATATCAGTGAGCATGATTTCAATATCAGTGAGCATGATTTCAATATCAGTGAGCGTGATTTCAATATCAGTGAGCGTGATTTCAATATCAGTGAGCATTATTTCAATATCAGTGAGCATGATTTCAATCTATGGTAAACATGATTTCAATACTAGTGAGTGTGACTTCAATAATGTAGTGAGCATGATGTCAATATCAGTGAGCATGATTTCAATATCAGTGAGCGTGATTTCAATATCAGTGAGCGTGATTTCAATACTGTAGTGAGCATGACTCCAACACTGGCTCATGATTCAGGCATGCACAACAGGCATTAGTTCAGACGATATCTAGCCTGAATCATAAAAGTTGGGGACATAAGGATTGCCCATGTATTGTTCAATGTTGCCATGAATGTCTGAGCAGAGTGAAGATGCATGGAAGAGGATAGTGTTGGGGCAAAGGGTGGTTGAGGCTGGGAAAGGCTGGAATGTGCGACAGAACAAGAGATTAGCCATGAGGAGCAAGATGTAGTGTGGTCGGTAACTCACCCTAACGTAGTCCGTGTCGGTGAGGACCGGTGCCCCGGGGCCAACGGTCACATCATCATAGTCGTAGTAAACTTCAAATTCATCAAAGTAAGTGTTGGGATCTTCTTCCCCGATTGTCGTGACGTTGAACTTGTCTTCATTTCTTGACCCTTGGCCAGGTATCGCTTCCTCAACGATCTCAATGGTGTGCTCAGAGTTGTCTTCAAATGTGGTGGCGTTGTGGCTGAACACCCTTCTCTCAAAGGTAATGCTCGTCTTTGAATGGAAGAGAGATGCAGCCTTAGTGACGTAGCTGGCAACTTGGTGCACACCTCCCCAAGTTTCATCTCCACCCTCTGTCCTGCCTAGTGAGTCGCAGCGCTCAGGCTTAGCGATTTACCGAACTAGTTTCCCCCACAAAGAGGGTGAAAAGTAATCGGACTTTCCCCCCAAGGTCAAAGAATGGTCAATTTGTGTAAAAAGCCTGAACCAAATATTGCATGCACTCCGTAAACACTGCCTGCCCTGCTGAATATCTCCAGGGATTTCTAAAACCCATCGCCTTTCCCCAGAAGTCAAGATCAAGATATGGGTTTGCAACTGGCATCCCCTGCATTGTCTATACTGTCTACTGCCCACCAAGAGGTCAGGCAAGTCTTCAGCTCTGCTGCTGGCCTGCACGGTGGAGCAGAGTTCCTCCCTTATGGTGCCAGAGACCCGGGTTCCATCCCTGACTACGGGTGCTGTCTGTATGGATTTTGTATGTTCTCCACGTGACCAGGGTGGATTTTCTCCGGGTGCTCCGGTTTCCTCCCACATTCCAAAGACAGACAGATTTGTAGGTTAATTGGCTTGGTAAAATTGCATATTGTCCCTAGTGTGTGTAGGATCGTGTTAGTGTACGGGGTCAGCACTGACACGATGGGCCGAAGGGCCTGTTTCCGCGCTGTATCTCTAAACTAAACGAAGCCTGATCCAGGTACTTCCACAGTCGGGTGAAGTTCATTGTGTCCACACACAACTGTGTGGTATGTTATAGGACTGTACATATTAGAGAACCTGGCTTCTGCCAGTGGTGTTAATACACCAGATGAACCTCCCAACAATCACGCCACTTCATGGTAACTTGATTCATAAGTTCATCAGTGATAGGAGCAGAATTTAGCCATTCAGCCCATCAAATGTACTCTGTCATTCAATCCTAGCTGATCTATCGCTCCCTCGTAACCTCATTCTCCTGCTTTCTCTCCATTACCCCTGACACCCGTACTAATCAAGAATCTATCTATCTCCGCCTTAAAAATACCCATTGACTTGGCCTCCACTGTGGCAATGAATTTCACAGATTCACCACCCTCTGACTAAAGAAATTCCTCCTCATCTCTTTCCTAGAGAAATGTCTTTTAATTCTGAGGCCACGACTGTGGAAGTACCTTGATCAGGTTTAGTTTAGTTTAGACATACAGCGCAGAAACAGGCCCTTCGGCCCATCTAGCCCTAGACTCTCCCACTAGTGGAAACATCCCCTCCACACCCACTCACTCCAGTTTCCACAAAGGCAGTGCTTCACTCAATGACGGATTGATTGAGTGAAAGATACAGCATAGAGGCAGGCCCCCCGGCCCACTGTCCATGCCGACCATCCCACTTCTTCATGCATTCCCTGTTATCTGCCCAGTCTCTCTCACTGCTTGATGTTATGCACCTCTGTCACGTGCCAACTCCTCATAAGCTACTGCACAACAAACGCAGCCTTTCCAGCTTCTCCTCATGGTGTTCCATCGCAGGCAACGGAAGTCTTGCACTCCTCTGGTGAATTCCACCACACTGAAGGTTTAGTGTCATTTTACTCTAGCTCAGAGATACAGCGTAGAAACTGACCCTTTGGCCCGTTGCGTCCAAGCCAGCTGACAATCACCCGTGTACTTTATCCGGCCTACACACTTTACAGAAGTTACTTAACCCACAAACTTGCACATCTTTGGAGTGTGGGAGGAAACCGGAGAACCCGGAGAAAACCCGCGCAGGTTCCGGGGGAGAACGTGCACACTCCGTACAGACAGCACCCGTGGTCTGGGGTCGAACCTGGGTCTCTGGCGCTGTGAGGCCACCGTCTGTTATGAGACTAATGCTGCCAGCCCTGAGACACGTTGCGTAGAAACGAAGGTAGTGCTTCTTTGGGGCTGTCCATGTGCGTTTACTGCACGGGATTAGTCTTGGCTGTAGCCGGGGGGAGGGGGGTAACGTTAGCAGAAGGCTGTGCGGATTCCACACTCGGCGGGGACCGATATCTTCTGGAGTGAGGGAGAGAGAAACTGATCCAAATACGCGGTTTAATGTCCACTTCTGGTCTCACCTGGGCCGGATTAGCCCACCTTACCTCGTTTTCGAATTCTTGCCCTGAAGAGGGGTTATCCTCTTTCTCCGGTGTTTCCTCGGTGAGGGTTAATTCTGGGAAATAATAATCATCGTCGTAATTATCGTAGTAGCCCGTCTCCACGGTGGGGTATTCGTCAATGGCGGCTTCAGCGGTCGTTCCAGGGATGGTGACCGTGATCACCTCCTCCGGCCCTTCCGTCGGGTAGGTCTCCTGTCAAGTGGTAATCAATTAATCATTCCCTGTTGGAGCCTGGTGCATTCTGTGCATTCCACTCCCTTGCGTTCTCGCTCCCTCTCTGACCTCTCTGCTATCTGCCTCCCCCTTCGCTGTTCCACCAAGCGTCAACGTCAGTCTGTGGGACTGCACCTCATCTTCTGACTCAACATTATATACCAGCCCTCGGAACTCCACACCACATTCAACCATTTCAGAAAATCGGCGGGGTTTAAATTCATCATTGAATCCAGAACCAGGGGCCACAGTTTAAGAATAAGGGGTAAGCCATTTAGAACGGAGACGAGGAAACACTTTTCCTCACAGAGAGTGGAGAGTCTGTGGAATTCTCTGCCTCAGAGTGCGGTGGACGCCGGTTCTCTGGATGCTTTCAAGAGAGAGCTAGATAGGGCTCTTAAAAATAGCGGAGTCAGGGGATATGGGGAGAAGGCAGGAACGGGGTACTGATTGGGGATGATCAGCCATGATCACATTGAATGGCGGTGCTGGCTCGAAGGGCCGAATGGCCTACTCCTGCACCTATTGTCAATTGTCTATTGACTGCACCATCGGCCCTCCCTCCGCCCCATCCCCCACTGCCCCTGGGGTCCGGCTCCCTCTGTCGCACCGACCCACTGCCCTCGTGATCACTGTCCCCTACATCCCTGCCAACCCCCCCCCCCCCGGCCCCCTCAATAACCCCGCACCCCACCCGCCTCGCAGGCCCCGGTCCCCCACTACCTCTGCACCGAGTGCCCTCTGCCCCAAGCTCACAACACTGTGATCGTGGATGGTGACAGGCCTGGACAGAGTGGATGTGGAGAGGATGTTCCCGCTAGTGGGAGAGTCCAGGACCAGAGGTCACAGCCTCAGAATTAAAGGACGTTCCTTTAGGAAGGAGATGAGGAGGAATTTCTTTAGTCAGAGGGTGGTGAATCTGTGGAATTCTTTGCCACCGAGGGCTGTGGAGGCCAAGTCAGTGGATATTTTTAAGGCGAAGATAGATAGATTATTGATTAGTACGGGTGTCAGGGGAGAAGGCAGGAGAATGGGGTTAAGAGGAAGAGATAGATCAGCCATGATTGAATGGCAGATGGGCCGAATGGCCTAATTCTGCTCCTATCACTTATGAACTTATGAATCTCTTCCGACCCAATCCTCCTGAGCTCCAGTCTCCCAATGATTCATGCAAACTCCCCAGTTCCATTGCCCGTTCTTCGTTGCACTATTATCCTCTCGCCCCAGTGCCCCGTGCCCCAGTCCCTCACTAGTCCAGGTCCCCTCTGCCCAAATCCCAGGCCACTATCATGCCTGCTACTCACATGCCCAAACCTCCCATGCCCTATTGTCCCAACCCCTCCACTCATTCACCCTCGACCATATTAAGGTCATAAGGGATAGGAATAGAATGAGGCCATTCGGCCCATCAAGTCCACCACGCCATTCAATCATGGCTGATCTATCTTTCCCTCCTAACCCCATTCTCCTGCCTTCTCCCCATAACCTCTGACACCCGTCCTAATCAAGAATCTATCTATCTCTGCCTTAAAAATATCCACTGACTTGGTCTCCACAGTCTTCTGTGGCAAAGAATTCCACAGATTCACCACCCTCTGACTAAAGAAATTCCTCTGCATCTCCTTTCACAAAGAACGTCCTTTAATTCTGGACTCCAGGAATAATGGAAACATCCTCGCCACATCCACTCTATCCAGGCCTCTCACTGTTCTCAATGTTTCAATGAGGTCGCCCCTCATTCTTCTAAACTCCAGCGAGTGCAGGCCCAGCGCCGACAAACGCTCACCGCAGCCCCATGCCACGATCCCCCAACGCATCGACCCAGTGCCCCAAACCCCATTGCCCCAGTCGCCAATGGTCCTCTGATGCTCCAATGCATTCAAAAGCAAGTAAGTAAGTAAGTAAGTTTATTGGCCAAGTATTCACATACAAGGAATTTGCCTTGGTGCTCCGCCCACAAGTAACAACATGACATACAGTGACAGTTATGAATGACTCAGAAAACACTAAACATTAATAATAATAAAAGCCAGGATAACCCGTTGTCTCATTCTCCCACCACCTGTGTGTCCCAACGCTGCATCATTCCATTATCCCCGTGCCCAATGGTCTAATTATTCTCCTGCCCGACCGGCCAAAGTCCGCAGCTTACCTGCTGGTCTGGTACGGCGGTGATGGGGCCTGTGATCTGTGCGCTGAAGTCTGTCTCCGCCCCCTCCGCACCGTCTTCACTCTCTTTGGTCTTGTCATCGTTGATATCTTCGTAGTAAGGATACTCGTAATAGTACGAGTCGGCGGTGGGCTGGAAACAAAGCAAGCACAGCACTGCTGAGCAAACCTGGCTGGCAGCTCTGCCTCCACATACTCTGGGGCTGACCAGCTTGGGAATGAAGGAAAGTGAGAGGGCAGAAGGGAGGGTAGTAGACTGGGGAGAAGGGAGAAGAACTGAAAATGGAAGAGTAGAAGGCGAGGGCAGACGATCTGTAGCCAAACAGACTGCCCTCCCGCACAAGCCCAGCTTGGGCTCATCACACATCCACATCATGTCTTCACACTTTGATAAAAACCTTCAGAGTCAATCGTTTCTCTTCAGCTATCCTCAAACCAATGCAATAACCACCCAAACCCAGACCTACACATACAGATTTCCAAGCCCCAGGGTAGAGGGTGAAGAAGGGGTTTGAACAGGGGGGGAAACATGAATCAGAGCATGAATCTTCTGCAGTTGTATAGGGCTCTGGTGAGACCACATCTGGAGTATTGTGTACAGTTTTGGTCTCCTAATTTGAGGAAGGACATCCTTGTGATTGAGGCAGTGCAGCGTAGGTTCACGAGATTGACCCCTGGGATGGCGGGACTGTCATATGAGGAAAGATTGAAAAGACTAGGCTTGTATTCACTGGAGTTTAGAAGGATGAGGGGGGATCTTATAGAAACATATAAAATATAAAAGGACTGGACAAGCTAGATGCAGGAAAAATGTTCCCAGGGCCACAGTCTTAGAATAAAGGGGAAGTCATTTAAGACTGAGGTGAGAAAAAACGTTTTCACCCAGAGAGTTGTGAATTTGTGGAATTCCCTGCCACAGAGGGCAGTGGAGGCCAAGTCACTGGATGGATTTAAGAGAGAGTTAGATAGAGCTCTAGGGGCTAGTGGAGTCAAGGGATATGGGGAGAAGTCAGGCACGGGTTATTGATAGGGGACGATCAGCATTGATCACAATGAATGGCGGTGCTGGCTCGAAGGGCCGAATGGCCTCCTCCTGCACCTATTTTCTATGTTTCTAGAGCACCAGGGTGCTGTCTGTGTGGAGATTGTGACTACGTGGGCTTTCCCCGGGTGCTCCGGTTTCCTCCCATGCTCCAAAGACCTGCGGGTTTGTAGGACAATTGGCCTCGGTTAAATATAATTGCCCCTAATGTACAAGAAGTGGACGAGGAAATGGGATAGCATAGAACTAGTGCGACGGGGAGATCGATGGTCGGTGTGGACTCGTGCTGAAGGGGCTGTTTCCGTGCTGTATCTCTAAACTAACAAAAACTAGCAAATTGGCAGATCAGTTTGTGGGATTCAACAGGGATAACTTTCTCTGACATGGAGGGAGGAGGTCCAGCACGCTAGGACTCTATTAATTGGGAGCGCAGGCGGATGAGGGGTGATCTTTTGTAGAGGGGAACAAAATCTGGAGGGGAATTTCTTTTGAGGACTTTCGGTGTCGTTGAGAATGAGAGGAGGCTGAGAATAAGGAGCGTCCCCCCTCCACAAGCACCACGACACCAGTCGACCCCGAACTGACGGAATGTGACCATTCCACGTGGCGGGCTCACCGAGAGGTCACTTCCTTTCTCCCTCCGTCTCACTCTCTCTCCTTCTGTCCCTCTCCCTCCGTCCCTCTCCCTCTCACTCACTCTATCTCTATCCCCCCTCTCTCACTATCTCTCTCTCTCCCCCTCTCTCTCCTCTCTCTCTCTCTCCCCTCTCTCTCTATCTCTCCCCCCTCTCTCTCTCTATCTCTCTCACTCTCTCTCTCTCCCCCCTCTCTCTCTCTCTCTCTCTCACTCACTCTCTCCCTCTCTCTCTATCACTCTCTCACTCTCTCTCTATCTCTCTCTTTCTCTCCCCCCCCCTCTCTCTCTCCCCTTCTCTCTCTCTCTCTCTCTCTCTCGGAGCAGGGCAGTGCAGTGAAAGCAAGCTCGACCTGCCCAGCCCGTTCCCCACAGCTCCCCAATGCATCCCAGCTGGAAATAAGGAGCAGTTCCCAGGACACTGCTGATTGCAAAGTAAAATGAGAGGAATGTCATAATAAGATAGGTGCTTTTCTTTTATTTCACACTTCCTTCGAACACATTTCTTTATTAATGTAAAAACGTGATGGGATGGAGGAAATGGCGTGTGTTTCTCCAGGGAGCGGCTAGACCTCATGCAAATAACTCACGCCAAAGGATACAAAGTGCTGGGGTAGCTCAGCAGGTCACTCAGCATCTCTGGAGAACATGGATAGGCCACATTTCGGGTCGGGACCCTTCTTCAGCCTGAAGTGCTGACCCGTGGAAGGTCTGACAAAGGGCCCTGACCCGAAACGTCGCCCATAGTCCATCTGCACTATTTAATACACTATTACCTGAGAAGTGTTTGATGGGACATGGCAGAGGGAACTTTATTCTGCATCTGACACTTAGTATAGCAGCCCTGAATACTGGAGAGTACGGTGGTTTTAAACTGAATAAAGGGTGTCAAATGGGATAGTCGAGGATGGAGTTAAAGGGAAAGAGAGTAAAGGGATGGTTAATGACCCCGGAATTAATGGGAAAGGAAGCTCACAAAGGGATAGGAGCGTATGGCCAAGTGTAATAGGGATCGATGTGAAAGGTGCGATGCGTAAGGAATTAAAAGTATTGTATATGAATGCGCGAAGTATAAGAAATAAAGTAGATGAGCTTGAGGCTCAGTTAGAGGTTGGTAGATATGACATTGTGGGGATTACTGAGACGTGGCTGCAGGAGGATCGGGCCTGGGAACTTAATATTCAGGGTTATACATCCTATAGAAAGGACAGGCAGGTGGGCAGAGGAGGGGGGGTTAGCTCTGCTGGTGAGGGATGGAATTCAGTCCCTTGCGAGGGAAGACATAGGGACTGACGAGGTAGAGTCACTGTGGATTGAGTTGAGGAATTGTAAAGGCAAGAAGACACTAATTGGTGTTATTTACAGACCCCCAGATAGTAGCCCGGATGTAGGGTGTAAGTTGCAGCAGGAGTTAAAACTAGCATGTAACAAAGGTAATGCCACTGTGGTGATGGGGGATTTCAATATGCAGGTAGACTGGGAAAATCAGGTTGGTTCAGGACCCCAAGAGAGAGAGTTTGTAGAATGCCTCCGAGATGGATTCTTAGAGCAGCTTGTAATGGAGCCGACCAGAGAAAAGGCAATTCTGGATTTAGTGTTGTCCAATGAACCAGATATGATAAGAGAACTCGAGGTAAAGGAACCGCTTGGAGGTAGTGATCATAATATGATTAGTTTTAATCTGCAATTTGAGAAGGAGAACGTTAAATCGGAAGTGTCAGTGGTGCAGTTGAACAAAGGGGACTATGAAGGCATGAGAGGGGAGCTGGCCAAAGTAGACTGGAATGGGATCCTAGCAGGAATGACGGTGGAACAGCAACGGCAGGAATTTCTGGGCATAATCCGGAGGTCGCAGGATCATTTCATTCCAAAAAGGGAGAAAGATTCTAAGGGGAGTAGGTGGCAACCGTGGCTGACAAGAGAAGTTAGGGATAGAATAAAACTAAAAGAAAAGATGTATAACACAGCAAAGAGTAGCCGGAAGCCAGAGGATTGGGAAACGTTCATAGGACAACAGAAGGAAACTAAACGGGCAATACGGGCTGAAAAGATGAAGTACGAGGGGAAGCTGGCCAGGAATATAAAGAGGGACAGTAAAAGCTTCTTTAGATATGTTAAGGGAATAAGAGTAGCAAAGTCAAATGTGGGTCCCTTGAAGGCAGACGGGTGAAATTATGGGCAACAAGGAAATGGCAGAAGAGTTGAATAGGTACTTCAGATCTGTCTTCACTAAGGAGGACACAAACAATCTCCCAGATGTACTGGAGGACAGAGGATCTAAGGGGGTAGAGGAACTGAAAGAAATTTTCATTGGGCGAGAAATAGCCTTGGGTAGGCTAATGGAGACTGAAGGATGATAAATCCCCTGGGCCTGATGGTCTGCATCCCAGGGTCCTCAGGGAGGTGGCTCTAGAAATAGTGGACGCATTGGTGATCATTTTCCAATGTTCAATAGATTCAGGATCAGTTCCTGTGGATTGGAGCATAGCTAATGTTATCCCACTTTTCAAGAAAGGAGCGAGAGAGAAAACAGGGAATTACAAACCAGTTAGCCTGACCGGTGGTGGGAAAGATGCTGGAGTCAATTATTAAAGAGGTAATAATGGAGCATTTGGATAGCAGTAAAAGGATTAGTCCAAGTCAACATGGATTTATGAATGGGAAATCATGCTTGACTAATCTTCTGGAATTTTTTGAGGATGTGACAAGTAAAATGGATGAAGGGGTGCCAGTGGATGTAGTGTATCTAGACTTTCAGAAAGCCTTTGATAAGGTCCCGCATGGGAGACTGGTGACTAAAATTAGAGCACATGGTATTGGGGGTAGGGTGTTGACGTGGTTAGAAAATTGGTTGGCAGACCGGAAGCAAAGAGTAGGAGTGAACGGGTCCTTTTCAGAATGGCAGGCAGTGGCGAGTGGAGTGCCGCAAGGCCCAGTGTTGGGGCCGCAACTGTTTACCATATATATTAATGATTTGGAAGAGGGAATTAGGAGCAACTCTAGCAAGTTTACGGATGACACAAAGCTGGGTGGCAGTGTGAACTGTGAAGAGGATGTTAGGAGGTTGCAGGGGGACCTGGACAGGTTGAGTGAGTGGGCTGATGCGTGACAGATGCAATATAATATAGATAAATGTGAGGTTATCCACTTTGGCGGCAAAAACAAGGGGGCAGATTATTATCCTCAATGGGGTTAGGTTAGGTAAGGGGGAGGTACAGCGAGACCTGGGTGTCCTTGTACACCAGTCACTGAAAGTTGGCGTGCAGGCACAGCAGGCAGTGAAGAAAGCTAATGGAATGTTGGCCTTCATAACAAGAGGATTTCAGTACAGGAGTAAAGAGGTTCTTCTGCAGTTGTATAGGGCTCTGGTGAGACCACATCTGGAGAATTGTGTACAGTTTTGGTCTCCTAATTTGAGGAAGGACATCCTTGTGATTGAGGCAGTGCAGCGAAGATTTACAATATTGATCCCTGGAATGGCGGGACTGAGGAAAGATTGAAAAGACTAGGCTTGCATTCATTTGAGGAAAGATTGAAAAGACTAGGCTTGTATTCACTGGAGTTTAGAAAGATGAGGGGCGATCTATTGAAACATATAAAATGATAAAAGAACTGGACAAGCTAGATGCAGGAAAAAAGTTCCCAATGTTGGATAAGTCCAGAACCAGGGGCCACAGTCTTAGAATAAAGGGGAGGTCATTTAAGACTGAGGTGAGAAAAAACATTTTTACCCAGAGAGTTGTGAATTTATGGAATTCCATGCCACAGGGGGCAGTGGAGGCCAAGTCACTGGATGGATTTAAGAGAGAGTTGGATAGAGCTCTAGGGGCTAGTGGAGTCAAGGGTTTATGGGGAGAAGGCAGGCACGAGTTTATTGATTGGGGACGATCAGCCATGATCACAATGAATGGCGGTGCTGGCTCGAAGGGCCGAATGGCCTCCTCCTGCACCTATTTTCTATGTTTCTATGTTTCTAGGAATCCTGCCTATTTCCGCCCCCCCCCCCTCCCCCCCCACCCTCCTCAGTTGCCTCCATTCTCCAACCCAGAGCTATTGGATGCTTGCTAAATGCTGAGTCAGCCAGGTTCCCACAGGTAAGTGGGATAGGGGAGAATGCTCGTCTGAGGTCACAGGGGATGTCAAGACCCCAGTGTATGGCCAACAACTTCAGCTCAATGTACTTGAAAGGTCATAAGGTCATAAAGAATAGGAGTAGAATTAGGCCATTCGGCGCATCAAGTCTACTCCGCCATTCAATCATGGCTGATCTATCTCTCCCTCCTAACCCTATTCTCCTGCCCTCTCCCCATAACCTCTGACACCCGTACTAATCAAGAATCTATCTCTGCCTTAAAAATATCCACTGACTTGGCATCCACAGCCCTCTGTGGACTAAAGAATACCAATAGATGCCAATAGACAATAGACAATAGGTGTAGGAGTAGGCCATTCGGCCCTTCGAGCCAGCACCGCCATTCAATGTGATCATGGCTGATCATCCCCAATCAGAGAACCCCGTTCCTGCCTTCTCCCCGTATTCCCCAGACTCCGCTATCTTGTAAGAGTCTCCTATCTAAATGGCTTCTCTTATTCTTGACTGTGGCAAGTTCCACCTCTCAGAGAACCCGCCTCCTACACTAGCCTCTCGGGGTTCCCTTTATCATCGAGAATTCCACAGACTCACCATCACTCTCTGATCCCTGAGAAAAAGTCGCCTATCTCCCTCCTCGTCTGCACCCCGTTCTTTTGTGTAAATGGCTTACTCCTTATTCTTAAACTGTGGCCCCTGGTTCTGGACCCCCAACATCAGGAACATGTTTCCTGCCTCCCCTCCCCTCCCCCATGTGAGGTACCTTATCTATCGGGAGGTACTCACATCATAGTCAAGTGTGTCGGGATCTTGATTCTGTGGCGTTTCGGGGAGTGGACTGTCACAGTCAGGGCTGTAGTGTTCGCAGTAGTCATAGGCCGCTCTGTGGTCCGCGATGATCAAGAATTGCTGGACATCCCCCTGTAAGAAGAAGGCAGATTATAATCAACGGCAGAACTTCCAAAACACCGCCAACTTTCCATCAAAAGTCAGCAATCAATTTCCTGTTGAACAAGACGAGGCAATTTCTAGCCCGAGATTCCTGTCCTGACTTTCAACGAGATCACGGCTGCACTTTGGCCTAATTCCAGAAACCAAACACTCCTCCAGAATCCTTTACAGCTTTACTTCCAAAATATCTCTCAGTCTCAGAGTAAAAAGGAATTCCAAAACGTCGAACATCCTTTGCATGTTTTCTAATCTAATTCCTAAAAGAGCAAGTCAGGTTCACACAAGAAGCTGGAGTAACTCAGTCTGAAGAAGGGTCTCGACCCGATACATCACCCATTCCTTCTCTCCAGAGATGCTGCCTGACCCGCTGAGTTACTCCAGCCTTTTGTGTCTGTCTTCAGTTTAAACCAGCGTCTGCAGTTCCTTCCCACACAAGTTAAGTTCATCATTCTGTTTTACAAAGAGTCTCGATCAGAAACATTAACTCTGTGTTCGCTCCCCACAGATGCTGCCCGACCAGCTGGCTGTTTACACCTTTTTCTTGTTATTTTAGAATTTTTCCAATTTTATGTTGCACCTTCTGCAGTTTATCAAAACGTTTCTTTTCCTGTCAACCTTTGTCAGAAAATGCACTCGTGAAGCTCTCCATTAAGATGCTACTTAAATGCAAGGAGTCGCTGATGTTGTATCAGAGCCCATCCAGTGATCTTGAAGAAGGAGGCTTCCGATAAATGGTCAAACATCAACATTGCAGTGAGATAAGCAAGTGAAGGTTGTTTAAAACAACCCTAACCTCTTTTCTTTTAACATCTTTTTATTAGTTTTAATTTAGCAAAAACAAAACAACAAAAAAGTAATGATAAACATAAGTGATATTGATGCGTAGGGATCAGGGTTACATTAATGGCAGGTATAACCTAAATATGAGTCCAGTGTCCACATACACATTGAATGTGAATGTAAATATGTAAATGTAATTATTTACATGTAAACCTCCATGTAAATATATGTAAATATAGTTACCTTTTTGAAAGTGAACTTATATGTATAAAAACAAAAAGAAAAAAAGAAAAAAAAAGAGAATAAAAGAGAAAAAACGAAAAAAACAAAACCCCCCTAAACTTATGCCCCCTGTCCCACTTAGGAAACCTGAACGGAAACCTCTGGAGACTTTGCGCCCCACCCAAGGTTTCAGTGAGGTTCCCGGAGGTTTTTGTCAGTTATAGAACATAGAAGAAGCGGAAACCACTTTCGACCATTCGGGAGACTGACAAAAACCTCCGGGAACCGCACGGAAACCTTGGTGGGGCGCAAAGTCTCCAGAGGTTTCCGTTCAGGTTTCCTAAGTGGGACAGGGGCATAAAGAATTTTTTTTTTTTTTTTAAAGCAAAAAAAAAAACAGAATCTGGGCTACAAAGAGTTTCAACAATTTAAGTCCCTGTTTGTCGTCAAGTCCGTTCCACCGTATAACGGTAAAAATAATTATTATAACAGTTGGAGAGGGGACAGTTTGTGTCGTGTCAAAATGTTGAATAAATCTTCCCCAAGTCCTATCAAATTTAACCAAGGGCTCAACAATGTCACTCATAATTTTTTCTAAATTTAAACATGATATCCTTTCAGAGTACCAACGGAGTGAGGTCGGAGGATTGGAATCTTCCCATTTAAATAAAATAGATCTTCTGGCAATTAATGTGGTAAAAGCAACCAGCCGATGGGCCAACCCTAACCTGAAGATGAATGCTGAATGAACAAGAGGTGTACAGGGACGCAGAGAGGAAAGTGGGCCGTGTTTGAAACCTTTCCAAAAAAAGCTTTTCTCCAAACCCCTTCTCTCCCCTATTCAACCCCTTCAGCTCTCCTGAGCTGACACCCGGCCGCAGCTGAGACCTGCAGTGGCTTGCAGCTGCCGTTGCGCGTTTGCCCCCCTGTGAGGCGCTAGAGAGCCACTTCTCCAATTCTACCTGATGGAGGTGGCTGCTTCCTCACATGGCGCAGCTCGACTGCCCCTGGAGCGGGTCCCAGTCTGTTTACAGAGTCTCCGCTCCAGCATGGAATCCGTGCTGGATATCGTCGTCGGAGAGGCGGTATCGAGGGAGCGCAACATTGCTGGAGGGAGAGCTGGATCTTTGGGGGATGCAATATTGAGAGTTGTACCAAAGATCCTATAGCGGAGCAACATAGACCACTCCTGCTAACGTGGGCTGACGTGTAGTACGCAACGGAGCGGAACGTGGGTCTTTTTTTCATCCATTTCAGTAACCCGACCCGACCCGACCCGACTCGCAGTGTAATCAGCGTTGTGGGGAAACAGTTTGTGTTAATAAATTATAATTCTGAAAATGAGGAGAAGATTTTTCCCAAAGAACTTTTATTTTTACGAGGATGTTTCCGTAACCGGCTTCCGTCTCCGTGCTAGTATCTACGGGATCTTTGGTGCGGAGACGGGAGCCGGTTACGGAAATGGGGCCGAAAATGACCCATGAACCTGCCCATGACCGTACTATGTCATTTTCGTCGAGTGGTCTATCTTGTTCGCTCTTGGATCTTTGAGTTGTACTGTCAAAGTACCAAGAGACCCTTCATTCTCAGAGGGGCAGTAATGAGGGAGTGCCGCGCTGTTTAGGGCCCGTCCCACTTTCACGACCTAATTCACAACCTTTTTTTACTCGTGGACATTTTTCATCAGGCTAGAAAAACGCCCCGACCCACTTGATGCCACGAGTACCTACGACCAGCATCACGACCTACCTACGACCTCCTACGACCACGTGACGACCATGCTGCGAGTATGAGTCAAGGGCAAACTCGGCAGCGGTCGTGAGTTCGGTCGTGAAAGTGGGACAGGCCCTTCAGAGGGACAGTACTGAGGGAGTGATGCGCTTTAACTAGTGTTAGTCCCACTAGCTCTCTCCCCCCCCCTCCCCGTCAGTCTGGACACACACACCCCACGTTATGTCAGCGTTACCCTCCCCCTCCCCCAGCATCCTGTGTGACACCAGGGATTTATGATGACGCAGCCTCTTGAAACGGGACCCCCTCCCCCCAGGCCGATGCTGACACGACCGTGAGCTTCACACACACTAATGCCGTGCAGCTGCGGCTTATCAACGTCTCATTCAGGCGACCCGCACCGAGCTGTGAACACGGGCCCAGCACGTCGAAGCAGGATCATGGCCACAGCTGCAGCCAAAAACCTGCCCTACATCCGAACCGCATCTCTGCCTCACCGACGCACTCCAGTCCCCACTGCCTCCAGTGCAGTGGAGACAAGCTCTGTAACCCCTCAGGTCCACACTGCTCCCTCCCTCATTCTCCAGCGTGACCCCCCCCCCCCCCCCACCGTGGGAGTGTTGGCTATTTGGCTACAAGCCCGATATTGATGTAAACCGTTGCCCTGCTGACGTGGCTCGCTGGTTAACCCGGGGGTGGAATCAACAAATGCTGGTTCTTTTCAGAATAATACTTCATGCTAATCCATCCCAGTTTCATCTGTGCTGAGACACACAAGGAACAAAGCAGTCAGTCCCCATGTGAACGGCCACACAACTACCAGCATGGGAAAGCTGATGGGGAAATGGAGAGCGGAACACAGAACAGTTCAGCCCAGGAACGGGCCATTCGGCCCACAGCGACCATGCCGACCATGGCTAGACACAAAATGCTGGAATATCTCAGCGGGACAGGCAGCATCTTTGGAAAAGAGAAATGGCTGCCTGTCCCGCTGAGTTATTCCAGCACTTTGTGTCTATCTTCGATTTAAACCAGCATCTGCAGTTCTTTCCAACACATGATACCAAGGTACATTAATAGAGAGCCAAGTGCAGGGTGGCAGGGTGGCAGGGTGGTGCTGTGGTAGAGTTGCCTCCCAGCCCCAGAGACCTGGATTCTATCCTGACTACGGGTGCTGTCTGTATGGAGTTTGTACATTCACCCTGTGACCACGTGGGTTTTCTCCAGGTGCTCTAGTTTCCTCCCATATTCCAAATACAGGCAGGTTTGTAGGTTAATTGTCTCTGGTGTGTAGGATAGAACTAGTGTATGGGTGATCGCTGAAGGGCCAGTTGCCACTCTACAGTGGCTTGCAAAAGTTTTCACACCCCTTGAACTTTTCCACGTTTTGTCACGTTACAACCACAAACGTAAATGTATTTTATTGGGATTTTATGTGATAGACCAACACAAAGTGGTGCATAATTGTGAAGTGGAAGGAAAATGATACATGGTTTTCAAATTTTTTTACAAATAAAAAACTGAAAAGTGTGGCGTGCAAAAGTATTCAACCCCCTTTACTCTGATACCCCTAAATAAAATCCAGTGCAACCAATTGCCTTCAGAAGTCACCTAATTAGTAAATAGAGTCCACGTGTGTAATCTAATCTCAGTATAAATACAGCTGTTCTGTGAAGGCCTCAGAGGTTTGTTAGAGAACATTAGTGAACAAACAGCATCATGAAGCCCAAGGAACACACCAGACAAGGTCAGGGATAAAGTTGTGGAGAAGTTTAAAGCAGGGTTAGGTTATAAAAAAATATCCCAAGCTTTGAACATCTCACGGAGCACTGTTCAATCCATCATCCGAAAATGGAAAGAGTATGGCACAACTGCAAACCTACCAAGACATGGCCGCCACCTAAACTGACAGGCCGGGCAAGGAGAGCATTGATCAGAGAAGCAGCCAAAAGGCCCATGGTAACTCTGGAGGAGCTGCAGAGATCCACAGCTCAGTGTGGGAGAATCTGTCCACAGGACAACTATTAGTCGTGCACTCCACAAATCAGGCCTTTATGGAAGAGTGGCAAGAAGAAAGCCATTGTTAAAACAAAGCCATAAGAAGTCCTGTTTGCAGTTTGCCACTAGCCATGTGGGGGACACAGCAAAAAATGTGAGGAAGGTGCTCTGGTCTGATGAGACCAAAAATTGAAGTTTTTGGCCTAAATGCAAAACGCTGTGTGTGGCAGAAAACTAACACTGCACATCACCCTGAACACACCATCCCCACTGTGACACATGGTGGTGGCAGCATCATGCTGTGGGGATGCTTTTCTTCAGCAGGGACAAGGAAGCTGGTCAGAGTTGATGGGAAGATGGATGGAGCCAAATACAGGGCAATCTTGGAAGAAAACCTGTTAGAGTCTGCAAAAGACTTGAGACTGGGGTGGAGGTTCACCTTCCAGCAGGACAACGACTCTAAAACATATAGCCAGAGTTACAATGGAACGGTTTAGATCAAAGCATATTCATGTGTTAGAATGGCCCAGTCAAAGTCCAGACTAAATCCAATTGAGAATCTCTGGCAAGACTTGAAAATTGCTGTTCACAGACGCTCTCCATCCAATCTGACTGAGCTTGAGCTATTTTGGAAAGAAGAATGGGCAAAAATATCAGTCTCTAGATGTGCAGCTGGTAGAGACATGCCCCAAAAGACTTGCAGCTGTAATTGCAGCGAAAGGTGGTTCTACAGAGTATTGACTCAAGGGGGCTGAATACTTTTGCATGCCACACTTTTCAGTTTTTTTATTTGTAATAAAATTTGGAAACCATGTATCATTTTCCTTCCACTTCACAATTATGCGCCACTTTGTGTTGGTCTATCACATAAAATCCCAATAAAATACATTTACGTTTGTGGTTGTAACGTGACAAAAATGTGGAAAAGTTCAAGGGGTATGAATACTTTTGCAAGCCACTGTATATCTCTAAAAAACTAAAACTAATCACCTATGCCTGCACATGACACAAATGTCACAATTCCCCGCAGAGACATGTGCCTATTTAAAAACATCCTGTATGCCACTATCGTACCTGCCTCCACCACCACCCCTGGCAGTAGGTTCCAGGCATCCACTACCCTCTGTGTAAAACAAACTTGCCCCACATATCTCCTTTAAACGTTGCCCCTTACGGCTGAAAGCTGTGACCTCTGGTCTTTGACATTTCTATCCTGGGGTACAGGTTCTTAAGAGGTAGGTGGAGAGAGTGTGAAAGGGTAGAAAGGATGGGCAGAGGACAGAAAGAAGGAGAGGGGAGGATGTAGGGGGGGGGGGGAGGAGGAGGAGGAGGAGGAGGGAGGGAGGGGAGAGAGAGAGAGAGAGGGGGAGAGAGGGGGAGAGAGGGAGAGGAAGAGAGAGAGAGAGAGAGAGAGAGAGAGAGAGAGGAGTTGGAATAAATATATCAATCAACCTTACACTTTGACTATAGAAACAAGACAAAAATAATGCCACATATTCAACCAAGTATATGGTTCAATTAAATCTATCAGATCTTGAAAAAATAAAAAGAGAGAGAGAGAAAGAGAGAGAGAAAAGAAAGTGGAAAAGGAGATAGTGCACAGCGAGCAGGAGCGGGTGAGAGGGGATGGTTTGGAGAGGGGATAGTTTGGTGAGAGAGGGTCTGAGGACAAACGTCAGAGACAACGGTGGCACAAAATGGAGTGCCCAGAGACGGAGAAGGAAAAGCTGCAGGGCAGGAGGAGGAGAGAGAATTTAATGGGGGAAAGAGAATAGGATAGAGGGTATGTCTGAAGAAGGGTCTCAACCCAAAACGTCACCGATTCCAATTATTTTCTCCAGAGATGCTGCCTGTCCCGTTGAGTTACTCCAGCTCTTTGCGTCTATTTTCGGTTAAAACCAACACCTGCAGTTCCTCCCTACACAAGGGATCGGGGACAGGCAGAGCAGATGACAAGAGGGCTGGGAGAGGATCGACAGGGAGCAAGAAATAGTCAAAGGCTGCCGGGGGGAAGGGAGGGACGGGCGAAAGGAAGACGGATGTTTGACCTGATTAAGAGCTCAGAATCTCACAGTAAACCGGCATTTTAAGTAACAAACGCATTCCCCTGGTGTGGAAACAGATGGGGAACAGCAATGTGCAAGAACCGTAGAGATTCAATTAAAAACATGTCAAATAAACCCCCATCCAAGTCTGGTCAGAGCCCTCCCTCAGAAACCGTGCTCACTTGGAAAAGCCAAACTCCTTCTGGCACAAGTAACCAGCACGACTGTCAAAGAAAATCAACAGATTGTGCTCTAAACCATCTATATCTTTGAAAATGATTGTTGCAGGTGAAGAGAGGTTTAGGTAAGATTGAGAAATGTCTGGATTTCTTTCTTTTTTTTTTAAAGTGCGAGACAAAAATCTCGTAAGCGAGAGGCGTGCCGGCCAAGAGTGGTGCCTGAAGTGAGAGCGCTGCCCGCGGCTCTCGTGGTTAGATGCCTGGCAGGTTGCCTCATCAGGTGTGATAGTCTTGGAACAATGACAACTCACTAGAGTTGCCAGAGCATGATGGAAGGGTGCGTTACGCCCGGCTCATGCATCAGGCGAGGTTTCCCCAGAGACCCGTCCTCGCTCCCGCACAGGGAGCAGCGATCCGCCCTCAGCTCAGCCCGCCTGGCTAGACAAGGGCCAAGGAAGCCCGCCTGGCTAGACAAGGGCCAAGGAAACCCGCCTGGCTAGACAAGGGCCAAGGAAACCCGCCTGGCTAGACAAGGGCCAAGGAAACCCGCCTGGCTAGACAAGGGCCAAGGAAACCAGCCTGGCTAGACACGGGCCAAGGAAATCAGCCTGGCTAGACAAGGGCCAAGGAAACCCGCCTGGCTAGACAAGGGCCAAGGAAGCCCGCCTGGCTAGACAAGGGTCAAGGAAACCCGCCTGGCTAGACAAGGGTCAAGGAAACCAGCCTGGCTAGACACGGGCCAAGGAAACCAGCCTGGCTAGACAAGGGTCAAGGAAGCCCGCCTGGCTAGACAAGGCCCAAGGAAACCCGCCTGGCTAGACAAGGGCCAAGGAAACCAGCCTGGCTAGACACGGGCCAAGGAAACCAGCCTGGCTAGACAAGGGCCAAGGAAACCCGCCTGGCTAGACAAGGGCCAAGGAAACCCGCCTGGCTAGACAAGGGCCAAGGAAACCAGCCTGGCTAGACAAGGGTCAAGGAAACCCGCCTGGCTAGACAAGGGCCAAGGAAGCCCGCCTGGCTAGACAAGGGCCAAGGAAACCCGCCTGGCTAGACAAGGCCCAAGGAAACCCGCCTGGCTAGACAAGGGCCATGGAAACCAGCCTGGCTAGACAAGGGGACAAGCACTCTGCAACAGGAACCTGCGCAGCTAAAGTCAGGTTCAAGCTTGCCAGCTTTACCCTGCATGCACTCTTCTACACTCTGTGTTACTGCATCCGTCACGGGTGAACATTGGGGACCATCAGAGGAAGAGACTGACTTTGGTGCCTTCCCTCACAGTGGGCAACTTTGATCCTGCTGTGGGGATGTTTTATGTTGAACTCTATCAATAAGTTGAGGTACTGTCTGGCTGTCTGGTGATTACATTTCACTGTGCCAACTGGCACATGTGACAAATAAATGTATCTTGTATCTTGTATCTTGTTTAGAGATACAGCACGGAAACTTGACCTTGGGCCCACCGAGTCCGCGCAGACCAGCGATCCCCGCACGCTAACGCCATCCTATACACGCTACAGGGGCGATTCACAATTGTACACAGCCACTTAGCCTGCAAACCTGTACGTCTTTGGAGCACCCGGGGAAACCCACGCAGGTCACCTGGAGTGCGTACAAACGCTGTACAAACAGCACCATTAGTCAGGATTAAACCGGGGATCTCCGGCGCTGTGAGGCAGCAACTCTACCGCTGCGTCACCGTATCGCCCGCAAATGCGTCAGTGTTTACAGCGGGTGCATGGGACTGCGTCGGTGTAGGTCCCTGGCGTTCTGTCACAGTACACAGGGTGACTGGTTACAGCAAGGAGCAGTGCATCTCTTTGAATCACTTCCCTCTGGAAGGCGACTCCGGACTGTCAAAGCTGCCACAGCCGGACATTAAAACAGTTTTTATCCACGAGTAGTTGCTCTACTCAACAGCCAACAATCTGTAGCCTCCCTTTGATCTGGTATTTTGTTGGTTCACATGCTTGATCAATGGTGTTTTATCATTAATGTTTTATTATTCTTAATGTTTAGTGTTTTCTGAGTCATTCGTAACTGTCACTGTATGTCATGTTGTTACTTGTGGGCGGAGCACCAAGGAAAATTCCTTGTATGTGAATACTTGGCCAATAAACTTACTTACCTCGGGAGGGGAAGGGGATGGCACAGCGAGTCCCCGTGGGTTCATCACCCATGACGAGGTGAATGAAGGGGGGGACCTGGCGGGGGCCACGAAGGACGATGGGGGCGACCAGGGGAGGGGGGGAGGGGGGCAGCTGCTGTCACTTGGGCGGCAGGCAGAAGCTAGGTCTCTTCGGTGAACTTCTTAAGGGCCTGTCCCACTTGGCGATTTTTTCGCCGAATGGCGGCATCATTGACTGGCGTATTAGGTCGGCGAAATATTTGTGGCGTGACGCGCAGTGTTTTGTCAAGTGTCGCAACATTTCTATTGTCGCCGCTGGATTTTGAGATGTTCAAAATCTTTTGACGAACCTGATATGAGGCCGGCAGTCGTCGGAAAAAAATCACAAAGTGGAACAGGCCCTTAATGCTCATAATATTCTTAAGGGGTTGGACAGGCTAGATGCAGGAAAATTGTTCCCCATGTTCTGGGAGTCCAGAACCAGGAGTCACACTTTAAGAATAAGGGGTAGGCCATTAAGGACAGAGATGATGAAAAACGTCTTCACCCAGAGAGTTGTGAATCTGTAGAGTTCTCTGCCACAGGAGGCAGTGGAGGGCACTTCACCGGATGTATTCAAGAGGGAGTTGGCTCTAACTCTTAGGGCTAACGGAATCAAGGGATATGTGGAAAAAACAGGAATGGGGTACTGATTTTGGATGATCAGCCATGATCACATTGAATGGCGGTGCTGGCTCGAAGGGCCGAATGGCCCCCTCCTGCACCTATTGTCTATGTGTCTGTCGGCACCAGAAACATGGCGACTATTGTGTACTG
Source organism: Okamejei kenojei (assembly GCA_035221665.1). NCBI lineage: Eukaryota > Metazoa > Chordata > Chondrichthyes > Rajiformes > Rajidae > Okamejei > Okamejei kenojei. Next base: position 24,762,730 of record CM069163.1, read on the forward strand.
CCCAGGTGAGGTCTGCTGTAAGATTCCGCCCGGTTGCATGCAAAACAAAGCATTTCACTGTATCAGCACATTCTCCCAGTGACCTGCGTGGGTTTCTGCGGGTGTCCTGGTTTCCTCCCACACTCCAAAGACACGCAAGTTTGCAGGTTAATTGGCTTCGGTGAAGATTGTAAATAGTCTAGAGTGTGTCGGGTAGTGCTAGTGTGCGGGCATCGCTGGTCGACGCGGACAGGGTAGCCTGAAGGGCCTGTTTCTGCGCTGCATCTCTAAACTGAACTAAAAGTCGTTGAGACCAGCATAGATCATATTAAATGACAGAAGCGTAGGAAAGAGCTGCAGATGCTGGTTTAAATCGAGGATAGACACATAATACTGGAGTAACTCAGCGGGACAGGCAGCATCTCTGGAGAGAAGGCATGGGTGACGTTTCGGGTCGAGACCCTTCTTCAAAATGAAGCTGCCTGTCCCGCTGAGTTACTCCAGCATTTTGTGCTTACCTTCCATTTAAACCAGCATCTGCAGTTCTTTCCGACACAACATATCGTTGAATGTATGTCGTGCCTGTGCAGGACAGAATTTCATTGTTCTGGTTTGGGACGCATGATAATAAAACTCTCGTTAAAGTTGATGTTGGATTTCACATGAGCATGGAAAGAATGAGGGCTGCCATTGTCGGATTTCAATCCGTATCCGATTGGAACATGAGACAGAAATGTTCTTGGGAGTGATGCGGGGATCATGATTCCGAAGCGACTAAACAGACCTTGCCATGGTTAGAAGGCTGGCATGGAGCTGGAACCACAGCTGTTCCTCCTTAAGCTCAAGCTCATACTTGGCAGACCATCCGGCTGCAGTTTTTAGCTCGGGTCCCGGCCACTTAAGCTGTCAATGATTCTGCTGCCAATTCACACTGTTTGCTCACCTGGTTAAAATGGCTGTTCAGCAAAAACTGCCTGCCCGCCTGCCTGCGTCCCGCACACACTGATACACGGATGGCTCGATTGTAATTGTACATTGCCTTACATAGCACGCAACAAAAACGCTGTCCACCTTACCTCGGTACACGTGACCATAAACTAAACCAGAGGGCTTGGGTCGGAAGGAACTGCAGTGAGGAGGAGATTCACTGCGATGGGTGTTTGTGTAAATTGTGTCGGTGTGTGTCTTGGTGCCTTTCTTGTTGTATGACGGCAGAAACCAAATTTCGTTTGAACTTCATTTGAGGTTCAAATGACAATAAACGGCATTGTCTGCTGGTTTAAACCGAAGAAAGACACAAAGAGCTGGAGTCACTCAGCGGGACAGGCAGCATCTCTGGGGAAATGGAATGGGTGATATTTCGGGACGAGACCTTTCTTCAGACTGAGAGCCAGGGGGAAGGGAAACGAGAGCTATAGACGGCGATGTGGAGAGATATTGAAGAAACGAACGAAAGATATGCAAAAAAGTAATGGAAGCAGCCCATTGACAGCTGTGGGCGAGGGGAGAACCAGTTACAGACAATAAGACTCACCAGGACGAGGTTGAAACCAGTACAATGACTAGGGTGGCGGGGGGGGGGGGAACGGAGAGAGAGGGGGTGCAAGAGTTACTTGAAGTTAGATAAATCAATATTCATACCGCTGGGTTGTAGGAAGGGCTGGGACCCAGCACACAGTGGGCGTTTGGTCATCTCTGGAGAAACAGGATGAGTGGCCTTTTGGATCGGGACCCTTCTTTAGACTGGTTCTGAAGAAGGGATCCGACCCGAAATGTCACTCAACTATTTTCTCCAGAGATGCTGCCTGATGTGCTGAGTTACTCCAGCACTGTGTATTTACCAGCAGGATGAGGCTTATTCAGTTTACGACAGGGGGAACAAGCTGAGTAGCAGATTGTTGGTCGCTCACTTCTCTTGGCAGCCTTGGCCTCCTCTGCTCAGTTCTGTCCCATCACTACTCATTTTTTTTAATTCCTAACTTGGCCGTAGAGGCATCTTACAGTGTCAGGAGAGACAGTGATTGCTTGGCTCAGCTGGTTCAAGCTTCAGCTTTCATTACAATCTACCAGCAGTTGTTGGCGTCTGCAGCGAGGTGAATGCTTGTGGCCAAAGGGATGCTCCCCTCTCCATGCTTCCTTGTGCCCCCCCCCCCTCCCCCCAGCCTCCTCCTTGGGTTGATGTGGGGGGGGAAGTGCTCCCACACTGCTGATAGGCAATGGGTTGTTCACATCCATCCGTGACTTTGCACACACTGTTCCCTGTGGTCTCTGCGCATCCTCCCCGCATCGATAACCTTCTCCAGCCCTGCAACTCTTCCACCCGCCGTACCCAATCCGACAAAGTCCAAACAGCCAGCATCTCTGGAGAGAAGTAATGGGTGACGTTTCAGGTCGCGACCCTTCTTCAGACCCAAGGGACTTTTTCACTTCCAAAGAGGGGTCCCGATCCGAAACGTCACCCATTCCGTCTCTCCAGAGATGCTGCCTCACCCGCTGAGTTACTCCGGCATTTTGTGTCCATCTTCGGTTTAAACCAGCATCTGCAGTTCCTTCCGACAAAGTCTGAATCTCGATGACGACCTCCGGCCCTATCAATCTGAGACCCCTCCGATCCTCCTGCAAGGTCATAGCTCCATCGTGGGAGAGGCAACGTTTTTTTTTCACACGTGAGGCGATGGGTGCCTGGAACCAACTGCCAGGGACGGTGATGATGGTACAGATTCAATAGGGGCACTCAAGAGGCTTTTACATAGGCCCATGGATTTGCAGGGAATGGTGGGATTTAGATCACAAGGAGATTAATTTAACGGCATCATGTTTAGCATGGACATTGTGGGCCGAAGGGCCTGTTCCTGTGCTGTACTGTTCTATGGTTTAGTGAAATGCTTTTGTTAATATTACATGCAGGTTCAAGAACAGAGGAACATGCTTCATGAGTTATTCATGCCTGGATTAGAGGCCATTAGCTACAGGGAGAGGTTGGACAGACTTGGATCACCAGAGGTTGCAGGGAGACCCGATAGAAGTGTATAAAATTATGAAGGGCATAGAGAGGGTAGACAATCAGAACCTTAGTCCCAGGAATGCACTAGAGGGTATAGCTTTAAAGTGTAAAGGGCAAAGTTTAAAGGAGATGTGCGGAGTAAGATTTTTTTTACACAAAGGATGGTGTGTGTCTGGAACGGGCTGCCGGAGGTGGTAGTTGAGGCAGATACGAGCGTGGCATTTGTGAGACTTTAGTACAGGCTCATGGATGTGGAGGGAATGTAACGATATGGATTATGTGTTGGTCTTGGCATCATGTACAGAACAGACACTGTGGGCCAAAGGGCCTGATCTTTTGCTGGACTGTTCTGGTGTTGGAGTTGTACGAGAGCTTGTGAGCAAACTACCCTGTGACATAGTGTGAGTGCTGCAAGCTACTGCCCACGAGGAGCAGTGGCAACTTGGGTTACATTCAATGAAAACAAGACAAATGATCTGAATAGTAACAACTCCCTGAAGCTCATTTTAAAATGCTACAATAATGGAAAATGCATAGAATGATCTGGTTTGTGCACCAGGCAAGGATTTTTATTGCAGAGTCTCTCTCCCTTCCAACCACAATGAGTCATTTCCCAAGCCAGATACATTTTGAAGCATATTAATACAGCTATACTTAAAGTTAGATTGATTTAATTTTCTCCTGCTTCCCCCATGCTGAAGCGATGCCCAGAGTTGCCTTCGAATAGACTTTTGCTTGGGCTGATCCGACAAAGAGCCCACTCTGGCCCACGTGAGATAGAGTGATGTGATTCTCTGCAGTTGTCTTACCCGTTCAATACAGGTATGGCTGACCTCTCTGGCCCAGGGATAGTCGAGTCAGTCCGTCTATTCTCGTCATGCATTCACCGTCTAAACCCCTAATGCAACTGCTGTCTGGGCATAGACTGAAATTCCAGCTCTATCATCTATCATCAAGAGTCCCGACCCTTTTATTATGCCTTCTCTGGATACTTTCAAGAGAGAGCTAGATTGGGCTCTTAAAAATAGCGGAGTCAGGGGAGATGGGGAGAAGGCAGGAACGGGGTACTGATTGGGGATGATCAGACATGATCATATTGAATGGCGGTGCTGGCTTGAAGGGCCGAATGGCCTGCTCCTGCACCTATTGTCTATTGACCATAAGGACCATGCCCGCTTCTCACTGCTACCACCGGGCAGGAGGTACAGAAGCCTGAGGTTGCACATCAGCCGCTTCTGGAGCAGCTTTGTAGAGTAATTTGGCTTCGGTAAAAAGTGTGAATTGTCCCTAGAGTGTAGGGTAATGCCAGTGTACGGGGTGATCACTGGTCGGCACAGACTTGGCGGGCCGAAGGGCCTGTTTCCGAGCTGTATCTCTAAACTGTATCTCTAACCAAAAAGCTACTTTCCTACAACTATCAGGTTCCTGACCTGACCTGCCCAGCCCTAATCCCACCTCAGCAATGGGACTCAACGCACCACCTACTGCCATGTACTTTGTATCTACAACACAGATACTCCTGACTACTATACACTAGCGATTACTGTAAATATTTTCTAAATGTGTATTTTTGCACTTGTTTGTTGTTTCCTTTGTCTTTTTTTCTCTTTGCAGAATTTGTGTAATTTATATATAATTTATGTTTTATTGTGTCTTATCTGAGTCTATGTGCCCGTGTCAATAGGATTTATATTCTAGCTGTACCTCGCCCTATTTATTAATATGACAATAAACTTGACTTGACTGAGTTTCACAATTGGATGGAACATAGACCAGAACGTGTACAGTGCTAAACCATACATGAATGGGAATGGCAGGTACGAGGGAGGTCTTTGGCTCACAGAGTGGTTTCTATGGTTCGGGGAGGAGACAAGAAGCAGCCTCTCTCAGGCCAGCAGCATCAGGAGTCTTCCACACGAGCCCACCTTCTGTCAAGCAACAGGTGGAGGCACTATGGGGTAGACACCCAGCCTTGGCAATCTGTCCGAGACCAGAGTACGTCCATAACTCTTCATGCCAGGTCCCCGCAGGTGACCCTTGGGCAAAGTGTCACTGAAAACAAGCTGACAAGGACCCACCTGGAACATATTGAGCTGAGAGACAGGAGCAACGATAATGGGACTCCACCGAGGTTTCAGAAACAGAAAATAGGTGCAGGAGCACAGGAGAAGGCCATTTGGCCCTTCGAGCCAGCACCAATATGATCATGGCTGATCATCCAGAATTAGTACCCCGTTCCTGCTTTCTCCCCAAATCCCTCGATTCCGTTAGCCCTACGAGCTATAGCCAACTCTCTCTTGAATACATCCAGTTTGGATCTAGAGAGAACGTCTGTCAGTATTTAAAGGGTATCTGGCAATGGCTAGAGGCCTCTCAGTGGATCTCGAGCCCATTTCTAAATTGGGGATCTAATGGTCTGCCCAGTCCAGCCAAAAGCAACAACAAAAGAACTCCTTTCAAGACATGAGACTCCAGGTATGTTGTTTTCTTTACGCCCTTCAATAATTTGTCTCCATGGTTTGATTTTGTCTGAAATCAAGGGAATTTGTCGCCTTGTCAACAGCCTGCAAAGTCTTGACAAGATTGTCAAAAGTTTCCAAAATGGTAGGAAGAGTTTCGTCTTTCCAAGTAAAATACAAAATATATAAAATACAGAAAACACAAAGATTTACAGTAGCTACTGGGCTTTCATCCAATTGCTGAACCCTGCTTCTCTTAGGTATTTCTGCCGTTTTTAATCGGACTTTGTGACCCAAGAACTTTAAAACTCAGATACTGAGCAGGTTGAAGCAGATACTGGAGTCTGAGGAAGGGTCCCGGCCTGAAACATTGCCTATCCATGTTCTCCAGAGATGCTGCTGAGAAGCGTACAGCGGGAGAATGGGACAAGAATGAAATAAAGATAAAAGAAAGACACAAGGCGCTGCAATAATGGGCCTGTCCCACTTACGCGATTTAACGCGATTTTTTTTGGCGACTGCCGGCATCCGTCATAGTCGCAGCAGGTTGCCGAAAATTTTCAACATGTTGAAAACCCAGCGGCGACCAGATCGTACAGGTAGCACTACTCGTGACAGGTCGCAGGGAGACAGGCGCCTGTATGGTCGTGAGTAGTGGCCCATAGAGTCGTACCTTGTTCTGGTCGCCGCTGGATTTTCAACACGTTGAAAATTTTCGGCAACCTGCTGCAACCATGACGGGTGCCGGCAGTCGCCGAGAAAATCGCGTAAGGGGACAGGCCCATTACTCAGTGGGTCAGGCAGCATCTGTGGAGGAGGTTGCACTCTTTCTCCACAGCCCAGTTGATCATTTCTCCTTGAAGTCCACGTCGAAGCCAAACGTTATGTTGAAGCAGTCCCCACCATTCTTTCACGCAGGGTTTTCCAGATCATGACACATAAAAGAACAGGAAAGAAACCTTACTTTCCCAAAACCTGATATATTTTTCCAATGAAAACCGTACATCCTTTTTTCACTTTACGATAACCTCATGAAATGTTGAACATCTCCATTAGATCTCCTAAATCTCCCCCCTCAAAGAAAACGATTCAAATCGTCATCACTTGCTAGACTTCGCCCCACCCCTCCCTCTCTTTTCCAGCTTTCCCCCCTCCTTACTACACTCGGTCTGACCGGAAACATCGGCCACCCATTCAAAATGGCGGCGCACACAGTTGCAGCAGCTCGATGTTCTCTCGGTCAGTGCTTCGTGTTTTGTGTGTGTGTGTGCGTGTTGTTTTGTGCCCTGTGTACTTACTGTCGGGTGGACAGGATCTACGGCCGTCAGGATCTTTTTAGGATTGCAGCCGGTCGCGAACGGGGGGTTACCGCCGAGTTTGTCCGCTCATACAAGATCCCGGCGGACATAGCGAGGAGCCCCGACTCTCCGTGGATTACCATCCCCGCGGGGAGGAGGCGAAGACGGCGCAGAGAGAGAAGGCAAAAGCGAGGCTGCAGGGCCGGCGCGTTGGCCAGGCTACGGAGGCAGCCACTGAAACCACCGCTTCCCAGCCTGTCTCTCACGAACGCAAGATCCCTGGCTAACAAGATGGATGAACCGAGGCTACAGACTGCAGCTAACAACGCCGTGAAGGACAGCTGTATCCTGTTGATCACGGAGGCCTGGCTTCATTCATCCATTCCGGACTCTGCTATCGAGCTAGCAGGCTACACAGCACAGCGTCATAACAGGACAAGAGACTCTGGTAAGAGCAGAAGAGGAGGGCCCTGTGTGTACGTGGTGTATTAACAACTGCTGTATTAACACAGTGATTGTAGACAGTCACTGCTCCCCGGACCTGGAGTATGTGACTGCTAAATGCAGGCCCATTTATCTCCCTAGAGAGTTCACTGTTGTCATGATAACTGCTGTGTACACACCACCGGATGCTAATGCTAACTCTGCTATCGGACATTTGTACGGTAGCACTAGTAGTCAACAGAGCATATATCCGGACGGTGTTCACATCATAGCAGGGGACTTTAATCACGCAGACTTGAAGGAAATGCTCCCCGAATTCTACCAGCATGTTAAATGTGCTACAAGAGGAGCTAACACACTGGACAAGGTCTACTCCAACATCATGCTGGGGTGGGCTACAGGGCTAGACCATTACCTCACCTGGGTCAGTCGGACCATATGTCCCTGCTTTTAATTCCTGCATATGCCCCCCTCAGGAAAACCGCTCCTCCCATCACTAAGACGATCACAACCTGGCCTGATGGTGCATCTCAGCAGCTGCAGGACTGCCTCGACAGGACCAACTGGGATGTGTTTGAACATCGGGACCTGGAGCTGTTCACAGACAGTGCACTGTGTTACATTAAACACTGCATGGACACGGTCACCGTGGACAAACGCATCAGGGTCTACCCCAACCAGAAGCCCGGGATGACCCGGGAGGTCCAGCGGCTGTTAAAAGAGAGGAACACCGCTTTTAGGTCTGGCGATAGGGCTTTATACAGCACGGCCCGAGCTAACCTGAAGAGAGGCATCAGAGAGGCCAAGTCAGACTACAGGAGGAAGATAGAGGACCACCTGGACAGTAACAACAGCAGGCAGGTGTGGCAGGGGATCCAGTATCTCACCAACTATAAGACAAACCTTGGAGCTGCTGGAAGGTGACGCCTCGTTGGCAGAGGAGCTGAACCTCTTCTTTGCCCGCTTTGAAGTGGAGCCTCCCGAGACAGCCACATCACACCATATGGTCCACAGCAGCCTAACCCTCAAAATAGAGGAGCATGAGGTGAGGTGCACGCTGCGGGCCATCAATCCGAGGAAGGCCACGGAACCCGACGGCAGTCCTCACGAGGATTCCTAACCAGTCTCTGGCCCAGTCCACTGTTCCACCCTGTCTGAAATCCGCAACCATAGTTCCCTTGCCCAAAAAAACTCACGTTTCCAGCCTCAATGACTACCGGCCAGTCGCACTCACACCAGTGGTGATGAAGTGTTTTGAACAACTGGTCCGGGGTCACATCACTTCACTCCTGCCCCGAAGCTTTGACCCCCACCAGTTTGCGTACAGAGCGAATAGATCTACAGAGGACGCTGTAGCCACAGCTCTCCATGCTGCACTGTCCCACCTGGGGCAGCGGGGGAGCTACGTGCGGATGCTCTTTGTGGACTACAGCTCTGCTTTTAATACTATCCTTCCCCACAAACTGGTGGACAAACTGGGGGACTTGGGACTTCCACACTCCACCTGCATGTGGATAAATAGCTTCCTATCGGGTCGCAGCCAGAGAGTCAGAGTGGGCCATCACACATCCACGGCCCTCAGCCTCAGTACCGGCTCTCCACAGGGCTGCGTGCTGAGCCCCTGCTCTACACCATCTGCACACATGAATGCACCCCCACCCACCACAGCAACACCATTGTCAAATTTGTGGATGACACTACGGTGGTGGGACTCATCTCCGGGGGGGACGAGTACGCCTATCGGGATGAGGCGGAACAGCTGACAGTGTGGTGTGGAGAAAATAACCTGCTCCTCAACACCTTAAAGACCAAGGAGATAATAATAGACTTCAGGAAGAACAAAACGGACATGGTACCACTGATCATCAGGGGACTGTGTGGAGAGGGTGGCGGATTTCCGCTTCCTGGGAATCCATATTGAGGAGCGTGAACACTTCTGCGCTGCTGAAAAAGGTCCAGCAGAGACTGCACTTCCTGAGGGTGCTCAGGAAGAATAACATCACTCAGAGACTGCTGCTGTCCTTTTATCGGTGCTCCATTGAGAGCATCCTAACATACTGTGTATGCGTGTGGTACACCAGCTGCACAGCGGCTCAGAGGAAAGCGCTCCAGAGGGCCATTGACAACGCCCAGAGGATTGTCGGCTGCCCTCTCCCTACCTTGGAAGACTTACACAGTTCCCGCTGCATCAAAAAAATCCCAGAATATTATAAAGGACATTTCCCACCCCGGACTCTCCCCGTTTGAACTGTTGCCGTCAGGCAGACGGTACAGATCTATAAGGACAAGGACAAACAGACTTAAAAACAGTCTTTACCCCACTGCTATAAAGGCACTAAATGTAGCTGCCAAGAAACGCAGGGACTAAGGGACTGTGGTTGGTACACTGTGAGATCGACAGAAGGATGTGGGGTTGGGTGTTTATGCATGCTATTTTCATATTTATTTTAGTTTATCTTTTTTAATATTTTACCTTGTATGTATCGCTAGCTGTTAGAAATGTTGGAATGGTGCGCTGACCGGCTGACATTTTTTAAATTTCGTTGTACATGGTTCATGTTACAATGACAATAAAGAAACTATTCTATTCCCTCCGCAGATGCCGCCTCAACACTTTGTGTTTTCATTCAGATTGCCTCATCTCTCCGCACAACATAGGTGGCGCAGCGGGAGAGTTGCTGCCTTACAGCGCCGGAGACCTGGGCTCGATCCTGACCACGGGTGCCGTCTGTATGGAGTCTGACCGCGCGGGTTTGTCTCCAGGATCTCCGGTTTCCTCTCACATTCCAAAGACATACAGGTTTGTAGGTTAATTGGCTTCTGTAAATCACAAAATGTCCCAAGTGTGTAGGATAGCGCTAGTGCACGGCGTGATCGCTGGTCGATGCGGAATCGGTTGGCCGTAAGGCCTGTGTCCACGTGGTATTACGGAAGTAGAGAGCTAGATAGGCTCTTAAAGATAGCGGAGTCAGGGGATATGGGGAGAAGGCAGGAACGGGGTACTGATTGGGGATGATCAGCCTTGGTCACATTGCATGGCGGTGCTGGCTCGAAGGGACGAATGGCCTACTCCCGCACCTATTGTCTATTGTCTATTGTCTATAAGTAAACTAAACGAAACTGGTTTCTCTCGTCTCTGCACCGTCCGTAAGAATTGGCAACATGTGTAGATCATTTGGCCTTACGAGCATGTTCTGCCATTCATGAGGATCATAACTGATTTACTTCAGTTTTATTTTCCTGCTCCATTAATATGTCAAAATCTAGCAAGCTGACAAATCTTCCCTCTGGTATGCTTCTGTTGGTGAATTACTTTTCAATTTTGGCACACACCTCATGGTCAGCAGTGATCCCTGCCCAAGCTCTAACAAGCTTTTGAGACCTGATTCACCTGCAACAGAGATACCATCAAAACCATCTCCGCAAAAGCCTCTACATTCACCAGAAGGTCAAGCAAACCAACTTGTGTAGTGAGGAACTGCAGATGCTAGTTTACACCGAATATAAGACACAAAGAGACCCTTAATCAGATCCAGCAAGCTAACCAGGTCAACAAAGCCACAACTATGAATAGTACAGGTGTCAGAGGTTTTGGGGAGAAGGCAGGAGAATGGGGATAGGAGGGAGAGATAGATCACCCATGATTGAATAGCGGGGTAGACTTGATGGGCCGAATGGCCTAATTCTACTCCTATCACCTATGACCTGATAACATCCCCAAAGTTGTTCATTATACCTGCTCAGGTACATTGGACAGACCATGTGGTTTGCTTGCCTGACATTAGGCACCCAAAACGCACTCTATTCTGGGCTCTGTCATGGGAAGAGATGATCAGGTCAACCATGGTAAGGATTCAAAGATATGCTTGAAGGCCTCTTTGGATAAATGCAACGTCCCTCTGTATTCGTGGGAATCCCTGACTCGAGACTACCCGACGGAGATGGGACGTCAAGATGAGAACATTTACAGTAAAAGGTGGGGCTAACGGTCAGAACCTTTTTTTCAGGGTCAAAGTCCAGGGAGACGTCAAAGACTAGAGGGAATAGCTTCAAGGGGAATGGGGCAAAGTTTAAAGAAAGTGTGCAGGACAGGTGTTGTTTACACAGAGGGTGGTGGATGCCTGGAATACCTAGCCAGGGGTGGTGGTGGAGGCAGATAGTGGTGTTTAAGAGGCTTTTACATGGGCAAGGAATGGAGGGATATGGATCACACGTGTCGGAAGGAACTGCAGGCACTGGTTTACATCGAAGATAGACACAATATGCTGGAGTCGCTCAGGGGGACAGGCAGCATCTCTGGAGAGAAGGAATGGGTGATGTTTCGGGAAGAGAGGCCTCCACCCGAAACGTCACCCACTGCTTCACTCCAGAGATGGATCACGCGGCTTCTAAAGGGCCTGTCCCACTTGCATGCGATTGCGTGCATTTGGCGACCAAACGGTAGCGGAGTTCACGTGAATTTCGCTCTAAGTACGCGCTAAGTTCGCGCGTGACGTCATTTGCGTCATGCTTACCAATCAGCTGGGCAGGGGGCGGGCCGACTGAATTTGGGCGTCGCACGGTGCCAGGCGGTGACGTCATCACGCAACGCAACGCGCTAGGCGTACGCCGTCAAGACGCTGCGTACGACCGCAATGCGCCTGCGTGCCGACAGGCTGTTGGCGCGCGAAGATTTCGGCCACTGCCAGAATTTTGGAGATCCGCGCGAAGTCCGGACCAGCCCCACACAACTCCGCGCTTCTAAGTGGGACCGGCCCCGCGCGGCCATACGGTGCCCGTACACCTCAAGCGACCACGAGGTCGCGTAAGTTGCGAGCCAAGGTCGCGTAAGTGGGACAGGCCCTTAAGGCTCTGCAGTTCCCACACTGGTTTCATCAGCCACTTCTGTACCCACAGGTCGGGAGTGGAAGCAGGCCCTACTCCACCCCATGCTACAGCCTGTGATGGTGACGTTCACAGTTTCAAGGTGACCCAAAGCCCTTCACAGCCATAAGAGGTACTTAAGTACTTTCAGAAGTGCCGTCATGGTTAACTCCCTCGCCACTTCTTCCAACGCTGCTCAATCAGCCCAATTTTAACTTTGTGTTGAACCAGTTCCTGTAAAAACATTTATACTTGGAAACCAAGGTGGCAAGCCAAAGGTTTACCGTGGAACTGAGACAAGTCTCTGAGACAAATTTTTTTTTTAGTGAAAGTTTATAAAAACAGGCTTAAAATGGCAAGATGACTAAACCACAGCCCTGTTGCTCCCTGGACATGAACATTCCCACAGCACCGTTTCAAAAATAGGGACAGGCCAGTTTATCTGTCCTTCAACATCACCAAAGTGAATAATCTGTCCTTTACCAAGATGCAGATGGTATGATCTTACCCACGGGCAATACTCCCTGCCCTACATTACTGCAGTGTCCACACTTCCAAAGTATTTCACTGGCTACAAAACCCGGGTTCGATCCTGGCTACGGGTGCTGGCTGTACGGAGTTTGCACGTTCTCCCCGTGACCACATGGGTTTGTAGCCAGTGAAATACTTTGGAAGCGTGGACACTGCAGTAATGTAAGAAGTAGGGCAGAGGTTAAGATAGAAACATAGAAAATAGGCGCAGAAGGAGGCCATTCAGCCCATCGAGCCAGCACCGCCATTCATTGTGATCATGGCTGATCGTCCCCAATCAATAACCCGTGCCTGCCTTCTCCCCATATCCCTTGACTCCACTACCCCTAGAGCTCTATCCAACTCTCTCTAAAATCCATCCAGTGATTTGGCCTCCACTGCCCTCTGTGGCAGGGAATTCCATAAATTCACAACTCTCTGTGTGAATAAGTTTTTTCTCACCTCAGTCTTAAATGACCTCCCCTTTATTCTAAGTGTGGCCCCTGGTTCTGGACTCGCCCAACATTGGGAACATTTTTCCTGCATCTAGCTTGTCCAGTCCTTTTATAATTTTATGTGTTTCTATCAGATATCCCCTCATCCTTCTAAACTCCAGTGAATACAAGCCTAGTCTTTTCAACCTTTCCTCATGTGACAGTCCCGCCACCCCAGAGATCATGGCATTAACGCTAATACTTTCTTCCTTCACGGTTATCCACCCAACAATTTGGCATGATTTCCGCGGGAAGCCGGAGGATTCAAAAAGCTACCGTCGCTGTTCCCAGTCATCAACTCCCCACCAAAAACGACAACTTTTGCCGGGAGGCTTGGAGACGCCCGTGAAAGGCAGATGCCGCTAACACGAGTGGTTTGCGGACAAAAGAATTGTAAGTACAAGCACGCCGTGTGACGTTCTAGCTGGTGGAGCCCGTCCACAACTTCGGTAGGTAAAGCAACTTCAACTCGAACCAATAAGGAATAGAGTCACCTTGCTTATTAACAGGGGCAGCACGGCGGTAGAGTTGCTGCCTCACAGCGCCAGAGGCCCGGGTTCGATCCTGACTACGGGTGCTGGCTGAACGGAGTTTGTACGTTCTCCCCGTGACCACATGCGTTTCTTCACGATATTTGGTTTCCACTCTCACTCCAAGGACGTACAGATTTGTGGGTTAATTGGTATGGTATAAATGATTTCAAGAGAGAGCTAGAAAGGGCTCTTACAAATAGCAGAGTCAGGGGATATGGGGAGAAGGCAGGAACGGGGTACTGATTGGGGATGATCAGCCATGATCACATTGAATGGCGGTGCTGGCTCGAAGGGCCAAATGGCCTACTCCTGCACCTATTCTCTAAATGCAAAAATTGCCCCTAGCGTGTGTGGGATAGTGTTAATGAGCGGGGATCGCTGGTCGGCACGGACTTGGTGGGCCGAAGGACCTGTTTCCGCATTGTATCTTTAAACTAAACTAAACCAAAATAAAAGGAATGTTCCCAATCTTGGAAAATTGATTCTTTCCCTGTGTTTTTTTAAACTCTGTCTAACAACCAACTTCTGTCAAAAACCTTCAACGCTGCCATCTGGAAAAAAACTCACTCGCAGGCCTGTATCAATTGACTCCGTTACATAAGTTCATATATTACAGGAGCAGTATTGAGCTATTCGGCCCATCAAGTCTACTCCGACATTCAATACTGGCTGATCTATCTCTCCCTCTCATCCCCATTCTCCTGCCTTCTCCCCGTAACCCCTGACACCCGTACTAATCAAAGAATCTGTCAATCTCTGCCTCAAAAATATCCACTGATTTGTCCTCCACAGTCCACTCAGGCAATGAATTCCAAAGATTCACCATCCTCTGATTAAAGAAATTCCTTCTCATCTCCTTTCTACAGGTGGGCCCTTTTATGCTGAGGATAAGGCCTCTGGTCCTAGATTCTCCCACTAGTGGAAACATCCTCTCCGCACCCACTCTACCCATGCCTTTCGCTAAGTTTCAGCCAAGATCTGGGAGAGCTCCTGTTTCCGACCACACTTTGGGTGAAGAACCATCTCCTGACATCTTTCCTGAACAGACTTGATCTACTTCCTGTAGATCTACTTAAGCTCCATGTTCTAGCTTCTTCCACCAGAGGTGCCAACGTCTCTCCAAAAACCCTCTGGAAGTCTCCACAAAGCCAACGACAGATTGCAATTGCGTCATGCACTCCCAAGCCCTTGACAGCGGCAGCACGGTGGCGCAGCGGCAGAGTTGCCGCCTTACAGCGCCAGACACCCGGGTTCGGTCCCGACCACGGGAGCTGTCTGTACGGAGTTTGTACGTTCTCCCCGTGACCTGCGTGGGTTTCCCTGGGTACTCCTATTTCCTCCCACACTCCAAAGACGTACAGGTTTGTAGGTTAATTGGCTTGGTAGGTTTGCAGGTTATTGTAAATTGTCCCTGGTGTGCGCAGGATGGTGTTAGGTTGTGGGGGTCGCTGGTCGGCACGGACTTGGTGGGCCAAACGGCCTGTTTCCAGCGCTGTATCTCTAAACTAAACTAAATGTGGATTAAAAGCTTGCCCACATTTCAAAAACAAATAAAACATAAACTTTGAACACAAGGATCCTTAGATCTGAGGTCTCGTAAAATATATCAGGATCCTCCCTTATTAAATATACTTTCACCCAAGCCTTAGAAAGCAGCCTCGGCCAACTCCTTGCTCCCAGGTCAAGAACGTCACCCTCCGGGACCCACGGAGAGAACCCAGTGGGAGTGGCACTGCCTTGTGATCTTGGAGGAAGGCTGACGTGACAGAAATGTGGTCCAGATAGATCACTCCTCCCTCAATGCAGTCCCGACCACATCAACGTGGCCTCTGTCTCCATCTCCAACATTCCCACTCCCCTCCTGCTGACTCATGCACCACGGAAACACAACCTTTCTTTCCACTGCTAATTGATTCTGTTTATCTAAATTCTTCTTCAGCTCTCTGCTGGCACCCCTCCTCAATTTGCGCTCCACCCCTCCCTCGTTCACTGGTGTTAGACGGGATCATTCAGCCCCACCCTCTGGAGGGCCAACATGTCAGAGGGGTAGTACTGAGGGAGTGCCGCAGAGGGGTAGTACTGATGGAGTGCCGCAGAGGGGTAGTACTGATGGAGTGCCGCAGAGGGGTAGTACTGAGGGAGTGCCGCAGAGGGGTAGTACTGATGGAGGGCCGACATGTTAGAGGGGTAGTACTGAGGGAGTGCCGCAGAGGGGTAGTACTGATGGAGGGCCGACATGTTAGAGGGGTAGTACTGAGGGAGTGCCGCAGAGGGGTAGTACTGATGGAGTGCCGCAGAGGGGTAGTACTGAGGGAGTGCCGCAGAGGGGTAGTACTGATGGAGTGCCGCAGAGGGGTAGTACTGATGGAGTGCCGCAGAGGGGTAGTACTGAGGGAGTGCCGCAGAGGGGTAGTACTGAGGGAGTGCCGCACTGTCGGAGCTCTGCGCTGTTGGCACGGGTTGCATCAAGCAAGGCAACGGGGTTGTTCTAAGGAGGCACTGCATCTTTGGAATATCTCAATAAATCATTAGTTCACTCACTTATCGGGTTTCCTAGTTGGTGGAATCTTGTACACACCCGTCATCTGCACTCATCACAGTAATCATAAGACATGAAGCCGTCACTAACGGCTAGAGAAGTATTTCAGGACATCCCAAGGGTTCCAACGAGGCTAAGTCAACAGAAATCCCCACTCCTTCCTTTTCAATGGCCATCACTGGTTTGGTTCCAGAGTTCACGATGTTCTCCAGAGACTTGGCAGATTCTTTGCACGTCAACATAGACAACAGGGGATATAAGATGCAGCAGTGACTAAGGGCAAGAGAGGGAGAGAGAGACAGAGAGAGAGAGAGAGAGAGAGAGAGAGAGAGAGAGAGAGAGAGAGAGAGAGATAGACAGAGAGAGAGCAAAAAAGGGAGGGGGGGGGAGAGAGGGGGGGGGGAGAGAGGGGGGGAGAGAGGGGGGGAGAGAGGGGGGGGAGAGGGGGGGAGTAGAGGGGGGTAAAGGGGGGAGAGAGGGGGAGAGAGTGGGGGGGTAGAAGGGGGAGAGAGGGGAGGAGTGGGGTGAGGGGGGTGAGGGGGGGAGGGATGGGAGAGAGAGGGGGGAGAGGGGGAAGAGGGGGAGAGGCGGGGGAGAGAGGGGGGGAGAGGGGGGGAGAGAGGGGAGGGTGTTGCTTGGGATGGAGGGGTGTAGGGGGTGAGGTGGGGAAGAGGGGAGATTGGGATTAGAAAGGAGGAGGGGGATATTTGGGGTGAGATTGAGGGTCCTTGTCCCTCTTGTGGCTCTCTCCCTCCCCCACAGCCTCTCTGTTGTGAAGCAGGTTTTGCCAAAAACCCTTTCCCAACACATTGCTGTATAAATGTTGAACGTCCCTGAGAGAACATCATCTCTCCAGCTGGAGAAAGCGAAACGAGAACCCAGGGTAAATGAATGCAAGATGTGCTTGTTATATTTGGCACGTTGTGGTAGGCTGTGCGGAGGCCAAGGCCCCAGTGTGTGCGGGAAATTAAATCTTCGACAAATCCAGAATCTTCGTTGCAAGGGTCTCTGAGGATCCTCGGCAGTGTGCGTGTAATTGGATTTTCACTTCTCACTGAGCCACAGGGAGTGACCTAGCCCACGTGGGAACTGTGTCCCACCTTGAGACCTTCACTATAAACACTAATATCTTCATCCTATCAACTTCCATAAAGCAGAGAGCATCCTAATAGTTAGACAGTGAGGAGACAAGTGGAACACGACACAAGCAGAGTCCCTTCGGCCCATCATGTGTCCATGCAGCTCTTTGAAACTAGAGGCATGAAAAAGTTCTGAACAAACCAGAGCCGGCACCGATGACCGAGGAAAGATGGAGCCCACAACGGTCCATTGTTGGCTGTGGAATAGGTGATAACAGAGGGAGGAGTTATAGTCACTCCTCAGCTCTTTCTCCAGAGCCAACGCAAATTGGAGGAACAGCATCTCATATCTCGCTTGGGCAGCTTAAAACGAGTTGGGGGCTATTCGTGAGTGGTGCAATATTGCGTTGGGGGAGCGGGTGAGTGGTGGAATATTGCGTCGGGGGAGCAGACCCAACTTGGTCTAGTGTTCTATAAATAAGAACTATAAATATAGAGAGAAACTGCGGATGATTACACAAATGCAGCGTATCAATGAAGTCCAGTTTAAGAGTGATTTAAGACAGCCCATGTTTGCCCCCATTGAACCCGTTAATTTAGTTTTGGGCTCAATTTGAAATCTAGTGCTCTGTTTGGGAGTACAGAAACTGCTGGTGATACTCAGCGGGTAAGGCACTGTTATAAGAGAAACAGCCAACGTTTCAGGTCAAACTGAAACATTAACTCTGCTTCCCTCATCACAGATGCTGCCTGACCTACTAAGTAGTTTCCACTTTTTTTGGTCTATTTTAGATTTCCAGCATCTGCAGGTGAATGAATCCCTGGTAAACATTCTGTCTCCTTAACACAGTTACACGGTGGCACAGCGGTTGAGTTGCTCTCGTCCAGCGCCAGAGACCCGGGTTCGATCCTGGCTACGGATGCTTGTCTGTACGGAGTTTGTACGTTCTCCCCGGGACCGCGTGGGTTTTTTCCGAGATCTTCGGTTTCCGCCCACACTCCAAAGCACAGGTTTGTAGTTTAATTGGCTTGCTGTAAATGTACACATTGTCCTTAGTGTATGATAGTGTTAAAGTGCGGGGATCGCTGGTTGGTGTGGACTCAGTGGGCTGAAGGGCCTGTTTCTGCGCTGAATCTCTAAACTAAACTAAACTGACGGAGCTTGTTTGGGTGTGTGGAACACGCAGGCAGAACAGTAGATCAAGGATTTTTGATTTAAGCATTAAACTGTTAATGACCACCTCAGCTACAAAACAGGTCTAATGTCACAGCTCGTAGCAATTGTATAATCCAATCAATTAACAGGTTCTTGCTTGTCCTGTAAGATTCTCTGTTCCTAACAAATAGGAATTATTCAGCCGATTGGACCCCTTCTGTTTATTTCTTTATATGGAACAGAGAACATTACGGGAACACGCATTTCAACCCACAATGTCTGCGCTGAACATGATGCCAAGTTAAACTAATCTCCCCAGCCTGCACATGTATCCCTCCCTTCACTGCATATCCATGTGTCTATCCAGTGGCCTCTTTAACGCCACTATCATATCTGCCTCCACCAACACCCCAGGTAGCGCGATCCAGACACCCACCACCCTCTGTGTAGGAAACGTTCCCCGAACATCTCCTTTAAACTTTGCCCTGCTCACTTTAAACCATTGCCCTCTAGACTTTGACATTCTCACCCTGGTAACGGCCACAGTTCTGTTACTTAATTCGCAATGGGGAGCAGTTGTGAAGACTGCCGTTAAAATGGAACGCGCACCCATTTGGGTTTCAATGCATTTGAAGAATTTACAGGAACGTCATATGATTCACGTTAATTGCATCAAATTATTTGTGCAAGCTTTTATTTTACATTGCATTGAGTTTGCAACTTTTATGAAGGGCCTGCTGTCCCACTTGGCCGATTTTTTCGGCCACTGCCGGCATCATTGACTGACGTATCAGGTCACCGAAAAATTGGCGGCGTGACGCGGCGTGACGAAGTATTGACGCGCGGTGTTTTTATTCAAGTGTCGCAACATTTTTTTTGTCGCGCTGGATTTTGAAATGTTCAAAATCTTTTGGCGACACTGATATGACGCCGGCAGTCGCCGAACAAAAATGGTCAAGTGGGGCAGGCCCTGTCGGGTTCAGACCTGAAACACGAACTCCGTTTCTCTTTCCACGTATGTGGCCCGGCCTCTTCACTGTTTCCAGAATTTCTGTTTTGTTTCCGACTTCCAAGATTTTTTTTTTTTTTACAAATTCATAGAATATATCCCATTACCAGCGAACAAATACAGATGATAGAGCGAAAACTGGAGGGAAGAATGAGTTTGTGGAATTCTGAGCTCTCTGTGCGGGCATGTTTTGTTCTAACTCTAAGCTCTCCAAAAAGGTGCTTTGTTTAGTATTGTTTAGCATAAAGCGGTAATTCTAGCCGCCACATTTCTCGTGCAGGTTTTGTCAACCAGGGCAGTGATTAAACCTTTACCTCCAATTTCCCAAATCATCAAATATTTAACTGCTGATCTTCAGCTTTGCTTAACTATTTACTCACCAGATGTGCTAAATTAGGAACAGCACCTCATGTTTCACTTGGGCAGCTTACACCCCAGCCGTATGAATCTTAATTTCTCTAGCTTCAAGTAGCCGTTGCCTCCCCTCTCCCTCCGTCCCACCCTCACCCTAGCCGTCGTACTACTTCGCTGTCATACCGTTGAGTGCCTGTATAAAGGGCCTGTCTCACTTGCCGATTTTTGTCGGCGACTGCCAAGTCATATCAGGTCACCGAATAATTTCTGGCGTGACGCGTGGCGTGACGACGTATTGACGCCCGTGGTGTCTCCTCGAGTGTCGCAACATTTTTTTAGTCGCCGCTGGATTTTGAAATGTTCACAATCTTTTGGCGACACCGACATGACACAGGCAGGCGCCGAAAAAAAATCTCCAAGTGGGGCAGGCCCTTAACTCACTATCACCTACCCCACAGCCAACAATGGACCATTGTGGGCTCCACCTCGCCTTGATCATCGTGGCTTTTTGCCTATCTCTCATTCATTTGTTCTATGTGCCTTCTACAGTACATCTCTCGTTTCCCTCCCCCCTGACTCTCAGCCTCGACCCAAAATGTCACCAATTCCCTTTCTCCAGAGATGCTGCCTGACCCGTTGATTTACTCCGACATTTTGTGTCCATCTTCGGTGCTAAATTGGACAGCTGAAGGGAACCACAGCGAGTGCCTTTCTTTTACGTTTCAGGGATCAAGGTAGCAGTCTCCGGTTTTGAACGAACAATAGCTACAAACGGCCTGAGAATATCATCGAACATGTCGGTATGCTGACGAGGTTCGCCTGCCAAAAACCTCTTCCACATTCAACCTACGCTGCTAAAAGGGGGCAAGAAAACCGCGTCACAATACATTGGCTCCTAAAGCAACAACGAGGATTCACAAAATGTAGAAACAAAAAAAAAACTGCAGTCTGAAGAAGGGTCCAGGGACGAAACGTCACCTATCCTTTATCTCCAGGGATGCTGCCCGAACAATTGAGTTACTCCAGCACTTGGTTTGCTTCAGAAAGAACTGCAGATGCTGGAAAAATCGAAGGTAGACAAAAATGCTGGAGAAACTCAGCGGGTGAGGCCGCATCTATGGAGCGAAGGAAATAGGCAACGTTTCGGCCTGAAACCCTTGAAGGGTTTCGGCCCGAAACATTGCCTATTTCCTTCGCTCCATCGATGCTGCCTCACCCGCTGAGTTTCCCCAGCTATTTTGTCTACTTACAAAGGACTTTGCTGTGCTTGCAATGTTTTTAATTCATATTGATGCAACCTTAAAAGAACTAAAATAATGTGATATACGGGGCAAATGCTCACTCTTTCACCCCAGGGTAGGGGAATCAAGGACCAGAGGAGAGAGGTTTAAGGTGAGAGGGGAAAGATTGAGTTAATAGACAATAGACAATAGGTGCAGGAGTAGGCCATTCGGCCCTTCAAGCCAGCACCATCACCTATTCCTTCGCTCCATAGATGCTGCCCCTTCCGCTGAGTTTCTCCAGCATTTTTGTCTACCAGCATTTAGTTTAGTTAGGCACGGAAACAGGCCCTTCGGCCACCGAGGCCGCGCTGATCTGCAATCCGCCGAACACTTACGCTACCCTACACACACTAGGGTCAATTTGCATTTATACCAAGCCAATTAACTCACAAATCTGTACGTCTTTAGAGTGTGGGAGGAATCCGAAAATCTCGGAAAAAACCCACGCAAGTCACGGGGCGAACGTACGAACTCCGTACAGACAAGCACCCGTAATCAGGATTGAACCTGGATCTAATAGCCCTGTCCCACAGTACGAGTTCATTCCAAGATCTCTCCCGAGTTTTGAACAAATCAAACTCGGGGTAAGCACAGAGAATGAACGTAGCGGGTACGTCGGAGCTCGGGGACGTCTCTTAGCGGCTCGTAACGCTAACGGCAGGTACTCGGGAAGACTCTCTAACGGCAGGTAAGCACGGGAAGACTCGTGAAGATTTTTCAACATGTTGAAAAATGTCCACGAGAGCCCCGAGTACCGACGAGTGGCCATTACCGTAAATCTCCGAGTTCGAATCAGGGCAAACTCGGGAGAGCTCTTGGAATGAACTCGTACCGTGGGACAGGGGTTTAAGGCAGCAGCTCAACCACTGCGCCACCTTGCTGACCACATGATGTGGTCTGAAGAAGGGTCTCGACCCAAAACGTCGCCTATTTCCTTCGCTCCATAGATGCTGCCTCACCCGCAGTTTCTCCAGCATTTTTGTCTGCCTTCGATTTTCCAGCATCTGCAGTTCCTCCATAAACGTGATGATATATTAACGTCACACGACCACAGATACATTACAGAATAGTGAAACGTACAGAATAGTGAAACGTACAGAATAGTGAAAGGCTTGGACAGAGTGGATGTGGAGAGGATGTTTCCACTAGTGGGAGAGTCTAGGACCTGAGGTCATAGCCTCAGAATTAAAAGACGTTCTTTTAGGAAGGAGATGAGCGGGGAATTTCTTTAGTCAGAGGGTGGTGAATCTGTGGAATTCTTGGCCACAGAAGGCTGTGGAGTCAGTGGATATTTTTAAGGCAAAGATGATTAGTACGGGTGTCAGGGGCTATGGGAAGGGTTCCCAACCTGGGGTCAATTTCGCCTACCCAGGGTGTAAATTTGTTGATTCTGGATTTGTACACATTTTTTCTCATTGACTGACTGTGTTTGGTTCTGGTATACCGGTATCTGTTCATCATTAGTTGTTCATAAATAAGTGAAATAACATTGTTATGTGCTATTAAAGTTGCCAGTGGTAAACGGGACAAAAAAGGTTGGGCTACAGGGAGAAGGCAGGAGTATGGGGTTAGGAGGGAGACATAGAACAGCCATGATTGACTGGCGGAGTAGATTTGATGGGCCAAATGGCCTAATTCTGCTCCTATCACTTATGATCTTATGATACCGTGACCAGCTTTTGTGTGTAAGTAGAAGCTAGCATCAAAGATGATCTTATACACCAAAGGATCTCTGGCAAGCTGAAATGCAACTAACCAAGCAACGTCTACTGAGATATTTGATACAGCGCTGATAATACAATAGTTTTGTCAAGCATTTGTAATTTGTAACATTTACAAATTAAATGCATTTGATTATATACTATTAAAGGATTAGATGAAAGTTGTTTGTGTGTGTGAATTATTAATAGATCAGATAGTGGCCTTGTGCATTTCACTGCTGCGAGATTAATTCATGAATCATGTCATGACTGGCCCTGGTTCAAAGAGGGAATGAGAAGCATCCTTGTGTATCAGTCAAGGTTCATTCAAGTGCTCTTGGGGCACCTTAATTCACTAGCGTTAATAACATGCTGCTGACACCCCACCCCACCCCACCCCAGTCGTCCTGCTAGCTTCACTGTTCGTATCCTTTCGTTATCACCTCTCCACAGCCAACAATGGACCATTGTGGGCTCCTTGGCCATCAGTGCTGGCTCTGATCTGTCCTGTACCTTTCCTTACCTCTAGTCTCCCTCTCCCCCGAATCTCAGTCTCTTGACCCGAAACATCACCCATTCCCTCTCTCCGGAGATGCTGCCTGACCCGCTGAGTTACTCCAGCATTATGTGGGCCCACCATCGCTAAAGGACAAGCCATCTCCCTGCCGTTTAACGCTGTGTGTAATAGATTTACTGTAGGTTACAGTGGCAAACCTTCCAAAAATACCTAACTGGCTATAAAAATTCCATGTTGTCTTTAAGCATGGTGAGAGGCAGAGCAGAAAAGCAAGCTCTTCAATTCTATTTCAAGACGAACTACAGAAGCAATAATGAGCTCCAGAGAATCACGCCAAGTTTAGCTTCTTAAAAGATTTCTTCTTGGCATGCAAGCAGATGGAAAGACAGCATTTATTGCCCGTTCCTGGCTGAACCGTTTGGAGTCAACCACATCGTGTGGGTTGGAGTTACGTGCAGACAAAACTGCTTGGTTATCTTTTGAGGACAGGACCAAAACCCTTGGCACCCAGAGTGCTCTGTTTTCAATCCATTGACTAACAAGCCATTGCAGCCAGTTTTGTATTACACTACCTCTGCTGTCTGCTCCATTACTACAGCCACTACGATGGCAGAGTCATCCAAGGAGACAAGGGCCAGGCATCAAGCGCCCAGTTGCACGCCAGAGATGCTGCCTGTCCTGCTGAGTTACTCCAGCTTTTTTTTGCCTAAACAGTCTGAAGAAGGGTCTCGACCTGAAACGGTCACCCATCCTTCTCTTCAGAGACGCTGCCTGTCCCGCTGAGTTAATCCAGCTTTTTGTGTCTATCTTCTACTTAGTTCTGTCCATGTTCCTGCCAAGAACCCTCCAGATTTTCCCACTCGGCCAATAGGGGCCAAATAACCTAGCAACATCTTTGGGACTGTTATTGGTAATTTTTTTTTTCTTTTTTTTTTCCTTTTCATTATCCCTTCCTTTCTATTAGTTTATAGATCTTTCTTTTCAGTGCTATCTCTTAAAGAATATATATTTTAAAAAAAAGGAAACTGGAACTCCCAGAGGAAATCCACATTGTCACGGGTGGGTCATGCAAACTCCTCATAGACTGCACCAGAGGCCAGGAATGAACTCCAGTCGCTGGAGCTGCTGTGCTACTGTTAATCAGACAGCCTCCACGCTGGGAGATCTCACTGTGCTCTATTCCAATCAAGATGGAAACAGGCCCTACGGCCCACTCAGTCCACACCAAACATCCATCACCAGCTCATGCCAGTTCTACATTATCCCACTTTTACATCCCACACAATAGGGGCAGGCGATTCACAGAGGGCCAACTAACTAACCTACAAACCCTCACGCCTTTGGGATGTGGGAGAAAACCGCAGCACCCAGCGGAAACGCACATGGTCACAGGGAGAACGTGCAAACTCCACACAGACAGCACCCGAGGTCAGGATCGAACCCGGACCTCCGGCGCGGTGCCGCTGTGCTGCCCATACAAAACATACACACACAGATGGAACTGACATACCTAGAGGGGATGGAGTATCAACTTAGAATTGGGGGGATAGACACAAAATGGCTGGAGTAACTCAGCGGGACAGGCAGCATCTCTGGAGAGAATGAATGGGTGAGGTTTCGGGTCGAGACCCTTCTTCAAACTGAGAGTCTCGACCCATTCCTTCTCTCCAGAGATGCTGCCTGTCCCGCCAGGTTACTCCAGCATTTTGTGTCTATCTTCGGTGCAAACCAGCATCTGCAGTTCCTTCCTACACATCAGAGTTGGGTGGGATGGGTGTGTGGGCAAATGGTGCTCGTCCCGGGCACCCGGTATGTTTGCAGTCATGCCCATGTGTGGAGGTACCCCACCCTGCACCCAGAAACACTTCACCTCCACACACTTTTCTGCAGAAATGTTTGCAAAGGCCAACTTGGGGTTTTACCCTTGACAGCTCGGCCAGCAAGCTGGGAAATCATTCCCGTCTCCCTGTTCTGGCAGATTCACGTAGTCCTGAAGCGCTCCATGTTTCGGGCGGCACAGAGGCACGTCAGGTGGAGCTGCCACCTCGCAGTACCAGAGACCCCTGGGCTCAATCCTGACCTCACGTGCTGTTGCCGTGGAGTTTGCACGTTCTCTCTGTGACTGCTTGGGGGTTTCCTCCGGGTGCTCCGGTTTCCTCCCACATCCCAAAGACGTGCAGAGTTGTAGCTTAATTGGCCCTCTGTAAAATTGCCCTCAGTGAGTAACGAAAGCGGATGCAAAAATGAGATAGCATAGACTCAGTGCGAACGGGTGATTGATGATCAGGATGGATTCAATGGGCTGAAGGGCCTGTCTCAGTGCTGTACCTCTAAACTAAACTAAGCCACAAAACTGCTTGCCACGAGGTGAAGGCTGCATCGAGTCTGGTAATGATCAAATGAGCAACTTTGGAAGGAAAAACAGAAAGAGAACAAAGACTGGCAGAGTTGCTTCAGCTGCAGATTCAAGGCAGGCGGAGGGAGAGAAAATTCTATTCCACAATTCAAAAATTCGATTTGGGTGGCACGGTGGCGCTGCGTATAGAGCTGCTGCCTTAAAGCGGCAGGGACCCGGGTTCGATCCTGACTACGGGCGCTGTCTGTACGGAGTTTGTACGTTCTCCCCGTGACCTGCGTGGGTTTTCTCCGAGATCTTCAGTTTCCTCCCACACTCCCAAGCGGTACAGGTTTGGAGGTTAATCGGCTTGGTATGAATGTAAAAATTGTCCCTTGTGTGTGCAGGGTGGGGAATCGCAGGTTGTCGCAGGCCCGGTGGGCCGAGGGGCCTGTTTCTACGCTGTGTCTCTAAACTAAACTCAACTGTGAAGTGAGCTGCAGGCACACAAATAACTAAACTCTGGTTGGGAAGAGTTAGTGCTCACAAGCCCAGCACCAGAATCCCGCTGAGAGAGGTTCGACCCCACAGTAATTAAGATTCTTATTGAGAGGACTGCGAGTCTCGGGACAACTATAAATACACTCTCCAAATAATTTAATACCACAACAATGCAATAATAGCTAACAGCAGGATTTCTGAAAAAAATCCTGCTCCTACTTTTCTCATTTTAACACTCTGTGATTTTGGAAAAGCTGCACAGAGAAACTGGTCTCTCTGAAAGTTAAAAGTTATACAAATATATACAGCTACAAGTAATTATTTGCATGTTATCCAACAATCTCTGGCAGCCAGCTGGCTGGATTTTACTGTACATTAGAACATTAACCCAAACTCTCCTGAGAGTGATTCTCTCGTTCTCTCCAATTCTTTTCTACCAGCCTGCACTCCATCTGTATTCCCCCTTTCTCTCTGCCTCTCATGTTCTCTCTTTCACTCTCTCTCTTGCACTTTTCCTCTCCCTCTCTGTATTTTTACTCTCTGCCAATCCCTCCTCCTCAGTTTCTCCCTCTCTCCAACCTGCTTTCTGTGTGTGTGTGTGTGTGTGTGTGTGTGTTATGTGTGTGCGTGTGTGTGTGTGTGTGCGCGTGTGTATGTGTGTGCGTGTGTATGTGTGTGCGTGTGTATGTGTGAGTGAGCCTGTGAGTGCATGTGTGTGCACTTGTTTGTGCGCGCATATGTGTGTGTGTGTGTGTGTGCATGTGTATGTTTGTATGTGCGTGTGCATGTGAGTGTTATGTGTTTCTTTATCTCCCTGCCCTCCTCTGTATCCTTCTGTCTCTCTCTTTCTGCCCCATAATCTTTCCCACCCCTCCTTTTCTACATTGTCGGCCCTAGCCATTTCTCCCAGCCGTCTTTTCACTTTCTCCGTGTTTCCCTTTTGCCCCTTTGCATCTCTAACCTCCTCTCCCTATCACCGAAGGAGGGACAGTACTGAGGGAGTGCCACAGAGGGGCAGTACTGAGGGAGTGCTAGTGCAAATAAAATGCTTACATGAGAAGTAAAGCTGAAGCTCTGTGTGCCTCTCAGATGGACTAAAGTCCATACTATTTAAGTTGGTACCAATGTTGTTAACAGGGGTGGAAATCGCTATCAAAACATGGGGGGGGGGACACAATTTCTTGGTGGCCACACACACACACACACACACACACACACACGGCTTCAGCCATGGGTCCTGTGGACGGTAACATCGGTAGCTGACCTGGTTGGTGACCGACTCCGAACTCCAGCAACAGCAGCTTTGTGCGCCTCGAATCGTGGGGCTTGAATCGGCCCGTTCGCGCGGACTTTCATCGCCCGGCGCGCCTTCAAATCCGCCTTCAACATCAGGGGCCGCGATGCAGCAGTTTGATTTTAAGCCGTGACGGGTGATGAAAGGCCCCGCGAACGGGCCGATTCAAGCTCCGCTCTATGATCTTTGCTCCACCGGGACATCTCCCTCCCCCAATCACCGCGCTCCATCCTCAGTCCCACCCTATTACATCCGCCTCCGACCGGCACCTCCCTCCTCCAATCATCGC